>CM050514.1:32750000-33350000 GCA_027563665.1 Antrozous pallidus | reverse complement strand
AACTGGGAACTGTTGTTTTCTGTGGATGGGATCAAGGAAGGAGATTGGATACATTCTTAAATAGAACTTTTTCTTCATTGGCTTAAACCTAACCACAATTTTACAGTTTGAAATTCTAGCATCCTTTTTTTCCCTACATTAGTAAAAATCTAAGTCATTTCTGCTAATTTTCTTAACACAATTTGGGAAATTCAAGAACTACTGAATTGTAAAAAACAAACAAAAGAAGGAAGGAAGGAAGGAAGGAAGGAAGGAAGGAAGGAAGGAAGGAAGGAAGATAGAAAGAAAGAAGAAAGAAAGAAAGAAAGAAAGAAAGAAAGAAAGAAAGGAAGAAAGAAAGAAAGGGCACTAATAAAGTTCCAAGAACAAGACAAGTGAGTATCCTGATTCTTACAAAGTAAATTTGTAAGATTTTTTTTTATCTAAAGATATAAGATTTTTACAGGACACTTCTCAATATCCTACCTATGAGATCTCCATTTTTATGTCATGTTTGCTTTTATAAAACACTAGAGGCCCGGTGCATGAAATTCGTGCACAGTAGGAGAGGTGTCCCTCACCTCATTCTGCACCCTCTTCAATCTGGGTCCCCTAAACAGGCAGTCAGACATCGCTCTCTCAATCCAGGACTGCTGGCTCCCAACCACACGACTGCCTGATTGCCCCTAACCACTTCTGCCTACCAGCCTGATCACCCCCTAATCCCTCCCCTGCCAGCCTGATCAATGCCTAATTTCTCCTCTGCCAGTGTGATTACCTCTAACTGCCCTCCCTTGACAACCTGTTTGCTGCTAACTGCCCTCCCAGCTGGCCTGGTTGCCCCTAACTGCCCTCCCCATCTTGTGGTGGTCATCATGTGACCACATGGAGGAGGCCATCTTGTGCAAGGGTGGGATGGTCAATTTGCATATTACCTCTTTATTATATAGAATGATGATTAAAGGGAACCATTTTTCACAAATAGAGTCACAAACTCTTGATGTTCAAGAACAGTAACACCACTTCTAAAATTTTCCCCACAAACATGAAAATATAATTTTGTGGGTCAGCATACATAGCAAAGTATGTAGTTATTATGAAATAGCAAAAAAAAAAAAGAGGAAAAAAGAAAGAAACAATTTAAATATTTAAATGTCCACCAACAGAGAACTAGTTTAATATTATGGTATGAATGTATGGTGGCATACTATATCACTGCTGTTAAAAAATGAACAGCAACTCTCTATGTACAGAATTTCCAGGATACACTGATAAATAGTACAAATAACATTTAGAAAAGTATGTATAGTATTTTATTATGTGCATAAGAAAAAAGTATATGTGTATGCTTATAAATTCATAGACTATTTCTGAGAAGCATGGAAAATAATAGGAATTTCTTCAAGAGAGAGGAAATGGACCCAGGAACAAAGGAGTGAATGAGAATTTGGGGAAGAGGGTTTAAATCATATTTTCAAATTATAAATTATATTTTTAAATTGTTTATTGGATGATATTGGTATACAATCCTATGACACATTATCTGTATATTGTGCCCACCACCCAGACTCAAATCTTCTTCCATCACCATATATTTGATTCCCTTTACCTTTTATTAACCCACCCTTCCTCTGGTAACTATATGCTGTTGTCTGTGTCTATGAGTTTTTATTGTTTGATTATTTGTTGTTTTCAGTTTTATATCCCACATATAAATAAAATATGATTCTTGACATTTCCTGTCTGACATTTTGCTTCGCATGATAATCTCAAGATCCATCCACACTGTCACAAATGGCAGTATTTCGTCTTTCCTTATGGCTGAGTAGTATTCCATTCTATATATGTATTACATCTTCTTTATCCAATCACTCATCAAAGGACACTTTAGAATAACTGCATGACCCAGAAATGCCATTCCTGGGTATATACTCAAAATAACTAAAACCAGGGACTCAGATACTGTATGCAAACATTCATTGCAGCATTATTCACAATAGCCAAAAGGTGAAAACAACCCAAGTGCCTATCAACAGGTGACTGAATAAACAAAATGTGGTTTATACATACAATGGAATATTTTTCAGCCATAAGAGGGAAGGAAATTTTAACACATGCTACAACATAGATGAAACCTAAGGACATTATGCTAAGTGAAATAAGTCAGACACAAAAGGACAAATGCTGTATGATTCCACTTAGGTGAAATACCTAGAATAGTCAAATCCATAAAGAAGAGAGGGTTATCAGGAGTTTTAGAGAGGGGAAGTAGTGGAGTTATTGCTTAATTATTACAGATTTTCTTTTTGGGGTCATGAAAAATTTTGGAAATAGATATTGTCAACAATGGTCAATGGTACCAATTCAACACAATTGTTAATGGTTTATTTTCCAGCTCAAACTATGTTTGCCATCTAGTGATTAATCCATGCCATTACAACAACCTGTTCCACATTCCTGGTTACTCAGCACCAGTTAAGTCTTCAGACTCCCATTGGCTGTCACTTCTTCCCTGAACTTCACTTTCCACATGTCCTGCTACAGACATTGGCATTTAGAGACATCAGTAATGAAATCTGACCCCTCAGAGAGTAGCGATAATATTCACATGAAAGAAAATGTTTAGGAGAAATGAACATTAGAGATTATTATGAGAAGTTTAAGTAGGATCTGATTTGAAAGTTAAGCAGTAGCAGCACCTTTGTGTGTCTATAGATCACTGACATATACGGCTGAGACTCCAACCACAATGGGTTCCACAGTCATTCCCGGGCTTTCTCTTCTTCATGTCTCTTCCAAATGGAGACAAAGACTTAACAACTTTGCTTCCAAATGGGCTATATCTGTTTGAACATAATTCTCCAATTTCTGACTTTCTGAATGTAGATCAAAGTAAGGAGCCGCACATTGTTCTATTTGTGACATCATTGAGTCGCTAAGTCTACCAAACAGCATTTCTTTCAAAGGCTGTAATTAATCAGTTGGGAGAGTAGGCCAAAAAATACTGTGTTATATGTGCAGGAGATTTAAAATCATCAATCACCCAGAATTCTTGAAGGACCCAGGGAAACATTTAACCTCTAAACCAGAGCATTCAGAGCTGAATTAGTTTCTAAACAATGATGATGTCTGCATCGATGGAAATTTTCTAGTAGGTCCAATATGTCTTTTCGCCTCAGAGATCTAAGCTATGGGAAATCATTTGCTCAACAACTATTAGCTGAATGCCTATTGGCCTATCTCTGAGCTAGGATATAACTATAGATATAATTTTACACATAAAATTATTATTAAAGTCTTTTTGAAAAATTTGTTGTAGCCTTTCTCCTCCCCTCCTTACCTCCCTCCCTACCCTCCCCCTCACTCCCCCACACATTCCATGAGTTCCAAGCAAGGCTTTCTTGCAGTGAATTTTGTTCTAGGAGGATTATGCTGCAGGTACAATTCCTGCTTTACTGCCAAGGTTACTTATTTTTCAGTTTGTTATGAACTGTTAGCCTGGAAAATAGCTTCTGGTCTCCAATCCAAAAGCAGCCCTGAAGCCCTGAGATGGGATAGAACAGACAGTAGGAAGCCATCAGCTCAGTCTCTAACACCATGAGAGAGGCTTGGCTGTCATTTTAAACTGTCACTGTATGTATCTTCTTTTTGTCGACTCTGTCTGCTTCTGATTTTTGCAGGGAAGGCCGGAGATACCGGGTGTACGTTGTGATACCACTTCTGCCAGGATTTGAAGGAGACATTAAAACTGGCGGAGGGAACGCTCTCCAGGCGATAATGCACTTCAACCTCAGGTGCCAGAATCCTAGTGTGGTCTGTTTTCAGCTTCCAATCAGCCGTGCCCATAAGCTGGTGAAAGGAATGAAAATGTTTGTCCACATCTATTCAGTGGAGTGTTGAACAAATGAACACTTGTCTTTATTTTACTCTGAATCTTGGTCTGTTTACTGGTTGGTAAAATTTAAATAGAACCTAAAATCATAAAGGGTAGGCCTACAACATATGGCAACTATAAAAAAACTAGTCTTGTTTATATTTGTTGCCTAGTATATATGTGCATATAATATTTATAATATATATTATAAATATAAAATAATGTATGCTAAATACTATATATAAATATAATGTAAAATATTTTATATTTTGTTATTGTCTCTTTTTATAATATACATATTTATGTATACTAAAGAGCTAAAATATTAGTCTTCTTTATATTCACATATATTTTATATGTATGTATATTTATTTATAATATACATATAGATATAGAGACAGGGATTTTATATACTATATAAAATATATCTATAAAAATCTATATACCTATTGATTTTTAAATTATTGTTAAAGCTACCAAATAGTTATTGATTTTTCTATATATTTTGCAGTTATATAAAAAATGCTTAAAATGTTACAATTTGAGCAAGTTTGTTTATGATTTTCTAGGTAGTAAATCCTTCAACAAGGATTTAGTCTCTGTTAGAAGCATGAAGGTTCTTTCCTAGCTCCTGAAATTTTAATTCTTTTTCTCTATCACGTCTTAGCTAAAATTATAGGGAAAACGGTTAAGCTCTATTCTTGATATTCTAAAAAGCAGTGAATAGGCACTGCTCAAAATGGCACTTAGCCCTGCTTGGTTTGGCTCAGTGGATGGAGTGTTGACCTGCAGACTGAAGGGTCCTGGGTTTGATTCCAGTTGAGGGCACATGCCCAGGTTGTGGGCTTAATCCCCAGAGAGTTGGGGGGCCATGCAGGAGGCAGCCAAACGATGATTCTCTCTCTTCATTGATGTTTCTATCTCTCTCTTCCTCTCCCTTTCTCTCTGAAACCTATATATATATATATATATATATATATATATATATATATATATATATATATACACCAATATATATAGGCACTTGAGGCTTCAGCCTTGAGCAGTGGAGCATCATGAAGAGGGTTGAGGGGTCCTAGCTGGTGGACAGGTGGGGAGAGGCGGTTTCTCTCCGGGTCACGTAGCTGGGAAAGAGAATATGAGTGAAGAGGCAGGTGAACATTCTGGGCATGGCTCCAGGTCCCAGCTATAAACTCTGTATCCTGAGATACAAAAGAATTGTACGCAAGATCCCACTTTTAATAAAACAAAGCAAAGAACAGTACCTGGGTATTTTCTTCTAATATCCCTTGTTTTTTAAAGCATCTTTAAGTTGACCACTTTTATAATCAAATATTTTTTCGAGGACAAAGGAGACCTCACAGAACCCCCAGTATATAAAGCAAAAAAGGGTTTGGAGCCTTTGTCAAAATAGGGGTGGGGGCTTAGATGCCTTGCTACTGGGTCCCCCCTCCCTAGTGGAACCCCTTGTAGGATCTGAGGGTCCTCTGTGTACAGTTTGAGTACCCCAATTGTGGTGGAAATCTTTTTTTTAATCCTTTTATTTTATTCAGACTTTTCAAGCTTTTGTCTGTCTGCTGGGGTTTCAAGTAAAGATTTTTTTTAATTTGTCTCTTCTTGAGGAATTTTGCCTGGTTACAGTATGAGAGAACTTTAACTGTGGTTTGATCTATACACTCAGTTTGAAGATTTGCCCATTTCAACTATTATCTGATTGATGACATGACAAACAATGCTTTTCAAGTATTTAAGGCCCTGACATAATGTTTAATCAGCTATTAAACACTCTATTTGCCATTCTAATGTTATTTTTGGAATATTGTCAATTGTAATTGTTTTTTGTGATTATTTTCTTGGGTTTGAATCAGCTGAATAAAATAATATGCTTGGCTTTAGTTCAGCAACTAAAACTATAACCTTTTATTATGCAAAACATCTCTATTTGCTGGCATCTTTAATAACATCAACATTCCCCAGGCATAACTGTATTTTTAATTACTTTCATAAAGCAAGCAGATTGAGCATAGATTTTTTTGTTTTGTCAGTCTTTACAATTCATACTGTTATCAGTCTTGAGAAACAAAATCATTAATAGTCAGTTACTTGAGACTATCATATTTTTCACTTTTAAGGTGTTTGCTAACTTTACAGAGTCCAAATGTAATAGTTTCTTTAATTATAAAATTATTCTGCTAAGTTTTTGCCCTTTTTACCTTTGAAAGGAATGTGATTGTGTGAGTATTCTTATCTATTGAGGCATTAAAAATTTATCTTCACTATCAACAAATTTTCTAAGAAGGAAAATTCATTTATAATTCATTTTTAAAAAGAACATCTCTTTCTGAAATGAATTTTATAATTTTTCCATTTAACCACCTCAAAACAACTACCTTGTTCCATCAGTAGTATTACAAAGTAATATTATTGTTTTTAATATTTTAGATTTTTAAAAAATCTATGTAGCATATTTTTTCAAAAGCACTTGTTCTGTTTTTACCTGGATTAGGACTAAATCCCACAAATTGGGATTAGTTCCTTTGCAACCTCCATAATTATTTCCTTTCTTTACATATTTTTAGGACCATGTGCAGAGGAGAAAATTCCATCCTTGAACAGTTAAAAGTAGAGCGTAAGTAACTGTTTTTCTTTTCTTCCATGGCTGTTTTGACTGCATACCAATAATCATTAATATTTTAATAGTATGATCGTAGAACTGTATTTATAAAAGGTATCCCATGCAATACTTAAGAGATCAATTTATTCTCATTAAATTATTCAAACCAATGACTTTAGATGCATATGTAATAAAAATGATGTATTTTATTTTATTATTTATATTTATTTATAACAGTTTTGATAACAAGTGGGATTTGTAAAGGACTGCACAAGATCTTACATATATCTTCTCCTATGATCCTTCACCCCAATCCTAGGTAGTAAGCAGGACGGATGTCATCCCTGCATTAAAGACGAGGATATAAATGCTACAAGGTTAACTGTATTCATGTGGCCTATAAATGTAGAAATTCCAGGGTCTAAATTTTTGAGGACATTATACTGGCATTAAATAGGGAAAGAACACAGTAATACTTTTCAATTATTTTAATTCTTCGTATTTTCAAAGGCACTTTTTCAGATACCTTCTTAAATAGTCCTTCTACATAGTTCTTAACTACAATATATTGTAACCAAGGGTTTACTTGTCTATATTTCTGTGAACTGATTCCAACTTCAGCACATAATAGGTGCTCAGTAATGTTATATATCCTGTACCATCGATCTGAAAGATTCAACAAGAAATAAGCTGGAGTACGAACCCAAATTGTCTGACTTTCAGTTCAGACGGGGTCTAGGTTGTGAAAAGTTGAAGATGCACATTAAAAAGACTAGATTTTACCCAGAAGGAAATAAAAGGAGGTTGATGGAAGCCTCTGAATCCTGGAATGGACTCACCAAAGTGGTGTTTGTATGAAGATTCACTTATTCTTGGTAAGCAAAGTAGAGAGAGACATGGCAGGTGAGAGATAATGACATATTGGTAATGGATAAAAAGGTCATATATGAATAAGACTGTGAAAGAAGACTTGAGAAGATATAGGAGCAGAGAGTAAAGGAAGTATCAGATAACCTAAGAGCTTCAATTAAACTGACCAGGAGAATGGAGCTGCCACAGATCTGAAAAAGACAGGAGGGGCCATCACAATACTGTGATGCTGTGAGGCAGGGCTTTCAGATATGCTAAGAAATTCATTGTATGCACTAGATAATGTATCAGAATGTGGGGAGAAAATATTAGTCTTTCCATGTATGTATATTTTTTTACTTAAAGGATTAGGACATCACTGGGAATAGCTTAGTAAGGAATTCCAAAAACTCACTCCTGCATAAAAATAACAAAAACACTACAAAAAATAGTTAAAGTCATGTTTTTCATATCTTTGGAAATTAACCAAAGGCATGTGATAATCTGAAGAGTGTTTATTCCAGAGAGATAGCAGAATCTTAATAAATGCATCAAGATTTGTGGCATTTTAATTTTCCATGTACCCATCCCTCTCTCCTCATTTCCACACTAGCCATGAAAGCCAACTTATCACTATGAAACCTAGCAGCCTAGCCACCACTGGAAGGAGCCAAATGGGTTTGAATCTCCTGAATTCTGACAATTCTGACAAGTGCCATAATTTTACCTGTCTGACAGTTTGATAGTCATTAAGACAACTAGTTTAACTATGTTCAAAGGACTAAAGGAAGTGATATGTAAAGAACTAAAGGAAGTATAAAAACAAAATCTTCTCAATTAGAAGATTTTACTATGGAAAAGTAGAATTTTAAAATTAAAATCTTTCTGTAAAAGTCTTCCTATAGAAAAAGAAGTAATGACATACAGAGAGGAACAAAAGTAATACAAGAATAAACTCTGCATTTCATATGCTCACAACTATAAGCCTACTTTTTCCCATCCCTGTATAAATTTTGAAGTTGAAAAGTATAATAACAAATAAAATCCACATTAGAGGGGCTCAGTAGTAGATCAAAGCAAGCAGAAGAATCAACAAACTTGAAGATAGGTTCATTGATGGTATTCAATCTGATGGGACAGAAAAGAAAAATAATGTAGAAAAATGAGTAGAACTTCGGGGTCCTGTAAAACATAATGAAGCACACCAGCATAAAGGGAATCTCAGAAGGAGAAGAAAGAGTAAAAAAGTGTAGATAGAATATTTAAAGAAATAACAACTGATAACTTCCCCCAAAACACGAATCTACACATCCAAGAAGCTCAACAAAATCTAGGTAGGATGACTTTAAAGAGATCTACACCAAAACAATCATAATCAAAATAGTGAAAGACAAAGATAAAAAGAGAATCTTGAAAGCAGCAAAGGCAAAGCAAATAATCAGTAAGATTAGTAACCAATTTCTCATCAGAAATCATTCTGTCATTTTTATAATGTCCTTTATAACAAAAAAAAACCCTTTTATTTTTATGAAATTTATCTAGTTGTATGTTTTTTGTTGTTGTTGTTGTTGTTTTTGGTGTACAATCCAAGAAACCATTGTTAAATCCATTATGGAAGAAAAGGTTTGTAAATCATATATCTGATAAGGAAGTGGTATCCTGAATAAATAAGGAACATTTAGAAATCAACAATAAAAAGAATAATTCAATTTTAAAATGGGCTAAGGATCTAAGTAGATGGGAGAGATCAACCAAAGGACTTACATGTATGCATATCATCAATAGACACAGACAATGGGGGGTGGGGAATAAATGGGAGGTGGGGGTATTGGGGGAATAAGGACACATATGTAATACCTTAATAAAGAAGTTTAAAAAAATAATAAAAATTTAAAAAGAAAAAAATCACTTGCAATAATAATAATAATAAAACTGTTCTAGCTCTTTGGGAAGCAGTTTGATAATTCTTCAAAAATTAAAAGGAGAGCTACCATATAATCCATCAATTCTGCCCCATAGTACATACCCTAGAGAGTGGAAAACATACGTCCATACAAAAACTTGCACTTTAATGTTTATAGTAACATCCTATATAATAGAATTAATATGCAAATTAACCCTCATTCCATCACAAGATGGCTGCCTACCACAAGGCCGGCAGGGGATTAGTGAGGGATGACCAAATGACTGACAAGCAGGCTGCATGGGGCGACCAGAGGCCCAGTGCACAAAATTCGTGCATGAAGGTGGAAGGTGTGCACTGGGCCTCTAGTTATTTATAATAGCCCAAAAGTGGGAGTAACACAAATATCCATTAGTTGATGAATGTAGAAACAAAATGTGTTTATCCATACAATGGAATATTATCCTATATAATAAAGAGGTGATATGCAAATTGATCATCACTCCAACATATAAGATAGCCATCCCCATGTGGACACAACATGGCCACCACAAGATTGCTGGCAGGAGAGGGCAGTTGGGAGCAACTAGGCCTGCAGGGAAGGGCAGTTGGGGGCAACCAGACCTGCAAGGGAGGGCAGTTAGAGCCAATCAGGCCAGCAGGGGAGCAGTTAGACATTGATCAGGCTGGCAGGGGAGTAGTTAGGGGGTGATCCGGCTGGCAGGTAGGAGCGGTTATTGGCAACCAGGCAGGAAGGCAGGTTGGGAGCCAGAAGTCCCAGTGGGATCAGGCCTAACCGGGCAGTCAGACATCCCTCAGGGGGTCCCAGATTGTAGAGGGTACAGACTGGCTGAGGGACAACCAACCCCAATGCAAGAATTTCATGCACCAGGTCTCTAGTTTAGATATAAAGGAACATACTGATACATGCTACAACATGCATGAATCTTGAAAATATTATACTAAGTGAAAATAAACCAGACCCGAAAGGCCAAAGGCCACATATTTTGTAATTCCATTGTTTATTAAAAAAAACTTTAACAGACAGGAAAGTAGATTAGTCATTCCCAAGGTCTGGGGAGAGAATGGAATGGAGAGTGACTCCTAATAAGAATGGTTTCTTTTGGCGGTAATAAAAATGTCTCAAGATTAGATAGTGTTGATAGTTGTATAGCATCTCAATATACTTTTAAAAAACACTGATTTATATACTTTACAAACTGCAATTTATGGTTCATGATATTTTAAATGATTTGGAAGCTTTAAAATAATGAATTAAACTTTTATTGTGTGTGTGTTCAGTGCCCAATAATTTTTCAGTAATGGTCTGCTAAATCCAAAAAACTTTAGAAACAATCTTTGATATAGACCTGCACGTCACCAATAATAAATACTTTTCAAAGTTGTATCTAATTGCATCCAGGTCAGAGAATATTTACCAGAGCATTATCCCTAAACTCAATTTCCTAATGGCTTAAAATGAAGATGATAGTGAATGAGTAAGTCTAAAAGATACACCAATAAAACCAGGAGAGCCATTCAGTGCTGACCATGGCTAGTAAAATGCCAAAGTGAGGTTATAGGAGAATAAAAAGTCTGAACAAGCTTGTTTAGTTTCTCAAGCATAAAAAATGGCCCACGCTTATTTTAAAGCATTCCTTTGGCTCTGGACCCTTTGCCTATTCAGGGGGAAAATTGGATTTTAACAGAAAAGTAATTTCAGTGTTAATCCCTCTTATGAAAAGATTTCCAAGTACCCTAGGAACAAGTCAAAATCAGATATCTCAGTGGGGGAGATGTTCATACTCCAAACGGGGAAGAACAGATTAATTACATAATGCCCCTTTTTGAGGTACAATGTTCTATTGTTGGCTTTGTTTTTGGAAATGCATAGTGGGCTTTAAATATATAAATCAGCTGATATATAACTGGAGAGAGAACTATAGCTATCTACTGTTTCAGTTCTTTAAAAATAACCAAACTGCCGCTGTGAGTATGTTAAAATTCCTGAAAAGAAAACCAGCAGCTTTTAGTGTACAATTATCTAATTCTCCAATCCCCAGGAATTTGGTGTTTAATTTAAAGAATTTCTTTATCATTTTTATATTTGTTGTGAATTGTGACATTTTAGCATTCAATTTAGTATAATTTAACAGGAGGTCTGGATGTATTCAATCAGCTGTCTTATTGATGTCCTTTACAGCAAAAGGGGGTTGGGGATGCTTTATTCTGATCCAGGACCAATCAACAATCATGCGTTGCATTTGGTTGCCAAGTACTTTTATTTGTATTTAACCTGAAATAATCCCTCAATATTTTTTCTTTTTGGAAGGTGGGGGACTTTTATGATCTTGATAGTTTTAAAAGATATAGACTAGTTAATTTGTAGAGTAGCCTCCAGTGGGGGTATATTCATTGTTTCCTCATGATTAGATTCAGGTTATGCATTTTCAGCAGGGATATTTCAGCAGTGATGTTGTTCCCCATGGGCAGTACCAGGTGGAACACGATGTTGCTTTGCCCTATTACCAGTTGTATGAACTTTGACCACCGAGTGAAGGTGATATCTGCCAGGTTTCTCCACATATCACTGTATTTCCCTTTGTAATTAATAAGTATTTTGTGGGAAAATACTTATTAATTTTGAGTCTATGTAAATATCCTGCTTCTCATCATACATTCAATAATGTTTTTAGCATGCATTGAGTCTTTTCTGAACCAATTATTACTACTATGACTCGATTATTATTACTATGATAGTTGCTAAATGCTAATTTTTAATTCCTTTATTTCTTCTATATTTATTGCTTTTTTCTAAATTTCTTAGTTACAATTCTACTACAATGAGAGTTTTCCCTTCTTTGACATTTATGTATTTTTTCTTATATTTATTTTGGTATGAATTTATGGATTCTTATTTTATTCAATTGATCATAATTTTTGATGCTCAGATCACATGTTTGGCCTTTAAGGGATTCTCTTAAGGGGCTATTTGACAGGTCATCTTCAGCCTTTGTTTTGTTTTTTGTTTGTTTGTTTGTTTTTACTGCCACAACAAGGGTTTCAGACTCATCTTGTACATTCCTAGAACTAGTCCTGTAATTAGTCATTTCTCCAAGGAACCTGGGTTCTTTCTGTGGAAAATAGAATTTAGAAACCAAAATCTGGGTGCTAGATATGATCATTGCTGTTGGGTTATCACTGCTTTAGGCCCTTTGTATTCTGTCAATAACCTATCATCTATCTATCAATGATCTATCAATCTATCTATCTATCTATCTATCTATCTATCTATCTATCTATCTCCATATCTCCATACTGATACCTCCAATTTTAATCCCCCAGTAAAGGATTCCTTTCTTTTATAGTGAGAAGGCTGGGTCCTATTACGTACAGTTTATAAACCCAGAATTTCCTCAATCCCAGAATGCACAGAGAATAGTTTCTGAATTGCTAGTCCATGCTATTATGAGAAATAAATCTACTCACTAGAATTTAATGTTTGTTTACAGTTTTTTGTCTTTAGCCTAAGGACATACCTATACTCAAAAGTTAGTATTCAAAATTTACGTGGGTTATGTTATTAATTTGAAATACATTTAGTTCATTTGCTTTGGTTTGTATTCTATTTTAAGGTTTTTTTCTGTATCTTTATTTTTTTTTTTTTTGAGTGTGTGCAATATACTTCAACAGTCATAAATTTAAAAAAGCAAATTTAGATGTGCCACTTCCCTATACTTTTTTTTCTTTTCCAACCACCTTTCTCATCCTATTGCCACCCACCCTTTACGGGGAACCAATTTTTTCAGTTCCTAGATTATTCTTGCTTTCTTTTTGCACAAATGGAGAGATACATGGACCCTTTCTTATTTCTCCTAATCTCTTTCATAAGAATAACATACCTCATATTCTCTTAGGTGCTTTGCTTTTTCATTTAACAATATGTCCTGAAAGTCACTTTATATTAGTTCATTGAGATCTTCATGCTTTTAACCTTAGCATGGTCTTCCACAGTTAATGCAATCACCTACCTATGTGTGGTCAGTTCGATTGTTTTCAGTGTTTTTCAATTACAGTAATGCCAATGAATAGCCTTGGGCATATATACTTATATGTTCTCAGTTGTTGGAATTTAGGATCATTTTCTAGAGTGACATTTCTGGGTCAATAGGTAATTTTGTGAGCTATTGCCAAATTTCTCTCCAGTTTGTGCCCATTTGCATTCTCACCACCAATGAATGAGAGAGCCTTCTTCAGCAGGCTCACAAACAGAATGTATTATCCCACTTTTTCTTGCCAGTCGCACAGTAAGAAATGGTTTCTCAGTGTAGTTTCAATTTTCATTTCTATTATTATAAGTGAATATCTTTTCCAGTGTATATTTTTGCATGTGTGAATTGTCTATTCATTTCTTTTTCCCATTTTTCTATCAAGGTTTTGATCTTTCTCCTTCAGTTATTAAGTTATTTTCATATTAGGACTCTCCACTCTTCATCTGTGACACACACTTTCTCCCACTTTGTCATTTTGTTTGTTGTATTTGCTTGTGGTGTTTTGTATCATGAAAATGTAGTGTTTTGATATTTTTTTAAAATTGAGCCAGCATTATCAATCTTATATTTTATTGCCTCTGGACAGTTGCAAGTCTTCCCTATATTCAGGTTATACAGGAACTCACTCTGTTTTCTTCTTGTATGGAAAATTTTATTTGCAAAAACATCCAGATAGTTCCATATGCTTTCATTTCTATCTTTGATCATTTTGGAGTTTATCTTTGCGATTGGTGTGAGATAAAAATATAATTATTATCATTTTCAAATACAGGTGCAATCATACTAGCACCCTTTATTTGAAAGTCTTAGTCCTTTATGTAAAAACTAGTCTTTTATTTGTGCACTGGCAGGGTCCCTCGGCTTGGCTTTCACCCTCTCGCAATCCAGGACCCCTTGTGGGGTGTCAGAGAGCCAGTTTTGGATGATCCCCGCAGACCAGGCCAAGGGACCCCACTAATGCACAAATCTGTGCACTGAGCCTCTAGTATGCATATAAGATCTTTGGTTAATCTCTTCCCACCCTTCCCCCATCTCCTTCCTGCTGATATTCATCAGTCTGTTCCATGTTTCCATGCCTGTGGTTTCCGCTCCTGTTTTAAGCGTCTACCCTATGGTGGTCAATGCGTGTCATAGCTACTAGTCAGGTGGTCGAACATTCAGGCAGTTGGACCATTTCCTGGTTATTGAGATACAGCCTTTATGTACATATGCAAAACTTCCATATGTACTTGAATCTATTTCTGGACTTTCTATTCCATCCTCAGGTTCAGCTGTCTATTTATGGGCCAGTTGTGCATTGTATTAATTATACAGACTTGGAAGATATGTTAAGATTGGATAGGATTACTGCTCTGTCATAACTTTTCTAGTTTTATTAATAACCATCCTTGAATGTTGTTTTTTTTCATATAAACTATCTGACCAGGTTTTGTAGCTCCATAAAAATGTGTTGGTATCTCCACAGAGATTACATTATATTTATAAATTAATCTAAAAAGAGTTAGCACTTTTTATTTATTTTTTAAACAAATCTTTATTGTTCAGATTATTACAGGTGTTCCTCTTTTTTCCCCCCCAATAGCTTCCCTCCACCCAATCCCTCATCCCACCCCATGCCCTTACCCTGTCTTCATCCATAGGCATAAGATTTTTGTCCTATCACTTCCCCCACCCCTCACACCCTCTTCCCCCTGAGAATTGTCAGTCCACTCCCTTTATATGTCCCTGATTCTATTACATTCATCTGTCCATTCTGTTCATCAGATTTTTCATTCACTTGATTTTTAGATTTATTTGTTGCTAGGTATGTATTTGTTGTCATTTTGTTGTCCATAGTTTTTATCTTTGCCTTTTTCTTCTTCTTCCTCTTCTTAAAGAATACCCTTCAGCATTTCATATAATCCTGATTTGGTGGTGATGAACTCCTTTAACTTTTTTTTGTCTGTGAAATTCTTTATCTGACCTTCAATTCTGAATGATAGCCTTGCTGGGTAAGTAATCTTGGTTGTAGGTTCTTGCTGTTCATCACTTTGAATATTTCTTGCTACTCCCGTCTGGCCTGCATAGTTTCTGTTGAGAAATCAGCTGACAGTCGTATGGGTACTCCCTTGTAGGTAACCAACTGTTCTTCTCTTGCTGCTTTCAAGATTCTCTCTTTGTCTTTTGCCCTTGGCATTTTAATTATGATGTGTCTTGGTGTGGTCATCTTTGGATTTTTCTTGTTTGGGGTTCTGTGCACTTCCTGGACTTGTAAGTCTATTTCTTTCACCAGGTAGGGAAAGTTTTCTGTCACTATTTCTTCTAATAGGTTTTCAATAATTTGCTCTCTCTCTTCTTCTGGCACCCCAATAGTTTGGATGTTGATACACTTAAAGTTGTCCCAGAGGCTCCTTGCACTATCTTCATATTTTTGGATTCTTTTTTCTTTTTGTTTTTCTGGTTGGGTGTTTTTTGTCTCCTCATATTTCAGATCTTTGGTTTGATTCCTGGAGTCCTTTGATCTACTGTTGAATTTCTGTATATTCTTTATTTCAGTCAGTGTATGCTTAATTTCTGGCTGGTCCTTTTCCATTTTCTTGACATTCTCATTAAGGTCTTTGAAGGTCTCATCAAGTTTCTCGGTGGTTTTTAGAACATTCTTGAGTAATCTTATAAATGTGGTCCTGAACTCTATGTCCTCCATTTCTTTCATTCGTGACATGTTTCTTTGTCTCCGCATTTTGCTGCTTCCCTGTGCTGATGAAATGGAAGAACTGCTCTACTAGAGACATGCCTATGGGGCTGGACTTGCTTCAGTGGGGCTTTGGTGTTCACCAAGTCTGCCTCTTGAATGTGTCACTTATGGATATGAGTAGTTGAATTATGGACTCTCACTAACCTCTAGATACACTAGCTTCTGTATCTCCAATGGGGTGCAGGTCAGCTACTGTTTGAGGTGACCCAGCAGAAGCTACAGCGAGGTCTAAAGATTTCTCCTGGGCTGACCAGTTTGTTAGATTAAGCTGTGATAGGGCAGACCATTTATATGCAAATGCCTCTGCACACAGCTAGGGCGGGTTTGCAGATTGTGCGGGGCAGGGTCTTAGGGAGTCAGTAGGGCGTGGCAAACAACGATGGGAGCCACCCTCACTTTCCAACCAGATGGCAGACTATCCAGCTTATACCTGTAGGAGTCTGGATTGCCAGCGTCTCCCCAGAAATGAGTTCAGAGTAATCAGGATCTTGTTTCCCTTCAGGTTGAAAACAGCAGCACCCCATCGCCCACTGCCAGCCGGTTTACGCACCTCTGTACTTTAGCTTTTCAGCACTTGTGCTCATCTCATTGCTCCATCTAGTTGCAGAACTTCCACTCAGCCAGCTTTCCCGTGGTTCTGCATGACAGATGTTTTGTCTTTTAGTTGCAGTTTTAAAATTGTTGTACGAGGCAGCAGTTTAGGTGTTTACCTATGTGGCCATCTTGGCTTCTAATTTGCTCGAGTTGGCACTTTTTAAATATTGAATTGATTTATCCCAGAACAAGGGATGTCTTTTCATTTGATCAAGAATAGACTATTGTCTTTCAATAGTGTTTAAATTTTTCTTCATAAAAATTTTACACATTTATTGTTAAGTTTATCTTTAAGTGTTCTATGTTCTTTGTTGTGAGGTTTTATCTATGATTATATCCTCTGAGTGGATATTGTTTGTGTGTGTGGAGCTACATATTAATTTATATTCTAGCATGCTTATTCTTTTATTGTTTGAGATAGTTTTATCATTGATCCTCCAAGAATACAATTATATTATCTATAAACTAGAGGCCCAGTGCATGAAATTCTAAATGGGGAGGGGGTGTTCCTCAGCCCGGCCTGCACTTCTCCAATCTGGGACCCCTTGGGGGATGTCTGACTGCTGGGTTCGGCTCGAACTAGCAGTTGGACATCCCTCTCACAATCTAGGACTGCTGGCTTATAACCACTCGTCTGCCTGCCTGCTGCCTGCCTGGTTGCCCCAACCACTTCTGCCTGCCAGCCCAATCACCCCCTAACCACTCCCCAGCCAGGCTGATCGTCCCCAACTGCCTTCCCCTGCCTGCCTGATCACCCCTAACCCCCTGCCAGCCTGCACCTAACTGCCTCTGACTTGGCCCCCACTATCATGTCTTTGTTTGGAAGGAAGTTGGAAATCCAGAAGATGGCTGATTGACCCAGTCTAATTAGCATATCACCCTTTTATTAGTATAGATAGATTATATAGAATAGGATTGCTTAAATGAGGGAGAAGCCTTTTTCAGCAGGACGTGATGCTTTTAGTAGACAAAAATATATAACCCCTATATCTGAACTGATAGCCAGCCATATGCACTATACTGTCAAACTGGTTATTAAAAAATTGAACCACTTTCTTACACCTTACATCAAACAGCTGTTGCCCTTAAAACCCCTCCCCTGCCCCCACTTTAGGTTTTGCTTTCACAGCTCACCCAGACTTGGTTCCCATTGGTTGGTTTCTATGCCAGTCAGCATCAAAAGCTCCACCTCCTAGGCAGCCATTGGCTCGAATGGCCCCACTGACAGCTGTCTCTCTCTCCAGGCCTATCTTGAGGCCTGATCGCATCCTCCATGGCAACCCCAGATCAGGCCCTGCCTCTCTTGCCATACCCGCCTCACCCTGACCACCTGCTAGCCACCCCAACCACCCACTGGCTGCCAATCTTGCTGTGATAGGAGCTGTGGTCAATGGGGGAGGGTCTGAAAGGTGCTCCATGCACTTCCTGGTGTCCATTCATTTGTTTGTTTTGGTGATTACAGCCATTGGCCTTTTATTATATAACTAGAGGCCTGGTGTACAAAATTCGTACATGGGCTGGGGGTGTGTGTCCCTCAGCCCAGCCTGCATCCTCTCCAATCTGGGACCCCTTGAGGGATGTCTGACTGCCTGTTTAGGCCCAATCCCAGTAGGATCGGACCTAAACGAGCAGTCAGACATCCTTCTCACAATTCAGGACTGCTAGCTCCAAACTGCTTGTCTGCCTGCCTCCCTGATTGCCCCTAACTGCTTCTTTCTGCCAGCCTGATTGCCTCCTAACCACTACCCTGCCAGCCTAATTGATGTCTAACTGCTCCCCTGCCAGCCTGTTTGCCCCCAACTTCTCTCCTCTGCCTGCCTGGTCACCCCTAACTGCCCTCCCCTGCAGGCTTGATCACCCCCAATTGCCCTCTCTTGCAGACCTGGAACCTCCCACTTGTCCTCCCCTGCTGGCCATCTTGTGGTGGCCATCTTGTGTCCACTTGGGGGCAGGATCTTTGACCACATGTGGGCAGCCCTCCTGTGTGTTGGAGTGATGGTCAATCTGCATATTACTCTTTTATTAGATAGGATGAGACCTGGTGCATGGGTGGGAGCCAGCTGGTTTGCCCTGAAGGGTGTCCTGGATCAGGGTGGGGGTTCCCTCAGCTTGGTCGAGGGGCCTATGATGGTTTGCAGGCTGGCCATGCCCCCCAGCGACCCAAGTGGAGGCCCGGGGATCTGGGATTAATTTATGTTCCACAATTGAAACTTTGTAGACTGGAGTAGAGCCAAGCCTTCTGCCCACTCCATGGCAACAGCCATTTCTGTTTGAAACTTTGTAGCCTACAGTGGAGGCCTATTCTAAGGCTGCAGAAGTTTGGCTTCCTCTATTGCCCTGGCAACCCTAGCCTTTGCTCTCTCTCCAGCTCCATGGCTTCCACCATTTCTGTTGGGATTATGTATCTTCTACAATTGAAACTTTGTAGCCTAGAGTGGAGGCCTAGGCACTAGGGCTACAGAAGCTTGGCTTCCTCCATCTCCTGGGCAACCTTAGCCTCTGCTCTCTCCAGCTCCGTGGCTGCCACCATTTCTGTTGGATTTATGTATCTTCTATAATTGAAATTTTGTAGCATTGAGTGGAGGCCTAGACTGGGCAATGGCAGGAGGAAAGCTTGGCTTCCTCCGTTGCCAGATAAACCCATGCCTCCCTCCTGCTCTCAGTAATGGTAGCCATCTTGGTTGGGGTTTATTTGCATAATTTGCTCCTGATTGGTTGATGAGCGTGGCTATGGGCATGGCCTTATTAGAGGTATGGTAAATTTGCATATTATTCTTATATTAGATAGGATTTGTGATTTCTCTTGTCTAAATGCATTGGCTAATACCTCCAAAATAAGATATATACACATACATATATGTATATATATTATACATATATAATTCATGTTATATATTTTGAAGCATGTGAATAAAGTATTCAGTATTTCCTATTTTTTTCATTAATAAAAACATGGGTGCTGAATTGTGTCAAAACTTTTCAGCACCTGGTGAGATAATCATAGATTCTTCTCCCTAGATTAATCAATATTATATATTATATTAATGGGCTTCCTCATATTGAGCAGACTCACATCCCTAGAATGCAACTCCCATGGTCATACTGTATTATTTTCTGAGTGTGTACACTAATCTTCAATCTATAAGGCCAAGGCTTTATGGCAGTGTCTGCAAGGAATGATATCCCCTTGGACCGTGATCGGCAAACTGAGGCTCGTGAGCCACATGCAGCTCTTTGGCCCCTTGAGTCTAGCTCTTCCACAAAATACCATGGCCTGGGCGAGTCTATTTTGAAGAAGTGGCATTAAAAGAAGTTTAAGTTTTAAAAATTTGGCACTCAAAAGAAATTTCAATCATTGTACTATTGATATTTGGTTCTGTTGACTAATGAGTTTGCTGACCACTGTCCTAGGACACTTGAATTATAGATTTCTATTGAATCAGAACCTGTGGGGAGGGTCCCAGGATTCTGCTTTTATTTGGTCCCCCAGAGGTAATCTTTATGCACACTGAGAAGCATTGGTCTACTATATTGCTCAATGTTAATATTTTATGGGGAACTTACTGCAAAAATGTTTGTTTTAGCACATGATTTCTTTTAAAATGCTGCTTTATGTCTTATAATTTTATGTTCTAGATCATGAGCCAACTGCAGGACAGTAGATGATACAGAGAAACCAAAAGATGAAATACTAGTGCCACCCATTTACCCATTCATTTCTTCTCTCGTTTATTCAATTATGTTAGTACTATGCAAGGATTAGGGATACAAAGCTGTGTAATAGCTCTGCAATAGTAGGCAAAATGGAGGATTAAATAAATGTTTTGTAAAAGAATATATTGGCATTATATTAGAAAGATTTTCCAGGAATTTTATGGGCATGAAGGGCTTAAAAGAGAAAATGCTCCTCTCTCTGGTTCAAGGAGGAGGCCATGCTTTGTACAGAACATATTTCCAATAGAACAGTAACAAATGGAGAAATATTTATTTGCAAAAATCTCCTTCACATGAGACTGTTTGGCAATGCATCTCCTACACACGATGTACTGCCACACCAGCACATTAACTCCTGGCAAACACAGCTACAGGATCACCCATATCGGTGGGGGGAGGGTT
This sequence comes from Antrozous pallidus, assembly GCA_027563665.1. NCBI lineage: Eukaryota > Metazoa > Chordata > Mammalia > Chiroptera > Vespertilionidae > Antrozous > Antrozous pallidus. Next base: position 33,329,285 of record CM050514.1, on the reverse strand, counting down.
ATCTGCATGTGCAGGAATCTCTGTACACAACCTGTGAAAGAACTTCTCTCCAAGATACTGACATGTAACAGAAACACTGAATAACATCAGCAGTAACATAGAAAACATTCGTAATATGTGGAAGCTTCAGTAAATGGAAAATCGACTCCATTGGTTCTACTAAAGTGCTTTAGATTCTTGTAAAAGAAAAAAAAAGATTTACATTCTCTTTCTATTAGAATTTGTGATGGATTGGTTCCACTTGATTTATTCTAGTATCAGACTTTGCTCACCTAAGACAACTGCTCTGTGGGAGAGGGTCCATACGGTCTTGTGGCTGCCACTTGGGTTAGGAAGGTGGTTATGGGTTGGCTTGGTATGGAATGCGTTTCGTACCACATGATGAGAGGGCATTGTATTTAAGTACAAACCTGGCTCTGCTTCCTCAGAAGAAAAATCTCCAAATGTAGCCAGGATTCCTTTCATGTCCTAATTTTAATAATTAAGGAGGAGTGTTATGTAATTGCCAACATTTTTATTTACCCAAAGTCTGTAAAATTTAACTGCTTCTTTGTGCTGAATATGCTACAAACTATGCATACATCAGGTAGTTTGGGCCCACATCTTGCATCTGATTTAAACAGTAGCAGGTGTCCACCAAGATAGATGCAAACACTGGAGTCTTGGGCTCTACTCTGGCTCAGTTTTAATGATCGCACGTAAGTAGTTACTCACCAAATCATTAAAATAAAATGTTCCTACTTAAATATACTTTTGGATTGCCTCAGCAAGGGGAAGATATAGAAAGCACTTCAATATGATTTTTAGTCTATATGCACCAGGTCAACAGTATAAAATTCTTCAGATAGCAAAAATAGATCCTGAGCAAGTTCTGAAATTACATGCATGCATTCATGCACACATTACACCATCTATTCTTAACAGTCTATTTAAGTAGTATATTTGTTTTGATAAAATGTAATGTGCCTTTACTGAGCCCGGCTATATTAATTTTAGTAATTTCTTTTTAAACTTACAGTTGGCAATCAGTGGATAAATTACATATCATTCTGTGGTCTTAGAACACATGCAGAGCTTGAAGGGAACCTAGTCACTGAGCTCATCTATGTCCACAGCAAGTTGCTAATTGCTGATGACAATACTGTTATTATTGGTAAGTAGATGGTCTCTGATTATGTTTCTTGCTAGTTGACTTATATCATGCAAAAATCTCTTTCTATTCCTTCCAATCTTCCTTTGCAGTTGAGAGAGACAGTAACATTCTATCTGAAACATTTCTGGAGCAGTCTTTTTTTGCATACAACCTTTCTAATCCCTGTTTTTATCTATGAAGAAACACAGGCACAGAGCAATTAAATGGCCATTGTGCAAATTACCGTATCCAAGGGCTGCAGTTTGACCCAGCAGTGCAATAATTGGCCTGCTCTCTTTCATTCTTTACTATCCCCTTATTTTTATTGAATCCAGGTACCTACATTTTGGGAATTGACGGGCGAGAAATGGGGAGGAAATGAGTACCTGATGGTAATTTGTATGTGTTTGCACCACACCCACCTAACCATTTTCCCAGCTCTGAAGTTGTGCAAGAGTCAGAATCGGAAGGATACAAAAATATTATTGCCTCTGTGCATTCTGTTTTTCCCCTAGAGTCTGTTAGAGAATGGGTGTCATTAACCAGGGTGCAGAGGGGTACCAGCTTTGCTGGTATAAGGTGGTTAGGAGACATTGTGAAGTAATGATATCATGCACCCTAGACTAAGGTCTGCAGTCTTTTCTTGTCACGGTCACACAACAGAGTTCTCCAGAGGTCCTCTCCCCACCGAAAGATTCAGACGGTTCCTGGTGGTTTATTCTACCCAGATTAGATCAACTTGCCCAGAGGGATGGGTGTTCAGCTTTGTTGTTTTATACACATGGAAAGCTTTGTTTTCCCATCCTTGAATTGTTTTGCTTTCAAATATGATGTTACACATACACGGTTAGGGCAGAATGAGAAACAGTATTAATAATCATCCAGGTAAGTGAGTTGACAAGGGTGGAGGTGTTACTTAGAGATACAGTGTCCCACTGTTGGGAATTCTGCTTATGTTTTAAATGGAGTGTCATTTCTCAGCTAGTGTCAGGTACTTCCCTATTCTTTAAGAAACTAAATGTTTTGGAGTGTTTTGAAATAATGCTTATCATCCACTGAAAAAAAAGGGGGGGGGTCTCTTACCTAATAGTAGTGAGATTGTCTTAACTGGAACATGATTTGAAAAGAAAGAAAAAATATTTCCAAAGCTAGAAAATGTATATATAGACCATAGTGTGGTCTCACATGTGCATGCGCGTGTGCACTCACACACACACACACACACACACACACACACGCACTTTTTATACGTATACAGTACATTTAAGAAAAATGTCTGTGTCGCTGATCCCTTGCTCTATAGGGACCAGAGCACTGTAGGGATTTATTTCCTCCCCGTTGCCCCAGAACAGGGTTTCTCTTATTTCCCACAGCTACTCTGGCCTTGCTCTTCAGAAGCCATCTCAGAATATATTTATACTAAGTTCAGCAATGACAGTAGGAAGGGGAAATACCAATGTTTGCTGAAATGGAAAAACAAACAAAGTTAAATAAAGCTCACTGGATCTCTTTAGAAAGACTTCAGAACTCTGGGAATAAAAAATGACAGCTGTAAATATTTTACCTGTAAAGGTCATTTGGGCTTTCAACCTGCTTTATTTTACATCAAGTACACATGCAGAGCAGTTTTCAGGAGCAGAGCCATCAGTTCACTAGGTTAGTTGAGTTTTTTTAATTGATTTGTTTTTTAGAAAGGTCTCTGAACCCCCAAAGGGCTACAGTTTATTTGGGCTAACAGTAGCAGGTCCATTTTGCCCATAATTCCTGTCTGCTCAGTAGAAACTGAAGAGGTGGCCTTGGGAGTGTGAAGAGGTCTTACGTTAGTCTTTAGGACTGGATTTGTTTCTTTCCTTCCTCAAGGGCACAACAGACTTCCCCTAGAAAATGCCAAAGATGCTCTGTTCCTTTTATCTCAGTGGAGACTCTAAGAGCAACTTTGTTGTTGCTGCTCTCACACACATCAGCCCTGTTTAAGTCCATAACACAGAGAACAACATGGGAAATTCTCAGAGAGGCGTTTGAGAAGTTATGTGAAGAATATTGAACAGGCCCTAACTGGTTTGGCTCAGTGGAAAGAGTGTCAGTGTGCAGACTGAAAGGTCCCAGGTTCAATTCTGGTCAGGGGCATGTGCCTTGGTTGTGGGCACATCCCCAGTTGGAGGTGTGCAGGAGGCAGCTGATCAATATTTCTCTCTCACTGATGTTTCTAACTCTCTCTCTCCCTCTCCCTCTCCCTTCCTCTCTTTAAAAAAAAAATCAGTAAAATATTTTTAAAAAATAATATTGAACAGGGTTAAGCAAGTATCTAAAAGCTTAAAAGAAGCTAAAGTGATCCATGATTAAATTTTCTAACATGGGAAATGTATACCAGAATCACTGGACAACTGATATAAGAAAAATGAGTAATTGTTGACCCTTGCTTTTTCCTCATGAGGAAATACTTGTTTTGTTCCATTGAAGGTCTCTTGTGTGTATGGCTTTCATTATCTATTGGCCTGGGTGATCTGCTGATTATGAAGACTGTGTCCAAATCCATCTAATATTGTCACTGAATCAAGTGAACATTTATTTGCTTTTCCTAAACACGAGGCTGTCTTTACATATAATTTAACTCCACCCGGTTGAAGAAGTGAAATGATGTTTTAGTGTTCACAGGTCCACCACAGAGCTCAGTAGGGAGATGGGAAGCAGGAATCAGGTGTTGCCACTGCCCTGCAGCCCTCCAGGGTTGGAGGGGTGGCAGGTATTCTTCCCACCATGGCGTCCACGTGGGTACTGCAGAACCAGAGCAGGAAGGTCAGGGTGGGTAGGTGAGTGGCTGTAGTTGAAGGGCTGTCCCAGTAAAGGGAGATTTAACTGGATTTAGTCTTGTGGGTCTCAACCCTGCTTGCATTAGAATTGCCTGGGCAGCTTTAAGAAAACATATCATTTAGGGGGAAAGTTTAATCATGTTGGCAGTTTACCTTAGACTAGATTCACCACCTCCTTCTCTCCCCGAAAAAGGATAGATTAATAGATACATGAAGGGATGGGATGGCATTGCAAAATAGTAATTGCTGGTTTCTACTTGCAGAAATTGTGATTAATTGGTCTGGTATGGAGCCCAGACATCAAGGTGTTTTTGTTTTTGTTTTTGGCTCCAGTATTTTTTAAACATTCCCTAGGTGATGCTCATGTGCAGTCCAAGCTAAGAGCTTCTGAACTAGACACACTGGGAATATGAGTGGGTGGAAGGACAGAGGAGCCGATGTGGGTTCAATGGAAGAATCAGTTGTCCTTTAATAAGCTAAAATACGGTACAGTTGGTGAATTCCTTGTCTTTTATGGCTGTAACACATGGCCACATACTTACTGGCTTCAAACAGCGCACATTTATTGTTCTGTGGGTTAGGAGCCCAACACAGGTCTCACTGGCTGCCATCAGGGTATCAGCAGGGCCCAATTCCTTCCTGGAGGCTCTGAGGGAAGTCATTTTCTTCTCCAGCTTCCAGAGGCAGCCCACATTCGTGACCCCCCTTTCTCTGTCTCTGAAGGCAGCTATGTTCCATAAGTTCTTGAAACTTTCAACCCATTCTGCTGTAATCTCCCTCTGAACCCCCTTTGCTTTAAGGATCCTGGTGATTAAATCAGGCTCACCCAGTTAATGCAAGATAGTCACCCTATTTTAGAGTCAGTTGATTAGCAACCTTATTCCCCTTTGCCATATAACACAACAAATCCACAGGCTTTTACATTAAACATATAATGGCCTTCAGGGCCATTATTCTGCCTACCACAGGAAGATTCATAATTTCTGCAACAAAATATGAAAAAGGCACAAAAGGAAAAGATGGACAAATCCAGCTATAGTAAAATTCAGAAACTGTATTTGTTAAAAGAACCTATAAAGAGAATAAAAAGCTAAACCACAAACTGAAAATAGATATTTGCAGCACACTTAATAATCCAAACCAATAAAGAGCTCCTATAAATCAGTCAGAAAAGGCAAGATCCAAGGTAAAAATGGGCAAAGGAACTGTAGTAGATCAACAAAGAGGGCATATGTGATACTCATAAATATACAAAAGATGTCCATCATTATTAATGTAATAGACACAGAACAGGTTTTTAAAAATACCAATTAGCCAAAAGTAAAACACCATCCAGCCACCAGGTATCCAGTCCTGTGGACAGAATCCAGGTACACACTCGTGCGTGTGCACCAGGAGACATACAGGCACTGTGTTAGAGCACAACTGTGCATCACAGCAAAACTCAGAAACAGCCCAAACGTCCACCAACATAGAATGAGTAAGTCCTGGTGTGTTCATTTAAGGAAAGTCATGATTACAATTATGCACAGATAAATCCCAAAAATATAATATTTAATAAAAGATGCAAATCTCAAAAGATTATGTAGGATTTCCTTTATAGAAACTAAAAACATGCAAAACATCATGAATAGCAAATTCTCTATAAAGTTTCCCTCTTGGAGAGGGAAGGGCATGCATGGGAGACACTCAGGAGCTTCCAGATGTGTTAATGTTCTGTTTTTCAGCCTGAGTGTTAAATTCAGTGATGATTTAGTATTCCTAAGAATCTATTGTTTTCATATACTCCTTTGTATTTTGTTACATTTCACATATTTTAAAAAGTTTCCTCATATCAGACTTAGAAAATACCATTTTCTAAAAATTAAGTGGTTTTAAATATCAAGCTATATCCTAATGAAAATAAGAGATTGTAGTTACTGCAAAAAAAATACTACATGACTTCAATACATATTTGTTGTAAACAATGCAAACTCTAAGGGCATGTATGGAATAAAAGGTCAGAATTCCCCTTTTGTCCTCCCTTTCTTTACCAGAAGTCACTCCCCCTACTTAACAGTTCAATGTGTAACTCCCTGGACTCTAGAAACAGAGAATCTAGAGCCTCACCCTCTCTTCTTTCCCATGTTGTAAAGTAGAATAATGTTATATCAGCTGTTCTGAATTTGGTTTTGAGAATGTGGAACCATTTAACAAGAATAGAGGTAGCATTTACATCAACAGACGTCTCATTTTCAGTATCTCATTTATTACATTCATCTAAAATATTCTCAGCCCTTTTTCACATTCCTATTAAATAGTAGCCAACACTTACTCAGTGTGGTTGAGAGTCAGTGCCCTGAGTCACTCCAAATCAGCCCTGGAAATAGAAAAACCACTCATCTCTCTAAGAATCCCAGCTCAGAATGCCAGGAATGTGTTTCTCTCTTTCGGAATAGGGCCCACCTTGGTGGGAGGGAGACTGGGGGCCTGGTGTGAAAGTGTGTGTGTGTGTGTGTGTGTGTGTAGGAGGCTTCCCATTCCCAGTTTTCCTGACAATGGAGAGCAGTGATGACCATCCAATCCAGCAGCCTGCAGCCCGAGAGCGGCCTCTGCTGGAGACCAGAGGTAGTGAAGTCCCAAAGCAGCACTGTGGGAACTTGGGTTCTCTCCCTGCTGCAGTTCACACACCAGGGTGAGGGGTGATTAACCCAGAGAGGAGGCTTCTCTGATACAAATGCTACTTGTCCTTTTCTACAGCAGTGTTCTCTGGTGCAGATATTGTAAACATTAACAATAATGTAATAATGATGCCAATAATAATTACCATTTGTAGAGCCGTTTATAGATTAGCAAGTGCTTTTACATGACCTTACTTAATTCTTACAATGACATTATGATCTCAATGTATAAAAGGCAAATTATAGCTCTGAAAGATTAAATGACTTTGCCCACATTAAGGCTTTGTCAACTGTCCAATCCAAAGATATAGCTGTACATTTTCTAGTGTAATCAAAAAGTGTGCATATTAAAGGATGATTGGTTGCTAGCAAAAGTGTTTCAAAGATTGTCTTGTCACCTTACAGTGTTCTGGTAGTGCTCCCAAATGTCTGGTAAGGTGCTCCATCTATCCTCTGTCACCCAGGGTCACTGTGGGACTCCATTGGCATTTATAGTTATCATAGATTTGCACATTAACTACATGGTAACTTTGTGCAAATGATAGTAATGTCTCTTTAAGATGGGCCCATTTTTCTCATGTACAACATCCCTCCAGGTGGGCTCAGGCCAACCTGCTGCCACTTTACACCCTGAGTGTCCCCATTACAGGGGCCAGTCAGTGCTCCTGCTCAACCCACCTCCTCTGCTCCACTTCCCCAGAGGAGTGGAGTATGTGATTGGGCCAAGAGGAGTGAGAAGAAGAAAGAACCAATCAGGCCCTTCTGTAGTTTCTAGGACACCTCAAGGATTTAAAGAATGAATATGCAATGACTAATACAGAAAACATGATGGGTTTTTTAAAATATATATTTTTTTCATTTTTTAAAGACAGGAAGGGAGAGGGATAGAGAGTTAGAAACATCAATGAGAGAGAAACATCGATCAGCTGCCTCCTGCACACCTCCCACTGGGGATGAGCCCACAACCAAGGTACATGCTCTTGACTAGAATCGAACCTGGGAGCCCTCCAGTCCACAGGCCAATGCTCTATCCACTGAGCCAAACTGGTTATGGCACATGATGGGGTTTTGAATGTGAGGCTGAGAAGCACAGCAAGCACAAGTTGAACTAAGAAAATAATTGCCCTTCACATGGGAGTCAACATTCTTAGCTCATTTGGATTTAAAAATAGGATGGAAGAAAGTTGATATAGAAGCTGTTGGCATGCCACACAAGTGAGGCAAGAGAATGGAAAACCCGGAGCCACTGACGATAATCTGTATTGAGAGTGGACTCTTGCTTGTGGAGATTCTTTGGGGTTTGATGCTCATAATTCTATGAGCATATGTTAAAGTCTACAGAGTCTGAGTAAGTCTCAAAGCTGACCGAACTGAACTGGTAAGCATATCTTTTATTCTTTGTATGCTTAATGACTATACCAGTTAGAATCCTTTGAGCCACAAAATAGAAAATTGAGCTAGAAGCATGTGAAACAATAAGGAAAATGTATTGTTTCACATATCAGGAGGTAAGAACATTCTAACGCTGGCTAATTCAGTGACTTAGAGACCCAAAGTCTTGCTTCTTTCTGCCCTGCCATCTCCAGCTTGTCTGTCTCCTCATGGTTACAAAACAGCTGCAGCAGCCCTAGGAATCACATCCTCATCCACCTGCTCAGAGAAAATAGCCAAGACTGGAAGCAGCAGCATTCTGTTCTTGTCCCAGTTTATCAAAAGGAAAAAAAAACTTTTGCAGAAGCCCCTAGCAGACTGTTCCTCATGTCACACTGCCTAGAATCATGTTAAAGGCCCAATCTAAGTTCAACACTGGCCAAAATAATGAAATTCTAACTGCTGGCTTAGACTGATCAAGATGCACCCCTGGCTTAAGGAAGGGCCTGCATCCTTTAAGCACAACAGCTCTTCATAACCAGCACACAAGTAGGGTTTTCTTAGCAAGGTAGGATCGGGCGGGAGGGCAGCTGACAGCATCTGCCCGGAAGAGAAGATTGTTCAGCATCACTGTTTCTCCAATAGGCTCTGCCAACATCAATGACCGAAGCATGCTGGGAAAGCGAGACAGTGAAATGGCAGTCATTGTGCAGGACACCGAGATGGTCCCTTCAGTGATGGGTGGAGAAGAGTACCAGGCCGGCCAGTTTGCCCTCGGACTCCGGCTACAGTGCTTTAGGTGAGCCTCCACGCCCGGGTCTGTCTTGTGTTCTTGTACTGCAGTAGAACCGGAGCCCGGCCCAGCCTTACCCACCCTCTCCAGGTTCTTCTTCCTCTAATGGTGTCGCCCAGACACAGGACTCTGTGAAATGACAGGAGGTGTGGCTCTGACATTTTCTACTTTAATGGTTTGTATTATGTGTATGTGTCATGGAGACACTGGCATTTTAAATCTATTAATGGGTTTAGGACGAGGCCAGGTCAGACTATCCAGCATCTATTTAAGGTTTTATATAGCGAGTTTATTTCTAGAAATGCAAATGGTTCCATTTCAGTGAATGCTAGGGGCTACTGGTATTATTTTACATGTGGAAACTTGGGTTCTCATTGAAGATGGTTCCAGACATGGGAGATTGCTGACCTTCTGCAAGAAGGTGTGAGTTTTAAACAAATCTGTAATCAACCAGGGTGAACACACGGCGAGGAAGCAAGGGCCACGTGGCCCGAAATGAATCCTTCGTTTATTATTATTTTTAATATATATTTTTATAGTTTTCAGACAGGAAAGGAGAGGGAGAGAGATGGAAACATCAATGGTAAGAAAGAATAATTGATCGGCTGCCTCCTGCACATCCTACACTGGGGATCAAGCCAGTGCGCTCGGGCATGTGCCCTGACTGGGAATCAAACCCTAATCTTCTGGTTCATAGGTCAACACTCAACCACTGAGCTACACTATCTGGGCTGAAGAGTCCTTCATTTAATTGTTACTGAGAACTTTCTAGAGTTGAGCTTACACTGGCCCCACCCCAGGCCCAGTTGTGTAGGCTCAGGGATCAGGGATCCTTCTGGAACCTAACTCCAAGGTGGCACTTTATTCCCTCAATTATCCCTTGCTCACTGAGACACCCTGAGCTCCCACTGTCTGCAGACACTCTGGCCACTCACTCTCTCGCCTCTCGGCTTTTGCAGTCAATTCGCAACCATGATTCCAGAACTCTGTTTGCCAGGATTGGATTTCACAGTGAGAGGCAGCAGGTGTCCCTGCACAAGGGCTGTGCTTTCAGCTATTTGGGGAAAGGCATGGCACAGACACATGCAACAGCACAGGCGTAACCTTCTGTTGTCACTGGTCGCAATTGAAAACCAGTTCACTTACAGATGGGCACAAAATGAGCCCCTCCCTTCCTGCCAATTTCTCTCCTTCCTAACTCTGCTTTTGAAAACTAATAAAAGCTTCCATTTCAGAAATGGTTCACTGTTCTCACTGCCACGGGAGCTCAGCAAACCCATCCCTCAGAATTGGACTGTCAATACCTTCTCACAATTTTTGTTGCCTTTGTTACCATTGTTGTGCCAGTAAGATTTTTTTCAAACCATTGATATTTCAATTAGCTCCTAATGTGTTCTGGTTAGCAGGGGAGAGTTTAAAATTAGTATCCTGCTAATCAACCCATTGATTGCCTACTGCAGCATAGGCAGGGGAAAAATATTTCTTGTGTCAACTAGAAATGTCATATTTTTTTTTAAATTCCATGAGCTGAAGTCTTTTCTTTAAAGTAGTGGGCTTCTTTATAACATTCTGAAGGTATAATTATTATAGTAGTAGGTGGTGCTGATTGCAACCATATTGTCATTGTACAAAATTTGGCAAACACAGGAAAGCAATAAAAAAAAATCAAACTTATTTTTAATCCCACCACCCAGTGCTTACAATTTTAACATTTGATGTATATCATTACACTTTTTTTCTATGCATATATATTGCTTTACTTTATGTCCTTTTTTAAAGAAAACATGATTAAGGTCTTACAGTTCTACAAAATTATTTCTTATTTATGTAATGTTACACACACATTCATGTCATTAAGTATTCTATAACATCTAATGGCTGCATTATATTGCGTATGCCATAATTCCTTTAAGTAGCACCTCATTGCTAGGCAGATTTTCTGCGGATATATAAAAATAATGGGTATGTTTCTAGATAACATCTAGTTTACTTTCTTGTTTCCTTAACTAAATCCTAACTATGGATTTCTGGTCAAAGGAAGTGTGCAGTGTTTTTTGCTTCCAACTTCCTATAGTGTCTCTAGCAATGTTTAGAGGGCTTATTCTCCATGTTTTCTCTCAGTTTTGTTAGTTTATTTAGTCTTTGCCAATTTGTTGGATTTGTTATTCAAATGGAAGTTTATTATTTTAATTTGAATATTTAGGGTTTTCAAAAATGTATTCACATGTAATTATTCTTTTATAGATTATCTCAACTAGTTGTGATCTTTGCCCAGTTAAAATTCTTTAATTTAATTTTAATGATTTGTAAGTAATTATAAATTCCTATGCCACATTTGTTGCAAATCTGATTTTCAATTCCTCTTACTTAAAGGATTTAGGAGAATTTTCAATTATTATTAATCAAAGCTATCAAGGTTCTCCTCCCCACCCCCCCACCATCTTTTCTTATTGGTTTAGAATAGCTTTACCAGCCCAAGATTAAATATTTACTTATATTTTTCTAGTCCTTATTTGATATTACTTTTCACATTTAACATCTGAAATTTACTTTGGTATAAGATATGAGGTAGGAACTCTCACATTTCCCTTTAACCAACCAGCCAACCAGAACTGCATGAGGTGCTGCGGGTGCTTTTTGCCTCTCTAACATGCTGATACACTGACTGGCCACATATCCTGGCATCACTAGGTTCTCCATGATGTTCTATTGAAAGTCAGTTTACTTTCAATTTGATAGCATTTTAATTATTGTATCTGCACATTTTAATACTACTTCTTGCCACACCATTTCCCCAAATTAGTATTATTTTCCAGAATAACTGTGGTTGCTCTTAAATATTCATTCTTACACATGAACTTTTGAGTTATTTATTCAAGTTCTCATTATTTTGGGGGGGGGGGAGAAATTACAGTGGATTTATAGATTAATAAGAGGCCCGATTGCATGAAATTCATGCAAGAGTAGGCCTTCCTTCCCCCAGCTGCCAGCACTGGCTTCCCTCTGGCACCTGGGACCCTGGCTTCGCTTCAGCCCCAGGTTCATTCGGAATGATGCCCAGAATGACGTCAGGTCTAATTAGCATATTACCCTCTTATTATTATAGATATAAAAAAATTGACATCTTTATAATATTGAGTCATTCTATTTAAGAATAAGACATAAACTTCAACTTATTCAACATTTTTTTTGTTCTTCAATAAAACTTAAGGGTTTTTATTATTGGGCGTGTTCTTAAGTAAGCATTAGAGTTTTTTGTATGCTGCTAATATGCACTTCATGCTAAATTTATTCCTAGGTGCTTTTATTTTTTCTGGCTATTTTTAAACTCTCTTAAAAGGCAGTTGTTCTTGAACAATCATTTTCATTTTGCCACCATGGAAAACACAGGTAATATATTAAAAAGCACCACAAAAGTCTTGTGTCCATTTTGGCTCTTTTTACTAGGAAATATCCTCAAACATAAATATTGTGGCCATTTTTTTCCCCTCTTAAAAAATACAACTTCAATCCATTTGCCACCTGGAAAAATAGAGACACATGTTTTAATGTGAAGTCAATTCTAAGTAGAATCAATCATCAGGGTGCTGCAATTATATGTCCAACAATTCATTAAGTCCTAGAAAATTATCCAAACTTCACAGACGTAACCGTCACTCAGCAGAAACCATTATCTTCACAAGTAGAGTCAGAATCATTTAAAGCTACAGATGTGAGGAATGGGAAGAACAGAAACAATTCTCTGCACTTTTTCTATTGTCCCACTGATGTGTAAACAATTCAACTTTAAATAAATAATTGCCATTGTACACATCAATATAAAAGCAAACTCATTTTCTCTGGAACTTTACTTACTTCTCAGAAGAATACCCAAAGCACTTCATATTATTTTCACTGTGCATTTCAATATAAGTTTCTTATCATTAAAAAATGACAGGGAAAATAATTTATTGCTAGATGTTGTCTGTTATAAACTTATTTAAATACTTATTCTACATACAAGCTCTTCACCAATAGCATGGTAGACATGTTGCCTTACCTCTTGCTCTAATTTAAAAGCAAAGTCACAGAAATATTCTTTTTGCTCAGTTTTCAGCTGGTTAGACCTGACCCAAATCAAAGATATTATTATAACTGATTTATTGTTACTAATATTACTTGTACAGTCCCTCAAATTAGGTGCAGTCAAATTTAGCTTTGGGTCTTAATGAGCAGCAGCATCTGTGTGCAAACATCATCCCTGAAGACCAGTGAAAAGTGATTCCTATATTGGCTGAAGGATACATGATTTAAAGTGGAAATAGAATTTGAGGTTACAAAATTCCAAGATTACCAATGAGCCTATGGTAATCTTGGTGCCAGATCCACTTACTTTAAAGAATTTTAATATAGGAAAGAAAAAAAAAACACACTAAAACTAAAAGGAGATGCTGTTTTATCCCTCTAAGACTGGCTGAGTTTTTTCAGGAGTTGATAATGTTGGAGTAATTGGGACATAACAGCATAATGACTTCCACACTGTTAAATCCGATCAATGGTCACTTCTCATTTGAAATTGACACAGTTCTCCTTGATGCTGTATGTCATGTAGTTCTGGGATACGAGGTCCTCTGGCTTTTCTCCAGTCTCCATGCCCACTCCTCCTCTCTCCAACTGCTGAGGTGCTCCAGGTACCCTTCTCTGTCTATACTCACTCCTCTGGGTAAACGCAGTTAAAATCACATGGCTTTATGCATTCTATATAATAAAAGGCTAATATGCAAATAGACCGAATGGTAGAACGACCAGTTGCTATGATGGGCGCTGACCACCAGAGGGCATACGCCCAATACAGGAGCTTCCCCCTGGTGGTCAGTGAACTCCCACAGGGGGAGTGTCACTCCTCCAGAAGCCCTAAGCCGGACTAACGGCTGGCAAGCACAGTGGTAGTGGTAGGAGCCTCTCCTGCCTCTGTGGCAGCGCTAATGATGTCCGACTGCCAGCTTAGGCCTGTTCCAGGAGCGGGCCTAAACTGGCAGTTGGACATCCCTCGAGGGCTCCTGGGCTATGAGAGGGGGCAGGCCAGGCTGAGGATATCCCCCAACCCCCAGTGCAGGAATTTCATGCACCCAGACTCTAGTATTACATATATGGACAATTCTAAAATGTATATCTACCTACCAAGCCTTCCCTCCCAAACTCCAGGTTCATTTTTTCAACTGCCTGCCTAACATTGCCACTTGACTATCTAATAGATATGTCAATAGATTAAAAATGGAATTCCTAATCTTCCCCTACAAACTGGCTCTATCAACAGAATTCTGTCTCAGCTAATGGCAACTGTATTATCCTACTTATTCAAGCCAAAACCCTGCTAGTCATTCTTGGTGCCTCACTTTTTCTCAGACCCTATACCTACATTATCAGTAAAACCCATTGGCTCTTTCTCTCCACCACCGAAGCTGCCACCATCATTCAGCAAGGTTACTCCAGTAACTCCTGACTGATCTCCTCATTCCAATCCTTGCCCTGCCGTCTGTTCTCAATACAGCAGCCATATTCCAATATGCAAGTCAGATTCTATATCTTCTCTGTCCCGGTGTCTGCTATATGCCCCAGTTTCACTCAATGTGAATGCCAAAGTCCTTCGAAGGACTAGTTCCTTATTTTTATTTTCAACAAAGTACAGGCTTTCTGATATTCTTGGAACCTACCAGGTATGTGAGCAAAGGACTCTGGACTCAGTTTGAATTTTAGCTCTATTACTAGTATGTTTCTAAACTTTAGGTCCCCATCTGCAAAATAGGAATCATGTACCATCTACCTCACAGAATTAAGATGGAAGTCCTTTTTAACCCTAAGGCCTTCTCCAAGTTCAGGGTTTTTATCATTTTCAAATATGATCTCTGAAACTTGTTTTGCTTTGCTTGAGAGTTTCTAATTTTGAGTTCCCTGTTTATATACGATTATTCAGACAACATCTAGTATGTGGTTTATTTTATGCCAGGCACTCTGGGGATATGAGAGTAGCCAAGTCGTGTTCTCTCAAAGAATGATAAGGCTAGAAGTGGAAAATGGGCCTGGTAAACATAAAAAAAAAGTTGCATGGTGTCTATTGCAGGTGCTCTGATAAAAACAAAGCATATATGAATTATAGTGGGGAACAGAGGAAGAATGTTCAAATCTCCCAGGTTTGATGGGGAGAAGGAGGAGGCAAAAAAGTTTTATGGAAATGACTTTGTACTGAATTCTAAAAGATGATAGATAGGGTTAGGTAAACAGGTAAGTGAAATTCAAAGCCTCCTTAATTATTTCCATCTCATACTCTTAAAGTATATATGTATTTATCAAAATTTTAGTCAATTCCTTTGGGGGTGATTATTTATTCATTGTTGATCTCACCCACTAAATTTAAATCTACCCAGAGAGGCTCCATGTCATTTGTATTTCCTTTTGTACCCTAGAGTTCAGCATAGTTATTGGACCAAATGAAGGAAAGAAGGAAGGGAAAGAAGGGAAGGGAGGAAAGAAGGAAGGAAAAGAGGGAGGGAAGGAGGAAGAAAGGGAGGGAGGGAGGGAGGGAGGGAAGGAGGAAGAAAGGGAGGGAGGGAGGGAGGGAGGGAGGGAGGGAGGGAGGGAGGGAGGGAGGGAAGGAGAGAAGTCAAGTCATGGTTAAGAGCACAGGTTTGGAATGATCCTGGTCAGAGGCCCACGGCTACAGCTTACCAGCTATGTGGCCTTAGAGAAGTTATTTATCCCTTTGTGCTTTAGTTCCCTTATCTATAAAATGAAGATAATAATAGTTGCTTTTTCGAAATGTTGTTGAGGATTTACTGAGATAGCTCTTGGAAAAGGCTTAACACATCTTATTGTTAGAAGATATGATGCTGCTGCTGCTTCAAGTTTCTTCAAGGTTATGTTTTTATTTGCTGGCACTGGTTGTGAATGCTACTTCTATTCTCCATGGTTCTCACCCATTTAAACCAAATTACAAGGACTCCCTAGATCAAAATTAAGGCATCTCTCTCTGCTTAACAGATAAAACTTTCAAGCGTGATAGTAACTTAGGGGGTTCTGTTTTGTTATGAAACTTGGGTTTTTTATATAAACACCCACAGACACATACACACATACAAAGTTTTCATGAAGTTACCACTAGAAACAATGCCTGCCGCGGACTGCTCTGTTGTGGTTACTCACTTTGGAGGACACTTGTATTTCAGGGTTGTCCTTGGCTATCTTTCTGGCTCAAGTGAGGACATTCAGGATCCAGTGAGTGACAAATTCTTCAAGGAGGTGTGGGTTTCAACGGCAGCTCGAAATGCTACAATTTATGACAAGGTAAGTCTTATATACTCTCCCCTCTCCCCGCCTTTTTTCTTCATTGAATGTCATCACAAAAGCATTCCTGCATATTATTGGTATGGAGTATTCTTAATGAGTGTAAAAAACAGTTTACCTCCAAGTTGTAATAAATACCTCTCTGTAGATATTAGAAAGCAAAGAGTCAAAAAGCACCACGGATTATGGTTTAAAAGAAATTTGGTGGCATGCTGATCTGTCATCTGCTTTGAGAATCCATCATGAGCATTCTCAGGTGGTTACCCAGCCTTTTTTGTCTGGTGACAAAGAAAAAAGAGGCAGATGAGATCGGAAAGTGAGTCAGAACTGGGTTCAACCCAGCGCATCCAGTTGCTGGTAATATAACTTTGTGAATAGTGACTTGACATTCAGAGCTTTCCATTTTTCTATAAATTAGGAGGAATATTCACTAGGGTAGTTATGAGGCTAAAGATTGTCCTGTTAAATGTATCTATCACAGAGTACATGGTATCCATCCATATAATGAAACTTATTAATAATAAGACACTTTCTTTGTTGGACAGCTCTAATTTTGGAAAGGTATTTTAAAACCAGCCCCATTTGTTAGGAAGGCTAAATGCACTTCCTGGTAAGTTCTATCCATTGATGATGTACAAGAGTTAAGAGTTGTCTAACCATGGAACAGTTTATTTCACAAAGTAGCCAGCTTTGCATCATAGCAAATATTCAAGCTGAGATCCATTGACCATCTATCAGATTGAGTCAGAGTGTGTTCTTCTTCATGACTTGCAGAGCCCCCTCCCTCCAGCAAGGAGATTTCATCACTCCTAATGAAACATGACCACTGTCTACACAGCCTTATTTCATACTGAGATCCAAGGCCATGATCAAATAGGTCATGTACAGCAGTCTTTTAAAATGTAATTTTAAAAATACAGTGGACAGCCTCATTTGGATCCTGGATTGGGATGATAACAGCTATAAAAGACATTTGGGTGATAATAGGATAAATGTGAATATGGACCACATCTTAAATAATATGCAATTGATTTTCTTAGGTGTGAGAATGGTATTGTGATTATATAGACACATGTCCTTTTTCTTAAGAAACACATGCTGAAATGTTATAATATCTGAAACATATTTTCAATGAGCAAAATAAGTATACAGTGGATAACTCCAAGTAAAGGTACACATAGGAACATTTTTCAAAATAAAAAGTCAGAGAAAATAAATTATACAATTTTTCTCTTAATCTAGAACCTCCACTGAAACTAAGGGTTGATTATTATCTAAAACATAACATAAATGAAATTCCATACTATAAGCTTGACGTTATCCTGGGGTTAATAATTTGTGTAGATCAGATATGAATCTATTTATGATTTTATTTTTGGAAGCAAGCAAATTTGTCTGTTTCTTTGTAGTAAATAAGAAAAGCAACTTTTCAGTCAGCTCTATGCTGTAACATAAAACTAATATATGTTTTATAAAGCAAAGATTTGTCTTTTGAGTTAATATTTTACAAAAATGGGATATGCTTTCTTTTAAACTTATCACTCAATTTCCTCTTTGTGTTTTAACCAGGTGTTCCGGTGCCTTCCCAATGATGAAGTGCACACTTTAATTCAGCTGAGAGACTTTATAACCAAGCCCATATTGGCAAAGGAAGATCCCATTAGAGCCGAGGAGGAACTGAAAAAGATTCGTGGGTTCTTGGTGCAATTCCCCTTTAATTTCTTGTCTGGAGAATCCCTACTGCCTTCTGTTGGAACCAAAGAAGCCATGGTGCCCATGGAGGTTTGGACTTAGGAGTTATCAGCTCAGAGACTTCCACCCCAAAGAGTACACTGCACACAGTGACTTTCTGAAGCCTAACAGCCAAGAACAGCCAGATGCACTTGTGTGTCCAACCCATGGACCCTTGGGGTTGGTTGGGAAGGACTGAAGTCACACTGATGTAAGGACACTGAATATCATCAGGGCTTTACATTCCTCCTGCCTATCCTTGTGAGAAAGGGACCGCATTCTTATTGGTATCATATACTCAACAACTTGAGCACATGCACAAATTCCATGATGTACACCAAAGTGCATTTCCTTTACTAACAAGAATTTACCTGTACCTGTGATCTAGGTTGCCAAAAGTCGACTGAACTTCCTTATTCTTCTCTGACTTTCATTTATGCAGCTAATGTCTGCTGGACCTGCCCTCATAGTCCATACAGCACTGGTTGAGATCTTGTTTGTTGTTAGAAGATATCATGCTGCTGCTTCATGGTTCTGTGCATTGTCCTTGTCCATCTGGTCCTGAAGTGGTAGTGTTCACCCAAGCAAGGATGTGGTCATTATTCCTTTTCAGCGAATGACGGGATAGTAAAGACTCTACACAGAAGCCCATGTTAGGCAGTTCTGATAACACTGACACTCTATAATATATATCTTGACACCATAGAGCAACAGGAAGGAATTAAATTCAGTTACTGAGACAAAGATTTCACTTTGCCTCTAAAGGCACTGACAATATGTGTCTTTCTGATGAGGCCTGCCTGATCAAATTTGAAAACATGTGTAGGATATTTGGTTACACAGCAACTGATAAAACTCAAAGACAGAGCATGGAGCCTTCAGAAACCTCCAGGTGTCAGTGTGGATCTGATCCAGATGAGAAAAATAAGATTCGTTAGAGTCCTGCAAAATTTCCTGTCATCCTTAGCTGCTGGATTGATTGAAATTTGAGATTTTTCTATTTCAAATTCAAACCAGTGAATGTAATTTGTCTCTCAAGAAAATCAGAGGTTTCATAACTCATACCAAGTTAATAAGTATGAGCGCAGCCTTATTCGACACTCAGCTCTCTAGCAGTGTTATCTTCTTAAAGAAAAATTGATTTCAAAAGATGTGCTATTTCACTTGCATTATTAAATATACATTAACATTCCACCAGGGCTTCCAAAGAAGTTAGGATATTCATTAATTCATACTATTCTAGTCTGTGAATTGTTCTGGAAACCTTTTTTTTTTTCTTTTTGGACATGAGAGTGCCTTTTGGTACACCATAGCTCTAATTTTACTAAGCAGAACTATTTTTATAGCCAAAGAGCTAATGTTGGCTCGCAAAAGGCCTGTGTCCATAAAACATGGGGTAGGTGCAATGCTTTCATGTCTGTGGATTACCTGGACAGAATCTCATGTGGGTTGTTCTTCAAAGAAGCAAGGACCCAAATCCCTGTTTTCACTGAGCTCATAGTCCAGTGGAAAAGGTTACTTAGGGGCACAAGGTCAGCTATAGAACTTTTTACAAATGAGGCCAGACTAGGATTATGTAACCAACAAGGGAAATGAGTAGGCTTCATGAATAAATAACTTTTTTCTCAGCTAGCTCATGATCATGGTAATAGGACTTCATTCTTTAGCAGTTATAAATAAGACATTTGTTATTTATGAAGTTTAGATTGGCATTTCAAGTGTTGAGTGTGTGTAGAATACCTAAGGATTTCTTATATTTCATTTTTAAACATTTTTAAAAATCAAAGAACAGTCATCAAACTGGCTCTTGACTTTGTGCAAGAGTCTCCTTTAAAACCATGAAAAAAAGAGCCTAAAAGGGCCCTTTCCATTTAAAAAATTACCTAATTCTACTCCCCTCATTTTATAGATGAGGAAACGGAGGCCCAGAGTGGCTGAGCTTAGAGATCGTGAACCTGGAACTCATTAATGGCCCCTCCTCTCATTTTATCATAGATGTCAGTACACAGATTTCAGAAAGGGTATTTCTAAGCAATTTTGAAACCCTGTGATATTATGTATTTAGGTGCTTATCTGTCTCCCTCTACTAGAATGTAAGCCCCCTGGGACAGGGACTTTCCTGTGTATCCCCAGAGCCTAGAACAGTGCCTGGTATATACAAGGTGCTCAATAAATGCTTGTTGGGTGAATAAATGAGGCAAAGGAAAGAGCTAATGAAATGAAAAACTTTCATTATCTCAGATAAGACATCTTCCTGCTGGTGTTTGTGGCAAGTTTTTTTTTCCCCCCACTATATCTTCTCAAAAGCAAGATGCTCATCTGCAAAGATGAGAGGCTACAAGATGTACTTGGATGGATTTTATGGAAAATTTGGTGCAATAATTGCCTGTTTTATAATAGCAGTTTACTTAGTTCAGCATTCTGCCAAAATTGCATAGGAAGTGGACATGAGATGTACTGTGTGGCCTAATTACCCTTCAGCCTCTGACACCATTACTACCTAATTTATCTTTTTAAAGAATTTCTTTATTGATTAATGTGTTGCATATGTGTCCTTATTCCCCCATTATCCTTCCTATCCCCTCTCCCTGACTCATGCCCTCACCTTCCTGTTGTCTGTGTTCATTGGTTAGGCTTATATGCATGCATACAAGTCCTTTGGTTGTTCTCTCCCCCACTACCCTCACCCTCCCTTACCTTCCCTCTGAGGTTTAATGGTCTGATTGATGTTTCTCTGACTCTGGATCTATTTTTGTTCATTTATATCCCATAAATGAGTGAGATCATGTGATATTTATCTTTCTCTGACTGGCTAATTTCACTTAGCATAATCCTCTCCAGTTCCATCTATGCTGTTGCAAATGGTAAGAATTGCATCTTTTTTATAGCAGCATAGTATTCCATTGTATAGATGTACCACAGTTTTTTAATCCACTCATCTGTTGATGGGCACTTAGGCTGTTTCCAAATCTTAGCTATTGTACATTGTGCTGCTATGAACATAGGGGTGCATATATCCTTTCTAATTAGTGTTTCTAGTTTCTTGGGATATATTCCTAGAAGTGGGATAACTGGGTCAAATGATCCAGGTAGTTTACTAGGTAGTTTAGTTTACTAGGTAGTCACCTAATTTATCTTTAACAATTGCAATGTCTGATACAAACTTAAAAATGCAAATGATCCAATGCCTTGAAAAACTGTTATGAATCAGTTCAATGTTTCCATCTTTTGGAACACCTATAATGTTGTACCTGTCACTCTGATAATCTCTGTAATAATTTTTGTTTCCAAGAAGGAAAATTCTATGAATTTATAAGAATAATTTATACTCGATTATAAGAAATGAAGGGTAAAAAGTGGCCATGTCCTATTAAAGCTATTCAGATTGGCCGAGCTTAGTGGTTGGAGGACATAGCAGATCTGGTACAGGCATTGCTCTGTATCAAGTGTCCACTCGATGACTCACCTTGCAGTGGGATGTTCTGAATTCTCTGCTGTAATGCATCATTCAAAGGGCTACAGAGCTGGTCATTAGGTAATTCAGTGGCTTATTATAAAATAAAACATTGGTTTTATTACCAACTTTAGAAGAAAATTTGCCTATAGATTGCCAAAAATTAGCAGTTAATTTCTTATGTTATTACTTGAGAAATTGTAATGCATTGTCAAGGAACAGTCTTCCAGATGAAAACAGCAGGCCCAAAAATCTTTGTAGATGGAAGACTACAGGCAGAACAGGTTTTACACACCGTGAAGACCTGGGCTTCTTTCTGCATCTCCTCACTCCTCGTTCCTTCAACCTCAGTCCACAACCAGAGCACCTCCTCCATATGTGAACAGTTTCAGAGGACAGCAAAAAGTCTTTGGGAAAACACAAAATTAAGCCTCTACAATAAATCTTCAGATCAGCTTTCAAGTGACTGACAAAATGTCATTTCTTTTAACGAGGTAATCATTCTTTTCAGCATCCCACTGCTAGGGGAGTGGCTGAATATGATCGGCATTTGAGTATACTCACATGCCTGTCCCCTGTGTAGCAAGAATGCAGAGGACCTTCTGTGACTTCTCTTCCCTCTTGGATAAAGTGAACAAATGCTACAGGATTTCAAGTATTCTTTGGAATACATTTTTACTTTTTGAAAAATCCTCTGAGATCAATTCTTACTGGCAGATTAGAGGTTTAAAATAGGTCTTATCATGCATAGGCCTTGAGAAATTCTTGAATCTGGAAATTCACTGGAAAAGGCATTTTTCAGCCTCTATCAAAAAAATTGCTGGTGAAGAATCAATGGATTTGCATTATTGAGGGGGAGGGACTGGTACCACAATATGATTCTTAATGGCATTTAGTTCACATGTGAGATATTTCTGACTTTGACTTGAGATTGAAAGATTCATTAAAGGGACCAAAATTTTTATGATTTAAATTTCTTTTAGGTTATTTTAATTTTCTCTTATGCCATTTTTATCTTGTAATTTAAAAATAAAAATTAATCAAACACAAGATAAATGAAAATTTGTCACACTAATAATTTTAACTTCTAAAGGCAGAGACTGGATGGAAATCCAACTGAAATGCAGGCTTAGTTACTCTTTTCAGTTTCCAAGTAGCTGCAATTGTTTGCTTTATTCTAGATAAGTACACTGAAGTGAATTTCATCCTAATTCAGTCTGACACTAGGAAATATAACATCACTCTCTGCTAAGGTATATTCTACTTGGATTCTTCACATTAAATAATCTGGGCTAAAGCTACTGATATTCTCCTTCACTGTTCTAGAATTTCATACCAGAGTAGTGGACTTGGAGCATGTCTCTCTAACACACACAAAAAAACAAATACTTGGTGATAAGCATCCATTCAGAATGTTCAGATATTCTGGACAGAACTTGGGCTCCTAGCCTCACCATGACAGTGGGGTTTGGCAAACTAAGGCTTGGCTTCCTGTTTTTGTAAAGTTTAAACACAGCATGCCCTTCATTTGCATGCCTTTGTGATCCAATGATCTGCAAATCCTCTCTCTAGAGGATCAGTAAGCTTTTCTTAAAGATGGTAAGAGAGAGCAAAGAATGTCTAGACAGGGTACTCAACAGAACAGATGTGGGTGAGTTTTAATCTCTTCCATAAACAAGGTTTTCAAGTCTCCCTGTCCCAAAGCCCAACATTCCACAATAGATTTATTCTAAGAACAGGATGAAGTTCTTTCAGGAATGAAAATCATGTCCGCTGGTTCTGGAAGAGTTGTTGCCAGCTAAAGAAGGCTTCTCCCAGCTGCACACTCAGGGCAAGCATGGTTGATAATGTTTGTAAAGGAGAGTAGGTAGGCTTACGAGTTTGTGTTTAGAATGAGAATTATGAATGTAAGACACTCAGTTTTCCTGAATTTTTCTTCTGTGAAGCATTGGAAACAATACATATATCTATTCTCTGCTTCACAATCTATGCTTTCTATGCCTGGTCTCTTAACTGCTTAAAAAAAAGTAAATATATATTAATGAATTAAAAGTGTGAAATCAGCAGCAACCCTGTGTTTGCAAACAAGATTCCTCATTCTGCACATGGGCTTTTAGAGCCTGTGTGCTGTATGTCTGAGCTAGAGACAGAAATGTGTGGCTATGGGGCCCTTCCCTCCATACTGCAAAGGCTGATTTTAGAGTCATAGTGAGCCACCCTTGATCCCATTCCTCTCTCTCCATGAGGTGTGAGGTACAGCTAATTTCTTTTAAAAGACCAGTACACCTTCAATGGCACAGAATGAGTAAGGTCCAGTGTGAGTATGGGGGTGCATTAGTGAACCAGTCAGACCAGTACTCCACCTTCATGATGCTCACATTTTAATAAATGGAATAAATGGAGAGTGCAAAGTAGTTTCCATTCTCAAGATAGGAAAGTGCCTGAAATAAGAGGCATTTGAGGGACTACTACTCAGCCATAAGAAAAGAGGAAATATTGCTATATATATATCCTATTTAATAACAGAGTAATATGCAAATTGACTGTACCTCTGCTATATCCACAAGCCATGCCCACCAGCCAATCAGGAGTGAGTATGCAAATTAACCCAACTAAGATGGCTGTGGCTATGGAGCAAGCAAGAGGATTGGGTTTCCCCGGCAATGGAGGGAGGAAGCCAAGCTTTCTGCACACCCTGGCTGGCCCAGGCCTCCGCGCAAGGCTACAAAGTTTCAATTATAGAAGATGAGTAAATCCCAGATACCAGGGCCTTTGCTTAGGTTGCCAGGGAGTGTGGTCAACCTTAAAACCACCACAGGCCCCTTGCCTAGGGCACCCCATGCCCCAAGGGAAACCCCACCCTGATCCAGGACACCCTTCAGGGCAACCAGCTAACTCCTACCCATGCACCAGGCCTCTATCCTATCTAATAAAAGACTAATATGTAAATTGACCATCACTCCAACACACAAGATTGCTGCCCCCATGTGGTCAAAGATGGCTGCCCCATGTGGACACAAGATGGCCATCATAAAATGGCCAGAAGGGGAGGGCAGTTGTTAGCAATCAGGCCATCAGGAGAGGGCAATTGGGAGGGACCAGGCCTACAAGGAAGGGCAGTTGGGAGTAATCAGGCCTGCAGGGGAGGGCAGTTAGGGGTGATCAGGCCAGCAGAGGAGAGAAGTTGGGATGACTGGATCTTCAGGGAAGGGCAGTTGAGGGGGGAACCAGGCCTGCAGGGGAGAGCAGTTGGGGGGACAAGGCTTGCAGGAGAGGGCAGTTAGGAGCAATCAGGCTGGCAGGGGAGTGGTTAGGGGCGGTCAGGCTGGCAGGCAGAAGTGATTAGGGGCAATCAGAAAGGCAGGCAGGTGAGCAGTTGGGAGCTAGCAGTCCTGGATTGTGAGAGGAATGTCCCAGACTGGAGAGGGTGCAGGCTGGCTGAGGGACACACATCCCATGCACAAAATTCATGCACTAAGCCTTTAATATACATATAAAAGCCTAATATGCAAAGTGTCCCCTTGGGAGTTCAACTGACTGGGAGTTCGATCACTCGATATGATATGCGCTGACCACCAGAAGGTGGTGCAGAACAAAAGAAGATCCTGGCCAGAAGCTGAGGAAGGGAAGCCCCAGTCAGCAGCCAGAAGCCACTAGAGACCTTACCTGTGCATGAATTTTGTGCACTGGGCCTCTAGTTTGAAATAACATGGTTGAAACTTGGTAATATCATGCTAAGCAAAATAAGCCAGAAGGAAAAAGTCAAGAACCATAAGACTTCACTCAAATGTGGGATATAAAGCTGAAAGCAACAAATGAATAAACAAGACAAAACTCAAAGACATAGACTTTAGTTTGGTGGTTACCAGAGGGAAAGTGGAGAGGGAGGTGTTAGTAAAGGGTTAAGGGAGGGTCAGTAACCTATTGTCACCATAATGCTACCTTACAGCTTCAAAATTTGGTGGTTTTCCCAGCTGGCATAGCTCAGTGGTTGGTCATAAACCTATGAACCAGGAGGTCACGGTTTGATTCCTGGTCGGGCACATGCCCACGTTGCAGGCTCAATCCCCAGTGTGAGGTGTGCAGGAGGCAGCTAGTCAACGATTCTCTCTCATCACTGATGTTTCTCTCTCTCTCCCTCTCCCTTACTCTCTGAAATCAGTAAAAACATATTGTTTAAAAATCTAGTGGCTTTACACAGCATTCCCTTACTCTTGCTTACACCCCTGCTGGAGGCCAGCTGACTGAGGCTAAGCATGGTTCAGACCTGCTTCCAGTGTCTATCCTGCTCCTTCATGGGCAGCAACATTTTCTTCTCAAGACAATGGCAAAAGCACTAGAAGGCAACTGAAAGCGCAAATGCCCCTTAAAGACTAAACTGGAACTGGTGCCTTGTTATACTGGCCACTTCCCACTGGCCACAGTAAGACCCATGTTCAAATCCAACATCCATGCATCTAAGTAGGAAGAATTGCAAAGTCATGTGGCAAAGGGTGTGGCTATAAGGCTACAAAAATTGGAGCCAATAAGTCAACGTACCAAAACATCTAATAGGATTGTACTTACATCTCACCACATCAGTTCCGTGTGGTTTTCCCCTACGTATATCTGTAGCACTCTAAAAACATCTGTTTTTCCTTCTTTGCCTGACTGGGCTGCATTCTTTTGTAACAAACAAGCATATCGAATGACTTTTCCTCCTCAGATCCTGGCTTTCTCCAACAGAAATATTGGGACTGTAGCTGTGCAGTCCTTCCCTTTGGATATCCCATCCCACAACCTGTTCCCTAAATAAATTCAATTTTTCTTTTTTTAAAAAAGAATATATTTTATTGATTTTTTACAGAGAGGAAGGGAGAGGGATAGAAAGTTAGAAACATCAATGAGAGAGAAACAACGATCAGCTCCCTCCTGCACACCTCCCACTGGGGATGTGCTTGCAACCAAGGTACACGCCCTTTAGTTGGAATTGAACCTGGGACCTTTCAGTCCATAGGCCGACACTCTATCCACTGAGCCAAACCAGTTTTGGCAAATTCAATTTTTCTTAAATCAGCGTCTGAAATGGCAACTTAGCCTACCTGAGCACAACATGCTAACCTACTATGTTTACCTTTCAAGAAAGATGTCTGGGCTGAAACCAGTTTGGCTCAGTGGATAGAGCATCAGCCTGAGGATTGAAAGGTCCCAGGTTCGATTCCAGTGGGGGCATGTACCTTGGTTGTGGGCACATCCCCAGTAAGGGCTGTGTAGGAGGCAGCTGATCAATGTTTCTCTCTCATCAATGTTTCTAACTCTCTATCCCTCTCCCTTCTTCTCTGTAAAAAATCAATAGAAATATATATTTTTTAAAATGATGTCTGGGACTTGGGGCACATCAGCCTCTTAAATTTACCACTTGGGTAAATATAAAGGCCTGAGAAACTCATGGTGTACTCATCTGACTACCCCAAATGAAAGAAAAGCTTTGAAATTTTCTTAAGGAAAAGTCCCCTGATTTATATATTTTTAATATGTTGCTGTGTCATTTTAAAGATGATGGTTTTGTTGAGTATTTGGCATATTTTCCAGCAGCAAAATATGTATTTCATTTCCTGTTTTCACAGAGACCTCATACGGTCCAGGCCCTGTTTTCATCAGGTGCACAGCTAATAAGGAGACGGACAGCGGGAAGGACTACTTAAAACTGAAAATTACTGCATCTGACATATTGCCTACTATTGAGTATTTGTATTCTTCATAATTCTCCTCACAGGGCATAAAGTTTTTATTAAACCCAAGGACCTCTGACTGTCTCCCATAGGGAAAACTCTGTAGAATCTTAGGCAATGGTTTCATATTCAAAATGAGTTGCAAACTCATCATGCTGGTGTTTTTCCCCCTAGGTCCAAATCAGTCCCTTCAGATTTGCACTAAATCTTCCTACCAGCCTATGGCAGTCTGTGTGATAACATTTTTCCTTAGGAGGTTCCACTTCCGCAAGCATTGTATCACCTCTAAAGGAAACTTATGTGCCTCTTCCACAGGACTTTGGGCCAGAAACATCCAAAGAAAAACCATAAAAGGTTCCCAGCAATAAACAGAAGTTAAAGTCACTGTTTCTGTGTATCTAGAGCACAATCCAATCTTTAAAAATTGCATAAAACTCTCTGTGCACCATGGCCAGTGTGGCTCAATTGGTTGGAGTGACGCCCCACGCACTGAAAGGTTGTGGGGTCATTTCCTGGTCAGGGCACATACCCGGATTGTGGGTTCAAACCCTAGATGGGGCACATAGGAGAGGCAGCCAAGTTATGTTTCTCTCTCACATTGATATTTCTTTCTCTCTCCCTTCTTCTCTCTAGAATCAATGAACATATCCTCCAGGGAGGAATGAAAATAAACAAATAAAGGAAAAGAAAACCTCAGTGTGTGCTAGGCCCTGTGCTAAGTGTTCTGCATACACCATCTGAGTGAGTCCTCCCAACAGCCCGTAAGGTAGGTGCCATTGCCTCCCAAGGTACCAATAAGAACATTGACTGGCCTCCGCCCTGAACATGTTGGCAAAAGCTGGACTTGGATTCAGATGCATCTGGCCCCACAGTTTATTTTAGCTTTCAAAGGGCTCCTTAGCTGCCCCTCTTGAGGACAAGGAGGAGTTATAAATGAACTCCCAACCTCAGGCACATTACTGAAGTCTGCAGCTGCTACATATTGTATTGATTCAACAAGAGGAAATTCCTTAAGAATTGCCTTTGAATTCTGCAAGTCCATCAAAGCAGATCCTAAATTATTTCCTCGCACTTCCGGGTTTCTGCTCAAGTGTGGTTCCAAGAGCTTCCCATTTCCTAAGCATAAATATTGAACCCAAGAACCAGATGCTTCTCTGGGCATCTCCAGATTGCCCTAATTTTTCTCCCTAATATAGACAATTCACATAATCACTCTTCTTCTACACATTTTATTCACTGCCTTTTTAATAATGACATTTTCTCTCTTAAAAAGATGACTCGCATGCCAATATTCATAGCAGCATTGTCCATAACAACAAAAACAACAACAAAAACGGGAACAACCCAAATGCCTGACAATGATAAATGGACAAATAAAATGTGGTCTACCAATGTAATGAAGCATGACTCAGCAGTAAAGAGGAATAAGATATTGGTTAATGCTGCGTCATGGCTAAACCTCAAAAACATTAAGCTACATGTAAGAAGCCAGCGGGAAAAGAGCACCTGTTGCATGACCCCATTCATTGGAGCACTCAGAAAAAGCAAACCTGTGGAGACAAAAAGCAGATTGGTGACTGCCTGGAGCTGGTGATTGAAAGAGGGATTAAGAGGCAGCAGGGATCTCTCTGGGGTGATGAAAATGTTCTAAAACTGCATTA
This sequence comes from Antrozous pallidus, assembly GCA_027563665.1. NCBI lineage: Eukaryota > Metazoa > Chordata > Mammalia > Chiroptera > Vespertilionidae > Antrozous > Antrozous pallidus. The sequence continues at coordinate 33,300,642 of CM050514.1, read as the reverse complement.
TGATGACGGCTGCACAACTCAGTAAATTTACTAAAATGTATTAAGTTGTACCTTTAAAATTAATGAATTTTACAGCATATAAATTATATTGAATAAAGCCATGTAAAGAAGAATCAATTCATGGATAACATTTTCGGTCACATAAAAAATTGGTCAAATGTTTTGCACAGTAAGCCATGGAGAGATAGATTTCATCATCAGAAGAATGAATAGAAACTCTCATCTTAAAGACAATTACCTGAATATCAAATGAGTTATAAAAAAGAAGGTGGTGCTTTAAAACTAAAAAATGGTTAGTAGAAATGAAAGATGCCTTTGACTCAGGGGTAGACGGGAATTATTTTATTCTCTCCTCTAGGTGGTGCTAGAATCAAAAAATGAGCAGACCCCTGGTAAATGCATCAGCTTTGTAGCAAATTACCTTTCTCTATCAGGTTATATCACTAAAGGGAGTTTTTAGTCTAATTGTCCTTGAGTACAGAGTCTCCTCCTGAATTAGTCTTAGTATAACAGGCATCCTAACAACCTCACTGCCGAACTCCTCACCACTCACAAATTGTCAATTTCACGATCAATGTGGAATGGTTGGATGGAACACCATTCATCTTCCACTTCTTTCCAGTAGTTTCCATGAAAATATACTCAGTGCTTTAGTATTTAATTGGGAATGAGGGCTCCATTAATCAAACCACTTGTAAAAGATCTCAAAAATAAACCCAAGGCTAGCAAAAAATATCACACCCATGAAGACATGTAGCTGTAGGCCCTCTGCCTGCTTCCACCATCGTTGATAGAAAGAACCATGGATGTGCTGTTACTGTGCTGTGTCACTCTATATATTAGCAAGTTCATGCTTCCAAAGCTGAAAGAGGACCTTCTGTATCATGTTTATGTCTTCTATCTGAGCCAACCCCCCTCCCCTCACTCCCTTCCTCCTTCCCTCAAAAAAGAAAGAAAAACAAAACAAAAAAACCACAGATTGGTTTATAGACTACCTTTATGCTCTTCATTTGATGGTTTCTAAGAGAATGTCACTCAAGCAGTAGAGTCAAGCGCCCAGACCCCAAGGCTCATGAGCCCCACTATGTGGCAAGGGCACACAGAGCCTTTATCTGAGCCCCCAAGCCCTCACCGAACCCACGGCTGTGCTCAGTTCCAGTGGGCGGCAGGGCTGGTCCACTAAGGGAGTATGAAAGCCGAAGCTGATGCCCTGTGATGTCTTGCAAAAGGAAGAATGCAGAAGCAACACAGAACATGCGCGCAGTTGTGCAAACACACAGCTCATTACCAAGAATTCCTCACCAGTGAAAATACCTTCCTGCAGGGGAAGGATTTGAAAAAGAGCTCTTGCCTCCTGGAGCCCTCTGTTCAGTGAAAACAAATGAGCTTTAACAATACAATTCCATAAAAGCTTTAAAAAATGGTATTTAAGCAGCATGGAAATAATCGATTATAAATTAATGCAAAATCAATTTGGGCACACAATTTACATCTGCTGCGTTACCCAGAATGGACCTCTTCTCTAACTGGAACTCTATGAGCTTAATTCTGGGAAGATTGGAAGGAGTGTTGTGTTTTCTGGAATGTGGCTGTGCAACCAGCCCCCAGGAGGTTAAATCTGTAACCCTTTACAGCTGCGTGAAGCTGGTATCTTCAGAAAATGCACATTTCAAATTAATGCCCAACAAAATAAGTGTTCACGGTCTAGGCCTTTAAGCCCAGCTCTCTCCCCAAACCTGCGTTCTTTCCACATCCAGCAGGCTTTGTCTTTCTAAATAAAGTTTAGAGCAAAACAAGGAGCTGCTTCTGCTATGAAGGTTGACAGTGAATGCCTGGAAGAGACACAATCAAGTTCATGGCTGTGAGAGAGCTGGGATCTAGACTTCTCACTGAATCGCTGCACTAACTCAAGGCCGGTTGTTTTCTCATACCCCGCCCCTCCCCCTGCCCGTGGGTATAATGCTGATTTAGTTAATCAGAACCATCATGAATGCACCCCTATGTTCAGAGCAGCGCAATTTACAATTGCTAAGACTTGGAAACAGCTTAAGTGCCCATCAGAAGATGAGTGGATAAAACAAAACAAAACAAACAAACAAACAAAAAACTGTGGTACATTTATACAAAGGAACACCACACTGGAATAAAAAAAGAAAAAACTCTTTTACCATTTGCAACAGAGAGAATTGTGCTAAGCAAAATAAGCGTCAGAGAAATATAAGTATCACATGATCTCACTTATATGTGGAATCTAGCGAATCAAATAAACAGATGAACAAAGAGAGTCCCAGAGACACAGAAGCATGAACAAACTGTTGAACCTCAGAGGGAAGGCAGAGGAGAGGGGATGGGAAGAGATCAATCAATGAACTTGTATGCGTTATACATAACCTGTGGACAGAGACGATGGGGTGGTGAGGATTATGCATAGACACATATAAGTTTATTAGACACAGACAATGGGAGTGGGCTGGAAGAGGTTAATGGGGGGAAAAGGAGACCCATGTAATACTTTCAACAAGAAAGATTTTTTTTAAAAAGAGAAAGCTGGGGGGAAAAAAACACTCCACAAACCATTGTGTGTTAATTATGCACAAAGCACAGTTAAAGTTCCACACCTTGAAATGAATTATAACAAAAGATGCTGAGAAGGAGCTCCAGAGGAGTGGGGAGCTGGGGGAAAGGTGATCACAGGAAGTCACTAGAGTTTCAAGGGGAGGGAGTTTGAAGGAAGAGGAAGTTGGTAAGAGTGTTATATGCCACAGAGAAGACATGTAAGGTAAGGACTGCATGCCCATGAGGCCCGGCCTTTAGGAGAGCAATGTTGGCCCTGGTGAGTCTTTCATGGAGGAGGAGGGGAAGCCCTGGATGAGTGGGTAAAGCCGAACAAACAAGAAGTGTCGACTTTGGTGCCTTCCCTGGTGAAGGGAAAGGAAAGGAGAGGGGGCTCGCCAGGTGGAGGTATTTAATAGGAGAAGTTTTTCATATTGCAAAGACTTTCTCATGGCATCTTATGCCTCTATCCAGTGCTGAAATCACACATGAGAAATTCTCATCTGGCCTGAGACGTCATCCTTTGAATGGCTCGTGGTAGGATTTCAGTAAATATTTGTGGAAAAGAGCAAGGCTGCTCTCGGAACTGCCTCAATGCAGCTTGCCTGAAAGCAGAAATCCTTTTTAATCATATTGAAATATTTTACTCCTTTGTCTTTTAAAGTTTTGAATTTTTTTACTTGGGTAGGTTCCCTCAGACAAGGCCAGTCTCTGGACCTCATTTCCTCATATAAAAGTATAAAAGTGCATGGCTCATGTATAAAGTGCATGGCTCAGACTAAGCAGGTTATTCCATTTATTACTATTATTATAACTATTTGTCATCCTGGGAGCAAGGGGATGCATGAGACATCTGGGCTACACATCCGAATAACTCAGGATATTCCACACAAGGGAAAAGGTTTGAAAAAACAGCTCTTGTCTCCTGCAGCCCTCCCTTCACTGGAAACAAAATGGCTTTTTTTTTTCTGCCCTCTTCAATCCCTTTATTTTTTTTATAATTTTTTTAATTGTTTAAAGTATTACAAATAGTAGTACATATGACTCCTTTTTTTTACCCCATTGACCTCTCCCTGGCCTCCCCCACCCCCCAGTACATGCCCTCACCTGCCCCCTCCCCCCAGTGTCTTGTATCCATTGGTTATGCTTATATGCATGCATACAAGTCCTTTGGTTGATCTCTTTCAGCCACCACCATCCCCCCCCCCCCCCCTGCAACCTCCTCTGCCTTTCCATTGTAGTTTGACAGTCTGTTCAATGCTTCTTTGCCTCTGTACCTATTTTTTCCCATTTCTTTTCTTTAAAAAATCTTGCCTCTGCAGACTAGAAATAAACATATAATGATAAAAAATGTTTGAGTCCCAATTTCAATGTCCAACAGTTCTGAGTCCCAGTTTCAATGTCAAATGGTTCCTTCTGTGTACATGTCAGCAATGATATCTGGATGGTAGTTTCTAAAATGAAATCTCAGAGATGCTCTTTTTGAAAGCACCAAATATAATTTTTTAAAAAGTTCTTAAAAATTTAGAAAGTCAACAACAAGAGTCAACCCTAATGTAAACCTATGGACTCTGTGCAATTAGGATGTGTCAAGTCAGTTCATCAAGTGGAACAAATATACCCCTCCTTTGGGAGATGCTGAGGCAGGGTGTCTATGGGAAATCTCTGTACCTTCCACTCACTTTTTCTGTGAATCTAAAATTGCTCTAAACAGAAGTCTTTCAAACAAATCTGATTGCATTTGTGAAAGAAAGGAACCAAAGCATCATGCCAGGAGCAGGAGAGTCTGGCTGTGTCAGGGCAGCTGTGCTCTGGGGGCTGGGGCAGGGCTGCCAGAGGAAGGGACTGAGACGGATGCAAGCCCAGGCCCTCGACGTCAACAGCACCTTGTAAGACCTATCCTGTGGCTTTTCCTGCACAGCTGGGAGGGAGGTGAACCTCAGGGGATCTCCCAGGATCTTGCCTCTGTCACAGGCAGTGCCCAGTACTCCTGTGTATGTAATGTCCATGATGAGGTGAACTGTGAATGAAACACCCTGAAATGAAACAGCAGCATTCTTATAGAAGTAGGTTGTCCATGGCCTTGAGGCAGGGATGCCAAGAGGTAAATGACCTTCAGAATCAGGCAGGCCTGCTTTGAAATCTTGGCCTCCTCACTTAGCTGTATGACCTTGGACAAGCTTCTTGATTTCTGGCCCTTAGCTCCCCATCTGTCCAAGGGGTATAATAACAGGGCTTGGGGTAATAATGCGCATGAAAAACTTTAGTGTTTGGTGCACAAAGTCTATTAAAAAAAATCAGTACCACCTTCTGCTTTTGTCCTTCAAAAAAACATTTCTAAATGTCTCTCCCAAACCCTGATGTTTCATCAGCTTCTAGGAAGAGCAGAGATTTCCTTCCTGTTCTCACAAAGATTACAGGGGGAGGGCCTAGTGATAAATTTGTTTTTCTTCTTTCTAAAGGTCAGAGCCTAAACTCATGTTTCTCTCTGACTCATCCTAGTGCCTAAAGCAAATTCTGTGTTTCCGGTCTCATTTTCTTTATCTGACAAATGGGCTTTATTTAATCATTCTCTTCCCTGTCTTTCAGCACAGACTTACACTGTTTTGGGACACTCGATAAATTGTGTTTGAATGTTTTGCTTCCAATTTCCTCTTTCAGGAGATGTTTTAGATTCCTTTCCAGCTGTAAGGAATTGGAGGAGGGGAGGCGGGGAAATTATTTCTCCAGGGGACTCATTGGAGAACAATGCCACAAAACACTGGCTCTCAATTCCGGGGTGATTTTGTCTCCCAGGAGACATTTGGCGATTGGAATTGTTTTTGGTTGTCCCAACTGGGAGGGAGGGGGTGCTACTGGCCTCTAGTGAGTAGAGGCCAAAGATGCTGATACACATCCTACAGTGCACAAGGCAGCCACCCACAACAAAGAATTAACTGGCCCCAAATGCCAACTGTGTCAAGTTGAGACTCCCTGCTATAAAGGGTCTCTTTGTTACCAGAAAGGGGACCTGACCCTAAGCAGGTCTGCCTAGGGCCAACAAGTAGTGTGTGGGTTCTTGACTTTGTGCAGGAAAAATGTCACAACAGGAGTCCAGGTGAATTTTAGAGGAAAGGCTGGAGAACTGAACCTAGGCTGGTCCACTTTGGCTCACTAAAAAGTCAGAGACAAGGGGGCTTTGAGGACAGATTCAGGGGGTTGTCTGGGACAAACGGCCATTACCTATTGCTGCCTGGTTGCAGCCTCGTGGTATCTCTTAGAGTTTAGGAGATGCATGCCTGTGAGGAAAGAGGAGGATGGGAGAGACATGGTGTGCTCCTGGGAAGAAAAGCGAGACTTCTGTTTTGAGGGGTTTTCAAGGCTAGGGGTTTAGAGGAGGTTTTAAGGAGAGGGTCAATAGAATATTCATCAGCTTTCTAGGTGTGCTCCTTCAGGATCATGGTCTTCACTGGTTGGCCTGCGTGGGGCAGGATTCATTAGTCATTGCAGCTGCTCTTGGTGTTACCCATCTGGTTTTGCTATTTTTCTAGGTCTGGAGCTAAAATGCAACTGAGGCTTAGATGTTATCTCTAGAGAGGGGACCTTCTGTATCTGCTGTAAATTGCTGTCAGTTTGTTCAGCAGTCTGTCTTAGTTTCTACTTGTCCTGGCTATTGGGCTGTCTCACCAATATTTTAACTTTCCTCATTTTCTTTTTCCTTTTCTTTTTTTGCTTTACATTCTTGACCTTGGTCTCAATTATCTCCTTACCTCCTGCCCCCCAAACAAACCTCCCTCCTCTCTCCTATCCATCTATCTACTCCTTCCCCTTCTTACCACTGTCTTTTTTCATTTTCTCTATCTTCTGCATTATCACGGTTTACTGTTTATGATCCTCCAAAGTTCCGGGTCTTAGTCAAATAGGAACAAAGTTGCTATGCCAGCTCTGTCACTGATTAACCCTGTGTTCTTCTGTCATCAGTTCACGTCTCTGGGCCTCAGCTTCCTGTAAATGGACAAAGGACTAAGTGATCTCTGGACTAGGTAATCTATGATTGACAATTGTCTTGGCAATTCAAATGCCTAACAAGCTTATAAGAGTGAGAGAAGGACCCTATTTTAAAAAACATTATTTTTGGTATATAGTCAGAAAGAAAATGATGCTTATGCCGTTGTGTAAATGTTGAAATACTGAAATTCAATCCTGCCAAGGTAATCAGGGGTAAGATAAAATCTGTAGGTGACTAATTTTCAATGAAAGCTATCAGAAAATTAACAAGCCAAAAAAATATTACTTGTAGCATCATTTTCAATAACAAAATGTTGCAAATAATATAAATAGCCAACTGTTTAGAAATGAGATAAGAATTATGATGTGTTTATATAATGAAGTACCATGTAGCTGTTAAAAATATAATTATGATATTTTTTCATTGTGTTGTATGAATTTATTATTTTTATTTATTTATTATTTTTATTTTTTGTTTAAGATATTACATATAGTACATATGTCTCTTTTATTTATTTATTATTTTTATTCATTTTTTGTTTAAGATATTACATATAGTACATATGTCTCCCCCCCCCCCAATAATTATATTTTTAAAAACATGGAGACAAAATTGTATATAGTTTATATTCATATTTAGTAAAAGACTACCATTTTCTATGGACATTTAAAAAAATTATTAAATCATTCTTGGTTGAGGGCAGAGGGTGGGATGGTACTGGGTGGAGGGGAGCTATAGGGGAAAGAAAGGGAATAAAAAAAAAGAAAAAAGAAAAAGCTTCACTGTGTACCTACAAAAAACATCATTCTTAAAAATAAACAATATTTTAAATTAAATAATTTTGCCTTCTCTTAATTTCAAGCTAATGCATGCTTATTTGTAAATAATTTCAAAAACTGAAATAAGAAAAGAAAAGAAAAAGAAAAAAAGAGTTCCATAATTGAGCTCCAGAGTTAAATGCCTGGGATATCTTTCCAGTCTTTCCTATTTTTTTTAAATAACAATGAGGTCATACTCTTTTTGTGACTCGCATTTTCTTTCTTTGCCATTAAATAGCTTTCTGCAAGGAAATTTTTTTTAGTTGCATGATGTTCCTTGGTATGTATACTAAACCTAATAATGGGGGGGGGGTAGGAGGGAAGGGGTCTGGCAGCTGCAGGGGGGAGGGAGGAGGGAGGAGAGGGAGTAAATACATTTGTGAAAAAATGGAGAGTGCCAGTTCACAGTCAGGGACCTGGTAGACCTGAATAATTAATACTTCCTTGGACAATGTAGGGCCTGTTAGGTCTCATCATGGAAACATGACATGGCAATTTGGGTGGGGACCATGGAAGTCATTCAATGCAACCTCTTCTCTTCCCTGGCCCCACCTTCCCTTCCTATTAACCTGAGCTGATGCATTTGGTTTCATCAGCCTACAGCAGGAGGACCACTTGTATGAGGTCCATCTCCTCCAGCCTCCCTCCCCCACCCCACTTCATCCAGTTGAAATGATGGAGCTGCCTGTTCACCGGGGTAGGGATGGGGTGGGGGGACTTGGGGCTTTGTTTGTCATCAAGTTCTCATGACACAGGCTCCATCTGAGACACTCTTCCTTCTGTGATTCACTGCCAAGTCTGCATTCTGCTTTCCTGTCTGGGGCTGTTATGACATTAGATTTTTTTGGTTAAAGAAAAAAATGCTTACCCACTCATTTCTTTACCCAAGCACTCTGAGAATCCACTAAGGTTCACATGGATCTCACTGCCACCATCAGTCCTCAGGAGGCCCCAAATGACACTGCCACTGCTCTGGCCAAGACCCTCCTGCCGGAACCAATTTGCAAAGGATAGAAAAATTTATTTTGTTCCTGTGACTCCTCTCTCTGGGTCCATGTCCCATTTCAGATCCCCCACTCCAGTCCCCTCCCAGCAGGCAAAAAATACCTGCCAAAAGAATTTTCCCATTTTCTCTATTGATTCAACATGCTGGCATTCGCAAGGAGTGTGAGATAATGCTTAATCCATAGACGTGACTCGTTAACTACGGGGTGTCAGGTGTCTCTGGAGGGCTGCCTGACCCAGAGGCATTTGGAAGGCTTTCACCACAGGCTGCATCCACTTCGCTCACAACTGAAAGGCTGGAGTGGGGAGGAAACCAAAACCTGTGGAGCCCCCATCAGGCATGGTGCCAAGAGCTCTCTAGGAGTTTCCACATTTATTCCTTACAACACTATACACTGGGCAATATTATCCCAATTTTAATATAGAACAATGGAGATTTCAAGAAATTAAGTCGTTGGCAGAGTCAGGATTCAAACTCAGGGTTGTTGATTTTAATCATACCACTGCCTCCCTATAACAGTAGAGCCTATGTATTTTCAAAGAAAAACTAAATGCCTGAGCCCTAAATTAGAGTCTTCCTGTGCTCCTGTTTATCCTACTATATAAAGAGCCAAGGACTGTAACATCCGAAATGACCGGATGGACGACAGAACCCCAGGGTGGGGACTGGCAAGCAGGCTGAACTGCTGACCTCTAGGTCCCTCCTGGGTCACAGGAGCCATGGTGACCTAACACTGACTACCAATGCCAAGGCAGGTGCGATGCGATTGGTCAGAGGTCCCCGCCACACCCCACCATCTCCCCAAAGAGGGAGGGCCAGGCTACCCAGCCAACGGCAATGGCAATCAATCTCGGGGCAATCAATCACAGAGCTCCCAGACTGTGAGAAGGTGCAGGCCAGGCTGAAGAAACCTCCCCAACCTATTCCTCTGAGTGTACAAATTTCGTGCACCAGGCCTCTAATATTTATTATAAATGTCTTTTTACACAGTAAACATCTCTATCAGAGCCCTATTGCTCCAGACATCTGGGACACTGTAAGTACAAAAGACAAGAACAGTCTCCTGTAGTTCATTTGCCCTGACTCTAATTATTGCCTCTGCTGCCTCCCTTGTGCCTTTGCTTCCCAGAGTTGCAGAGGTGAGCCACAGAGCACCTGGAGCAGTGGTTTGCAAAGTGTGGTCCCTGGACCAGCAGCATTAGCATCTCCTGGGAACTTGTTAGAAATGCAATTCTGGGGCCCACAATCTATATTTTAATAAGCCCTCCAGGTGATTCTGATGTGTTAAAGCTTGAGAATCACTGACCTAGAGTGCCATTGACATAAATCCTTGAATCCACCCCCACATCCAATTAATTGCTAAGTTCTGAATTCCACATCAGCCTTCCAGTTTGTTTTTGTCCTGGTTGACACCATGTTAATTTCCATCTGCACTGCTTCAGTAGCCTCCAATAATCTCCTCTCCTCTCACCCCTCACTTTCTTTCAGCCTTTGTCAACCTTTGTCAGCCTCTGATACCACATAATCTCTCTGCTCTGATGATGTCATGCAGCTATTGGAATAAAATCCCAAGTCCTTAGCTTGATATTCAAGATATTCCAAAGTATGGCCCTAGCTTTCTTTTTTTTTTTTTTTAAATCCTCACTCACAGATTTGTTTGCATTGATTTTTAGAAAGAGAGGTAGGGAGAGGAGAGAGAGAGAGAGAGAGAGAGAGAGAGAGAGAGAGAGAGAGAGAGAGAGAGAGAGAGAAGAACCTCGATGTGAGAAACAGCAATCAGTTGCCTCGTGTACATACCCCCATCAGGGATTGAACCCACAACCTAGGTATCTGCCCTAACCAGAATAGAACCCATCACCTTTTGCTGTAGGGAGGTGGTGGGGGGAAGCTCTAACTGAGCTACCCTATCATGGATAACTTTCATTTTTAATCTTATTTCCTCCTTGCCCCTCCCTTTATGCACTTTATCCATAAGTCATACAAAAGTTTTCACTGCTTGCTCCAGATTCATCCTATCTCATCGCTGTGCTTTTGCTTATGCTGTTCCCTCTGCCTGGAATTACCTCCCACTCATCCCCACATATCTGCTAAGGTCCAGCTCAAATGTCATTTCCTCTATGAAGTCCTTCTCATTTTTCTAACTATTTCTGTCCCATTTTTGAACTCACATAGAGTTTATCTTTACGTTTCTTATATTTAATATAAATGTCTTTGTACACAGAAAACATTTCTGTCTGAGCTCTTTTGCTCCAGACATCTGGGACACTGTAAGTTTAAAGGACAAGAATAGTCTCCTCTAGTTTATTGATTAAATTACACTATATGCTTACTTATGAACATTTTTTATTTTCTTATTAGGTAATAAGAGAACAGAGCTGTGCCTTTTTTCATCTTTGCTTCCCCTAAAACACCCAGCACTGTGGCAGAGCTCAATGCATGGTTATTGAATAAAGGAATAAATGTGTGAATGTTGGATTCACATAAATAAAATTGAAAGATTTTTCCATTCCTTATTTTTCAGAAAATGTCTATCAAAATCAATGATAATATTATGCTGTTTTTCGAAGTAAGTAGTAACCATTTTAACTCCTCTCAAAACCAGGCCAATTAGAAAGCATAGATTATTTCACAGTCATCAGAGAAGATAGTGCTGGTAGAACCAGGTCATTCCCCACAGTATCTGTGCTTTGAGCAATAATATGGCAGAATAAAATTACAAATTTTGTTGCTAACATTCACCTTGAACAACCTAATGGGCAACTGAGCCCTAGCAATTTCTCTCGCTAAGCAAAGTGAGAATAAAGCAGAAATGACTCTCAAAGAAACAGTTGCCAGACCTTGGAAGTCCCCAGTTACAATTGCTGGCTTGGCTTGATTGCAAAGTTGAGAAAGAGAACTTCTGCTCAAACAAAATTAGTTATACAGGCATTGCAATACCCAGCTCCACTGCTGTCCCCACTCATGGAAGACCTTCCTCCACATGGGCTGAAAAAGGATGACTCAGGGGAATTGTCATGCCCTGAGCCATGGAGTACCAGCAACAGTGAGTTCAACACTTAACAGAAATAAGAACAGAAGAGATAACCCTGATTCCTGGGTTTACCTTTCAGTGGAAGATGGGTCGCTGTGGAGAAGCAGAAGTGCCTGGTGTGCTTCAAGAGCTCATGATTTTGAAAGGTTTTTAATGTCCCTGAAAATTCAAGTGTTGAGATAGATGCAATCTCTTCTGTTACCGGCTCTGGGCTGCTAGCACTGTCTGCCCTGGACTTGCCTCTTCTTTCTGACTCAACAATTATCTTTTCTTGGTAAAGACCATAATCTTTCTAAGTCTCAATTCAAGAGCAAAGTGGACCCTTTCTCCTCAGCCTCCACTTGGGTAGAAGGAAGAGTTAGGGAAATGGCCCAGCATCACAGAGTGGTGCCAGGCTAGCATGACTCCATCTGCAGGAAAGTGGCCCTTCTTCATCCTCACTGATCAGGTGACTCTTCGGCAATGAGCACCTCTTCAGCTGTAGCCTCAGCCTGGCTTTTTCCAGCCTCCGGCAGGGCTGGGGTTGGGGGCGGAGGCAGTCAGCCATCAGGTACCAGCCCCAATCCTTTGGGCAGGCCAGAACTGGGTCGGAGCCAGCCAGCCATGGGCCCCATCACAGGGTGATTGCTAGTTGCGGTCCCCTGGCCGAGATGAACCTGCCCAAGGACAAAAGCCTCAGCCAGAGGCTTTCAGCCTTGGGCCGGCAGTAAGCCATCAGAAGGACATCTCCTGAGAGCTCCCAGTATGTGAGATGGGGCAAGTTTGGTTGAGGGACCACCCACCCCAGTGCACAAATTTCATGCACCGGGCCCCTAGTGTGTATGTGTGTGTGTGTGTGTACACACACACACACATATATTTATTTATTTATATTTATATTATAATATACAGACCCTCACACAAATATGTGTAAACAGGATAGATATTCGATATTAATATCTAAATGGACAGAGTGCTGACCTGCAGACTGAAGGGTCCCTGGTTTGATTCCAGTCAAGTGTACATACCAGGGTATGGGCTCAATCCTAATGAGGGGTGTTCAGGGGGTAGCCGATCAATGATTCTGTCTCATCATTGATGTTTCTATCTCTCCCTCTTCCTTGTTCTCTGAAATCAATATATATATATATACCTCCTACATTAGAAAATCTTTTAAAAAAATAGTAATCTCTAGTAAATCAATGAGTTTTTCTCTTTTCCTTTTCCCCCAGTATATATTGTTGTTATCCAAAAAAGTTTTTACAATGAACAGATTTTGTTTGGGTGATAAGAAAAGACAAGTAAAAATGTTTTCAATTTTCTAAATAAATAAATTTTGGGGGGAAAGAAGTTGCCAAAGAACCTCTGGATTAGTGCATCTAGGGGCTCAGGGATACAGCATGATGCTCTGTTCTTAGCAATATGGGCAGGTGAGCATCGGCCACTGGGACTTTGCATAAACCCGATTCCTGGTTCTGTCTAATCCAGCCACAGATGACTCCCAAGGAGCCTGTCAGGCAGCAGGCAGTCCTTGGGAGTCAGGATGGGATGCTTCCTGCCTCAATCAGATATGTCAACTAAAACTACAGGCAGGAGCAACAGTAGTCCTGTCCATTCAAAAAGCAGACAAGAGGTCCCCTACCTTCCCTTGGTTCTCTCCAAATTTCAGCAAAGCTCTTAAGCATTAATGCCCCAGAACACTATGTTGCCCTAGTAAATGCCCAGTTTCAGACAAATCACTTGTTTTCCAATGCTTGAATGAATTAGGTGTGAGAATTTTGAAAAATGTCATTTTCTGGGCTGTTTGGGAATTTTACATAATTGTGCTTAATGCTGCTTTCCTGATAGAACAGCTTTGCGTTGCATTTTCTCTGCCTCCTGATTTCACTCTAAACGGTGGAGGGATCAGCAGTGAGCGTCTCTGTATCTGTTCCATGGGAAGGGAGTAATCAGTGTGGTTCTAGTGCATATTTTAATCAAGGACCAAGAGCCCAGAATACCTTACACACTTGAGAACTGCCTTGTATGGCAGCACCTGGGGTCTTTACACCCAAAATCTGGGAATGGCCATGTTGAGGCAGAGCAAGACCCATCGCTCCTGGTATTGCTGGTCTTCTGTCCTTATAGAATTCTTCAACTACTGCTCAGTTTGTGAAAATGGATCTAACAAGGGAAATGTGTTCACAGGGTACTGGCTCTCTTGCTAAAACCCATGGTGCTTTGCAATGTGTTTCAAGCTTAAGGCTGAACATATGGTTATTTAGCATAAACTTCATTTTCATTGATTTTTTAACACTAAAAATACGTATTAACTTTTCCTTCTCTTATGTATATACTTTCCTCTTCTTCATAATACCACTTGTATATGGTCCTAGGGTAAAATCCTTGAGATATGGGGGTAACTGGGACTTCTCCCAGGGTTGCATTAAAATTGAGTGGTTTTGCCCTAACTGGTTTGGCTCAGTGGATAGAATATCGGCCTGCAGACTGAAGGGTCCGAGGTTCAATTCCAGTCAAGGCCATGTAACTTGGTTGGGGCACATCCCCAGTAGGGGGTGTGCAGGAGGCAGCTGATGTTTCTAACTCTCTCCCCCTTTCCCTTCCTCTCTGTAAAAAAAAAAAAAAAACCAATAAAATATATTTAAAAATAAAAATAAAAATAATGTTAAAAAAATAAAATTGAGTGCTTTTAAGTAAAATCTCAGAAGTTTTTAGAAGATAATAGTAGAAATAAAAAAATTGAGGTATTTTCCCATGCATTTTTATTAATGGTAAATCTAAGCAGATGGCTAGAAATCATATCAAAGATGTATATGGGCAAGAATTTGAGATTTTGGCTCTGCAGTTAAACTCTCACCCTTGGCATATTTTTTATTGCTCAGTTTATTAATTAGATTGTTGCCCGCTTTTTTCCCCCTATAACTCCCCTCCATCTGGTACCCATCCCACCATCCCCCGTCAACTCCCCCCCACTGTCCTCTCCCATAGTTGCATGATTTTTGTCCAGTCTCTTGCTGCACTTCCCACACCTCTTTTCTCCCTAAGGATTGTCTGTCCATTCCCTCTCTATGCCCATGATTCTGTTATATTCACCAGTTTATCCTGTTCATCAGATTATTAATTCACTTGATTTTTAGATTCATTTGTTGATAGATGTGTATTTGTTGTTCATAATTTATATTTTTACCTTTTTCTTCTTCCTCTTCTTAAATAATATCTTTCAGCATTTCATATAATATTGGTTTGGCAGTGATGAACTCCTTTAGCTTTTTCTTATCAGCTAAGCACTTTATCTGACCTTCAATTCTAAATGATAGCTTTGCTGGATAGAGTAATCTTGGTTGTAGATTCTTGCTATTAATCACTTTGAATATTTCTTGCCACTCCCGTCTGGCCTGCATTGTTTCTGTTGAGAAATCTGCTGACAATCGTATGGGTGCTCCCTGTAGGTAACTAACTGCTTTTCTCTTGCTGCTTTTAATATTCTCTCTTTATCTTTTGCTCTTGGCATTTTAATTATGATGTGTCTTGGTGTGGTCCTCTTTAAATTCCTATATTTTGGGGTTCTGTGCACTTCTTGGGTTATTAAGTCAATTTCTTTCACCAGGTGGGGGAAGTTTTCAGTCACTATTTCTTCAAGTAGGTTTTCATTATCTTGCTCTCTCTCTTTTTATGGCACCTCAATAATTCTGATGTTGGTATGCTTGAGGTTGTCCCAGAGGCCCCTTACATTATCTTCAATTATTTGGATTCTTTTTGCTTCTTGCTTTTCTGGCTGAGTGGATTTTGCTTCTTTGTATTTCAAATCTTTGACTTGGTTCTTGCGGTTGTCTGGACTGCTTTTAGGTCTTTGTATAATATTCTTTGTTTCAGTCAGTGTATGCTTAATTTCTAGTTGGTCCTTTTTAATATCCTCATAGGTATTGTTCATTTCCTCATAGGTCTTATTCATTTCCTTGTAGTCCTCATTAAGTTCATCAGCCTTTTCTATGAGCCTCTTGAAAAACCTTATTACTGTGGTTTTAAACTCTATGTCTAGTTGTCTTTTTCCTCCATTTATTTCATACCTGATTTGTTTCCATTTCTCTGCATTGTGGCTGCTTTCCTGAGTTGGTCCATTAGCTGTGTGTGGTAGCTGTCCTCAAAGGGACAGTGGCTCAGCCTCCCCAGTTACCTGAGGTGGATACTCTTACTGCAATCCTTTATGGGTTGTACAGTATTACTGAAGTTAAGCCCAGCTTTTTGTTGTTAGCCCTAGGAGGGTTTGACCTCCAGGCCAATTGGCTGTGAAGGTAAACTGTGTTCAGGTTGGATGGGCGGAGTCTCTGAGCTGAGCAGGCAGCGGCAGCGGCAGCACCAGCTCTGCCCTATGTGGCACACGGGTCTCTGTGTTGGGTGGTAATGGTTGCAGGCACCTCCAAGTGAAAGCCGCTGCTGGTCTCCACCCATTGCCAGGCTACTCTGCCTCTCCCCAAATGAGTCTGCACACCCAGAGTCTCACCCAGGGTTGTAAAACAAAGCAGTCCGGTGGTCTCCCAAACGAGGAAGCAAGTCACACGTCCTCTCTGCGCAGTCGCGCACTTTATGCGCCCAAACTGCTGTTCCAAGTTACGTGCACTCTCCTCAGACTCGCAGACCTCAGCCATGCCCGGGTTTTATCTTGCCTTTCCCGGACCTGGGACCTCGCATAGAACTGGGGAATCAGTGCAGTGGGACGCCTGCGCCCTCCCCGTTGGAGAAAACCAGCCAGATTTGCTGCCGCCCGCCCCTCACCACTCATGTGCGCAAGGCTCCGAACATCTCTCTGCGCATATCTTCAAGGCTGCACACCGCTGCTCCTGAGTCACAGTGTCCTATCTTTACTTTTATCTGTGGAATTTTCACTCAGCCAGCTTTCCAGTGATTCTGGATGATGTTTGTTTTGCTGTTAAGTTGTAGTTTTGGAATTGTTGTGTGGGGCAGCAAAATAGGTGTTTACCTATGTTGCCATCTTGGTTCCTCCTTCAGGTACCCTTGGCATTTTATAAGGAAAGATTGACTCTCCTCTCTCAATGGCTGAAACCCAATGAACAAATGTTCCCATCTCTCCTAAACCACTGGAAATCATATTATCACACGACATAAGCCTTCTGTCTTCCCTAAGAGAAATTTCATAATGTCCTGAAAAGGAACGCGTGACTTTAAGAGATGAGGCCAGTATGATCTCAACTACATTTAAAGAGATATTCCTATGCCCAGGAAAAAATCTCCAGAAAATGTGCTAACATGGAATCTTGAGGTGGTGAGGTTAGAGGTGATGGCTCTTTATTCCCTTTGTTTTCCACAAAACAAAGGGAATGGGATTGACTTCTATTAGGAGGAAGACAATTACCACCTAAGAAAGGAAAGTTGGCTGCTAAATCACAGTCATTCGGTGGCTCATAGATTCAGCTTCTCGATTTGAATCTGTGTTTGTGTCCTTTTCCATGCTTGTCTCCCTGATCTGTTTGGCCAACAGACCATGAGGACACACAACTGCCTGAGTCATGTTTAGGAGAAATATGCTTTTCTTCAGCCACAAAAGAAAATTCCAGGTTGTTGGGGAGGGCAGGAGGAACAAACTTATAAAAAGAAAGCTTTTGAGAAAGAAGTCATTTCCCCCATCCTTTGTACATCCCACCCCATGACCAAGCCCATGTTAATGACAGAACTCCTGTGTGCAGACATGTGTGGGGGAAGTTTCTACAACACAAGGCTGCATTGTACAGAGAGCCTGTGTCCCAGGGGCCCGCAGCAGCTGTGGGTCTTCAGGTCAACAGGAACAAATTCCCCTGCAGACAGAAAGCCCTGCCAGGGAGCTTAGGGAAACCTACTCTATTTCAAAAGCAGTTGGTAAGGGCTAGAGCTGCTGAAAAGGAGTTAAAAGTTTGGGAATCCACAAAAAGAGAATGCTACAAATAACTACCTGCCTTTATGGGTCCTTTGTCACTTAAATTTTGGGGAAAACTCTCCAATAGTGTCTACCTTTTCCCCACCACCCCTTTCCTCTATCATTGCTTCTAGCCCTAGTCCCAGACAAGATCCTTTGCTTTGTGTATTATTTCTCTTAGGGGTCCTCCAAGAGCCAATGGGAAAGGTTTAGAAGATAAATCAGGGATCTAAGCCATACAACATTACTAGCTGTGAAAAAAAAGATAGCAAAGGCTAATTCTGTGACTGCAATGGAGAGCTTGGCTATCAGGATCTATAGGAAGAGGCCTAAGAGATTACATTATCAGCTACAGATGGAAGAATCTGAAAAGTCTTAAAAAACACACACACACTCTCTAAAGCTTCCTAGTCCTGTAATTATTCTCTTACCTGATTGCTAAGGCTTAGGATGTAGACTCTCTGGGTATCAGAGTTGGAAGCAGTATCAGAGACCAGCTCAAGCAGGCATTGCAACCTCACTGTCTACAGGGCCCAGGAAAGTGACAGAAATTAGTGAGGAAGACTGGGTCTAAGGTAATAAGAAATGGTGGAGGCAGAAGTAAACCATAAGTACATGGATTTTACAAAAACACTGTGCCGGCCAAAGAAAACAGGGCTATTATCCAGTGTTGTCATGTAGGCTGCCCATTTGTGACATATGGCTCCAAATTAATCCAAATTAATTTGTGGATGAAGAAATAAAGGCTCAGAATTATTATATGATTCACTCCAGGTCACAAGCCAAGCAGAGATGGAACCAGTACTGACAGTGCAATCCCTGGACTCTTGTGCCAAGATTCTCCCACTGTCTTCCCCTGCACCTTGGGTGGAGTTGGGTTGATGGAGAGAGCACCTCTCTCCCATTATAAAAGCTAATATTGAGTATTTTAGTGAACTTCTCCTATAAATCCACCTGGGTTCCAGTTTACCTAACAGGTCATACCAGTGGCAAATGCCACCACCATTTACGGCCTTTCCCATACCCTAAATGTCTTCCCTTGATGGCATATGAAGAATTCATCTCTGTTGGGTTCCCCTCTGGTTATAGTTCAGGAACTGGTTGCTCATCATTCCAAAGTTCAGGCAACAAAACTAAAGTGTGGATCTGAGTATGGGAAAGGTTTAGAAGAATATAGGATTCTGAGCATCAATGCTGACTTTGCTAAAAGTTACCTTTAAATGTGTCCCTAGAATGTTGAAGGAGGATTAATTATTAGTTATAAAGCACTTTAAAAATGAGGGATGAAAAGATCCATGGACCCACAAAATATTATTGTAATTAATGAAAACCTACCAATCAATACACTGATTAAGAATAATGGGCATTCATCAGAGTTAGTATGCTGAGGCATCTTTCACATGAATGCTTTCAGCATTATCTATTTTGCCAAAAATGTTCCCTTTCTAATTTGTTCATGGGAGTTTTGTCCAATATAAAAAAAGGTACATTTTGTACTTTTAAGAAAATATCATTAATGTTTTGTATACTGTGAGTTAGTAACAATGGATGCTACACTTAATTTTTCTTAATAATTTTTTACTCTTAGCAAACATTTTCAAATTTTCTGAAGCTTGGTTTCAAGGAGAATCTTGTCAGATAATATGTATTTTTAAGTTTCTTCCCATGGCTGACTGGTCCTCTATCCAAGAACTCTTCTGGTTTTCCAACTAAGAGAAACTCCTTTAATCTATAAACATCACATACCATACAGAGCTCAGGCTCTACACAAAGTAAATGCTGAATTCACTTTAATGAATGGGTGAGTGGCAGCCCACAGTTGTCTGAGTCCTTTTTCAGAGCATGAATGATGTTAGCTTAAGGCATGCATCACCCAAGTTCTCTCGCTCTCTCTTTTTTAGTTGGGTATGGCCAGTGGGAGATGAATGGGGAGTGTATGGGTTGGGTTATTTATTTTGTTCCTCCCCTGTGGTGAACTCTGTGGGTGCTATGCCCAGATGACTGTTTCTGTGTGTTCATTTCCCAGTTTTTGCGTTCTTTGCTTTTGTTGGCTGACAGCTGTAACACTCACCATTGAGCTACCTAAACTACTTCACCCAGTACAGGTAGAGAGCTAGGAGAGCCTGAGAGTTTGTGTCCCTGAGAGGTTAGCCAGTGACTAGTACAAAAGAATGAAAGTCTAACTCCTTTGATTTCAGGTGGGACAAACTCTGGAGTGTGACAGCCCTGGGGTATGATTTCATGCCAGAAAAATCTGCAGGGTTATGCTAAGGCTAGATGTTGCTTGAATCTGCACTCTTACAAGACTTTCTCCCTTCCCTCTCTTGGTTCCCCTATTCTCTTATGTGTGTCTCCAGAGAGCACTTCCTCAATCATCCACTTACATATGAGGCCTCACCTCAGGCTCTCCTTCTGAGAACCTCAACTAAGAGCTCCCTTGGCCCCATCTCAGTGGCCTCTCTTACAAGACTCCAGGTGTCATAGAGGCTCTGGTTTCACCATTTCTTCTTCTTGTCCCTTCAGATCTACGGATGCTAAAATTGCCCTCCATTAGTGCTGGTCCTTGGGTTCTTGTTGGTCCTCATAATGTTGCGCACAAATATGCCAACAGCGTCTATCTTTACTCCTCTTCCATATACCCTTGGAATGTATCATCTGTTTCTGATTGGGATCCCCAACTCTCCTATTCATTAGCTAAAGTTAAGAAACAAGTTCATCCACATAACAAGATATCCCTTGCTACCCAAATTCTCTGTCAGGAATCTTTTTATCTGAACTCAGGATCACACACACACACACACACTTCACATGACCTCATATAGTTATTTAACAGTTATGCTGAGGACACTAGAAAGTCACTTGAAAAAAAAAGCAGTAGAAGATGCCTTAAACATGTTAAGCAGATTTTTTGTTCTACCCATGAAGTATTAACTGCAACAAGAATTGCCGCCTTGATAAACACAACAAAAAAAACAAACAAGACAAAAAGTGAAAACACTGTTTGCAGACTTTGGACAGAAGGCAAAGCAGAACTCTCATCTAGGAGAGAAGGAAAGCACAGGAGGTGAGTGCTCCCTGCGATTACCTCAGTTACCACCTGGAGGCAGTTTCCAGAAGGGTGGCGGGGGAGGAGGCCCAGAAAGGGTACAGCAGCCCCACTGTGGTGAGGACACGCAGATCACAGAGCAGATCAGATTGCAGGGAGGCCAAGAATGGGTGGGCCAAGTACCAGAAGTAAGGGACATGCACAAAGAGAGAGTCTGGGAGATCCAGACTGCCCTTCTAAATCTTTCCTTGAATACTGGCCAGTGAATGTATGGAGTGAAAACCACAAGGCTGGAAAAAGAAAAACAAAGAAAAAGCTGAGCCATTCTTGGAGTTCACAGAGGGCTGAGAAATGATCACATTCCTATTAGTCAGAGTAGAAAGGCCACATAATACACGGAGCATAAGATAGAGCCCTCTGAGGGTACCACTTTCTTAGTTGGGCCAGGTTAGCCTTAAAACAAAGGCTTTTTTTTGGGGGGGGGGGCAGCCTAACAAAGCTTTTAAAAAGGCTTGAAAGAATCAAACTGCTTCCACATAACTTAACTGCAAGTCAGAACAAAGTGCACAATTATTTAAAAGAATGCAACAAAATTCAGCACCCATAAATAAACAAAAAAAATTTACAATGTCTGTAATTCACAATGTTCAATGTGCTACAGAGTATAAAGAAAAACATGAATGTAATGATAAAAGGACTAGAAGATATATAAAAAGAAGGCCCAAATAGAACTTCGGTACAATATTGTAACAAGCACACTGGGTCAAATAAATAGCAGATTAGTTACTACAAAACTAAAAAAAATAGTGAATATGAATCCCTGTGAATAGAAATTATTAAGAGTGGAACACAGGGAGAAAACATTTTTACCACAATCAGACTTTCAAGAAAATATCAAGTGGTCTAGCATATGGTAAATGGAGTTCTACGAGGAGAGGAGAGAGGGGAAACATAATATATTTGAAAAAATAATGGTTTAAAATCTCCAAAGTTAATTTACATTGCAAACCTATAGATCCAAGAATCTTAAACTTCAAACAGAAGAAACAGAAAGGAAACTGCATAAGGCGCATTATCATTAATTTGCTGAAAAACAGTGATGAACAGCAGCCCAAGGAAAAAAACAAGATAGAATAAGAGAACACCTTGTGAGAAGCTATGCAGCCAGGAAAAAAATGGAGTGACATCTTTAAAGCACTGGAAGAAAAAGCAACCTTTTCACACGAACAAAAGCCAGAGACCTTCACTGCAAAAAATGTCAAAGGAGCTCTTCAGGCAGAAAGACGTGACACCAGGTGAGAATTTGGCATAACAAAGAACACTGGACATGGACTATATGTGGATAATATAAGACTTTTTTTTTCTCATTCTTTAATTCTAGTGTTTCTACCATATGTAAAATTACAATGAATGACATCAGGGACTAATGGGGAAATAGATAGAAGGTTCTATACTGTATGTGAAGTCAAAGGTAGGCTATGATAAGCTAAATTTGTATAATACATATCCTAGAGCACTCAGCGAAAATCAACAATAACAACAACAAAACAAACAAAGAAACAACAACAAAAAAAAACCCTGCCAAACCGGTTTGGCTCAGTGGATAGAGTATTGGCCTGCAGACTGAAAGGTCCCAGATTCGATTCCAGTCGGGGGCGTGTGCCTTGGCTGCGGCACATCCCCAGTTGGAGGTGTGCGGGAGGCAGCTGATCAATGTTTCTCTCCCATCGATGTTTCTGACTTTCTATCCCTCTCCCTTCCTCTCTGTGAAAAATGAATAAAATATATTAAAAAAAAAATTTAAAAAATAACCAAAAAAAACTAAACAAGTATAGCTAATAAACCAATAGTGAAGTTCAAACGAGAACATAAAAATTTAAAAAGGAGAAAAAAGAGGAAGAAGGAAACAAAGTGGAAAACAAACACCAAAATGCTCTACTTAAACCTAATGATAGCCATTATGTCATCAAATATAAACAGTCTGAATATTCCAATTAAAAGATAAATTGTCATCTTGCATAAAAAGCAAGCCCTACCATATATTGTCCTTAAGAAACTTACTTTAAATAAAATAACCCAGAGAGACTGAAGAAAAGATATGAGGAAAACCTAATTATACAAACAATAATAAAAAGGAAACTAGAATGATGATTTGATATCAAACAAAGTAGACTTCATAACAAGGGACATTACTGGAGATGGAAAGAAATATTATGTGTTTATAAATAGGTCAATTCATTAAGATGTCATAACAACCCTTAATATGTATATATTTAATAATAGAGCTTCAAATACTTAAACAGTGAAAGAACGAAAAAATAAATAGACACATTCACAATTATATGTGGAAATTTTAATACTCCTTCCTTAGGAACTGACTTCAGAATAAGTTGGCAAAAATAGTAAGCACAAAGAAGACTTGGCCAGCACTGTCAACCAACTTGACATATTTGGGTGGTTCTCAGAATCCTATTCTAATGATGGGATGCTGGGATTGGTTCACTCACCAGCCAGCTGACAATGAGGACCTCACTACCAGTGGCTGTATTGATTATTCCTGGTATCCCGTAATTCACTTGTAGAGAATGGTGATGAAATACAGGGGGAGGGGGTGTACTCACTTGTACAATGTCTCTAGCCTTTGAAAGTTACAAAGAAAATAACTCTTAGGGACTATGGGATTAGATGACCAGTTTAAAGCAAATTCTAAGTGCTAAAGAGACTCCTGGACAGCATTTATTATTTATTTATGTGTGTATTTATGTATTTATTTATTTATTTTGGCACTTACCCTCATTTTATTTTTCAGTTTGCCTCCGTTATTTTGAAAATTATTTTTTGACCTCCTGGACAACATTTAAAGAGACACTTGTGTCTTTCTCCCAGCAGGCAGAGTGAGCTGAATACCAGACACAATAATTAATATTAAGAAAGGGGAATTTAAAAGAAGATAAATTTTCAAGTAGGCAAGTCCTACACCAAAGTCAGAATCTCTCTGTTTGCAAATGAATCAATGCCTGCTTCAGCATCTTATATAAAATTCTTCCCAAATTGAATTGCCTTCAAGAATTGGCCCGTAAAATAAATCCTGAGCCAGCCTCCGCCAAGGCCAGAGTGGACAGAGAAGTCTACCGTTCCCCTTGAGACCACAGCTCTAATCACCTCACTCTGACCAGCAGCCAAGGGTTTGCCTTATAGTCGAGGAGTAACAAATGCTTGAAGCATCTCTTCCCAGTTTGTCTCACATCCCTACTCCTTCCATTAAAGAGAATAGCAGATCTTCTGAATGCATTTAATTCTTTTTGGAGGATGCTTCTAGGCATAGTAGGGTAGCTGCAAGCAATTTCTGCTATGCACTCAGGGCTGACCTTCAGAAAGGAGAGGAGCGGTATTATTTCCCTAGAGGAAAACTCAAACGTACTAGAGAGAAAAAAATAATGGGACTTTCCAGGTATATTAGAAACATTTTGCTAATCTTGGTCAGTTCAGTAGAAAATTCTTTGTGATATAAAATTGTGGGGGAGGGGCAGGGGGGAGAAGGAAAGGAGTGTGATGGAGTGGGGAAATTCACACTCCTAAAATGATTAGCTGTTTAAAAGTATTTGAGTTCCCACTTTATCGAAGCACATGTCAAACCATACTCAAGTTACCTAAGTTTCCTGTCTTTTATCCCAAACTTCAAATAAGGCAAAATAGTTGGTCTAATCTCACCTCTTGAAAGGAAGGGGAAATGGCTCGCAGGCAGGCAAGAAGGCAGACATATAGACAGGAAAAGACAGACCAACCACCATCTACATTGATTACAAACCTCTACTCACATACAGTTGTTTGGAGCTAGCTATATCTAACAGGTGCTTTCAAACCATTTTTTTTGTTTGCCTCATCTATTTCAAATGCTCTAATCTTGTGAGATCCTCTCCCATTTTGAGGTATTTTGTAATGAGAATAACTTTATTAGTAGTTGTACCAAAGCATGATGACTCATTTCTTGAATTGCTACATGTCGAGAGGGCCAAACACTATCACTGGAGGTGAGTGGCTGAGTCCCCAGCAGACAGATCAAGCCCTATGGCAGGGATGGGATGGGTTAGGGGTAGGGGTAAGGGTAGAGTTGGAAGGTGGTCGACATGAGCATAACCACACTGGGTCCTGACTGATCTTCTAGCGACAAGTCTGCTTCCTAAAGTAACTCTCCCAGTTGCAAACTCATGCCTGTTAATTTTGTATTTGAAAATTTGTATGATTTTTATTTATTCTGCTTAACTACAATAACCCCCTGATTTACTGCCCTTGCTCTCTGCCTTGTCTCTCTCCCCTGGAACTCATTCTGCACGTTGATGGCAGAACCTTCATACCACTGAGGTCCAAAAGCCCACTAGGTCTCCTCGCTAGACAACACTTCCAGGACATAATTTCCTTCAGGAACCTTCAAGGCCCTCTACCATTACAACTAACGCCCCCCTTACCTCCCACCTAATCTCACACCTATTACATGTGTTGCAATACTACAATGAGATGTTAGAGTGACTATTTTTCAAACCCCAAATCAGCATACTTGCTTTGACAAATAAAAAAAATAGTTGTGAGGATATTGAGAGGAAGTATTTTCAATCTATACAGTATTGGAAAAATCTAGGTCTTATTTTTAAATATATATATTTTTATTGATTTCAGAGAGGAAGGGAGAAGAAGAGAGAGATGGAAACATTAATGAAGAGAGAGTCATTGATTGGCTGCCTCCTGCATGCCCACCACTGGAAATCAAGCCTGCAACCCGGGCATCTGCCCTGATTAGGAATCTGAACCACGACCTCCTGGCTCACAGGTTGACACTCCACCACTGAGCCACAGTGATTGGGCAAAATCTAGGTCTTCTGATATAATTCCTCTCTCCCTGTACTTTTTCTGCCTCTGAGTCACTGTTTACTTCTGCCTAAAGCATTATTCACTTTCTCAATCTCCTCTGTCTCATTCTCTAGCCTGTTGATATTCTATGTGTCTACCCAGTCCCAAATCAAATGCACACCCTCTATTTCACAATTTAGATTAATTATCTTCTCTTTGTACCCAAGCCACTTAAAAAATCCTTTATATATTTTTTCCGGTACTAAAGGAGTGTGTGTTTTATTGACCGTTATGTTCCCCTGGGCATCTAGTTATAATAAATCTTTCTTTAGCATCCGTTAGGTAGTAAGCACTTTTATCACCTTGTTTGATTCTCACAACAAATTCCTCACGTGTTATTACCATTTTTACAACTAAGGAAACTGCATCTCATAACAATAAAGTAACTTGTCCAGATTCACGCAGTTGGTGAGCAGTTGGCCTGGAATTCAAACCCCGTTATCTGTGGCAATCAGAGTTCTGCAGGCTCAGGAAGTGCTCACAAACACTTTTTTTCCCTTCAAAAATTAAGTTGTCAGGTGCACCAAGAGATAAGGAATCACTCCACAAAAGAAGTTAGCACTGAAGAGATTAGCAGTTCTGAAATTTCTTTTTTCTTCATAACAAAGAAGGTATCAAATAATTGATTAAAGTTCAAAGATCTTTGTGGATGAAGTCTGAGATAAATAAATGTGAGCAGGAAGTTTTTTTGTTTAGTTTTTTTTTTTTTAAGGCTACATACATTAAAAAAGCTTTGTTCAGCCCTTGCTGGTTTGACTCTGTAGATAGAGCTTCAGCCTGCAGACTGAAGGGTTCCAGGTTTGATTCTGGCCAGGGGCACATGCTTTGGGTTGCAGGCTTGATCCCCCATGGGGGGTGTGCAGGAGACAGCCAATCAATGATTCACTTTCATCATTGATGTTTCTATCTCTCTATCTTCTCCCTCCATCTCTAACATCAACAAAAATATATTTAAAAACAACCAAAAAAAAAAGCTTTGTTCAAATGCATTTTCTCTCTCCTTCATCAGAGGTGGACCTTTTCCCTTTTGCTGGGCAGTTGCTCAAATATCCTGCCTTACCCAGGATCAGCAAAATGAGCACCATCTTGCTTTATCAATAGATGTCACAGGCCACCCCCATATCATTCACTTACCCACCTCCTCCTCATCTCCTCATCTCCAGTGACAGGTGTCACCATGGACATCATGACATTCAACTGCTGGGGTCCCCAGGAATGACCAGCCTGCAGAACTGACATTGCTCCACTTGAAGTACACAGAAGAGAAGACCAATTGGGGAAACACAGCAAGTCTAACGTGTCCTTGAAAAATGTTCTGTCTCCTCTTGGCACAGGAAAGGGGCTTACCTTTGTCTTCCCGGGAGGGGCTGCAATGGGAGGTGGTAGCATAAGTATCGCTGCCACTGATCATAATGCTTAGATCCACCTCCATCAACCCATCTCAATGACCTCATCATGGGTTCATTGCAGGTCTGACTAGTCCAGAATTAAATTGCTTCATCAAATTTGGACTTTTTAATGAGATGCCCCTGGCTTCATCGTGTGATCAGCTCTCATGGAGTTGAAAGCAGGCTGCTATTCCAATTTGATTTCTTTTTCTTTTCTCCTTTCACCCTTAGGGATTTTGGATAAAAGAGTTTATTAACTGAGTTCCCAGGCTGGTGTCCCCAAAGCCTGGAACTATGCTGCAAACTGAGCCCAGGCCCTTCCTTTGAGAGCATGCCAGCTACGGAAGAGGGCGAGCAGGTGCAAACTGTCTGTTCCAGTCAGCCTTCCCACAGCAAGCTGGAGAACAAGCCTGCTAGGCCAGTGAGGGGTGTTCCGACAGCAGAAAGCACCGAGAAATGATCATTTTCATAGTCTAATTACAATTCCATAACATATTTTTCACAATCTTAAAGTCCAAAAAGCTCTGAAAAACAGAAAAGTGTTTTGTTTACAAATTTATAGCAAGCTTCTTTGATGGTAAGATCAGACGTGAACTGGCATGAAGCTATTTGTAATCTTTATCCCATTTAGGATTAATCTGTACACATTGTGCTGCAAAATATTAATAGGTTTAATTATAAGGTATTCCCTGAGAGAGAGAGAGAGAGAGAGAGAGAGTGTGTGTGTGTGTGTGTGTGTGTGTGTGTGTGTGTGTGTGTGTGTGTCTGAAGTCTCTGAGCCTCCATTTTCTCATCTGTGAAATGGGGATTAAAATTCTAGTCCTCATTTCTTCCAGGGTGATTTCGAGACTCACAAAAGAAAGCCCTTTGAAATGAGTGGAATCTAAGGAACAGAATAAGTTAACAAACAAAACTGAAACAGTCTCATAGACCACAGAGAGTGGACTGGTGCTGAGTGGGGTTGAAGGTGAAAGGTAAAGGAATTAAGAAGTACAAATTGGTAGTTACAAAATAGTCACAGGGATGTCAGTAAAATATAGGGAATAATACTATGATAACTATGTATAATGCTAGCTGGGTAATGAAAATATCAAGGGGAGTACTAGTATATGATTGTCTCACCACTAATCTGTATATCTAAAACCATACAAAATAAAATTGAAAATAGACTGTAAAAAAACCCCGCTATTACCTCATGCAACTTTCTGTCAACATAAGAACATCCAAACCTGTAGAGAATTTTTATAAGAAACTTATTTGAGCCAAACTGATGAACATCACTTAAAAGCAAGAACTCAATCATTTGGATCAAAAGAATGGGAAGGAGGGGCTTTAAAAAAATTGGGAAGAAAGGAAAAAAATCATTCTAGGCTGAAAGTTGTTTTCTTGGGGGTGGATGTGGAGCTGGGGATGACACAGGATGCCAGAGTATGGAGAGGAAGACTTAGGGGAAGGTATTAAGAATAAATATGAAATGTGGCTGGGATAAAGTAGGTCCTCTTTGCTATTTTCAGAAACATTAAAGAAAGTTAGAACCCCTTTTTTAAAAAGAGACTGGACCTCATGATCCAAGTTCATTAAGGTCCTACAATATTGGACAGGGATGATGGTGAGGTCTCAGACTGTCAATCTATTTTTTCTTCACTCCTCTAAGCCCTTTGAGTCTCTTTCTTATCTCCTAACCAAAATTTTCTTAGGCAATACAGAAATTTTATCTGAATAAGAATAGTGCACATGTGCTATATAGGAATAAATTATTACCCTTTTCAGGTAGAGGGTAGGTAACTGTAATGGCAGTCTTTATTCATTCCTCAATTCATTTATTTGCTCACTCATTAAGAAAAAACATTTACTGAGTATCTCATAAGTGAAAATATTTTACCTAAGGGCTAGCTAGCTAGATATACAGATAAAATTAATGTCGAGGCTTTGAATTAACAAATATTTGACCCTAGACATGTAGACAAAAGAAATTACAATGGTGCACAATAGCAATATCTCAAGGCACAGAGGTCAGGAGTGATCAACTCTATCTTTGGAAGGTGGGGCAGTGGGAGAGCTTAATGAAAACTTCCTGGAAGAGGTGACAACTGAGCCTAAGAAAGTAAACAGCAGCTTAACAGGCAGGTGGATGAGGGTGGAGAGAACATTCCTGGAAGAGTGAACTATTTACAGATAGACTGTATAAGGTTCGAGTCTGGGAATGGTGCAAGATTAGGCTGGAGTGCAAAGATCAGAGCATAAAAGTGGATTTGGGACTTAATTATGGGGCTGACAGAAAGCCAATGAAAATATTTACTCAGAGAAGCATATTATGATTTGTATTAAAAAAAGGTTGTGGAGGAAGTAGATTCAAAAGCAGGCTAGACAGAGAGAGAGCGCACAGGTCTTGTAGCAGAGTCCAGGTGAGAGAACCAGGGGCGTGCTCTGATACAGGTACAGTCCATGCAGGCTGGGAACGGGAGAAATGAATTCTCACTGAGAAGGTCTGGGAAGACATCTGGAAGATGGGAATTTGACCGTCTTGAAACTTCAAAGACACAAACAGAAGGACATGGGAACTTCTTGGAGATAGTCTGTGTTCGCTCTAAATCCGCATTGCCTAGCACAGATCAAGTCACATAGAAGGCTTTCAGTGTATGTTTATCATGTGAAAGGAGAAGAAATTCCAGGGTGCATTAGTTATCTCTTTCTATATATTAACCCATCCTCAAACCCAGTGACTTAAGACAACGATGGTTTATTTTTGCTTGCCTGTCTACAGGTGAGATGACTATCTACTAGGCTGACTTGGGTCAAGCTTGGTTGCTTTCAATGTCAGCAATCACCACTCACCCAAGTATGTGCAGCCCTCTCCTGGGATCACGAGTGGCTGGATGACTGTCAGGTTGAAACAGGCTACCTGATCCGCATGTGTCTTCGCATTTAGGAGGCTAGCCTGGGTTTCTTTCCATGGTGACAGCAGGCTTCCACAGTGAGTGAACAAAGGCATGCCAAGTTTCTTAGACTCACTCAGAACATGCATTACATCACTCTGCTTCATCCTTCGGGTCCAAGTAAGTCACAAGATTCAATGGGTGGAGAAAAACTTTAACTTTTCTTTTTTTAAAATGCCGGAATACATTTTTTTAATTGATTTCAGAGAGGAAGAGAGAGATGGAAACATCACTAGGCTGTTTATAGAGAGTCATCAGTAGGCTGCCTCCTGCTTGCTGCCCACTGGGGATCCAGCCCAAAACCTGGACATGTGCTCAGATTGAGAATCAAACAATGACCTCCTGGTTCACAGGTTGATGCTCAACCACTCTCAACAATACCAGCTAGGCAAAAACTTCACCTCTTGATAAAACCGAATGAAAAGTCCTATTTCAAAGGGCTGAGGAAACTAATTGCTTTCATTCTTACAATCTATCACAGAAGCAAAAGGAAAAGGCTGAGCAGGGTTGAAAGGTTGGACTGCCCTGAGCATAATTAGGGCAGATGGACTAACAGTGGTGACTCACAGGCAGGCTGGGTGGGAGATGGGGCATGCGGAAGAAGACTGAAGTGGATAAGAATGTAGAAGCTGGACCATGGAGGGCTATTAAGATCAGGCTGGGGATGTTTGGACTGGATTCTCCACTCCCTGGGAAGCTCTCAAATGTTTATGAGATACCATCAGATGACACCTCAACCAATATTAGGGTTGTCTTTCAGGAGTAGTCTGGACACTCCAGCTATCTGGGAAGGATGGCAAGCAGGAGGCTCTCCTTCTGTATCTTCCTCACCATTTCTCCTCACCCATTGCTCTCTAGAGTAGCAACTAGACCCATTCCAAACACTGTTAGCCAAGCCAGGAGCCAGCCCAGGTTTACTGAGACCACCACACCGATAAAGATTACAGCATTCTCAATGACATACAACATGTTTGCCAGCCCAGGCCTATTTTTCGCTACATCTTTCTCTCCTTTGTAAGTATCTTGGTAGTAAAAGAATGCCGTTAACAAACTCTTGTATTTGTGGGACATAAATACTAAACCTTGTGGTAGAGCCAAGTGGTTATTTTCATAACTCCAACACATTGTCTTTTAAGTGTATTCCCCTGCACAGCCATTGAACTAACATGGGGTTTTGCTCTCTCCGATTTGTAGTCTTAGGAACTTAGTCAAAGAAAGCTAAGCAATAGAGTGGTAGATGCTGGGTCACTGGGATGTGAGCAGGCCTGAATCCTATCATCTTAAATGATCAAGTCCTTGCCTTCTAAGGATAAACTCCTTCCATTGATCTCTAACATGTTCAAAATGACAAAATAGTCCACATCTCTCATGCTAAAAATGATAGCAGCCCTTCAGACAGGTTAGGTCTGCTAGGAGGAGCAAGGGTGGGATACTCTTCTCCCAAGTTCATGTGATCCATTCCTGTGCATCCTCCAGAGTTTCACCTCTACAGTGGGAACCTGGGGCCACGGCCATCGGGTTCCCTGCTTTATCACTAGGCCTAACTCGTAGTGGTACTTAATTATTATCAGTCAAATGCATTCATGAGTGAATGTTCAGACCAAAGTGAATGAGTGGATTAGAGATCGACAACACTGAATTGAGCTCTCAGCTGTGCTGCTTACCAGATCATGGACAAGTTACTTTCCTGACCTTCCTAAGCTGCACATTTACTATATTTAAAGTGACGTTAAGAGGCTCCACTTCAGAGTTTTCGAGGAAATTGTACTCATACAGGGTCTGCTACATAGTGGGTGCTCAATAAATAAAGATGAGAATGGTCAAGTTGCAGAAGGAGACCACTCCAAATTCTGGCAAGCTGGGATTCTATCTCCAACGTGCATATGAGGACATATGCCACAAGCCTATTCTTTTTAACTGCAGCTGGCAGCAAGGTGTCCTGCAGCCAATCTCATTCTTGGGGCTCCTGCCATCTCATCAAATCTATGCCCTTCTTTATTTGGAGGTGGGCTTTTAAAGAGCAGTCCATGGGTCATATGGCAGCATAACGTGGACCACATATGACCTTGCATTGCTAAATAAAGCTAATGGATAATACATGGGGCTAATTGTGTACCCCCAAAAATATATGTCCAAATCCTAACCCCTGACACCTGAGAATATGACCTTATTTGGAAATAGAGTCATTGTAGATGTAATTAAGTTAGAACAAGATCATACAGCATTAAGGTTGGCCCTCAATCCAGGGACTGGAATCTTGTAGGAGAAAAGAGAAGGAAATTAGGACAAAGAGGCACACATAGGGAAGAAGGATTTGTGATGCAGAAATAGAGATTGGACTAATGCAGCTACAAGCCAAAGAATAACAAGGATTGCTGGCAACCAAGCAAGGATTCTCCCTTAGAGCTTTTGGAGGGAACAAGGCCCTGCCAAAACCTTGCTTACAGACTCTGGCCTCCAGAACTTTGAAAGAATACATTTCTGTTGTTGTAAGCCACCCAATTTGTGGCAATTTGTTATGGCAGCCTAAGAAACAAATCCACATACAAATAGTTTGTTGTTGTTTTTTCTAGTCTCCAGGATTGATTCCCAGCCTTTTGTGGAAAAAGTTTCATAACTAGAATGAAATATATTTAGGCAACAGGACATTTTAAATGTGAAAATTAGCAGTCATAGGAGTAAACAAGGGTAAACAAGGGATAAGCAAGCAGAGGCAGCAGAGGAGATAAAGGCACAAGGAACACCATTAAGGCGAATGTGGGCATCAGCAGGGTAACAGCGGGCAGTGCAAGCCAAAGCTGCCTTCCAGCTGAGTGGAGCCAGGTGCGGCAGGCTTGGACAGTTGCTGCCAAGGACAGGTGTTGTGAAGTCAGCCAGCCCAGGACAATGGCAAAGGTCGCACAAGGTCAGGCCAGAAGCCAGGACTAGAAATGCCAGTGTCAGGTTCTCACCAGGCATTCAATCATTCCTTCCATTCTGCATCATGGGGGCTCTGGGTTTGCTTATGCTTGCAAAGGGCTAGCTCGTTTGGCAGTCACATGGGCTTTCTACCTAACTCATTCCTGGAAAGCTGTATTTCCTGTGAGTTTACAGTATCAGTCTGCCGCGGACCTTTAATCAGCCATAATGTATCACCCAATTTGTGGGTTCATTCCCTCCACCCCACCTTCTACATAACCTTAGGCTTAAGGTTGGAGTCAAACCCCCACCAGGCCCAAAAGCAGTGTGGGAATGCCACTGACCCTCACAGAGCCACACAGAGGACTCTGCTGATCTGTTCTTGCAAATGAATGTGGTTCCTTCCCCATTGTCTCAGGTGAGGGAAAGAAAACTGTGGACCACGTGTGAACTAAAATGTCAACTGATATGGCTATGCTTTTAAAAGACACCAGGCCAATGGCTGACTGCAAATGTTATTTAGAAATTGTACTTGAGGGCCCCCTCTGTGCACAACTTCAGACTAAATCAGAGATCATGACCACATAATCTGATGTGGAAGGAGCTAAGTGAACACTCAGATATGAAGCCAGATGCAGGGGCAAGCAAAGGCTGGTGGGAAAGCAGGTAAAGAGAGGGTCAATCATATGGACTCACATGGTTTTGAGAGCCTACTCTGTGCCAGGAGGTGGAGATGCAAAAGAAATAAGCAAGGGCCTTTCCTTGGGGAAGACCACACTCAAAATATGCTCCTGTCAACTTCTCTCCCTTGCCCCCATGCTCCACTCCTTCTTTGCCCTTGGCATGCTGATCTACTATTTTTTCACATGTTTCATCACTTTCTGAAATTACCTTACTTGTTTATTTGGTTGCTTATTGATTGTCTTTCTCCCCCAGTGGTAGGTGAGCTCCAGGGAAGCTTATACTATCCCTAACCCCTGGCATGGTGCCTGGCAATTAATAGTTGCTCCATCTACTACTGTTTGTTGACCGAATGAAAGACAGCCCAACAGAAGTAAGACAGGCTGAAAATAAAAGGGATTAAGAGGATCTGTTTTGAATCCAGGCTACTGGGATAAAAGCTCAGCTCCTCCATTTACTCACTGTTTGACCTTGACCTAATGACTTGAACTTTACATGACTCAGTTTCCTCAACTGCAAAATAGGGTACTAATATAACCTACTTCATAGGATTGTTAGGGGGTTAAATGAGTTAGCATGTACAAAAAGCACTTAAAGCAGGAGTTAACACTTTCTTATAGAGCCATATAGAAATTATTCTAGGCCTTGCAGACCATATGGTTTCTGTTGCAATGACCCAACTCTGTCCTTGTAGCACAAAAAATGGCTGTAGACAATACATCAGTAAATTGAGTGTACCCATATTCTAATCAAAACATTTAGAACTATAGCACAACATATAGCATATAAGAATCATAATACAATAATAATGTATTGGCAGATGAATTAGAAGTCTTTCTTTTGCAACAAATTCATGGTGTGGTTTCATACCCTCAGAGTAGCACTTTAGTCATCTGTAAATAGACCTAATAACTTCTCTTTCCTACCTCATGGTGTTATTTGGTGATCACATAAGACAAAAGATAAGATGAAAAGTACAAATGTACCGTGTACAAACAATGCAGTACAAATATGATTCTAACTACTGTTTGTATCCTAGGTTGCTACGTAGTAGGTAGATCAGACACTAGAATACTCACTTTATGAAATATGAGGAAACCAGAAATATTAAATGACTCATCTAAGGTCACACAGCTAATACACAGAAGACTTAAATTTAAATGTTTACTCTATACCTCATCTCCCTATGCACTGAACATAACCCTTACACACAGAGAACTTCCCTTACCTTTCTTACACAGAAGTATCCCATTCCCCTATGCCAGTGGTTGACAAACTCATCAGTCAACAGAGACAAACATCAAAAGTACAATGACTGAAATTTCTTTTGAGAGCCAAATTTTTTAAACTTGAACTTCTTCTAACACTACTTCTTCAAAATAGACTCGCCCAGGCCGTAGTATTTTGTGGAAGAGCCACACTCAAGGGGCCAAAGAGCCGCATGTGGCTCGCAAGCCACAGTTTGCCGATCACTGCTCTAGGCTCATCCCAGGCCAAGAGGTTCCATAAATACTGCAGCAGTTGCTTCCTGTCTTGCAGTTATCAAGAAATAATTATAGACTCAGCCCACACTTTGTCTTGTCAAATCAAAAAAGAAAGAAAAAGAAATTCAGTGACATGATGGTTCCTTAATTAACGTGAATGCAAAAGAGAAATTTTCACAACATCATTCCATCTCCATTGCCCCACTCCCCAAATACACATTTTCAAGAAGCACAAATACCTATTCCAGTCCCTGTGTGTGTGGGTTGAGTTGCATATGTTTTGTTACTGTAGGAACTTCCCCAGCCTAAGTCTTAGTGAGAAGACGATGAGGCTTTTGGTAGCTTATGAAACTTGATTACCTCTGATTAAAGTGCTGAAGCCCTGTGATCATGGAAACTCAAGACTCTAGTGTTCAGCTCAGCTGGTGTGGTTCAGTGATTGAGTCTCCACCTATGAATCAGGAGGTCACGGTTCGATTCTCAGTCACGGCACATGCCCTGGTTGTGGGCTCAATCCCCAGTGTGTGGTGGGCAAGAGGCAACAAATCAATGATTCTCTCTTATCATTAACTAGGGACCTGGTGCATGAAATTTGTGCACTGAAGGTGGGTGGTCCCTCAATCCAAGCTGCCCCCTCTCACATACTGGGAGCCCTCAGGGGATGTCCAACTGATGGCTCACCCCTAGCCTGCCCAAGGCCTAAAGCCTCCGGTGAGGCTTTAGCACCCAGCCATTGCCCTGCTCAGTTCAGTCCCGGCTGCCTGCGACCACCCAGCCCCGGGAGCCGGGAGCTCCCTGCCGCCGCCACCACCACCACTGCTGCTGCCACTTCCCTGCACAGTGCTCGGGGATTGGGTGCTCACTGCCACAGCAGTTTCATCTCCACCCCTGGAGCCAGCACTTGTGCCACTTGCCCCACCCCTGCACCTGATTGGCTGGTAGCATAGCCGATCAGGAGCAAAAGTATGGTCAAATTTGCATGTTTCTCTTTTATTATATAGGATGTTTATATATCTCTCTCCCTCTCCCTTCCTTTCTGAAATCAATAAAAAAATACTTTTTAAAAAGACTCCAGTGTTCAGCTACTGTGTGCATGGAACTTATAACCATGCTAAATGCGAATCAGATGCCTGTGAGTGAACTGTCCAAGTGCTATGTATTTTTAACCCACTAGAATAGCTAAGGTTAAAAAGACTGATACTTCCAATATTTATAAGAATGTGAGGAAACTAGAATCCTCTCACAATACTGATGGGAATGCAAAATGGTACAACCACATGGGAAAATAGGTTGGCAGATTCTTAAAAAATTCCACTTACACTACCCATATGACCCAGACATTCTACTCCTAAGAAACTAAAAGTATGTGTCCACATAAAGATTTTTATGCAAATGTTTATAGCAGCAATATTCACAATAGCTAAAATCTGGAAACAACTCAAATGTCCATCAACTGATGAAAAATGGGTGTTTCCATACTGAAGAATGCTACTTGGCAATAAAAAGGAGTAAATTACAGGTACATGTAACAGTATGAATGGATCTCAAAACCATCATGCTAAGTAAAAGACTGACAGACATAAAAAACTACATATTATATAGTTCCATTCATATGACACATTTAACAAAAACAAAGCTATACAGCAGCAGAAAGATGATGGGAGGGCTGAAGGTAGGGGTGGGGGAGAGCAGGGACAGACCCACTGGGACATGAGAGAACTTTCTAGGGCATTGGAAGGGTTCTACCTTTTGGCCATTGTTGGATGACTGTACATATTTGCTAAAACCCATATAACTGTACCGTTTATATGGGTGAATGTTAAAGTATATAAATACTTCATTTAAAAACAGATATGTTATATATATATTTTTAAGCTCCATTATATTTTTCTTCAAAAATGTACACGTTTATTTTAGAAAATGTGCAAACTATAAATATAAAAAACAAAAACCTTCATCACACCAGCCTGAGATAACTCTTATTAATACTTTGAATGAATTAATATTGAAAATAATATTATACTTTGATTGTTTTTACTTAACATTACCTCTTTAGCATTTGCCATGCCATTATAAAGTCTTCAAAGATATAATTTTTGGTGGCTGCATAATAGTTCATTATGTATGCTACAGTGGACTTACTGACTGCCCTGTGGTAGATATTTAGGTGTTTCTAATTTTTACTCTTATAAAGTTAGATTCTGAAAGTGGTCTTGATAGATATTTAAAAATTTCTTTTCAGAAAAATTGCATAATCATTGTAATAAAGTGACCATACCACTGCTACTTTGTATCACTGAATGTATTTATTTTATTCAAGTAAGACTATTTTGATTTCTAATGAAGTTGATTCTTTCTTAAATGTGGCAGTCACTGGAGCTGCTCACACATATTTCCATTTTTCTCTCACAGAGAACATAATAGGTTTGGACACACACACACACCTTTTTTAAAAATATGTTGTTATTGATTTCAGAGAGAGGAAGGGAGAAAGACATAGAAACATCAGTGATGAGAATCATTGATCAGGTGCCTCCTACAGGCCCCTTACTGGGAATCAAGCCCACAATCCCTGACCAGGCAACTAACCGTGACCTCCTGATTAATGGGGTCAACACTCAACCACTGAGCCACACCAGCCAGGCTGGACATCTCCTCTTTTAATGATGGTCTTGGCCATGCTTAATTTCCAAAGTTTATGAATAGTTTTTGAGGTTCTTGATAGATATTTTAAAATTGCTTTTCAGTGAAATATACGAAAAAAACATTGGAAGGTAGCATGAGTGAGAAATAAATCTTACTCAACCACTAAACACTGGGGCTATTTGTTACAGCAACATAATCGAGATTATCCTGACTCATACAGTTCTATGCATTCTTTAATGAAAAAGTGAAAAATGTATCAATGCCCTTTCACTTTCAGAAAAAGCGTACATTGGCACTAGGATTGTGTGATTCTGAAACAGGGGAAACCATTTGTCTTCTTGGCCAGTGATTTTCCCATTTTGAAAAGAAGTTCCTAATGCATTTCTATAAATAGGGTAGCGAAGAAAGGAAGCTATTTGATTCATATGAATAAAGTAAATCATGGATTTCTAAGAAAGTGGCACCAAAAATTCAATAAGAAAGGGGAAAGTCAATTCTGAGTCTCTGAATGGATCCACATCTAATGTGTTTTGTGTCCTCCTGCTGTTGTTACCCAGCCAGCGCTGCTTGCGCCCCTGCATGCTTTGATGAAAAGAGGTGCAGAGGGAGGTTACACAGGACATGTTGTGACAATCAAGTTGCTGCCAATGGAGGGAGCATTTTGTGTTTGGCTCCCAAACAGGAAGCTATTTTTCTTGTAAAAGGAAAGAAAATAAATTATTTTCCCCACAGCTACACAAGCAGAAACACACACAGGATGCAGAAGGTCAGGGAGAGCTACAGTGCCAGGGAAACAGGCTCACATGTACAGCAGAATGATAACATTTCACAAATGGTGTCAGAGGACAGACCAGAAATGTCCTGCCATAGCTTAAAAGAAGTAGCCTCTCAATACAAATAGGCCCGTGAGTTGGGGCCAGAATCCTCAAAGCTCACAAAATGCAAGAAGAAAAGAAATACCAAATGCCACTGCCTCAGTATTTTTATCCTCCAAAATGATAACAGAACTCTCCATAATATTTTTTGTTATGCATAAGATGTTCTGTGTGTATGCACACAAATATATCTGTATTCATAGTCTTAGTAGTATCGTTCTCAAAAAAAATTATTTTGCCATCTTTAAAAAATTCCTGTGTTTCAGAACTCTTATGGGCATTGTTCTATAGAGATATCTGGGCTAACAGATCCAGACGCTGAGAAACATCGATCAGAACATCATACCTCAGGGAAGGTAGGGGAGGATGGGGATAAGATGGAGAGATCAACCAAGGGACTTGTGTGCATGCATATGAGCCTAATCAATACACACAGACAACAAGGAGGGTGGGGGTTTTGGGGGGAATAAGGACACATATGTAAAAAATAAAAATTAAAAATATTATAAGAAAAAAATAAAATATTAAATTTAAAAAAAGAGAGAGAGAGAGAGAGATCTGGGCTGATGGATTCTTTACATGACAGTCAAGATTCTGGTGCCCAGGTTAGGATAAACAATATATATGCCACCTCTATATCCCCATGTCTCTGATAAAGAGTGCATTGCTTTCTGTGTTTCAGTGAAGGAGAAGAGCTATGGATAAAACATGAGTGATTTATTTATTTATTATTGAAATGTTTACAGTGACCTTGATATGACTCATATAAGGAAAAATATCAAAAAACAATGAAGTAGTAAGAGAGTTACAGTTAGAAATAAAGACATGAATTTTATGTTTGGAAAAATCACAGGAAGAACCTGGATGTCCAAATTTCTTATTTTGGCTTCAATGCCATTTTTATGAGACTATGGGAGAATTTTTAATTTTTCCAAAATCAAAATATTAAACCACATCTTCTCTGGATTTTAATAATCACAGAACATCTATTATGCAGCACAAATTGAGTGCAAATGAAAAAGGACTGTAGCTCTACTTTTGCCAGAGAATATCCTGAAGAGACAAAGCAGGTTGTCTTCCCCTGTACATTTATAAGTAAAATAGGAAATATGGGTCCTGGGGATTAATTTGGAGGCCACTAGATCCATCTTCTGTGGACCCTTAATTCGCCCACTTATGATGGGACTCTGACTGCCACCCCAAAGGACGACCCCTTTGCCAGCAGGAAGCAACCAGACAGACCCAGCGTCCCTGTCCCCACCGGCAGTTGTGAGTTTCCTAATCGGAGGGTTGACTGAAAGGAATTTTTAGGGGTGAAATAGGCAGATTTATGAAATTTTAAGAATTAAGGGGTCCATGGGAAAAAAAAACACATAGGGCTACAGAATTACAAAAGAATACATTCTATAAAACAAGGGACCTGGGAGCAGCAGATGTTACATTTCCATATGATAAGGGAGCTGGAAGTAGCAAAAGGCACATATTTACAGAATAAAGGGAAGAAAGCCCAGAGGAAATATGAAAACAATAAGGGAGAAAAAGGAGGGAACCTCTTGTACTTCAAGTAAGACTTGAGCTCAGGAGTTACTATAGTGACCAAATCAAAGGAGCATAGTGACCAATCAGAGGGGATAATGAGGCACAAAAAACTGCAACCTTTATAAATCAGTGGGACTCTTTCCCCCTCCCCATGTGGGGGTCTGTGCTGTGAGATTCTTTTCCCCTCCCCACCTGGGAGTGTGTACT
The DNA here is from genome assembly GCA_027563665.1 of Antrozous pallidus. Lineage (NCBI taxonomy): Eukaryota > Metazoa > Chordata > Mammalia > Chiroptera > Vespertilionidae > Antrozous > Antrozous pallidus. Next base: position 33,260,754 of record CM050514.1, on the reverse strand, counting down.
TGTTCTTCAATAAATATCCACCTTTACTATATATATAAAAAATGAAAGTTATATCCTGATAACAATATCTACTATTTTTCAAGTATCTTGCACAATAAAGACAATTTATTTAATCTTCACAAAAACCCAGTCAAGTCAACTGTGGTAGATTCTTACATTGTGGTTCCTGATTAGCCACATCTCCTAGTATGTACACCCTTATGCATTTATTCCTTTCTCATGCTGAAGTGGGTCTTGGCCATATGACTTGCTTTAACTAATGGGACATTAGCAAGCATGATACAAGCAGAGGTTAGATAAGTGCTTACACTTTGGATTTGTCCTCCTGAGATTTGGTTGCCAGTGAAAAGCTCAGGATAAATTACTAAGTGATGAAACATCACATGAAAAGAGGCTATGGAAGATGCTAGGCCACCTTACGGTATTCCAACCCCAGCAGAGCTTCCTGCTAAATGCAGCTGCCTGAGATATCCAAGCAAAACCAGCAGAACCAGCCAGCTGAGCTTCACCCAACAGAATAATTTAACAGTAATAAATAATTATTGTGTTAAGCCCCTCTATTAGGGGGGCTTACAAAGCAACAGTAATGGAAATATGGGTATTATAATAAACAATTCACAAATATGGAAATTGGGGCTCAGAGAGGTTTAATAATATTATCAAAGTCTTACTGGGCTCAAATGTACCACATAAAATCCCATGTACTTTATACTATACTCTCCCCTAAATTTCAAAGTGCATATCCAAATTGCTTATTTGACCTCTCTCCTTAGCTCAGTGCCCCTTGCTTATCTTTGGGGAAATGAGGCCAGAATCTAGCAGGAAGAAGGGTCTGCCATCCCTCTTTTCCCTCTGCCATGGAGGCTTGAGCTCATTCCTAGAAAAGAATGGGAGCTGGGTGTTTGTGTATCACACTCCCTGCAATAGGAATAAGGTTCTACATCTGACTTCAAGGAGATCACACCCGGAGGCGTGATCCCTTCCTCTCCTCACTAACGTGCTGCTTTGGATTTTGATGGCTTATTCCTCAAGAGAGAACATCTAAACAGGGGAAGGTTAATTGACTAAGCAAGGCCAGGGCTTCCAATAGAGATGTTCTTTTAAAAAAGAGAGAGAGAGAGAGAGTACCCAGATATGTGAGCCCAATAAATAATTCATTGGACTGCCTATTCACAAACTAACAGAAAAATATTGCAGAATGCCTACAGGTCAATCAGTCTACAGTTAGTTAAGTAAACACGCCCCACAGATGTCACTTATAAAACCCAGACTTATCCATTAACTGTATGTTTTATCCAGGCAAAAATATAATATCTAGTAACTTCACCACTAAGTCTATTAAAATCTCATGCCCTTGAAAAGGTTACCTGACATCTTGTAGGCCAGATTCCGGGCTGAATAGACATGTCCCCTGCCACTGAGTGTACAATAGCCAACACTCAAATGACACTTTATTACACTTGCTGCCCTTACAGAGAGACACTGCGGGCTGTGATCCTGCTGGGCCTGCTGGAATTCTCCTGGCTTCGGGGGGCACAGCTGCAGCAGCAAATGCGAAGGTGGCATGTGTCTGCAGATGTCCCAAATCCAGCCCTATCGGCAGCTCCCATTTCTATCTAAACAATGTCCTAATTGTCAGATATGCTTTTAAAAGAAAAAGGATGATGATGCAATAAAAATAGTTTATATTATTTGTATAATTTTAAGATTTAAATATGAGATTTAAATAGTTATATATAAACTAGCATATTATTTTAAATATGAAATTTTGATATTTATATGATTATTGTTATAGTTAAGTCCTATTATGCCTCAGGAACTGAGTTAAGTGCTATCTATGCCTTTATTTTCCATTTAATATTCACAGCAACCCTCTGAGGCAGGTACTATTATTAGCCTATTTTTCAGATGAAATGTCTAGAATTTGAAAAGAACACAGAGAGTAATCAAAGTTAGCTCATGGGTAATGCAACAATAAGCTGACACCATGTAGCTATGTACTGATAAGATTCACTCAAAAGGAAATAAAATCCCTTCAATGATATTCTTGCTGAAAGTACATAGTCTGATTCAATCAAGATCAGACAAACCCTAATTGAGGGACATTCTAAAATATTCCTGAGCAGTACTCTTTAAATGCATCAATATCCTAAGAGACAAAACCAGATTTAGAATTTGTTCCATATTAAGACAGACTAACAAAATAACTACATGTTACACATGAGCCTGGATTATATTCTAGATCAGAAAAAAACATTAGTAGGACAATTGGTGAGTTTGAGGACTGTAGATCAGATAACAGTATTTTGTTGATGTTTATGTTTTGATTTTGATCATTTTACCGTGGCATGAAAAACATTTGGGGAAACTAGGTAATGGGTACTCAGGAAATTTTTGTGCTATTTTTCTAAATTTTTTTGCAAGTCAAAAATTATGTCAAAATTGCAAGTTGAAAAATGGGGGAACAAAGTGCAATAGGGTATCTAGGGAGACAGCAGAGACTCAATGCAGAATGAAAAATGAAAATGTTTCTCTTCCCACAGCTCTGGATAACATTTGGAGTTTGTCCTTAGAGAGGTTTATCCAGAAGATAACACTTTTAAAAAAAAATTTAGTATAAAGTTATTGTGAATGACAATCTATTAGACTTGGAAGAGAACTTAGAGTTATTCTTAGTTTTTTTGCAGGACAGACTTCTGAAGCTCAGAAAGACCTGGGGGTGATGGGCCCAAGGTCACACAACAGGAGAACCAATGTAGCGCCCGTCTCCTCTGGGTCATGAGAGACTGTTTCTGCTACATCACTCATTTCTGAAAGGGGACACCCCTGTGCGGGTGGAGCTCACCTAGAACTCTGTGCCAGAATCCATAATGTAGGGACCTGATGTATTAGCTGTGTGGTTATTCACTCATTCGTCAAGTATTTATGGTGTGTCTTCCAAGTGCTTGAAGGGCTTACAGATACAGCAGATATCAAAAACAAAGTCCTGGAATGCTAGTGGACCAGCCTCAGTACTGATCCAGGCTCCACAATTAATGACCGATATGACCTTGGGCACATTCCTTTACTTCTCTAAGCCTCGGGCTGATCTTCTGTAACATAGAGAAGATAGAATTACTCAAAGGTTGCTCTAAGTATTAAACAAGATATTGCATCTAAACTCTTTGCAGAATTGTCCTGTATTTAAGTACTCGATAAATATTAAATATTACTATTTTTTTTCTCTCTCCAACTCGAAACTGTCAATTATATTACCTGGTGGGGATATCTGGGACTACTCAGAAATATTCTATAGACTATTTCTAAATGCATTGAAAACTCACATTTAGGAAGGTGAGTTTTTCCAACAGGGTAATTTTCTATTTCTTTCTTACTTTCAACAGTGGGTAAATAATAAAAAGAAAGGGCAAGAAAGGCCAGCTGAGAAAATTGGTACTGAGCGAGGAATTCAAATGGGAGTTATAATATTCAAAATATCTGACAGGCTTTATCGAGATTCAAATGAAACTGTTCTGCTAGTTGTGTCTAGCCTTCTTCATGGGCATAATTTAAATGCCATTTTAGCCAGTCCTTGATTATTTCCACAAATGGAAAGACTAATAGATTATATGAAACGAGAAAAACAGAACCCTCCAGTGCTGCTTGGAGCAAGCTTCTGGTGCCCTTCTATTGCTGTAACCTGAGAATGTGACTCTTGGTTCCCAGCCACATTCCTATTCCCTGCTCCCCAGGATCAGGCCCAACTGGGTCCCCACTTACTTCCCATCTCTCCCAACTTCTCTTACAGCACCCATCAGAGGGCTTCACATATAGGAATGCGTTCAATAAATGTATGCTCAGTAAATAAATCTATTTGGGGAAGTGAAACCTAATAAAGCAATCAGATACTAAAGTCTGATTATAGTGACAGATCCTTCAATTCAGTCAAAATTCTGTCTGCCCACCCACAGATGGTTGGAACGTAAGTGAACAGAAACACCTCAATTTCCCATGCTTCCTATGTAAAATTTTTCAATGAGACGTGGGACATTTAAAGGTTTGGTCTCATATTGTCTAGTCACAAAGTCTTAGGAGATACGACACTAAATAAATCCAATGAGTAGAACTATTTGGCTATATATTTTATATATCTGGAAGTAGAATTCATGGGTCATATGGCGTATGTAAAGAACACTATAAACAAAGCCACTTTAAAATATGCCTAGAGCTGCCAAGCCAAAGGAACTTCCTTGCATGTCTTATGCCTCAACTCTTTGTAATGTTAATAGGGCAAAATAGCCTTTAAGACTGCACCCAGGGAAACATTGTGTCCCAATAAAATGTTTGCAAAGATAATGTGAAAGGACTTATTATTATTACTGGACTGATGATTACGGGACTGAAAATTGAAAACATTTTTTAGGATGAACCCTATTTTATGTTATCTGCACCAGTGGAAATGCCTTCCTTCTATTGATGTCATTGTTTCCCCTCCCTTTCTAATAAATACCCATTGTTTCTGTGTCCTAATCCAAACACTATATGGGTTTCTGCCTGAATCAGGTAGTCCCCAAGAGCTATTCTTATTGATCTTCATAAAAGCTTGTTGCTTCTCACTTTGAAAGGCCTTTTATTTTTGTATCAAACACAAAGAAGGAGAATAAAGACATGATTCTCAGTATTCAGAAGATAAAACATACTTCTCACCAGTAAAAAGTCAGGTTTTCCCAAACCGAGTACCAGGAAAAATTTTGCTTATGTGGTTTAGTGAGCCATATTCTCAGTAATCTTTCTGCAGGAAATAAGGCAAATTATGACACCCTGGCATCACTCCCTGAAGACCTATAGCCCAAGGCCAAGGTTGAAGGGCAGGGCAAGTGTAGAGGCAGAGTGGTCAGTGTAGAGTGCCCAAGGATTGCTTACACCTGGTGGAACAGGGAGTAACTTTAGTTAAGACTCTACTTAGAATTTCCCCTCCAACCTCAGCCCTCACTCTAACCACAAACTCTCTGATATCAAAGTTGGGTTGTTTACTTAGCAAGAACCCTAGCAGATAACTAGTCAGAAACATAAGGGCTGGTCCCCTTAAAAGAGCTATAAGGAAGTTGTTTGAGGTTCTTTATGTCACTGACATTAGTCGGGTCATAGAGGACAGACCAGCAATTGGGGATGGCTACAAAAATGAAAAGGAAATAAAGCTCAATGACCAGGACTGCCATTATGCGTTCACTGTTCAAGCAAACCCATCTTATCATTTATCCTCTCCAAGAACCTGTTTCTGAAACAGACTTCATTCTGAGTTCCATTCTTTCTACTTTAAGTAGACTAGGGGCCTGGTGCACAAAATTCGTGCACTGGGGGTGGGTGGTCCCTCAACCCAACCTGCCTCCTCTCACATACTGGGAGCCCTCAGGGGTTGTAGCTGAAGAAATTAAGCTAAAGAGTATATATGCATAGCCCAAGGACAGAGACAATCGTGTGGGGAGGGCCAAGGGAAAGGAGGTGGGCAGGGGTTGAGGTAGAGGTAGACAAAAGGGGGGAATGGCGGACATCTGCAATAGTCTTGACAATAAAAAAAATTAAATTGAAAAAATATAAAATTGTGGCAGAGAATGTCTGTTCTGTGGGCAAATGACTAAGGGAAAGGGTTAGCCATAGGCCATATGGAGATCATTTAGACAACTCTCCATGCCTGGGGTCTACCCAGACAGGCTCCTAATCCTGTGCTCTTCCTTCCCCTTCAGAAGTCTACTGAATCCACTGAGAAGGCCAGGACCATCACAGGGCGCAGAGAAGGAGGCGTAGCCTTAGAAGGGGCATGGGTCTTAGAGTCAGGCAGGCTTGGGTTCTAATCCTGCTCTCTTCCTTTACTCAACCGCTGTCAGCCTCAGTGTTACCGTCTCTGAAATGAGATATGAATGCTTCCTGTTGAGGTTAGAGATAATCTCAAAATGAGGAGGATTAGAAATTATACAGAACAAATTAGGAGCAGGTAAGTAAAAGATGCTCTATAAATCCTTCTATCTATTAATCTACTTATTATTTTTATTTCTCTTTCCTGCTTTTTGTTAGTTCTACCTATCAGCTCCATAGTTAAGCTAAGAAGGAGGAATGGAGCAGCCATGAGAGATGTCCCAATAAATAATTAGCTTCCTTCAGAAAGCTTCATTTCCAGAGTATTCCAGGCCGCAGGGGAGTGAACTCAGGGGTTCATAGATTAGTATTTCCCAATCATTTAGATGTGAAGAGCAGCAGGAAGCAGGAAGTCAGCCTTTCCCCCTGTGAAAGAGGGGCTCTCACTGCTTCCTTCAGTCTGGATGTTTGTCTTGTGGTCCAGGCATTGGCTCTTAGGTAGCCATTTGTCCATCTGCCTGGCCATCCAGTAGCATGGCTATGGTCAAATACTCCACTTGCTCAGATATCAACCACCCTTGGATAAAAGAGTCCTAATGCTACTTGTCTCTGTGCTTCTGAAATATGCCTGCCTGGCCTTTCTAGGATGTTGTAAGTCCTTTGTTTATAACATTAATTTCCTTCGGATTATTAAAGTAATATTCATTTATCATAAGTATCTGAAAAATTAAAAAGAAAAACCAAAAGAGGAAAAGAGCAAGTCCTGCTAACTGCCCCGCCTAGCATGTCAGGTCTGCAACATTTTCTCAGCCTTCTTTACCCAGCATGTATGCCTTCTCCTTTCCCCGCAAAATAGAATGACATGATTTATATTACGGTAACTGTTTTCTTTATACGACAATATATTGTAAACGTTTCCCCAGTACCATTAAGTAGTTTGCCTTATTCTTGTGTGAGACTCTTTTATTTCCTCAGAACTACAGTGAGAACACCAAATCAGGGTCCAACTTAGCTGGGGGACTCTGGGTAAATTATTCAGTCCTCACCTGAATGACATACACACTCCATCTCAGCATCAGAGGTTTGTGATTCTAAGCAGAATAGTAATGTTTTTTTTTTTAAACATATGGTTTTGGGTTTTAAAAATACAGATCCTCTGTTCTATCCATGTTTTCATAAGCTCATATATGTATAACCGTTGTAAGGGGAAAATTGATGACCACCAAGGGTCTTCTATGGGTGGCAGATGTCATTTGAGAAGGGAGGGAGAAATGCTTAAAATGCTCCAGTGAAATAAGTACCCCTCCCCCTTTTGCAGGCCTCGTCACCAGTATAAGTCGCTCCAGTTGCTGCTTCTGGTAGCTTACTGAATTTGAACTCTGATCTCTACCCAATCTTGAGTTTATTGAGCCAGATTATCATGAATATGGCTGGTCTAGGCCTCTCTTTTTACTTCAGTATAGTATTCGGACTGCCCTCACAGAAAGCCTATGTGGTTGGTTGTGGAAAATATTTCAAGAAGCTCCAGAACTTTATTTTCTAATTAAAAAGAAAAATCATGATGGATTCTATAACCAATAAAATATTCTTTTTGCCAGGCAGAATTTTCTCCATTAAACCTACATTTTTTTTTATCCATTTCACTTCATTTAATCAAATCACAAAAATCCTATTTTATAATCCTAATATTTCAAAGATTATATTTACAAAAATATACCTTCTAATTTCTAAGACTAGATTATAAGTGCTTAAATGGAAACAAATAAAAATAAATATATATGTTTTAAAAAAGAAGATGAAATAAACAAGTAGTGTTGCCAAGAGAAAATGAGGAAATAAAAGCATATAAGACATCAAATATTTGGTGATGGAAGAAGATTTGACTTTGGGTGGTGGGCATACAGTGCAATATTATAGATGATGAATCACAGAATTGTATACTTGAGACCTACATAATCTTATTAACCAATGTCACCTAATAAATTTAATAAAAACATTGAATAAATAGTTTTAAAAGCATATAAACATATGTATAAATATACTACTGAGGTGATTCACCATGTTTGTTAAAAACGATTGGCACATGTCACATTTATTTCACATTAATGTTTAGGTGGAGTTCAGTGCCAAAGATTTAGAATTCAAAGACCTGCTGGATATGTCATCCTGAGCTGGTCATTGAACCATTTGTAAAAGGGGACAGTGATACAGCCCATGGGAATTAAACGAGAAAGTGAAAGTAAAAGCAAATCTAAACTGTACAGTGATATAGAAATGTAAAAATTAAAAAAAAAAAGCAAAGCTTCTTAGAGCTCATAATAGAAAAACTCAAAGGATGCCAATTCCCTAAAAGATTTTACTCTCCTTCATGGAGGTTCCCAAGAATGAAGCCACCGCTCTCTCCTTTTGGGTGACTGAGCCAGCTTCAGGGCCTAGCTTCCCCTGTCAGAAGCAACGCTGAGCCTGTGCTTAGACCGTAAGTATGATGCAAGAAATGGAACAGCTTATTTATGAGCCTGACCATTTGACCTCAGTTTTACCTATTGCCCTGCCTCAACCGGTTAGATACTTCCCTGTGAGTCATTCTCTAAGGTTTCAAACCGAGACAATCAGCCTCCTCAACTACCTCCCAGTGGATTGTGGTCCAGAGGAAGTCAGATGACTACTAAGGGAGGAGGGATTTTAGGACCCTGGGAAATGCTTACTCTGGACTGGAGTGGGAAGGAGGGATGGGGTGCAGTTGGCTGGCAGGAGTCAGGCCTAGAAGCTTTGCTGGTACCATCTCTGCCTTCCATACCTTAGTTCTGTTATCTGGAAAATGATAGCTCTAAATGAGTTTCTTTTCTTTTTTATAATTTTATTAAGGTATAATTGACAAATACAAATGAGTTGATTTAACAATTATTTCTGATATTTACACTGTGATCTAAATATACATCATGTTGCCTGGCTTAATTCTCAAAAGAATGCTGAGAGAGAGTTTGATAATTTGATAGTTAGTTGTTAGTGTCCTCTACTACAGATAAGGAACTATGGGGTTACGATGCTTAATTTCATGTGTCAACCTGACCAGGCTAAGGAACGCTCTTAGCTGATAAAACATGTTTCTGGGTGTATCTCTGAGTTGGTCTCCAGAAGAGATTAGCATTTGAATCAATGGATTGAGTAAAGAAGCTGGCCCTTCTCAGTGCAGGTGGGCATCCCCTAATCTGATGAGGGCCTGAATAGAACAAAAGGCAGAGGAAGGGCAAACTCTCTGCTTTAGCTGAGACATCCATCTACTCCTGCCCCTAGAAGTTGGTGTTCCTTGTTCTCAGGTGTTCAGATGCAATTGGACATACATCATGTCCCTGCCATCCTAGTTCTCAGGCCTTCAGACTTGTACAGAATTACTCTACCTGCTTGCTTGGTTCTCCAACTGAGAGCAGATCGGGACACACGGCCTCCTTCTTAATTGTCTGAGCCAATTCCCATAATAACTTTCCTCTTAGGTATCTATATATGTGTATCCTATTGGTTCTGTTTCTCTGCAGAGCCCTGACTAATACACAGACTAAAACAGATTATATATTAAAATCCTCTAGTGGTTAAAACACTTCAGTAACTCTCTGTTCACTCTATAATTCGTTCCTAACTCCTTAGCTTGGTTACTGTTCTAATTGTTGATCATACATATACTAGAGGCCCAGTGCACAAAATTTGTGCACGAGGGCGAGGGGGGGCGTCCCTCAGCCCAGCCTACACCATCTCCAATCTGGGACCCCTCGAAGGATGTCCGACTGCCCATTTATGCCTGATCCTACTGGCAGCCAGACATCCTTCTCACAATCCAGGACTGCTGGCTCCCAACTACTTGCCTGTATGCCTTCCTGATTGGCCCTAACCCCTTCTGCCTGCCAGCCTGATCACTCCCTGGCTGCCAGGGGTTCAGAGCAGGGAGAGATGAATAGGTAGGCCACAGGTGATCTTTAGGGCAATGAAACTGTTCTGTCTGATGCTACATTAATGGTACATTTGTCAAGATCATAAGATGGTCAATACAAAGAATGAACCCTAATATAAACTACAGATTTTACTTTTGTTAATAATGTGTTAATAAAGTTTCATCAATTGTAATAAATGTATCACATTAATTTAAGATGCTAATAATAAAAGAAGCTTTAATGTGGTGTGGCCAGGCCTCAGGGCAGCAGGGCAGGTCCAGACCCCCTGCTGCCTCTGGGACGGCCATCAGGACCCTCGCCACTGCCCCAGGTTTGCCAAGGATGGGCCTCAGGGAGGCAGCAGAGGTCCGGACCCCCTGCTGCCTCTGGGACTGTGATCAAACCCCCGCCACGGCCCCAGGTTTGTTGTGGCTGGGCTTTGGGGCAGCAGCACGGGTCTAGACCCTCTGCTGACTCTAGGGCTGTGATCAGATTCCCCCCAGCCCAGCAGCCGCCTTGGCCTGCTAAAGTGGAGGGGGCCTGCCCGCCATCTTGGTTGGGAGTTAATTTGCATATTGCTCCTATTGGCTGGTAGTGTAGTGAAGGTACAGTCCATTTGCATGTTTCCCTTTTATTAGATAGGATATTCAGCTCCAAGTATACTCAAAAGACCTGCAGGTTCTCTAAGGCAGTGGTTCTCCAAGCCTGGTTTTTGGACTAGCAGCAGCAGTAGTACCAATCAAGCACTTGTTAGAAATGCCAGTTCTTGAGGCACACCCAAATCCACTGAACCCAGTACTATAAGGATGAGGTCTGGCTATGTGTGGTTTAGCAAACCCTTCTGGAGCATGCTCAAGTTAGATAACCACTCTAAGGTCTCTCTCTTTCTCTCTCTCTTTCTCTCGCCCTCTCTCTCTCCTTAGGTCTTTATCATGCTGTTCCTGCCGGGGACACCTTTCAGTTCTGTCTCAAGTTCTAAGTTCTACCCTTCTCCCCACAATGCTCACCCTCACTCAGCCTATTCTTGCCTCAGCATCCCTTGAGTTGATTTACTCCTCACTATCCCAGGGCTGATCAGTCCTCTCTGAGTTGGTTGCTCAATTATGTGCCCCCCAGAGAAACCTGTCCATTCCTCTAAGAAGGATCATTTTACATTGCTCAGTATTACATTTTCTGTTTCCCTCAACAGGCTCTATGCTCCCTGAGGTCGTAGTGTCTAATAAAGGTTCCTTGAATGGAGAAATGAGTGAGTAAATGAATGAATCCAATTAGTTATTGTGTGATACAACTAAGACAAATCTTAGCTGATTCCAAGCCAGATGGGATTATGTACAAAAAGTGTTCAGTATGAACTATAAAGGTTCCACTTCTCTTCTCTCTTTTAAAATAAAATTTTGCACAAAACTCAAATACTGAATAAAGGCAATGTTCTACTTTGATTAATTGACTGAAGGAACATGAAGATTGTTTTCCAGCTGTCTACCTTATCTTCAATCACACGCAACAATACAGCTGACCACGAGCAAAAATGATTTATTGTTGACAACTTGGAAAAGGTTGATTTTCTTCTTTTTTTATATTTTAGTTTTTATTTCAAATGTGCTTTGGTAAAATTTGAAAAATATTTTGGACAGATGAGAGACTAGCACTAGCACTGTGATCATCTGTTTATCTACTACCTGGAACAGGATTTCTCAGCCTTGGTGCTAGGGCACAGATTTGGTTTGTTTTGTTTTGTTTTGTGTGTGTGGTAGGGGCTGTCCCTGTGCATTGTAGGGTGTTTAACAGCATTTCTGGCATCTACCCACTAGATGCTAATAATACTACCATCCTTAACCTGTGATGGTCAGAAATGTTTCTGAACATTACCAAATATATCCTAAGAAGTAAAATCACCCCCCTCCCCTTCATCATGGAGAACCATTTAGACCCAACAGTTAACATCTGCTGTATTTGCTTATCAATTTTTCTCCAAAACCATTTTATCTATCTATCTATCTATCTATCTATCTATCTATCTATCTATCATCTATTTATTATCTATATATTTATTGATTTCAGAGAGGAAGGGAGAGGAGAGAGGGCTAGAAACATCAATGATGAGAGAGAATCATTGATTGGCTGCCCCCCACAAACCCCCTACTGGTGATCAAGCCAGCAACCCGGGCATGTGCTCTTGACTGGAATCAAACCTGGGACCTTTCAGTCCATAGGCGGATGCTCTATCCACTGAGTCAAACCAGCCAGGGCTCCAAAACCATTTTAAAGGAAGTTACAGATATGCTGGCAATCCATCTCCATATTCTTTACTCTCCTAAAAATAAGGTTATTGGCCTATCCTACCTAATAAAAGAGTAATATGCAAATGGACAGTACCTCCAATTAGCCATGCCCACAGCCACACCCATTGGCCAATCAGGAGCAAATTATGCAAATAAACTCAATGAAGATGGCTGTGGCCACTGAGAGCAGGATAGAGGCTTGGGTTTCCCTGGCAATGGAGGAAGCTAAGCTTTCCTCCTGCTGTTGCCAATTTAGGCCTCCACTCAGTGCTACAAAGTTTCAATTATAGAAGATATATTCCAACAGAAATGGCAGCAGCCATGGAGCTGGAGAGAGAGGAGGCTAGGGTTGCCCAGGTAATGGAGGAAGCCAAGCTTCTGCAGCCCTGGCGCCTAGGCCTCCACTCTAGGCTACAAAGTTTCAATTATAGAATTTAAACAGAAATGGCTGTGGCCACAGAGTGAGCTGAAGGTCTGATTCCACTCCAGGCTACAAAGTTTCAATTGTAGAACATAAGTTAAACCCAGATCCCAGGGTCTCTGCTGTGTCGCCAGGGGGCATGGCTGGCCTGCAAACCACCACAGGCCCCTTGCCTAGGCCACCCCACACCCCAAGGGAACACCCACCCTGATCTGGGACACCCTTCAAGGCAAACCAGATGGCCCCCACCCATGCACCAGGCCTCTATCCTATCTAATAAAAGAGTAATAAGCAGATTGGCCATCAGTCCAACACACAGGAGGGCTGCCCCCATGTGGTCAAAGATCCTGCCCCCATGTAGACACAAGATGGCCACCACAAGATGGCCATCAGGGGAGGGCCATTGGGCAGTTCCAGGCCTACAAGGGAGGGCAGCTGTGGGTGATCAGGCCAGCAGGGGAGGGCAGTTGGGAGGGACCAGGCCTGCAAGGAAGGGCAGTTGGGGACTATCAAGCCTGCAGGGGAAGGCAGTTAGGGGTGACCAGGCTGGCAGAGGAGGGAAGTTAGGGGCAAACAGGCTGCCAGGGGAGCAGTTAGACATCAATTAGGCTGGCAGAGTAGTGGTTAGGGGGTGATCAGGCTGGCAGGCAGAAGCAGTTAGGGGCTGATCAGGCTGGCAGGCAGGTGAGCAGTTTGGAGCCAGCAGTCCTGGATTGTGAGAAGTATGTCTGACTGCCCGTTTAGGCCCGATCCTGCAGTTGGACATCCCTTGATGGGGTCCCAGATTGGAGAGGGTACAGACTGGGCTGAGGGACATCCTCTGCCCCCTGTGCATAAATTTGGGCCTCTAGTATAACTATAATACCATTATACATATGATGATATTTATAAAATTTCTGATATTATATAAGTCTATAAGATATAGACTTGTATATAAGATATTATATACATGTACAAAATAATATTGGCCTTTAGTCTGGGGAAGGACGGTATATTTTACTGGCTTATTCTGGTCCTATGTCTCAAAGACAAGTGAATGATTATACAGCCATCTTTGCTAGTAGGATGGGACAAGGAATTTAATTTCAAGTGGCTTCTTTTAGTTTCAGTGTTTTGGTCAAGTCTTCATGATGAAAATACATCATCATTGCATAAATTAATTTTTTAATTACCAAGTGCATAGGACACTTGGTAATTAAAAAAAATAATAAAAGTGAAAATGAGAGTCCTTTTAGAAAATAAACCACTGAACACGTAGATTTTCTGGTTGTACACTTTGGTACTTTCAATCCCTAAATATTTTCATTTTCTTTTTCTATCATTTCCTTCCTGACCTCACATTTTTTCCATAGAACTTTGACTGGTACATCATGATAAGGTTAGTTCTTATTTGCTCCAATGGCCTTTACTCAATTCCTAGGAAATCTGTAGCCCTCAAAAATTGAACAATTGCTTTCTTCTCAATTGTACCATGGATCCTGCCATTTGCTGCAGAAAAAAAAAAAATCATCCAGATTGATGTCCCTATAAATGTCTGGTCCCCATATTTAGCTGCGCTTTCACAGCCTAGAAATCCTGTGAGGTTACTCTGGCCATAGCCCCTAATGTCCACAGTGACCATATCACTGACCTCTGACCATTCTCATTATGGATGACCTCACCTCTTACTCAGAGTCCATAGTAGCCATTAGATAAGGAAGTTGAAGAAGCCTTCAACTTCCAGGCACGCAACCCACAAATTAATCTGCATTCTCTTCTAGTCTTTCTCCTTGTTTTCTTGTTTTTAAAAAACTGTCTAACACCCATGTCTTTTGCAATGTTATGGAGCCTGTTTCTTTGTCCCTTCTCAGGGATTGGTCTTCTGATTATTCCTTCGTTCCCCTGTTTGTTTAATTACTCCCTCACTACTTGTTTATTTAAATATACTAATTTCTCTCATCAGAAAAAAAAAATCGCCTCTTCTTTGATCCATGACAACCCTCAACTAAGTCCTGATTTACTTTATGCCCTTTACAGACAAATGTTTTAAATATATTTCTGGAGAAAAGGTTCATCAATTCTAATTCCTTCACCCCCTAAGAAAAACTTAAAAACCTCTTCTCTGCGTCCTTGTCCTGGGAAGTCCTATCTAATCTTATGGCTTCACTTACCCTCCATGTGCTGCTGATTTCTGACTCCCCTTCTGAATTTTCCAGTTCCCAGATTTCCAATTGCACAGGCACCTCAAACTCAACAGACTGTAGGCCTACTCCCACCCTCAAACAAGCTTGTACTTGCTTCCTCTCTCGGCTGCCCAAGGCTAAAACCAGGAGGCATCCTAGGTAGTTCTCACTCTTACTTTTCACATCCAATCAATATTAAATGTTACAGTAGTCCTGCTTTCTAAACACGTGTCAGGTCCACCCACTTTATATCCGCTGTGGCCATCTCATTCAGAAGACTTGGGTAACTACAACAGACTCATCCCTAGATTCAATATTATAAGTTTGAAATGTGGGGTGACATATTTAAAAACTCCTGCCCTCATTTTCCTTGACTGTACAGTGGAAATAACAATACCAACCACTAGGGAGATTAAATTGAGCAATGGTATTATTATTGCTATTATTATGGATAAAGAACACAGGGTGAAGACGAACACAGATACGTGATTCAAAGGCTAAAATACAGTAGAGACTGGGCACAGAGCCTTTGAGCATAGACTGTGTTAATTCATAATTTGGTTATTATAAGTCATTAATGATGGCTTTAATTGAATTCGAACTATCAATGTAGTAAGGATCCAAAAATCAAAGGAGAAATCTACCTATTATTGCTGACCCAACTTATGGGAAGAAATAATATCTTCCATAATTAAGATATATCTTTTACAGGTGGAAAAATGGAGAAAAGTAAGAAGAAAAATTGAAATTAGCATGGAGAATTGTAGGGAGCGTAAAGATAATTTCTAAACAGTTTGAAGAGGGTCTCTGGACTTTATGGGTGAAACACGGCCTTAGAATTAAGAACTATATTAACAAGTGAGTTTTATTGAGCGTGCCCCTGGACCAACACTCCTTCTGACATTGTCCATTTAGTCCACATGCTAACACTAGAGGGTAAGTGTTATTATCATCTTGTATTTTTTAATTAAAATGAAACAACAATACTTAGAAGGCTTAAGTAACTTTCTCAAGGTCATCACAGAGCTAGACTGTGGCAGTGCCACTGTCCAAACCCAGTCTACCTAAATCCAAGGTGTGTCATTTACAAAGGAGGGTCTCAGGAGGGGGAGGAAATGGGGATCCTGAGGCGGACTGTAGGTAAACTGCCCGCCTCCCCTGTGGATGGCCTCCTGCAGACACAGCTTTGCTTATCTCCAGGCCTCACTCGCATTGTGTTCTCTGTGCACCACATCAGGGGCCTGTGTACATAGACTATGCTGTGAGTGGTGGGCAGCCGCTGCCTGCCTCCATCAGATCAGGGTAGAAGGAAGGCACCAAGTCGCTTAAAAAAAGATTGCCAGGTGAGTGTGCGTGGTGGGGGCTGCGAGAGAGGAAAATAGTGGGATAGGATGCTGGGAATGTGACAAGGAGGGAACTACAGATATATGAGAAACAGGATTGCAGTGCCCATTTGAAGTCAGGAGCAGGGGACGATGGGGGTCGGTTTATTAGAAAGGGAAGGCAAAGGTAATCTTGGTTCTAGACACTTTCAGGGAGAATAGCCTTGGGGAATAAAGTATCCCATAAGTCCCCGGGCTCTGAGGAATAGGGAGGGAGCCCAGAGTCTCATGAGGTGGGAGACCAAAGGAGAGGAAGGGGGAAGGAAGCCACTGAAAACCTTGCCTACTTGGCAGTTTCACCAAGACTAGTTCTGAGTTGTTGTTTTCGCTGCAGATGGTGGGGTGGAGTGGAACAGAAAAATAGGTTAGTTATTGGTCTTTTCACTTAAATAAATACACAGGAAGTTTTGATGACTCAGTAATGAAAGTGATATTGTTTTGAAGTGTGAAACATACAAGGGACATTTTCCTTCTGTAATTGTTTCTTTCACCGTGTGATTTTTCAAAAAAATATTTTTTTTATATGGCAACATTTTTTCCACCTATGAAAGATATGACTTAATTAGGGAAGATGTTTTTTCTCCCCCTAAGTTGGCTCAGCAACAATGGGGTAGATTTCTCCTTTGATTTTGGATCTTTCTCTCTGAATGCTTCAACAGATTCCTGCAGGCCATTTTCCTATCACATCCATTATAGACACGCAGTCGGACATGGTTCCAGCAAGTCACCTAGTAAATGACTGATCGATAGGGCCAGTCTGGAAATCCCAGATATTAAAGTTTAGTCCCCAACTAAAATTATAATAATATTTTAAAATTATGATAAACCCAAAAACATATCTGGAATTTCTCAGAACCTCTAAGTTAGTGTTTAAAAAGATTTTAAATGGAAGGTGGATCAATTCTGTTACATTTGAGAAGATGTAGTCATAATAGCTTAAAATCTAATGATGCATTTAATAATGTATTAATAGTTAAATTTTCAAAAATATATAGAGATTCCACTCTTTACACAGAGCTTCCAGCTCTGCACTAGTGCCCCTAAACCATTTGAAAGCCAACATGCTTTCACAGGTGCATGAAACATGCCACCAACATTGTGGGTTGACTTTAGTAAAGAGTTTTACAGAGGGAAATTCTTGATTTCATTGCCATCTAGTAATTACACGAATATTTCCCATCTGAATGGTGCCTAGAAGTTTACACAGCTGTTTCACATGTGCCCATCACAATAAATTAGTTATTAGCATTATCTCTCTTTTACAGATGTGGAGCAGAACAGCAAGTGAAATGCAGTGGTTTCCAAACATTTTTACAACCTAGCAAATTCTAATTAAGAAGTCATATCTATAAAACCCATGGGCCAAAGATACCTCTTACCTACCACACATTACTGGGCCAACCACTCCCAGGAGGTTCTCTGATGCCCAGTTTGAGGACCATCAGTGGAATTTGAAAACAAAACCTAATGAGTTTTAAATTTAAACAAGCCTAATGTTCAAACCTGACTATGGATACGCTGATGCATGACTTAACCCCCACCCCTGCCAATTCTCAGTTTACAATTTGTAAAATGGAAATGATACCAGTGTAGTGTTCCTTGAACTATACTAGTAAATCCTCAATCTTAACCTTGACCCTTTCTTTGTCTCCTTCAGTGATTATCTGAAAGTGTTGAAAAAGTAACTTGAAGAATGTAGGTCTTCTGCCACCAGATCTTTGGCTTTTTCTCTTCTATTGTGTGACTGCAGATTATATTCTCAGGCAAGTCCAGATGCCTTGCCAGTGGCACAATGTCTTCTCCTAAAGAGACAAAGTAACGTTCATGTTCTGTTGATAGTCGCCTCTTTGTGTGGGGAGAGCAACAGAGTGACAAATCGGGAAGAAACATTTAAAGCATGTGTTCTTAACCCAGGTCTGAGACTCCTTGGTAGAGCTCCAGAGGTCCATATATTAATTTAATTATGAGTAAAATATTTCAGTGTGTTCAGATACACATTTTTTTTTATTGGGAGCTGATTCATAGTTTCAAAATTATAGAAAGTGTCAAAAAAGTAAGAAAAGGTCAGAACCCACGGACTAAGGTGTCCATTCCTTGACCGTGGACTCTGACGTTCCTTTTACAAAGAAGGTTGTTATCAGCTCTTTCAATCTGTCCAACAAAAACTTGGATTTTCCCAACATTAGTGAGCATAAAAAGCATTTGAATGTAAGAGCCAAATACAAATATGACAGGGTATTAGATGATATTAATATTAGGGAATGATCATTATTTTGTGTTAGATGCAATTAAATAAAACTTTTCAGTTAGTGTAATTCTGAACATGTGTGAATGTTTTGTTACCATAACATGTTGCTATCATTTAAGAAAAAAGGTCTTAGCAAGTCCATTGAAAGATTCATTCTTATTTTATAGAAAAAGAGACTGGTAAGATGATCATTATAGAACATTGAAAAGAAGACTATCTAAAGTTCATGGGACCCTTGATTGGCAGCCAGCGAGGTGGGTCAGTACTAGTTTCCAGAACAAGACTGAATCTCATTAAAATTTGTCAGAAAAGTGCTTGAGAATTTTATCATGAATGTACATATCTTTGCAGAAGATGGTTATGAATTATGTTATGCAAAAATGTTCTGTTTCTGACCTGATTTGGGACAAGTTTTCTTTTTAATATGATAGTGGCATTATCCTTCTGTCTCTTCCCCCTTACTTATTGGAAACAACAGATGTTTGTTCCCAACAGTTTATTCTAAATTGAAAACAAGAATGAAAAAATAAGAGTTTAAAATTCCATCTTCTATTTATTTATTTTGATTATTAATTTCTATTTTATATACTTTTTAGTTTTATTGAGATATAATTGACATATACCACTAAAGTATACAATAGAATCATTTGATACGTGTATATATTGTGTAATGACTAGCGCAATAGTTGAGTTAAAACCCCCATTACATCACATAATTACTATTTTTGTGTGTATTGTATTGTGAGAACATTTCAGATTTATTCTCTTAACAACTTTTAAGTATATAATACAATATTGTTAACTAGAGTCACCAAGTTGTACATTAGATGCCCAGAATTTATTCATCTTGTAACTGTTGTTTGTACACATCACCCTATTTCCCCCAGCCTCACCCCTCAACCCCTTACAATCACCATTTTACTGTTTCTGAGTTTAGCTATTTTAGTTCAGTGCACAACTGAAATTATACAGCATTTTTCTTTCTCTGTCTGACATTTCACTTAACATAATGCTCTCAAGATCCATCCATGTTATCACAAATGGCAGGATTTCCTTTTTCATAGCTGCATTCTCTTTTTCTTTCATTCATTCTATCTATCATCTATCTATCTATCAACTATCTATCTGTCTATCTATCTATCTATCTATCTATCTATCTATCTATCACCCATCCATCCTCCACATTTTCTTTATCCATTCATCCATAGATGGATACTTAGGTTTTATCCATATTTTGGCTACTGTTACTAATGCTGCAATAAACACAAGAGTGCAGATACCTCTTAAAGACCCTGATTTCATTTCCTCTAATCAGATATTTTATTTTGCTTTTTGAGTTTTTGTTATTTTGAGCTATTTTGTGAGTTGTATGAGTTCCTTATACATTTTGGAGATTAACCCATTAACAGATAGTTTGCAAATATTCTCCCATTCTGTTGGTTGCCTTTTCATTATGTTGATCATTTATTTGGCTGTCCAGAATCTTTTTAGTTTGATGTGGTTCTGTTTGTTAATTTTTTTTGCTTTTGTGCTTGTGCTTTATAAAAATATATATTTTATTGATTTTTTACAGAGAGGAAGGGAGAGGAATAGAGAGTTAGAAACATTGATGAGAGAGAAACATTGATCAGCTGCCTCCTGCACACCCCCCACTGGGGATGTGCCCACAACCAAGGTACATGCCCTTGACTTAAATCGAACCTGGGTCCTTTCAGTCTACAGGCCAACGCTCTATCCATTGAGCCAAACCGATTTTGACAGTGCTTGTGCTTTTGATATCATATCAAAATATCATTGCCAAGAGCAATGGCAGGGGGATATTACCTATGTTTTTTTTTTTGTTTGTTTGTTTGTTTTTAATAAGAGCTTTACAGTTTCAGGTTTGTAGTAAGTCTTTAATCAGTTTTGAGTTAATTTCTGTGAATAGTATAAGATAGAATTCCAATTTCATTCCTTTACATGTGACCATCCAGTTTCCCCAACACCATTTATTGAAAACACTGTCCTTTCCCATTGAGTATTCTTGACTCTCTTGCCAAATATTACTTGATCAAGTATGCAAGGGTTTTATTTCTGGGCTATCAATTGTGTTTTATAGGTCTGTGTGCCTATTTTATGACCATGTGCTATTTTGATTACTATAGCTTTGTATTATAGTTTGAAATCAGGAAGTGTGAAGCCCCTAACTTTGTTCTTCTTTCTTAAGATTGCTGTGGCTATTCTATGAAAAATGTCATTGAAATTTTGATAGGGATTGGATTGAATCAATAGATGGCTTTGGGTAGTATGATGTTCTAACAATATTAATTATTCTGAACCATGAACATAGAATACCTTTCCATTTATGTGTCTTCTTCAATTCCTTTAATAAAAATCTTACTAGCTCTCATTGTACAGATCTTACACCTCCTTGGTTACATTTGTTCCTAATTATCTTATTGTTTTTGATACTGTTACATACTAGAGGCCTAGTGCACAAAATTCATGCACTAGACATGAATGGCTACTGCTGGCTGGGTATTCCTTCCCTTCCCCCCGCCAGCCCTGCCCCCTGGTCAAACTCCTGGATGAACTCCCATTTGAGGGGACAATTTGCACACTATACTTTTATTATATAGGATGGGATTGTTTTCATTATTTCTTTTTAAGATATTTTGTTCTTTGTAGATATCTGTTAGAAACATGACTGATTTCTGTATGTTAGTTTTGTATCCTGCCATTTTGCTGAACTTGTTGATTAGTTCTAACCAGTCTTATGGTGAATTCTTGCTGCAGAGACAATTTCACTTCTTTCTTCCTTATTTGGATGTCTTTAATTCCTCTTCTTGTCTAATTGCTCTGTATTATGTGGAAAGTAATGGTAAGAGTGAACATACTTGTTTTGTTCTAGATCTTAGAGGAAACGATTTCAACATATTTCACTGCTGAATATGATGTTAGCTGTGGACCTGTCATGTTTTATCTGTGTTATGTTGAGTTATCCTAAATTTGTAGAGAGTTTTTATCATTAAAGGATTTTGTTTTTGGTCAAATGCTTTTTCTGTATCAATTGAGATGATCGTATGATTAAAATATTTTTGATTGATTTCAGAGAGGAAGGGAAGGGGGACAGAGATAAAATATCAATGGTAAGAATCATTGATTGGCTGCCTCTTGCACACCCCATACTGGGAATTGAGCCTGAAACCCAGGCCTGTGCTTTGACTAAGAATTGAACTATTCATACATCAATGTTCAACCACTGAGCCATGCTGGCCGGGCTGTTCCTATAATTTTAACCCTTCATTTTATTAATTTTTTGTTTATTTTTTGTTTTGTATATCACATTTTTTGATTTGGGTATGTTGGACCATCTTTGCATCCCTTGGTCATGGTGTATGATTCTTTTAGTGTGCTGTGGAATTTTTTTTGCATTTATATGTATCGAGGATAGTTGTTTGATCTCCTTACTCATTATTGGTCTACTCCGATTTTTTTCATGATTCAATTTTGGTAGGTTGTATGTTTCTAGGAATTTATCCTTATGTCTACATTACCCAATTTGTTATACTCCTCCCTTTTAAAATTAATAAACTTAAAAAAAATTGGAACAGTTTTAGACTTGCCAAAAATTGTAAAGGTAATATAGAGGTTTTATATACCCTATACCCAGTTTCCCCAACTGTGAACATCTTTCATTAATCTGGTACATTTGTCACAAATAAGGAACTGATATGGGCACTTTACTACTAACTAAACTACACATTTTATTAGAATTTTTCTAGTACCTTTTTAATTATATTATATCTTGGATAGCTTTTATCAACATAACTTTTTACTGTTGTTAGCCTTGACTACTTGGCAAGGTAATGTTTACCGTTTGCTAGACTTCTCCACTGTAGAGTTTCTTTTGCCCCCTTTCATACCCTAAGCTTTGGAAGCACAGCCCACACTCCAATCTCTCACACTCACCCTTTTTTGAGATACACACTGAGGTGGCATGATATCAAAGATTTATTTAAAAATATTTTAGCAAAGACAAAGAAAGCATGGGGAGGTGAGATAGATAAAAGTAACTATGATGATATGCTGATGACTATAGTAGCTGGTGATCCTATCTAATAAAGATGGAATATGCAAATTGACCATTACTCCATGACAAAAGATGGCAGCACCCACAGCCAATAAGGAGGGTATATGCAAATTGATGCAACAAAGATGGCAGTGGCTGGGCTGGGACCCAGGCATTCTGCCCCACCCTGGCTGCTCCAGGCCTCTGGGCAGTCCGCATGCACAGGCACAGAGTGGCCGGGCAGGGCAGAATGTCTTCTTGTGGGGGAGGGAGGGAACTACAGGAGGGCAGCAGGGCCAGAGCAAAGGCGGAAAGTGGCAGGCAGAGTGAAGGCCTGGTGCCAGAGGGAAGCCGGTGCCAGCAGCTGGGGAAGGAAGGCCTATTCTTGCATGAATCTTCGTGCACTGGGCCTCTAGTATAATAATAGAAGGCAAAGAATTTTAAGCAATTTTTTGTAGTCACTATCACTGAGAGATCACCAACATTTATAAATATCTAAATTGCTGTCTGACCATCTCTGGGATCCTTTTTTATTTTTCTTAACAACTCTGTCCTTTAATTCCTTCTACCTCTACCAACTCTTCTGACTTGTGTGCATTTCAACTGTTTCATTACATTTATTTATGTGATTAGATTTTGTCTCTTGTTGATATGGACTGAATGTGTTGTCATCCTGTCCCCCAACGCACCCCACCCCCCAATTTATATATTAAAGCCCTAACCCATAAATTGATGATATTTGAAGGTGGAGACTTGGGGAGGTGATTAAGGCATTAGGGCAGAGCCCTTATGATTGAGATTATTGGAGACCCCAGAGAGCTAGCTTGCCCTTTCTGCCATTTGAGGATACAGTGAGAAAGTAGCTATCTCAGTAGATAATGAATCTTCCAGCAACTTGATCTTGGACTTCCCGGCCTCTAAAACTGTGAGAAATAAGTTTCTGTTGCTTATAGCCTTTCACTCTCTTCTATTTTGTTATAGCAGCCCAAATAGACTAAGATCATTGCAGAGCTATAATGAACTCACATGATTCCCTGTATTCAATACATTTTTTGATAAATGGATATATTAACAAGTGAATTTATACTTTTTGTGAATAGATGAGAAATGTGATTTTTATTAGCAGCTTTTGACAGTCATAGCTGTGGAACTATTTGTTTGTTCTCAGAAGCAACTAGTCATGAAAAATCATAACAAATATTAAAAGGCAGACACTTAGAAGGTGCAAAAGACTTGTCCAACATTTTCTGACTGCAAAGTAGTTAGTTCTATCCACTTTTTCCAGTGTCTTCACTGCACTGATTAATTGATTAATTTTATAAGCATCCTTTTATTGCAGGCATTGGGAAATAGAGCTGAACAGAGAAAGTTTCTTGTGTCCCATGGTGGAAAAGAAAATCAACAATACAGTGTCTTAAATGCTATGCCAGAGATAATGCATTTTCCAGTGCCTGCCTCACAAGTCATCCATGTCATTAACATGTAGAGAATGTGTTAAATCTCTAGAGAGGTTTGGCCTCTGCCTTCTTGGATCAACCAATAAAAACAACTCCCCATTTCTTGTTTGGTTGTCTGGGTTCTTTGGTTTAAAGAACCCACTCAGACAAGCTTCTTGGATCCACTTTTCACACTTACTCTTACAACAGAGCTAGTATCAGGCATGGCAAACCCACTCATTTAGCTTGGAGCTCTTAGACAGCCAACACATTAAGGGAAATACGATCAGTTATGTACTTTACTTAAGATAAAAAGCACAACACAAATGGATGATATCTGAGGTGCAATATTGTATAGTAGAAGGAAGAGTGGATCAGGAATCTGAGAGGAAGCATTAACAGTAAATACAACCTTGCTTTTTTTTTTTTAAGTACAAAATCTTCAGTTCCCAAAGCCCTTTCCTGTGCTAACTCTGTGACATTGAATCAGTCACAGAAGTATCTCTGAACCTTGGTTTTCTTAGGTGTAAAATGAAAGGGTTGAACTTGGTTATCTCTAAGGCTCCTGCCAGCTTTAAAAGTCTGGTAAAAAATTTCATCTACCTCAGACTTTATGTAAAGATCCAAATGGGCTACTTCTCCCTTCTCCCATGTCTGGGCTATTTCTTCCCCTCTCCCAGTTCTGAAATAAAACACTGAGAACTATTTTATATATGGTGTGGAAGGGGGAGTTTAAAATGGGAAATAAACAGGATACAGTTCTATAGGAAAGTTATGTAGGAAAAGTAAAACTAATTGAGACAGCTAGCAGGGAGCAAAGCACCACAGGCTTTTGACATGGTCTAGACAGACATTAGTGGTCAGAAAGACACCCTTTTACCATTTTTATTACAGTATGTTCTGTCATTGACCAGTCATGTATGGAATGCTTACTGTTGCAAACACTAGGTTGTATTCTAAAAATATTGAGAGAAAAGCAAGCTGAAAACTCTATTATTCATCTAGAATGTAAAAATTAAGCTTAAAACTACATTAGGATTTAAGGAGATAAGGCAACTTCCAAAAGTAATTATAAATAATTAAACTCTTACAATCAATATTGAATTATTATGATTGCATATTAAAATTTCTGTACATATTTATTGTTAGGGATTTCTCAAAAAATGAAAACAGAAAATGTTGTTTTGAAAGAGTGTGCCAAAAATTTTGGTTAAAATAGTTTTCTGTATTTGGGGAAAGTATAATACTGGCATTTACAATAAAGTGTCGTGCTTGTTTTTGAGCTTAAAAGGTGCTAGAGAATTAGGATAACTGCTCTGCACCCATTTTATACAAAAGATGTAGTCACTTGGCATATTTCTTCCAAGGGTAACTAAGTTAAACAAATCTATCTATCTATCTATCTATCTATCTATCTATCTATCTATCTTCTCTTCACTTCTCTTCTGTTGTAAGCTGTGATTGATAGACTAAGGCCTTCCCCCTGCCTCAAAGATGTCCCATGTTCTAATCCCCAGAACCTTTGAATATGTTCCCTGCTTAAAAGACATACGCTCTCGGTGTGTAAAAGCAAAGCAGGACAATCTTTCTGTTCTCTTTAGTCCATGTTGCATGATATGCTTATGTTTAAATCATTTATTAGGAGAGAGACCAGCATTACTGTGATGAGTTTAGACCAGTTACCGTTCACTCTCCCTCTGGGGTTTGGAAGAGCTCATGTTCTTTAAACAGCTGGAGGATAAGTTCTCAAAATCAGAATTTTATCAGTAAGGAAGAAAGAGAATGACTTTGAATGAGAAACAGAGTGTGCTGCCTTTGCTTACTATTATCTCTTATATCACAAATTTTCTTGTTTTTATTCTGTTTTTTCTTTGGTGGAATACATTTTCCAATAATACTTTAAGAAATGATAAACCATTTAAATCCCTATGTGTGTGAAAATATGTCATTATTTTGTACTTGCTCTTAAAGGTTAGTTTAATTGGGTAGAGAATCCTAAATTAAAGCAATTCCCTTAGAAAACTTTGTTCCATTGTCTATTAGCATCCATTGTTGGTAGGTGACCTAGTAAGAATTTCCTTTTTTTTCTTGATGCCTTGATGCTCTGAAATTCCATCAGGCTGTGTTCAAATGTGTATTGTTTACTTATGCACTGCATAGGAGCTTTTAGCCTAAGGAGAATAGAATATTTTCTGCAATTTCTTTGAGTATTTCCTTCTATCCATTCTTTAGATTTCCAATTAGATAAACATTAGAACTTCTGGATTTATTCTCCATATTATTTACATTTTTTTGCTCATTGCTTTAATTCTTTCTTCTACAGTCCAGGAGAAAGCTAAGCCCAATATTCTAGCTTACTAAAACAACCTTTAATTCATCTTGGGTCAGAGTAGCATGGTGGTTAAGAGCCTGAGTTCAAGGTCTGGTTCAGCCATTTATTAATGTTTCTTTGAGTAAGTTAATGAACGTTTCAATTCTTCAGTTTACTCATCTGTACAATGAATATGCTATTGCTTATTCCAGTATAAAGGTTAAATATGTCAGTATATGAATGCATAGGATGCATAGGAGAGTGCAGCACAGTAATACCTATCATTGTTCAATCTATTCATTTAAAAAATGTAATAAACATATTCTTATATAATCCTCTTATAAGTTTGTTGTCATAACCTAATTGTTTTATGAATATAAGATCCCATATTATCCCTCTGATGATAGAAATCCTATCTAATAAAAGGGTAATATGCAAGCTAACCATCACTCCATCACAAAGATGGTGGTGCCCATAGCCACAAGATGGTGGCACCCAGTCCTCTCAGCCCTGCTGGATTCCCCCAGTCCTGGGGCTGTGGCTGCGTGCAGCTGGATGGAATGCTTGCTGCATCACCACAGCCAGCAGGCAAGCATTCTGCTCCCAGCCACGGATGGGCCTCTGGCCAGGCTGGGGCGGGGAAGGCTTGCCTCGTTGCTCCAGTGATGAGGCAAGCATTCCGTGCCCAGGCATGGATGGGCTCCTGTCAGCTCTCACTCAATTTACCTGAGTGAGTACTGACAGGAGCATGTTATCCCTGTGACTTACTCGTTTTAATTGAAGGTAAAGAGGTGTGCAAGCTAGCAGTGCTGGAGGCCCAAAGAGATGCGCAGAGCTCCACTTGGGGAAATTCAAAAGATAAGACTCATGGAGGCACAGCCACTCTGGCACTTCACAAATGATTTTTTTTTCCTGTTCCTACTACACTGAGCATGCAAATACCAGAACCAAGGTCGTGTAACACAGATAAAATGGATGGGCCTCTGGGCTGTGGAGAGCCTCTGGGCAGCAGGCGCAGCCTCTCTTTGATAGTAATAGATTCCCACAAATGATTGGTGATTCTTGGTTGTCTGCTCATTTAGTGTTTGGAAGTCTCATTTGCTTATCTTCTAATTCTAATTCTGAAGCTTCTTTTGCTGGGTGTGGTGGGAAGGGGAGAGACAGCACATGGTGCAAGGAAGGGGTTGCAAGCAGTGTATCTTCTGCAAGTATGAGTTTCACCCCATCTCCTGGCAATTGGTGAGCAGCCCCATGGGGTTTTACTGTCTCCTTGGACCAAGCACCCATACTCACAGAGAGTGGGTATGGCTGGAGGTGAACACATCCACCTGCTGATTCTTATTATCCTAATTAATTTCCTGCATATCACCATCTAGAACAAGCTTATTTATTGATTATTTACAAGGTTATTATTTGCCTTGGTGAAGGCAAACTTTCAGGGCCTTGAATTGTGTCTTGCACAGAGTAAATGTGAATATTAGTTGAATGAATAAATACATGCCATTCTTTGGTTACTCACCATGTTGAAAGTGCCTGCTCCAATAGCCATGGCTTTTGAACTTGAATTTGCCCTAACTCTCACTCTGGTCCCACCTTATATAGTGTTGTGGTTCTACTGGTGATCCAATCTTGCCTGTTTTATATAATCTAAGAAGGCTCTGAATTGATGGACCACCAATGCTCTCTTTTTGTCTTCTAGAATGCTAATGAATTTAAAAAAATACATTTCGTATTATATTTAGGGTGTTGTGGTGACAGTAGATGTACAGAATGTGCTTTTAGAAGCTCCACAAGCAGTGTTACTGATTTCCACAGTGTTTATTTTAGTTGGAGCATGGATTTGACATTAAGTAACATTGAACTTAATATAGAGAACATAACCTATTTCTTTAAAAAAAAATGCTTTTATTGGTTTCAGAGAAGAAGGGAGGGGAGAGAGAGAAACATCAATGATGAAAGAGAATCATTGATTGACTGCCTCCTGAATGCCCCCTACTGGGGATTGAGCCTGCCACCGGGGCATGTGCCCTGACTGGGAATCGAACAGAGACCTCCTGGTTCATAGGTGGACTCTCATCTACTGAGCCACACTGGCCAGGCTCTCTTTCTTTTTAAAAAATATTTGTAAAATATAAAAAAATTCAAAATATACAAAAAGATACAGAAAACAATACAATGCAAAGCCATTAGGGTAAAGACTTAGCAAATTATTTAGTAATATTTACCTGAGGTCTTTTAAAAAAAAAACTAGACCTCATTGTTGGAGCCTCCTTTGTCCCTTCCCATTCAAATTTTCTTCTTCCTTTCTCAGTATCCTGAAGTTGATCTGTATCCTTCCTGCCGGTGTTGATGCTTTTTATAGTTAACTACATATTTAGATAGATACAAACAGAGTACAGTATTGTTCTGTGGGCCTTCAAACTGCACATCCATGATATCAATTGTTTCAATTCTTCAGAATACATCAAGAAGAAAAATCTCACTTTGGTCAAGTTCTGAAACTAAGAGCAGGCCTCAGGATAGAAGCCTGAGGCAGGCAGTGATAGCTAGCTAGAATTTAGTGATGTTGCTTTATTTCTCATTATATTTATTTTAGTGGCTTCCTTCTATTTTTTAGCAAGTGTTGCTAGCTTTCCATATTCAGTAGTCATTTATGTTTCCTTTTAAATTAAATGTAAAAAAAGGAAGAGTTGATTTAAGGAAAATATTAATTAAATGTTAACAGTGCAGGAGGTACAAAGACATGGCCAAAAACCCCCCATAAAACTTAGAGGAGTTTTTACTGAAATAGCTGAAATTTGATACACACTTGACCTAAAGAATAAAGTTCAAGTGCTTTAAGGGGACATTCGAAGCCTTACCTGATCCGAAACTCTGCTTTCTTCCCCAGTCAGGTCACCACTTCACCTCAGCACAAACTGCTTAGCATTTCTTCCCTTCCTTATCAATTGGAGGTGCATTGGCTATTGCAACCTCTCCTTTTATGGTATTTCCTGCAGCCAGCACCCCAGCCTTCAACAGACTCTCTCTCCACCCCCCTACCAGGAAGCCCTCCTCCATGAAGTACCATTCACATACTGGACTTATAGTTTCTAAGGTAATTCTAAATCCAAGGGGAGACTTTAGTGCCAGTATCACGGCATCCTTGTGGCCTAAAACAGCTCACTGTTTATATGACACCTGAAGGAAAGATCTATTTGTGATGTTTCAAATAAAGCCTGAGGTCTAAAATGCAGGTTCTCTGGGGGGGGGGAGGGGGAGTGTTTATCTAGTTTTAAATATTTGAAGTTTTAGAAAGAATTCTGTTCATAGGTCTCAATGCTGGATCTTAAGTTAGTAATTTTCTTTCAACATGGAGCCAATACGTTATTTTGTCTTCAGTTTAAAGGTTAAAAAGGGACAAAACAAGAGGAAAAGATAAGGACACTGACAGGAAACGATAAGTTTTTATGCCATTTCGACATTACTTGGTGGCTTACTGCACATCACTTATTACCTCGAGCTAGGTGATTGTATTAAAAAATGAGAAATCAAATGGAGCATTTTGCATATAACAAAACGTTTGATGTTTGAATGGCAAAAGCTCCTAGACTCTCGCGGCTATTGAGATGTTTGGAAACATTTTCAAGTTTCATGCTCCACAATGCCTATAAATAAACACAATGATATTAACAAAAACAGCACAGCGCATATGGAACGCTGTTTAAAAGTCTTCTAATGTCTGCAGGCGTGATGAACTAACTGCCCTGGCATTCGTTCATTCATTCTTCATTCATTCATTCACAAGCCTTATTCTGAAGCTAATATTCACTCTGCACGATTGAAAAACCCTCAGTGCTTTTGGCCAGGGGTAAATTCTCTCAGTAGAGGTGCAGATAATGCTTCCAAAGCTGCTGCTGTATTTGGGGGAAAGTTCAATCCTACCCTTTTCTTCCTATGAATTTCCAGCGGCCGCGGCCGGAGAGGAAGAGCTGTGGGGAGGGGGTGGGGGGGAGGGGAGACCGAGGGAAGTGACTTCACCCCCGTGATCACAGAATGTCATCGTTGCCACTGTAAACATCCAGCCTTTAAATGAAAAAGCGGGCGGAGTGAAATCGCTCTCTGGCCGTCCATCTCGACTGTCACATCTTACCCGCCAGCCAAACTTTCTCCATCCACTGGGCAGGTCGGCCGCGGGAGCGCTGCCCGAAAGGGAAATGTGGGGTCCTGGGGCGGCGTGTCCTGCCTTACCCAGTGCTGCCTTTGGAGTTATCAGAAGCATTCACCCTATGGCACTCAAGAGAACCAGCTTCTCGTTTCAATGCGGTCGTTTCCGTAGGGAATTGTGGCACCGGCAGGTCCTGGGTGTGGCGATGCCAAGTGGAAGCTCAGATTCCTAGCTTTCCTGCTTCTGGCAAACCTTCCCAGCCCCAAAAAGCGGCCAGTGACCAGCCACCCGGGATCCCGGGGACCGCTGGCGGACCAGACCCGGCGGCCCGGGGCAAATTGCCCAGACGCGAGGCTGGGCAAACTGTGCGAGTGCGTTTCTCCCCCCACCTCCGTGCGCGGCTGGAGGCGGATCCCCTTCCCCGCACACAAGTCCTTATATGCACCGGTTGCAGCAGCCTGTCTTACTCCGGCCCCGCCAATAATGAATGGGGGAGGGAAGGGCGTCGCTTTTTGCACACACACAAACACACACACCCTGCATTTTTTTTTTTCCCCCAGTGCTGGAGCATTTGAACCCCTCCGAGAAAGCACCCAGATGCGATTGAATGGCCATATTTCTGCAGCTCACGACTCGGACACACACAAAATACGTGTATCCAAATAGCCCCGCTTCCCCCGCGGTAAGCACGGTAAGGGCTCAGAAAGAGCCGTTCAGACCCAGCTGGATTAGCCCGCAAACGCCGGCGAAAGGGTGCCTTCCCCTCCCCCGTCCACGCTGGTGCGGAGGGACCGGGTCAGGAAGCGTGGCCTCTCCCGAGTCGGAGACCACGCCTCCTCCGCCTTTCCACCTCTCCCTCCTCTCCTCCCCCCTCCTCGCCTTTACTCCTCCCAGGAAGCGAAGATTGACAGCTCTGTGTGGTTCTCCACCCCCACCCCCAGCTGAGTGGAGGAGTTGATGTGTCTCATTATAACAGCCAATGCAGCCGCCATCCACGCACAAGCAAAGAAGCATGGCCCATTTAAATACACCCACGCAGCCCAAGCGCCCTTAGCTGATCGGGGCGCACAGCCCACACGCATCGCGGCTCCCGACTTGGAGATCCACGCAGGCTGGGCTCCCGGACCCGGCGGAAAGGCGCGCGGAGGATCGGGATCCGACGCTGTGGATCCCTTGTGGGCGCGGGGGGAGGCTGGGCCCTGGGGCCGTGGGCTCGACACCCGCATGAGGACGCGAGTGAACTAGACCAAGGTGGCATTTCCAAGGGAGAAACCTTCGGGGTGGTTTTGGTCCATTTCTCCGGCGAAGAAGTCGACATGGCGAGCGACTCCCCGGCTCGCAGCCTGGATGAAATCGATCTCTCGGCTCTGAGGGTGAGCAGAACAGGTTTTCTGATTTTTCCCTCCCGTGATTTGTGGGTCAGAGTGAATGGGCTCGGTGCGCGAATTGGGACTGGGGTTTGGGGTTTGGTGGGTAGAGGCGGGCACCTACGAGACGGAGAGAACCCGCCTGGGTCTGGCTTGGGAGCAGCAGCGGTGCTCTCGGCGAAATCCCCGCGGCAGGGGCTGTGTGGTAGGTGCACGCCTTTGGTTGTGGTCGAGAACCCCCCGGGAGCGCGTGGAGCCTATGCCAGTTTCGTCTCGGAGCGGTGTGAGCGCGTTGAAATAAAAGGCTCTCGTGTGTGTGTGTGTGTGTGTGTGTGTGTGTGTGTGTGCATACACAAGCCCTGGGCAGTCGCCTCGTGCCCAGGCGCGGAGACCTGACTGTCTCTTTCTGCAAAAAGAGTAACAGCAGAGTGAATAAAGGCGCTGGCCCCCCACGTTTTCCAGCTACCTGCAAGATGACATTGGGAGTCTGGCTGTCCCCGCGGAGCGAACCCGCCTCTGCCCCCGGGCGGCTATTGCTGTGCTGGTCTTGTGGGTGGCAACTGCCTCCCTTCCCCTTCTCTCTGCCTTCCGAGCCCGGACTCTGGCTCAGCGCTGTCTTCCAGACCAGCCTGCCACTCACCTTTATTTATGGTTCTAACTCAGCCCTGCCTGTGCTTTCTGACTTGGTGGCTGTGACATTTCAGTTTTTATGGCTGAACTTAAGGCAGGTGAAAAGGGATGTGTTCTCTGCTTTCCCCCAATCAGACCGGAACTCCAGGGAGTGTGTGTGTGAGTGAGTGTGTGTGTGTGTGTGTGTGTGTGTGTGTGAGAGAGAGAGAGAGAGAGAGAGAGAGAGAGAGAGAGAGAGAGAGAGAGAGAGGTTTCCCTGTGTCTGTGGCCAGTCCTTTGTGGAGCACCTCCCAGCCCCCAGCCCCACTGAGGGTCTGCCTTTACCTTCACGTGAATAGCCTCAGACCCCGTTCCATTGTACTGACTAAAACATCACCCATCTAGAATCCATTTTGCTGTTGTTTTGAGACCAGAATACCAGGAATCTGAGGGCAGCCTCGACGCCTCCCCACCCCCATCCCCCAATCCCAATCCACTCACTCCTTCGGGGAAGGGGGCAGAGCTTTCTTGCCGTTTTAATTAGATGTTGCCTCCTGGGAAGGGGGTGAGGGGTGGGGGATGGCGACAGCAGCGGGGGGTCTGAGGAGGATTGGACGCCAATTTAAAGGCCGCTTCTTCCTCTCCTGGAAACCAAAAATAAAATGAAAAACACACACCTGCATTGTGCATGACGCACGGAGGGTCGGTGAGACCAAATTGATGGTGGCTGTCAACACAGGAACGTGCGGGAGGATGGGTGAAGCGTGCAAGTTCACACGCCCTCCGGAGGGAATACATTGTTAGATTGGTGCTAAATCTTGGGGGTTATAGTCCCGAATCCTCAGTACTTCTCCCGACATTGCCTACTGCTCGACGGTTAAAGAGCTGCCTTTATGGTCAAAATGTCACTTTTTCTTTAGTCTCATTAATCCTCTCTCCCGACCTACCCCTGTCTTTTTAACACCCCCCCCCCCTAATCCTGGCATCCAAGAGGTGAGGTTTCTGCAAGGCAGTTAAGGGGTTGAGAAGGAACAGAGATGCCATTTTTAACTGGCTTTTTTGATAGTTGGGTAGCAAAAGCTCATTCATGCGTTATTACAGTAAGCTATTTCCCTGGCGCCGAAATGCCACATGCAGAGCTGGGTGGGGGTTGGTAACAGGGTGGGTGCTTTGGCTGAATCTGTGGCTTCCTGCTTTACAGACTGTGCATTTGCCCTACTTTCTGCGCTGGGAGTTGCTGCCAGCTGGTTAATCAGGTGAATGGATGGTCCAGACTTCAGGGAGGGGAAGGTGGCAAAGGCCAGGGAAGGCGCCTGAACAATGGGCCAAGCTTGTGATTCCCCTGAGCCGGTGTAGCTCCTCTAATGGAAAGCGCCCTGATGTGATTTTAAGTCCTGCTTGTCGGGAGGTGTTTCTCCTGGTTTTTCCTGGGGAAGGTTTTCCTGAGATACTAAGCACAGAGCCTGCAGGCTTAGGAGCAACCATGAGCAAGGCTCACCGGCTGGCCTGGAGTGTGATTCACACATGGGAAACCTGCACTCCAGAGAGCTGTATTTTGAAAATATATCTTTGCAGGATGCAATGAAATTGCTCTTTGTGGCTTGGGCTTAGTGCTCTGCCACGGTATTTCTGCTTGCAGGAGGTGTGGAAAGAGGGAGGGCCCTGGCTAGCCCAGGAGATTGGGGAACTGCTAGGGGGAGGATTTAAATGCAGATGTGGAGACAGTTTTGGGGCTGGGGTCTGCGACCAGCTTTGTTGTGAGTGGGGTGTGTGCATGCCAGGAGTGGTTCCAAATAGGAAATCTCTACAAATCAGAGGACAGATCATCTGTCTCTGTCTTCCCCAATTAGGAGAAGTGGGCTCACCTAGATGAGGTCTCATTTGTTCCTAAACTCTCAGTAAAGCCTGCCTGCTGAGAACCTCCTGGGAATGCCTGACCCCTGAAATGCAGCCAAGGTCAATGGCTTCTAAGAGAATTTGCTGCAGCCTTACCAGTCCCTTGCTGTTTCGGTGGTTCTTTAATGTACACAATCAATGCTCTTTTTGTAAACCCTGTGCTCAGTGTATTAAAAGTGGATCCTGTCTGAAGAGGCCTTTTTCCTTCTCATTTTGGGGGCTCATTGTTCTCAGTCAGTGATCCCAGACTGGACCCCATCTAAATTTTCCCCAAATAGCAACAATGCATAACTTAAACCAGAGCGACCAGTGACAGCACTGATCATTTAAATTATGCAAGATGTGGATGGTTTTTAAAAGTCCAATAAAACAGGATCTTTGATTAGGACAAAGATGATTTTAATACAGTATTATTAGTCCTGATTTTTAGAGCTCTGGAGATAAACTAAGTTTTGGGTGGGAGGATGATGAATTCAAAGATTTAGAGCTGGAAGAAAATTGTAGAACACTTAGCCACTCATGTCATCTAATTGGGAAGCTGAAGCCCAGGGACATGAAGTCTATCGTCCAAGGTCACACCGCCTACGCCCTCTTCCCTCTTAGGTGGCTTGGGGAGTCTAGGTTTCCTGACTCCTTATTCAATGCTCTTTTCTCTGAGTCACATTGTCTGTGGTCGAATCAGAAATCAATGATACATTTTCGGTCTGATCACACACAAAAAATGGCAGAGGAATAATTTCACCATGGGTCATGGAATTTTATATCCAAGAATAAAGTGCTTTGTGCAGGTAACCTCATAATACGTAAGCTTTGGAGCTGTAAGGTACCTTTGGAATTCATCTTGTCCAACCCTCCCTCAATTCCTCCTCTGCAGGGAAATGACTGTCTAGATGGTTGTCCTGTGTGGTACCCTCTTTCTATAATCCATCTCCATCTGAACATGTCCCACGGGTCATCTAGACATACACATTACTCATATATCTCTGCTCGTGATATTTATAGCTTTTAGGTATGTTTTGTGTAATCTATGTAGATACTCATATAAAATATTATGGATATAAACTATCCCGTGGGTATGTGAAATGTGTGTATATATATAAGCTACAGAAAACATTCTACTCACTGTAACCCAGGGCTTGAGTCACTCTTCCTTCAAGACATCACTGTATTAAAACAAATGAAATTTGCTACCAGTATGTTCTTTTTCATATGAGGTGAGATCAGCCCAGAAAGCTTTTTGGAGATTAGTATATCTGAATCTGAGCACTTTAGTTGTCCTTAGCTTAGTCCATAGAGTAAAGCATTCAAGGCCAACTTGGGTCATTGCTGACTTCATACTCTTACGTTTCTGCCAGGACTCGAACTCACTTTTCTATTTGAATAGAATTCAATGACCGCTGCTTTTCTTTTCCCCAACCCCTCACTCCCTTCTGGGCCTAGCTATTTCCTTCTCCATCAAAACCTAGAATTTAAGGGGGAGGGGGAGGTTGAAGAGAGTAAACAGGGGGGTGGGGGGGATCGGGAATAAATGGTGATGGTAAGAGACTTGACTTGGGTTGGTGAACACAATACAATATACTAATGATGTATTGTAGAATTGTACACCTGAAACCTTTATACTTTTATTAAACAATATCACTGTAATAAATTCAATAAAAATAAAAATCCCTAGATTTAAGAATTGACTTCTAGGAGACTTGCATACATCTTTCCCACTACACTTTTCATTGCTTGTGGTAAAAATGGTGCGTAGTTTTCTTTTTGTCTGATTACTAGGCCAGAAGTTTGGTCTTGCTCATCTTTGAGTCCATAGTCCCAGTTAGTTAAATAAATGAATAAATGCATAAATGAGTGAGTGATTGAATGGAGTGAACTGAGCACTGAGTTCTATGTTCATGTCTTATTAGCTGTGGAATGATCACAATTGCTTGTCTTCCTCATACACTGGTTTCAGAAACCAAATTATTTATAGCAATGCTTTGAAAGCTATAAAGCACTATACCAATATGATAGTCCATGATCAAATAGAATTTTAGGAGAAACTTGATTCTATCAACATTTGATCCCAATGATTACACACCTAATTGAAAGTGATCCTGAGGAAAATATTTCTATAGCTTTTTAATAGTATCTTTTCATTTTTGTTTCAACATGACCTTGTATGTTTCTCTGAGGAGCTGGGTTAACCTTTGACCTAGTATTAGCATTTATTACATATGAGGTGAGCTCAGGCCAGAAGCTTTTGCGAGATTAGCACATTTCTAAACCAGTATCAATATCAGCATTATTCATTAAATAAAACATTCTAATTTTTCTTTTTTTTCTTAAACTTTTTCTCCTGTAATGGATTAACTATTAATCAACTAGAAAAAGCTTTATTATACCTGTACTTTTTCAAAGTTTGTGTTTGGAGAGGTTGGGATAGGGGGAGTGGTACACTATTAGTCTAGTGTTTAAAAGTTTAAAATATTCTGGTCATTGGTCTGAGGGGGCTTAAAGAAATCTTGAATCATTATTAATTTATTACCTACCATCACTTAAATTTGGTGTTAAATGAGAGTTTAGTAAAGATGCAGGAATTGATAACAGTATCTTAAAATTAAGTCATCATAACAGTTTTAAATTAGAAATATTTGTTGTATTTTAGCTTTATTAAACAGGTGTTTTCTTTGCCTTGACATTGCCTCATAATAAAATAGGGTGTAGTGGTAGTTATCAGAACATTAGCGAAATCTGCATAATCGTTTTCGGTACTTATTATTAACTGGAGTAATCTTAGTACAAAAGCTAATATAAGTCATGGTGTGCTGTTTGCATAATTATCTACTTAGGAGGTCATGGAATATTTTGTTGATGAAAGAGTATGCAGGGCTTTTCCTTCATGAAAATATCACATTTTCCCTGTTATCTTTAAGGCTCTTTGAAATCTTGTCATTTTGAGTCTTGCTGGTTGTCCCTTTCTTCCTTCTGTGTGCCTACCCTGTAGTTAACCTTCCATGCCCTTCTTGTTCCATGCCATTCCTTCTCTCAGCGATAGTGGTTCTAAAGTCCACACAGCTTTGAGCTACTGGGATTGAATCACGGTGCCATGCCCAGCTTGGCATAGCTCATCTCTGAGTCTGTGTTGCTGATAGAATTTGGGATAATTTGTGCCCGAAAGATACTTGGGGGTCTTCTATTTCTGCGAGGGAAGTTACTCTCTGAGGACAGGGCCTGAACTAGCAGTCTGCTGAGAATTCCAGAAAAAATCTGGTAATATTTTTTTGAATGAAATGTTATTCTGCACATATAAATATAAGGTACCTAGTGGAGAGAGAGGGAGGACTTAAATAGAAAATGTTGGATGAATTCGGTTTGCAACTTCTCTCATTCTTCTTGGAAGCTTACTTCCCTCTAGAGCAGTGGTTCTCAACCTTTCTAATGCTGCCTTCCTTTAATACAGTTCCTCATGTTGTGGTGACCCCAACCATAAAATTGTTTTCGTTGCCACTTCAAAACTGTAATTTTGCTACGTAAATGTATGTGTTTTCCTATAGTCTTAGGCGATCCACAGGTTGAGAACCGCTGTTGAGGAGCCTAAGACCATCAGAAAACACCGATATTTACATTACAATTCATAACAGTAGCAAAATTACAGTTAAGAAGTAGCAATGAAAATAATTTTATGTTTGGGATCACCACAACATGAGGAACTGTATTAAAGGAAGGCAGCATTAGAACGGTTGAGAACCACTGCTTTAGTGAAAGATGATTCTCTATTCACTTTCCATTTGCCCAGTCTGTCTCTGGTTGTCTCAAGGGGTGCCTTGAACTTCTCAAAACACATTTTATTCCACCCCAATTTTAAAAATCCTTTTAAATAGCTATTGTCTCCATCTCTCCCGCCATCACTGCAGTTACTGAGTTACTGTCATGACAAGACTTGGTTCCTAGCTTTGTACCACCAGCTTTCTCCTGACTGGTGTCCCTACACTTCAGCCATGCGAGTCTTCCTAAAACCCTCTTCAGCAAAACCCCAAGACCAGTGCTCGTGCATCTGGCTGGGCCTCCCACCACATGCTGCAGTTCTAGTGACCATCTCTTCACTCCTGCCACCAGGGACAATTTCTTTCTTCCCCTGGATGCTCTTTAGGGGGAGCCCTACCTTATTCACCTTTTCTGAATGTACTACCATAACACTAAACACACATATGCCACCTTTTCCACACACTTGTCCCTGGTTTCTCTCAGCTAGAAGTTATTCCTTCCACTTACAAACCCTCTCAGAACTGATCTTACAACTCCTTTAGGACATTCATAACTTTCTATATTGGATTATCTTCATGAAAGCAATGCCTATATTTGATCTTCTTAGGAATCCCCACCAGGATGACCCCTGGTGCTCCAGGGCCCCAAAAATATAAATTGTGAATGGAAGCACAAAGACTGATGAATTATTGCCTGACCAGTGTGGCTTAGTGGTTGAGTGTTGACCTATGAACCAGGAGATCAAGGTTTGATTCCCAGTCAGGGCACAGGTCCAGGTTTGTTTCTATCTTTCTCTTCCTCTCTGAAATAAATTAAAAAAAAAAAAAGATTATGTTTAAAAAAAAAAAAAGACTGAGCTCTGGCTGGTTTGGCTCAGGGGATAGAGCATCAGCCTGCGGACTGAAAGGTCCCAGGTTCGGTTTGGTCAAGGGCATGTACCTTGGTTGCGGGCACATCTGCAGTGGGAGGTGTGCAGGAGGCAGCTGATCCATGTTTCTCGCTCAATGTTTTTAACTCTCTATCCGTCTCCCTTTCTCTCTGTAAAAAATCAATAACATATATTTAAAAAGACTGATAAATGGTTAAAATTGTTTAGATTTTTTAAAAGCTTTTTTTTTTAGTTCTCAGTATAAAAGCAACATAATATGGTCATTGCAAAAAATGTGGAAAATGGAGAGAAAGCAAAAAGAATTTATAATTCTCCATAAAAAACTATACATTTTGTTATAGTGATTTTTTTCGATGCATTACTAAGTAGAGAGCTTTAAAAATTAAGATTATATCACATATTTATCTGCAACCAGTTTTTTTTAAATGTAATAATCAGATTATTTGCACGTATTAATTTTTTATGGCACACTATGAAAAACCGTATCATGGAGAATTTTAAACTTATGGAAAAGTAGAAAGAATATTAGGATGCTCATACATTGCTGCTGGGAATATACAGTTTTTGTATAGCCACTTTGGGAAACAGGATGTCAGTTCCTCAAAATGTTAACTATAGAGTTACCATGTGACCCAACAAGTCCACTCCTAGGTATACACGTTGGAGAACTGAAAACACATACCACAAAAACTTGTACACAAATGCTTATGGTAGCATTATTCATAATAGCCAAAAAATGGAAACAGTCCAAATATCCATCAATTGCTAAGTGGATAAATGAAACTGGAGTACATCCATACATTAAATATCATTGGCAATAAAAGGAAGTGCTGATACATGCTATAACATGGATGAACCTTATACTTAGTGAAAGAAGCTAAGCACAAAAGACCACATATTATATGATCCCACTTATTTATTTTTCTTTTTTATTGAATTTATCGGAGTTATATGATTCCATTTATATGAAATATCCAAAATAGACAAATCCATTGAGACAGAAAGTAGATTAGTAGTTGCTGGAGCTGGAGGAGAGAGGAGTGGGAAGTGACTGCTAATGTCCTAAAATTAGTTAGTGGTGATGGTTGTACAGCTCTGTGAATGTACTCAAAATTACTTACATACTTCGAAAGGGTGAATTTTATGGAATGTGAGTTAAATCTAAATACAACTGTTATTTAAAAAAGGACAGGAAGAGATTAACCAAAGAACATATATACATATATGAATAGTTGATGGACAAAGACAATAGTCTGGTGAAGGCCTGGGATAGGGTAGGGGGAAAAAGTGAGTTACAGCTGTAATACTGTCAAGAATAAAAAATAAATTACTAAAAATGTAGAGACAAAATAGTATAATGAAACCCCAATTTAACAGTTACCTACTCGTGCACAATCTTGTTTCTACACCCCCACCAATTTCCTCCCCTCATATTATTTTGAAGCCTCATATTATTTGTTTTGTAATTATTTTAGTATGCATCTCTAAAAGATTAACTCTTTTCTGAAAGTTCTTTTTTGTTTAAAGTATTACATATGTCTCCTTTTTCCCCATTGACCTCTCCCCGGCCACTCCCACCCCCTAGCACATGTCCCCTACTGTCTGTGTCCATTGGTTAGGGGCTTACATGCATGCATACAAGTCCTTTGGTTGATCCCCCCACCCCCTCCAGCCTTCCCTGCCTTCCCTCTGAAGTTTGATCATTTGTTCATTGCTTCTCTATCTCTGGATCTATTTTTGTTCATCAGTTTATGTTGTTCATTATATTCCACAAATGAGTGAGATCATATAACATTTATCTTTCTTCAACTGGATTATTTTGCTTAGCATAATGTTCTCCAGGTCCATCCACGCTGTTGCAAATGGTAAGAGTTCTATCTTTTTTTTTTTTATAGAGTGTAGTATTCCCATTGTGTAGATGTACCACAGTTTTTTAAATCTACTCATCTTCTGATGGGCACTTAAGCTGTTTCTAAGTTTTAGCTATTGTAAATTGTGCTGCTATGAACATAGGGATGCATATATCCTTTCTGATTGGTGCTTCTGATTTCTTGGGATATATTCCTAGAAGTGGGATTACTGGGTCAAATAGGAGTTCCATTTTTAATTTTTTGAGGAAACTCCATACTGTTCTCCACAGTGGCTGCCCCAGTCTGCATTCCCACCAGCAGTGTATGAGGGTTCCTTTTTCTCCACATAAAACATAAACTCTTAAAAATATATAACCACAATACTATTGTCATGCCCAAAAGCTTGGTACATAATTTTAAATTTTTATGTATTCTGTCAGTGTTCAAATTTCTAATCATGTTTTTAATGATTAGCATTTTATTGAGGGCATATATTTAACCAATTTCTGTCAATGAAGCTTTTGGGTATTTCCAGTTTTTCAGTTGTCATAAATAGTGCTTTGATAAACATCCTTAAGCACAAGTCTTTGTATATATTCTTGTTTCCTTAGAATAACTTCTTAGAAGTGCTATTCACAATGAAAGTGTACAAATGATCTCTTGGGCTTTTGATATGGTCAAATTCCATCCCAATTTCCTGTGAGGTAGGTGTATATCATTTTCACATGAGGCTTAGAAAAATCAGTTAATTTACTAAAGGTCATAGGGTAACTAACTAAATGGCCAAGCTTACAACTGAGCTGCCCCAAAGCCAGTGTCCATAATAACTCAACACAACCCTTATTTGACTTACAGTCAAGACATCAGGCTTTCCCCCAGGGTTTACAGATTTTCCAGAAGCTTTGTGTTTGGGGCATAAGATTTCCTTAATGAGCATAGTGGGTGATGTTTTAAGAGTTATTTCTATTTCTATGGCATTTTTTTCTTTTTTTCTTTTTAATATATTTTATTGATTTTTTTATGGAGAGGAAGGGAGAGGGATAAAGAGTTAGAAACATCGATGAGAGAGAAACATCGATCAGCTGCCTCCTGCACACTCCCTACTGGGGATGTGCCTGCAACCAAGGTACATGCCCTTAACCGGAATTGAACCCGGGAGGGACCCTTGAGTCCACAGGCTAACCCTCTATCCACTGAGCCAAACCAGTCAGGGTAGGCATTTTTTTCTTATGTTCTTGTTT
Source organism: Antrozous pallidus (assembly GCA_027563665.1). NCBI lineage: Eukaryota > Metazoa > Chordata > Mammalia > Chiroptera > Vespertilionidae > Antrozous > Antrozous pallidus. The sequence goes on along the minus strand of CM050514.1, from coordinate 33,218,960 downwards.
TCTTTTTAATACCAAAGTCAACTTAGAACATGTTAATTGTTCTTTTTATTGCATCACAACCTAAAAACATAAAATGCAAACCATTGGGATCAACAGTGATTTTCTTGTATAATTGTATATAAGGGATATTTACATTCAATCTGTTATTCTCTTTGAAAAAACACCCAACAACTGTGTATGGAAGACATGTGGAATCAGACTCAAAGGTTTCCATTTTTTTAAGAATTAGACAAAACCGAGTTTGTGATTATCACAGAAGACAGCAAAAGCAAAGGCCATTCTGAAGCTGGTATCTATCTTGAGTTACTTTTTTTTTTTTTTTAGATGGATAAAGAAATTTTAAAATACAGTGGAAAAAATGGAAGATAGAGCGGGCAGACAAAAGAGTAAAACATCCTGTGTTTTGAACTACCATCTACTTTCCTTCTAGTTTATAAGTGAGAAATTATTAAAACCATCACAACTTTGTGGTTGTCAGTCTGGCGGAGGTAATTGCCTTGATTTGCCAGATTTTATAACCTCCATTTAAAATGCCTATAAATCATTTATTCCTAGGGTAAAAATTCAGACCTTCCCATGGACATGGCTTTATTTCTACCTCTAGGTGTTGTGTGAGTGTGTGTGAGTGTGTGTGTGTGTGTGTGTGTGTGTGTTAGTTAGCTGCTTGTAATAAAATTATAGCAGTTTGGTGGGTGGAATAGGTTGTAAGCAGTAATTGCAAACTGTATTTAAATAATAATAATAATATTTAGCATTTATAGAGCACTTTATATCTTCAAAGTATTTGCAAACATTATCTAATTAAATATTTTCTCTGATTATAAACTGGATATAAATGCACTTAAATCCAGGACAGGGTCATGAGAAAGTTATGTATTAGAAAGTAATGCTAGCTATGCTTTAGAAACCTATGTAATGAGAGTCTGGATTCTGTTTGGTTGTTTTTGTACACTCTTTTGTTCAATCTGGTGGTGGATTTATATATATACACTAGGGGCCCGGTGCATGAAATTCATGCACTGGGGTGGGTGATCCCTCAGCCCAACCTGCCCCCTCATACTCACCTTAGCCTGCCCAGGCTTTAGGCCTCAGGCACCCAGCCATAACCCTGCAATGGGGCCAATGGCTGGCTTTGTCCCAGCCACATACCCACCCTGCCTCCCCCGGCCTGGGCCTTCGCCCCAGCCATCTTGAGTCTGGATAGCACGGGCCTTGACCCCGCCCCCCCAACAGGCTCTGGATGTCTCAGCCCCGCCCCTCCCGGCCATGGCCGCTTCAGCCTTGCGCCCTGTAGCCTGGGCTGCCTTGGCCCTGACCCCGGCCACCTCGGCCCCACTCTCCCACTCCTGATTGGCTGGTGGGCGTGGCTTGTGGGTATAGCAAAGGTACGGTCAATTTGCATATTACACTTTTATTAGATAGGTTGAGGTGTCCCAAAAAATGTATACACACTTGGAATAATGATTAACTTCATTGTTTTTTTTTTCAGATTTAATTCATTGGAATTAATAATTATTCCAAGTGTGTATACAGTTTTTGGGACACCCTGTGTATTCACCTTATTAATACCTCTGCTTGATTTCTGATTATTAAGGACTGGGTGTTGATCATTGCCTGGTCCTTACAGAACAGTGAAATCTAGACCACATAGATAAACTTAATATGGGCTCTCGCACTACATTTTGTGTCCTGCCCTCAGATGAAACTCCCATTAGTAAGTGAAAGGAAATGGGGGTAGTACAAGGAAGAATGGCTATGCTTTGTGGTTTAGTAATTTCCAAGAAAAATAGATTAAACTGTACAGTAGGATACATTATAAAGAAATGCACTGGAGAAATGAAACGTCTTTAGTTTGACTTCTTGCTGTTTCAGACACGTATCTCTATGTGTTGTCCCTTTCCACAATAGTCCTGTGTTGGCAATTGCAATAGTGCTTGGAGCAAGGACCTGTGTAGCTTACCCAGTAGGTAACAGAAGATTCTGCAGCTGACAGGTTCTCAGTAAATATTATCCTGTGCACTGGGATTTCCTAAGAGCTGGTTTTCAGGTTAACTGCTTAAAAGTGAGATCCTCAGTCAGCAGCTTCCTGATCATCTCTTACGCCCCGCCTCTTTCTCTGGCCCACTGAATCAGAAACTTCCAGGTTGCTGGATAGGGCCCAGCAACCTGTGCTTGAAGAAGCCCCTCCAGGTAATTCTGATGTAATTTAGAGTTTCAGAATCACTGGCCTAATTGTTTAAAAGTTAGTCTTCTTTCTTCTTGTTTTTCATTCTGGTTCATTTGTTCATGCAACATATATTTGTTAAGCATCTGTTGTGTGCCTAGTATTGTGAAAGATGCTAAGGATATGGTAATGAGACACGCTGTCCTCATGAATCTTAGTGTCTGATGAATAGGATAAATGCATGGTAAAGTAATACTCATAAGAGATCAACTGAAGGACTTGTATGCATGCATATAAGCATAACCCATGGATATAAGACACTGAGGGAGGGGGCAGGTGAGGACATGTACTGGGGGTAGGGGAGCCGGGGGGAGGTCAATGTGGGGAAAAAAGGAGACATATGGGCTACTATTTGTGATACTTTAAACAATAAAAAAAGAAAATCAATAAAGAAAAAGTAGTCTTAAATAAAAAAATCAATAAAGAAAAAATAGTCTTAAATAAAAAATAAAGAAAGAAATACTCATAAAAATGGTTTACTAAATAGAAGTTGCTTTGGAAAAACACAGAACATGTCCAAAGAAGTTTAAGAATGCTTGAAAATGTTGCAGAGTAGGAAATAGTAATTCATAGAAGAAAACTGCTTTTTTCATAAAGGGTATGGCTTCAAATTGTGGAAGGCACATACTTTTACGAATATGGAATTTAACAGTTTACATTAATATTATAGAGATGGGAATTGTTTGTAAGAAAGGGCGATACCTGAAATGGAAAAATCTACATCTTTCAATGGTAATCCCAAACTGTCCTTTGCATTGCCGATTTAAGAAAAAATTTTTTATTAGCAAGGTTATTCAGGGGGCAGAAAATAATGAAGTTGCATGGGTCTGGTGTTAATTTTCTGCTTTTCCCTATGGACCTGGAGGGATTCAATGTAAAACCCCAGGAGGTGCTGACATTTGCCTAGAAGCTCTCAGCCCTACTTTGCTTGAAGCCTGAAATCTTTGGGTTGTTTATTTTTTTGAGACTTGGAAAATGGAAGGGATATTTGCAGTTGAGATAATCGGTTAAAGGAGTTTCTTACTGAGAAATCTCACAGAATTTCCTTGCAACAATAATGCATAAACATCTCTTACCCAGCCACAAAGGTCCCATGTCAATATTTATTTTAATTTTATTTTTTAAAATGTATATTTTTTATTGATTTCAGAGAGGAAAGGAGAGGGAGAGAGAGATAGAAACATTAATGATGAGAGAGAATCATTGTTTGGCTGCCTCCTGCATGCCCCCCACTGGGAATCGAGCTCTCAACCCAGACATGTGCCCTAACTGGGAATTAAACCATGACCTTTTGGGGGAAGGTCAATGATGATTATGATTGTTAAGGCAACTATGAACACAACTTGGTAATCTTATATTATGAAAATCTAATATGCTAAGTGTCTGGTCTACTGGTCTGCCTTTCAACCAATCAGAGTATAATATGCTAATAATATGCTAAGACTGCTCAACTGCTCTCTATGATGTTCACTGAACACCAGGAGGCAGACTTTCCAACCGGTAGGTTAGCTTGCTGCTGGGGTCTGGCCTATCCCGACTATGCAAGATGGGCTGCACATGCCCTGGAGCCCTCCCATAGTTCCTCCCTGCCTGGCTAACTTCCCATGTCCCTCCCCAGCCCTGATTGTGCAACAGTGGGGTCCCTCAACATGGCCTGTACCATCTCACAATCTCGGACCCCTCAGGGAATGTCAAAGAGCCTGTTACAGCTTTATCCCGTAGGCCAGGCTGAGAGACCCCACTGGTGCACAAATTCGTGCACAGAGCCTCTAGTGAGCATATATAAAAATTTATTTCGTACTCACTGTCAGGAAATATGCTTTTGAAAAATTGAATTCAGAGACCCATCTTGGAAGACTTATTTTAAAAGGAAAAAGAGATTGTTAAATAATCATCATTAAACTGGATACAAAATTGTCTGGTTAAAGATGATTAAGTTTTTTGCAATATTGACAATTGGGGGACAGATTGAACTTTCTCAGAAGAGGTCTGAATATTATTAAAGTATCAGGGAATTGTAATCAGTATTGTTAATTACTTTCTAGATTGGGCAGTGAATTAATTACATTATTCAAAAAGTTCTTTCTGGGACAGTTTTCTTTCTAGTCAGTGGTGGTATCTTAGGTTCCAAGGCAAGAACCTGAGGCAGCCATTTATGTAGTTGAAATGATTTTTTTGAGTTTGTGAGTCTTGGGGTTTTCCAGTTGAAGTCCTTAGAGGCTAGAGACTGGGTAGCAATGGAGCCTGCATGGTTCTGGTGCTGGTGACCTACTCTGGAATGGTTCATAGGTCAAAGACAAGTATTTGTTGTTCTTGAAAGGCCATCCTGGCTTCTGTTTTTCTTTAAACTGATGCCGCTAGCACCAGTCAGAAATAACTCTGTTTTCTTACCATGCAAACAAACAAAAGCAGGATTGCACTCTTCTGGAGCTTAACGCCTAGATGCTACTTTAGGAAGGAACATTGCACACACTTTTGGGTCTGAACAATATGTATGTTCTCTCTGTGAGTATTTTAAAGTCATAGCTTGCGCTGGTATTGTAGTCCTTGTTTCTCGAATATAAACTGTCTTTATTTGTGGAGAAGAACAGATGTAAAAGTGTGAAATACAGAAGTCTACACATTTTAGTGGGGGTCAGGGTGGAGAAGGGAAGGCGGAACAGTATTTTTTTAAAATCCTGTTAATACTATCTTAGTTACTTCTTTGTTTTCCTTCAGTGACTGGGAATTAACAAAGGTAATCTCCTGGAACCTGCCCAGCTGGGTACCTAAACCTCCACTTCACTGATGGTTGCACCAGGAAAAGTGCTAGCGGATAATTAGCACAGGTCCTCATTGCTAGGAACAAAAATGGTTCCTGCCAAGGAGGGAGCCTCTCAGTGAAGAGAGGAGGTTGTAAACATTCGGTGTCCCAGGTAGGACAATTAAGGTAAAACGTGAGCGACATTTTACCTAGCCACAAAGATATCCCATGCTGATATTTAATCTATAGCTCTTAGGTGAACACTGCTTATGCATGTCTTTTTACATGGGGGAAGGTTGATGATGATTAAGATTGTGAAGGCAACTTTGTACACAGCTTAGTAATTGTGTACTGTCCAGATAGGGGTTTATTTTCCAGACTGGAAGAATGTGAGCCAGGGGATGGAAAGCGTGGTGTGCATCTATGTCAGTTCTCCTGGGGCCCACCCCTCCTTTATTGTGTGTGTATGTTTGTAGAAGGCACCTGGGGTTGTCAAAGCAGACAGGGCATTACTGTGACTGTTCTCTGCCCCCTTGAGACAAGGTCTGTTTCTTTTCTGAAAGTGGGTTCTTTGCTTTGTCGCTCATCACCTGACAAAATGCAAGTTGCATCAGATTCAAAGAAATAGTTCCCCACCGAAACCGGTTTGGCTCGGTGGATAGAGCGTCATCAGCCTGTGAACTGGAGGGTCCCAGGTTCGATTCTGGTCAAGGGCATGTACCTTGGTTGCAGGCACATCCCCATTAGGGAGTGTGCAGGAGGCAGCTGATCAATGTTTCTCTCTCATTGATGTTTCTAACTCTCTATTTCTCTCCCTTCCTCTCTGTAAAAAATCAAATATTAAAAAAAAAAAAGAAATAGTTCCCCAACTTTCTTTTCTGGGTCCTGGCTGTGGTTGCTGCCTTCTATGACTCGCTGCTGGTTTGCACGATTCACAATTAGGATTTTGTCTCCGTGGAGACTCTGTTTAGTGTTCGAGGCACAATCTCATTTGTCATGCTTGGTTCCCTGATAACTCTCCTTTGAGAAATGTTTCAGTCCAATTTTCTATGACCATTTGGTCTACATGGTTGGTCGGCATTGCATTTTGATGCCGAATGATTTCAAATGCATTCTGCTGATTTCTTTTTTAAATTTCAATGAATTTAAAAATCTGAATAAATTATGAGGGCATGTGGAACTCCAAAATTCACACAACTGATATTTAAAACTTTGTTTAGGCTATGCTCCATGCCATAATAAATATAAAACTGGATTTAAAAACATACCTCAGAATGTGGATGAACTGGAGCTCCCATACATTGCTGGTGGGAATGTAAAATGATTAAGCCACTTTAGGGAATAGTTTGGCTTACTTCTGAAAAAGTTAAACATAAATTCACTGTAATAACTTAGTAATTCCACTTATGACTATTACCCAAGAGAAATAAAAATATACATCCAGGCAAAAACTTGTATGTAGCAGCATTGCTCACAGTAGCCAAAAAGTGGAATCAATCCAAATGTCTGTCAACTAATGAGAGAAAGACAAAATGTGGTTGGATCCATTGGAATACTATTTGGCAATAAGAAGGAACGAAGTACTTGAGACAACATGGCAGTTATACTAAGTAAAAGAAACAGCATAGAAAATTTCATTTATGAATCCATTTATATAAAATGCCCAGAAAAGGCAAATCTGTAGAGATAGAAAGTGGATGAGTGATTGGATAGGGCTCGAGATGAAAGGAGGGAATGCTTACCAATGGACACGTGGATCTTTTGAGGGTGATAGAATATGCTCTAAAATTGGGTAATGGTAACATGAGTGAATTTTATGGTATGTAAATTATACCTCAATAAAGCTGTTAAAATATAATATGCCTGAGACGTTGCTTCATGGTTGGACCAGGTCCACACACTCTGAGGCAAGTTCCCCAGGCAGGTTACTCTGGTATTCCTGGGAAGGCCACTCTTTCTGCTTTCTGTTTACCTTCTTGTCACCCCTTATTCTGAAGGGCTTCTCATCTTTCAGAAAAGTAATAGTAATAATTTCCTTCAAGGGAAGGTGGCCCATATATAACTTATCTCCCCTTTCAGAGAAAGGAAGACTTTGAAATCGGGACTTGAAGTCCTATCCCTGTTAATACCATTCCTTTCTGAACTACTTCCAGTTCTGTGTGTTTCTCACTGTTACTCACTTTTGCTGTTAGGCCTGCGGTTCTCTGTGCCTAGAAGACTCCTCCATTTCCTGTTGTTACCAGATGATTGATTTATCTCCCCACCTCTTCCCCCAGAAGAGACTGCAGTTTCACAGAGGCAGAACTTACGTTTTGTTTTTATGCTCATATCTAATCATTAATGAAGTGGATGGTTTCTCACGACTTAACGCGTAAGGCTAAACTCCTTAATTTTGCAAGGCCTTTTAGGGTCTAACCAGTCCCTGCTTCTTTGCAGTAGCAGCAACCACCATACCACTCCCTCGCCATACACTAACCTAGTGCTTTTCAAACTGTAATGAGTTGTGGAGTGAGTTTAATTGGTCACAATCAGTTTTTGGAAAAAAATGGACTGGAATAGAATAGAAAAATGTTACTGTGCACGTATTGTATATGTGTGTGTATTAGGCCACAATGGAGAATATATTTCTTACAAGGTATGAAGCTAAAAGCTCAAAGTTCACTGCTCCAGCTCAGTCTATAGGACTCATAGGACTTAACTAGAGGGACTTTATTTTGCAAATTCTAGTTCAGTGAGTAAAGCCTGGGGCCCAATAATCTGAACCTCTGTGGCTTCACATAATTTGGATGCATGTATGTGGTCTGCATTTTAAGAAACTAGAGCAAACCACAGTTCTGACATCCACCTGTCTGATTTAGGCCTCTTGTTCATTTATTAAACACACTCTAAGTGCTGAGGAGCACGGGGCCCTGGACACAGCAGTGAGCCCAAGAGATAGTCCAGCTACAAGACAGATAGTGCATGTAGCTGCTGCTTCTGCTTGGTACTCCCCACCCCCCATCTTTGCTCCACTAACTCTGAGAAACAGCTACTCACCTTTCAAGTTTAACTTGGAAGAATTACATGTCTTCTGCTTTTTTTGAACGTCAGTGACATTTAGGATCTGGGTAGACATTCAAGAAAGATGAGATGCTAAAAGGAGCTGTAGTCACTTGAGAGGGGGAGTTTCCAACTTTATGTGAGCAGAGCAGCTAAGCTCTAGGGGTGATAGTGCAGGACTGAGTTGCTGAAAATTGCAGGAACCACCATGGCCACAGAGCACCCTCTGGGAAATGAGGGGAAGAAAAGAGACTGGAGAATATTCTAGAAGCAGCACAACTGGATGGGGTTGCAGAGCCAACGACCAGTGTGGCCATCCATCCCCCAGGCTCACATGGTCTTAGATGTCATAAGAGCAGAGACAGAGAAAAGCCATACATGCTGTCATACTATGCACAGAAAACTGTAAGGAGCAGTCTGAAGGCTTCTGTCCTGTGCGCCCCTGTGAGGTTGGGGAAACCCTTCCTTCCCAGCAGGTGGGAGACAGGGTAGAATGTTCATGAAACCAGGGAGACTGAGCACCTTTTGTGGGCTGCTTGTGCCAGATGCTGAGTGAGGGGCTGGCAGGCAGGTGGGGCACTCTAGTGGCTGGCCTGGGTTAGGTCAGGGCTTTGGTCCTCGGCTTTGCAGTTTCCAGAACTTGATGTGGTCAAGGTATCAAGTCTTAGGTCTTGCCAACATGTAGATGGACCCAACACTGACCTGAAACATAAATTATCTATATTAATAGAAGGGTAATATGCTAATTAGACCTGGTCAACCAGTCATCTTCTGGACATCTGACTTCCTTCTGGACAAAGCACGGCAGTTGGGGCCAAAGCAGAGATGGCAGTTGGGGGTGATCAGGCATTTAGGGGTGAGCAGGCAGGCCCAAGGAAGAGCAGTTGGAGGTAGGGGAGGGCAGTTAGGGACAATCAGGCTGGTAGGGGAGGGCAGTTAGGGACAATCAGGCAGGCAGAGGCAATTAGGAGTGAGATTAGCCTGGCAGGGGAGGGTCGTTGGAAGTGAAATCAGGCCTACAGGAAAGGGCAGTTGGGGGCAAGATCAGGCCAGCAGGAGAGGGTAGTTAGGAACAATCAAGCAGACAGAGGCAGTTGGGGATGAGATCAGGCTGGCAGGGGAGGGCAGTTAGGGGCAATCAGACAGTCAGCCAGAGGCAGTTAGGGGCAATCAGGCAGGCAGACAGGTGAGGAGTTAGGAGCCAGTAGTCCCAGATTGTGAGAGGGATGTCCTACTGCTGGTTTAGGCTCGATCCCTGTTGAACATCCCTCAAGGGGTCACCATTGAGATGGTGCAGCTGGGCTGAGGAACTGCCCCAACCCCAGTGCACAAATTCCGTGCACCAGGCCACTAGTATAATTAATAATACCAATATTAATAGCTAATATTCTTTGTCACCATTTGTCACAAAAAATACTTTGAAAAGGTATTGGGCCAATTATTTTAAAAGTCTGGTCTTATTAATGCACTCATTTTGTAATATGTACAATTATTCTTCTAATTTTATGGATGTGGAAAATGAGAACTAGGTGAAGTAACTTGTTGCAAATGATGGAGCTGGTTTTGAACCCAGGTTGGTTTGGTTTTGAAAGGTGAAATGTAAGCATTGTGCTATTGCTCTTCCCATTCTCTAAATATGTGGTGGAGATACCTTTCTAGTGGTGGAACTACTATCTGCTCTCCAGGGCAGTGTATTCCTGACTTTGGAGAGACATGTGGATTTGAATTTTTTATTGGAAATTTACTTGCTGGAATGAGGCTGGAATTGAACCTGAAGCTCCAGCCCTGTACCCTCTCCTGGTCAGGATACTGAATTCACCATGAGCGCTTTCTGGACAGATGTGGATAAATCCACCCACTCTCCCTTTTATGGTCCTGACCAATCCATAAAAACCCTGTTACTGCCTGGCTGGTATAGCTCAGTGATTGAGTGTTGATCTATGAGCCAGGAGGTCACAGTTGATTCCTAGTGAGGGCACATACCCAGGTTTCGGGCTCAATCCCCAGTAGGGGGTGTAGAAGAGGCAATTGATCAATGATTCTCTCTTATCATTGATGTTTATCTCTCTCTCCCTCTCTCCCTTCCTCACTGAAATCAATAAAAATATATTTAAAAAAAATAAAAAAAATCCCTGTCACTAAGATGTTTTCTTATGAAAAGCCAATCAGTCATAGTTAGTTCATCACCTAGGATCCCCATGCCTACCCCTCATTAATATTAATCTCTATTTTGTTCTTCTTGTTCTGTTCACAATATTTATTTCACCTGCAGCTGTGTTGTTTTAGAATTATCTACCCATATAACCCTTAGTGTCTGTAAATTATAAGTTTATTAAGGACAGGTTTACCTCTGTGTCCCGTTGTATGCCTAACACATAATTCAGTGTCAGGTACATTCTTAGAGTGACCCTGTTTGGAACCTGCAGCCCCATTGCACACTGAATGGATAGGGGACTGGTTTTAAATTTTGTGTTTTCTGATGGCTAGTGGGAGGATTGTGATATTGGGAAATTAAACCTGAAGAAAGTGCAATGACCCCTGAGAAATAAAAAAAACCCATGCCACAGGCATCCATGGGACTTAATGTCAGCGTTATTTGAAACCTGCTAGGATCCTATGAAGTTCAATGGGAAGAAGCAGAAACGGGCTCTAAAATGGTGAAATGGCCTTTAATTATTGCTTTTCTATCTCCCCTCAGACTTTATCGTGGTTCATAAACACAACAGACCATAAACATCTTTATAATTATGCACGGGTTTGGTAAATGAGACACAGGTGAATTTTTATTGGCAACAGGTCAGTGTGAATGTACAGCAGTTACATTCCCACTTCTGTTCCGTGGACTATAAAAGGCAATGTGTATGGGGCAGCTTCACCAGTGACTGGTGGGAAGGCAGGACAAAGGGCGTTATGTGACATCATGGTGTGGATAGCTAACTAACTAATTAGCTAGTTATCAATCCCTTGGATTTCCTCAGTACCTATCATTCAGGGCACATTGTAGGCACCCAGATATCTGTTGAATGAAGTCATCTGGAACCTTCTAAATTTACTTTTGAGAAGTATGTGAAAGAGAAAGACTCTCTCTCCCTAACCCAGGGGCATCAGATGAAGTTCAAGGATTACCTCTTGGTGTGGCAACAGATGACACAAGGATTTCAGTTACCTGACAGGGATTGGGAATGATGGGACCAATCTTGGCAGTAGACTCACTCTTGTGCCCCTGACTGCCATGGGTGAGAGTTATACATGTGGCCGGGCAGGTCTGGGACAGAAGAAAGGACTGAATTGTTCCTCAGAGGTGAAGGTGCTGGAGTATTTCTTGTAGCTCTAAATCCCAGACTCTCCAGGAAAAGTCACAAGTATTAGCATAGAACTAGGTCTTGAGTTCTCAAGGAAAAAAATCCTTTCCCTCTGTCTTTGTGGATGTTAGTCTATTTTTTGTTTGTTTTATTTTTAGCTTCTAAATATTGATTAGCATTAGCAAGTGCTCACTGGCTCTCGTGGTTCTTTTCTTATAGCTGTAGGGGAATAAGGCCGATGGTGGGTGAGTGGCATTCTGGGAACTGAGCAAGGCAGAGGGGGAACTTCTTTCATCAGGTCTGCAAAGTACAATTCAGCAAACAAAGTCTTTCATCGCATCTCATGTTCTCTGCTGAGTCCTGCCTGCTAAGTGTAGGCACTATTTTCTTTTACAAATGCAGACTGTTGCACTTTAAGTAATCAGCTGATATGATAGTAATAGACTGTGGCTTCGTTGGGTATACTCTTTGAAATCAAGTGACTTAGATTGATTCTAACTTTCTCAGGTAATAATAAGTAGACATTTCTGCTATGAACATAGAATTAATAGATTTGAAACTTTTACTGGTATAGGCTTTGGGGCAGTAATAAAGAAAGAAGGGAACTTGGATGGATACGGCTACACTTGGTTTCTTTCTTTTTGAGGTGATTTGAGATTTGACATCCTGGCCAACTGACCCTGAGGGAACAGATCTGTGGGAACATGGGAAAGATGCTCTGTGGAAGGATGGGAAAGATGCTCTGTGGGAGGATGGGAAAGATGCTCTGTGGGAGGATGGGAAAGATGCTCTGTGGGAGGATGGGAAAGGTTGTTCTGTGGGAGGATGGGAAAGATGCTCTGTGGGAGGGTGGGGAAGGATGTTCTGTGGGAGGATGGGGAAGATGCTCTGTGGGAGGGTGGGGAAGGATGTTCTGTGGGAGGGTGGGGAAGGATGTTCTGTGGGAGGATGGGAAAGATGCTCTGTGGGAGGATGGGGAAGATGCTCTGTGGGAGGATGGGGAAGGATGCTCTGTGGGAGGATGGGGAAGATGCTCTGTGGGAGGATGGGGAAGGATGCTCTGTGGGAGGATGGGGAAGATGCTCTGTGGGAGGATGGGGAAGGATGCTCTGTGGGAGGATTGAGAAGATGCTCTGTGGGAGGATGGGGAAGGATGCTTTGTGGGAGGATAGGGAAGATGCTTTGTGGGAGGATGGGGAAGATATTCTGTGGGAGGGTGGGGAAGGATGTTCTGTGGGAGGATGGGAAAGATGCTCTGTGGGAGAATGGGGAAGATGCTCTGTGGGAGGATGGGGAAGATGCTCTGTGGGAGGATGGGGAAGGATGCTCTGTGGGAGGATGAGGAAGGATGCTCTGTGGGAGGATGGGGAAGATGCTCTGTGGGAGGATGGGGAAGGATGCTCTGTGGGAGGATGGGGAAGGATGCTTTGTGGGAGGATAGGGAAGATGCTCTGTGGGAGGATGGGGAAGATGTTCTGTGGGAGGATGGGGAAGATGCTCTGTGGGAGGGTGGGGAAGGATGTTCTGTGGGAGGATGGGGAAGATGCTCTGTGGGAGGGTGGGGAAGGATGTTCTGTGGGAGGGTGGGGAAGGATGTTCTGTGGGAGGATGGGAAAGATGCTCTGTGGGAGGGTGGGGAAGGATGTTCTGTGGGAGGATGGGGAAGATGCTCTGTGGGAGGGTGGGGAAGGATGTTCTGTGGGAGGGTGGGGAAGGATGTTCTGTGGGAGGATGGGAAAGATGTTCTGTGGGAGGATGGGGAAGATGCTCTGTGGGAGGATGGGGAAGATGCTCTGTGGGAGGATGGGGAAGGATGCTCTGTGGGAGGATTGAGAAGATGCTCTGTGGGAGGATGGGGAAGATGCTCTGTGGAAGGATGGGGAAGGATGCTCTGTGGGAGGATGGAGAAGATGCTCTGTGGGAGGATGGGGAAGATACTCTTTGGGAGGATGGGAAAGATGCTCTGTGGGAGGATGGGAAAGGATACTCTGTGGGAGGATGGGGCAGGATGCTCTGTGGGAGGATGGGAAAGGATGCCTAGATGAAGCAGATTTGTGTTGAAATGTTCAAATCTTCAGCCTGTTGTCAGCCTTTCTAAAATCAGACAGTGTAAATGAATGATGATCGCCTCTGGTGTCTGGTTAGGACTCTCCAGATGCCACCTTGGCGGTGAAAGCAGCCAGAACATTTCGGGCAATCCCTTGGAGAATAACCTGTATGAGAGGTGACTGTGACATAATTTGGATTCATTTGTAAGCTTGTGGCTTATCTCATTTGTTTTCAGAGTCACAGGAAGCAGAATAGCTTAGAGGTTGCATCAGAAGTCAGACTCTACATTTGATTTCTGACATTACAGCTTAAAGGCCGTGAAACTTGGGGCAAGTTATATAAATTCGCTAGGCTTTTCCTATGCCTAGAATAAAGGAGATAGCAATAATAGCAATACAGGTATATTGCAGGAATTAAGCACATTTTATATAAAGTGTTTAGGACAGTGTCTGCCATAGTGCAAAGGCATGATTCAGTATTTAGCATTTTCAACACCATTCCCCCCCCCACCCAAACATTTGGAGAGCCCACTGTGAATCTGGGACAGTGCAAGCGACTAGGTATCTATATATTTACCAAGTATAGGTTCTGCTTTCAAGAAGCCCCAAGTGTAGTGGTAGAGACAGATGGAAAAATAGATGTACCAGATATACCAGTTAATGTGGATTTTTTTCAATAAATGGAGTTACACATATGTTGATATATAGGTAATTTGATCTGTATGCTATTTTGTTGTATTGACAACAAGCTTTAAAATTTAATATGTCAAATTTGCTGAAGGTGTTAACATCATAGATATTTTTACACTTAAATGTCAAATTTTATGCCAAAAAAGAGCATTTATGGGAAGTTATAATTCATTACTTTATTTTGAATATTTTGAGTGCTGGTGAATACTTTGGGAAGCTTATAGTGAACATGCTCCATCTCAAAACACTTGTCAGCATTGGTCTAAATGCTTTAAAAGTGATTATTTTGATATGAAAGACAAAGAACATCCAGGTCAACTGAAAAAGTTTGAAGACCAACAATTATAAGCATTATTGGGTGAAGATGCATCTCAAACTCAAAAATAACTTGCAGAAAGATTAAAATTGCTCAGCAAACAATTTCCAATCATTTACAAGCAACGGGAAAGATTTTAAAGGAAGGAAAATGGGTGCCACATCAACTGAAGAAAGATAAATGGAAAACCGAAAAGTTATCAGTAAAATGTTGCTTCAACAGCATAAGACAAAGTCTTTTTTGCATTGAATTGTGACTGGCGATGAAAAGTGGATTTATATTGAGAATCCCAATGCACAAAAATCATGGGTTGATCCAGGTCAACCATCAACATCTACTGCAAAGGCCAAATTGCTTTGGAAAGAAGACAATGCTCTGCGTTTGGTGGGATCAGAAAGATGTGGTGTATTATGAGCTTCTAAAACCAGGTGAAACTGTTAATAATCAATTTGAACCACACTTTGATCGTGAAACGATCAGAACTTCCAGAAGACATGGCAAAGTAATTTTTTTTTCATGATAACATACCATCACACACTTCAAAACCAGTTAAAGACGCTTTAAAAGATCTTGCCTGGGAAGTATTAACCCACCCGTCATATTCACCAGAACTTGCTCCTTCAGATTACCACTTGTTCCGATCTATGGCACGCACTTTCTGGACAGCACTTCAAAATGTATGAAGAAGTGGAAAATTGGGTCTCTGAATGGTTTGCCTCAAAACAAGAAAAGTTCTATTGGGACGGTATCCACAAATTACCTGAAAGATGGGGAAATGTGTAGCAAGCAGTGGACATTACTTTGAATAAAGCACTTTTGATATTTCTCTTGAAATTACAGTGTTTTCTTTGATTACAAAATCCGCCATAATTAACAGGTATATCTAGTATACAGTAGGAGCACTAGAGTGAATGGCTAGTTATAAAGGGGCCAGGGGGGTGGGAGAGGTGGACCAAGATGGGGAGTGGGATATTTCAGGGAGCTGACATGTCTTAAAGCATTCTCAACAATTATGAGAGTGCCATTGAAGCAAAAATGTTGATGTGGTTGAAATATGAGTTATTTCTTAAAAGTAGACTTTGTATTGCTCCCCTGCTCTCCTGCCCTGCTCTCCCTACCCGAGAACAAGTGTGTCACTTCACGTCTGGGTTGTACTGCCATCCTCTGATGCCAGTCTGTTCCTCTTCAATCTTTTTGATGTAGGATCTGGAAAAAGAAATATATTTATATAATTTAATGGGTACGTAGTGTTGTTTATTAATACGCAGCAGTGTTTGTGTTCTGTTTTATATGAGGAGTTTACTAATTAGTATAGAATTGAAAACACAGAAAATGCCTTTCAAGCACCTTTGTTTCTGTCTCACCAAATCTGTTAACACATTGTAACACATTAGTAGACTAAAGGATATTAATTCTGGAATCATTTCAATAGATCTCAAAAGACTTTGATAAAACTTAGCAGTCATTATTCATTAAAACCCCCAAATCAATGATTCTTATTAAATTAGTAATAAGGGGATTTTTTCTTACCTAGATAGGAAATGTGTCTAAAACCAACGGTTCACCTCATTCCTACTCTTCAAACACCAGAGACTCTGAGGCGACACTGTTGGTTACCTAACTATTGGCTATTCCCTTCTCCTTTCTTGAGCTCTGGATTGGTTTTGCTCTTTACCCTCCCGCATTCTCAGGAAAAGTGACACCATCTTCAGCATGGAGGAGATGGAATAGATTAAGCAAATCATTTAGATTTCTTTCCCCCTCCCCTTCCCCCTCCCCCTCCCCCTCCCCCTCCCCCTTCCCCCTCCCCCTCCTTCTCCTTCACAATTAGTTTAGGCAAGTCATGTGACACAACCCTGGCCAATAACATGTCTTCAGATGCCTTACTGGAGCATTCCTGGGAAAGTTTTCCCCACTTTCACAAATGGGTTTTTAAAAAGGAGACCTTCCTTATCCTGAACTTGGATATATGCTTAGATTTGCTGCACCTCTCTGGGAACTACGAGAAGAAATCCTGGAGAATCACAGAAAAGCCAACTCAGATCCCTGCATTGTTGAGCAGCTGAATTAATCAACCATGGAAGTGACCTGACTCCAGACTTCATATTCTATTAGTGAACAATTTCCTCTTTGTTTAGGCCACTTTAGTTGTATATTCTTTTATGTGCATTTGCAACTATCTTAACTGATATATGTTCTTTTAAAAATCATGGACCATAAAAGAATGTCATATATATAATATTCTGGAAACTTTAGACATTGAAATAAGGCAAGACCTAGAAGAAAATAAGAATTGTTAATATTAGATGACAAGGACAATGGTGTCATTATTTATAGATGATACATTGAAAATCTGGGAGAATCAACTGAAAAAATGATTAAATTATCTGGCAATGTAGCTGGATACAAAATAAGTTTACTCAAATCAATAACATTCTTATTAGCCAGCCAAAATAATTAGTTAAAAATATATTTGAAAAATGATACCTTCACAATAAAATAAAAAAATGTAAAATAAATTTAACGAAAGCTCTGCAGAACCTATATGAAGAAAAATTTAAATCTAAAAAAAGGGTATATTGAAGATTTTATTAAATGCAAAGCTATCCCATATTCCTGAATAGGAAAGCTCAGTAATGTAAACATATCTATTATCTCCATATTAATATGGGGTACCAATGAAAATATTAAGCATTTGTTTTAGGATTTGATTCTAAATTTCATCTGGAAGAATTATTAAACACAAATAGCTTCCTAGACTTCTGGTATAATTTGTGTTTCTGTCATTTGTACTTGCATGTATGTGTATTTATTTGCTGTATAAAGTTTTAGCCATTATAACTTCATAATTGATTATGATTTTTTATTACTATTAGAGCACTCTGTTTCAGGTAATGGCTTTTAGGAATTATTTTTTTGTTTCTTAAGACTATTTCTTTGTGTTTTCTTGATATATTTGATCTTCCTTTTATTTATAGGCTTTACCTTGGTTTATTTTGCTGTCCTTTGAAAGCAACATATATAAGTATGATTTTTGTTTGTTGTTGTTTTAAAATTATAATTGATGTATAATGTTGTATTAGTTTTTGATGCACAACATAATTATTTGATAAAAGTATATATTTCATATCAGATTTTTTTAACCTCATCTGTGAGTTTTCTTTTAAAGGGAGAATTTAAACCATTTGGCTTTGTTGCCATAAATGATATGTTTGATCTTCTGTCATTTTTTATTTCACTTTTCTGAGTATCTCCTTTGTTATTCTATATAGATTGTTTTAAAAAATTCAATTTAAATATATATTTAAACTTGCAGGTCTCAAAAAAAGTGAATTAATAATAAAATGGGACCCTTGAATGTCTCTGCTGCATAATAGAGTTGAGCGAAACCTTATTTCCCCCACCCTCATCCTATGCTTCTTGTGAACTAAAATACAGACTGAATATGTTATCTGATCTCAATTTAATATTATATACTTCTTATTTTTTAAAAGATTAAATTTTAAATTAAAAATTGAATATTTTAAAAGCAATACATTGTTTTTATATTTTATTTTTATTGCTTTTAATTTCTTTATTGATTAATGTATTACATATGTGTCCTTATCCTCCCATTATCCCCAACCCCTCCCACTCATGCCCTCATCCCCCTGTTGTCTGTGTCCATTGGTTAGGCTTATATGCATACATACAAGTCCTTTGGTTGACCTCTTCCCCTTACCCCTCTCCACCTTCCCCTACCTTCCCTCTGAGGTTTGACAGTCTGATTGATACTTCTCTGTCTCTGGATCTGTTTTTGTTCATCAGTTTATGTTGTTCATTATAGTCCATAAATGAGTGAGATCATGTGATATTTATCTTTCTCTGATTGGCTTATTTCACTTAGCATAATGCTCTCCAGTTCCATCCATTCTGTTGCAAATGGTAAGAATCACTTCTTTTTTACTATAGTGTAGCATTCCATTGTGTAGATGTACCACAGTTTTTTAATCCATTCATCAGCTGATGGGCATTTAGGCTGTATCCAAATCTTAGCTATGGTGAATTGTGCTGCATGAACATAGGGGTGCATAAATTTTTTCTTATTCGTGTTTCTAGTTTCTTTCGATATATTCCTAGAAGTGGGATCACTAGGTCAAATGGAGGTTCCATTTTAAAAAGCACCTTTAAAATACATTATTTTTGAAAGGTGCTTTTTGTGTTTTGCTGAAGTTGGTTATTAGATGATTTTTTTCTGCTCTATTATAATTTTTGTGTTCTCTATTGTGATTTATCTTTTGATTAGTAGGAATGTTTGTTTTAATTTTTCTAGTAATAATATGTGTGTCACATATTTTTGTGTTCTTGCAAAGACTAATTTTTTTCTTTTGCCTTTTTTAGTGTACAGTAGTATGGAAATACAATTATTTTATCACACATTTTCTCACTTAACTTTGTAGATGGTTTGCTGGCTTTTGGTGTTTAATATTGTGAAAGAGAGGTTGAATTAGTTTAATATTACTTTGTAATGACTTTTTCTACATTGTTCTATAGATTTAAATAAACATTTGAAATTACTATTTTGGGCATAGGTGGGTTCTGGTTCCAGTTATTTGGCTTGTACTCAGTTTACTTTTGGTTCTGGAAACTGGTTTTGGTCCACATATGCATATTTATTTTCTTATTGTTATTAATTCTATTTCTTGCTATTGAATTTCTATTTACTTAGTTTGGATCTCTGTCCCCTAGGATTCCTATATACCACCTTTCCTGTCTTCATTTTTGTGTCTTTTTAAAACTGTGTCTTAAATAGCATGGATATTATTTTTCAAGTGTCAGTTCTATTCTTTACTGCCTCTACTTTTCCATTTACATTCTAGGCATTTGAAAAATGTGCACATTTTTCATTTCTGTCCTCACCTCTGTCTTTTCTAACCTGTTGGCTACTGCTCCTGTTTTAGGGAGGTCGTCTTTTCTTGGAGTTCTCCTTTCTGCTGACACCATGAAGGTGTGTTCTTAGCATTATTTTATAATATACTAGGTCCCAGTGCATGAATTCGTGCATCTTAAAAGGAACTGTGGGTTGCAAGGCTGCTGTGGGCACAGGGGCCGGTCTTGGCCTATCCTCCATATCCCTGCCCAGCCTCTCCTGCTGAGACCCCCAGTTCCCTCTCTGCCAGCAGCCCTGTTCCCGCTGCCACTGATGGTGCCAGCCCCACTCGCACTGTTAACAGTGCAGAGCGATTGGGGTTGGCACTGTCAGTGGGTGTGAGCAGCGGTTGCTGCCCCGATCACCCCTAGGGAGCACAGGGAGGTAGAGAAGCCCTCAGGGGTGATCAGGGCCAATAGCCACTGCTCACACCTGCTGACAGTGCCGAGCAATTGGGACCGGTGCAGGGTGCCAGCAGTGGGTGAATGTGGCAGCTCGAGCACCTGCTGCAGGTGTGAGCAGGGCTGGCACCAGCAGTGGGTGTAAGCAGTGGCTCTGGTGCCAGCAGCGGGTGTGAGCGGGGTCGGTGTTGGCAGCAGGTGCAAGCACTGGGAGGGACTATGTATGGCACAGGGGAGCAAAGAATTTTCAGTAACCACCAGAGGCTGGCCCCGATGACAGCAACCAGTGCCCCACCTTGGTCTGGTGCCCCACACCTGCTCCACCATCCTGCTGTGGCCAACACCCTGCCATGTTCTGTGCACGCCCTCTGGTGGTCAGCACACATCATAGCGACCAGTTGTCCAGTTGTTCTGGTTGTTCCGCTGTTTGGTCTATTTGCATATTAGCCTTTTATTATATAAGATGTTTCATGTTTCTTAGAATATCCAGCTAAAACCATCCCCTCCTTTAAGATGGTCTCTCCAGCCCTCAAGAAGCCTCATACATCCTCCACTGCTCCACAGTCCACTCTCCAGCTGTCCTCTCTTCTACCGTCTCATCTGTGCCCTGTTCTCCCTGGCTAGCAAGATTCTGCTCAAATCCTACCATGCCCCAGAAGCATAAAATTGGGAATGTTGGTAGAGACTGGATTTTTGAGGCTCCTTAATATCTATCAAAAGGGTTGCTATACTTTGGCCAATTGAAGGGGCTAGCTGGGCTACATCAGATTTTTTCAAAGGGAAAAATGTAACTAGTAGAGAGTCCATCTAATCAACCAAAAATTGGACCTTGTTAATATTTTTTTCTCTTTTCCCTACATTTTTCTTTCTCCTCAACTTCTGAAGCGAGTGTGGATATGATGAGTGTTGTGATAAAAATCATGTTTTAGAAAATTAAGCTGATGGCATTATAAAATGAAGGGGCAGAAGGAAGGCTCCTTTATTGAGGCTCCTTATAGGCATGAGGAAATAAAGTTATTAATATTGGATCATTATATCCTTACAATAAATATGGAAGTTAGAGTAAAGCAGCTTGCTTTGTGCAGGGGTAGTTAAGATTGAGTGGTTGGTTTAGGTTCAGGGCAGCATGATATTGTTGTGGATATAGAGCTGGAGCCTGGAGGACAGATGAAAACTAAATACTATATAGGGATATGAAGACTAATGGATTCATTCATTCATTCATTTGTTCAATCAGCAGTGTTCCAGGCATTGAACTGGGTGCTAGGGACCCAATGAAGGAAAAGGTCAGAATGGCTGTAAGTGTGAGGTCTTGCTAGCATAGCTTCAAGAGGGATGGAGGATTCAGAATATGGTATTTGAGAGAAGAATAAAGTAGGAGATTGTAAGAGAGAAAGAGGAGAATATAGAACATTACAGTAAATCAGGATACAAGATCTTCCTGTCAAGGAGCAGCTAAAGTAGGAGATAGTTAGGCAGTGCCAAATGCTACAGCGGAGCAAGAAGAGTACAGCAGAGAATTCCAGTGCTGCACTGGATGCCTGGGATGTCCCGGTTGGCCTGCAGGAGTGTTGTTTGGAAGGGAAGAAGTGGAGGTGTCTTTTGTAAAGGGAGTGAGGGGAGAGTCCTTGAGGAAATGCAGGCAGTAGCTACAGTGCAATTGTGCAGGAAATTTAGTATCAAACATTAGGGGAGATTAGGACACCAGAAAACTAGCCTGCTTTCTTTTCTTAAAGTGAGGAAAACCTTTGGGCAGTTGACAATAGGGGGCAGGAAGCAATGGTGGAGAGAGATAAAGGCATTACTCTGCAGTCTTGCCCATCTCAGTAAAGGCCACTTCGTTCTTTTTTAGGACTCAACATTGGCTTCTCTCTTTTTCTTCACTGCACATTGGATTCATTAGAAAATCCTCTTGGTGTTATAGTTCTTTCAAATATATATCTGGTCTCCAACTACTTCCTACCTCTACTGATGTCAACCAGCCACTATTATTATTCTCCTGAATTATTGAAATGGTCTCTTAGCTGATCTCCCTCC
The DNA here is from genome assembly GCA_027563665.1 of Antrozous pallidus. Taxonomy (NCBI): domain Eukaryota; kingdom Metazoa; phylum Chordata; class Mammalia; order Chiroptera; family Vespertilionidae; genus Antrozous; species Antrozous pallidus. Next base: position 33,197,251 of record CM050514.1, on the reverse strand, counting down.
TCCTTTGACCTTGAGTCTGTCCTCAACTGGAGTGATCTTAATAATGCTTAAGTTGTGCTAAGCCACTGTATAAATTCCACCAGGGACTCCTTTTCCTCTCTCAGAGGAAATGCTGAGTTCCTTACAATGGCCTACATGTTGGCCTGTCGTGTCTAATCTGTCACATCCCTTGTCATCTGCCTTTACTTCCTATTCTTCCTTTAGTTCACTGGCTTCAGTCACACTGGTCTCTTTGCTGTTCCTTCAACCATCCAGAATGTTCCTGCCTCAACCCTCTCAGGAATGCCCTTCTCTAATTAATTACTCGACCTTTTGTCCCATTTAGGTCTTTGTTCAAACACATCCATCTTTTACACGAGGTCTCAGGAAATATATTCATAAATTGTAACTCCATAGATCTTAGCATCTGCTAACATTTTATAATTCTACTAGAGGCCAGGTGCTTGAAATTTGTGCATGGGAGGCGGGGGATGTCCCTCAGCCCAGCCTGTACCCTCTCCAATCTGGGACCCCTCAAGGTATTTCTGACTGCCTATTTAGGCCTGATCCCACTATGATCAGGCCTAAACGGGCAGTTGGACATCCTTCTCACAATCCAGGACTGCTGGCTCCAAACTGCTTACCTGCCTGCCTCCCTGATTGCCCCTAACTGCTTCTGCCTGCCAGCCTGATCACCCCCTAACCACTACCCTGCCAGCATAATTGATGTCTAACTGCTCCCCTGCCAGCCTGTTTGCCCCCAACTTCCTTCCTCTGCCAGCCTGGTCACCCCCTAACTGCCCTCCCCTGCAGGCTTGATTGCCTCCAACTGCCCTTCGTTGCAGGCCTGGTCCTGATCGCCCACAGCTGCCCTCCCTTGCAGGCCTGGAACCGCCCAATGGCCCTCCCCTGCTGGCCATCTTGTGGTGGCCATCTTGTGTCCACATGGGGGCAGGATCTTTGACCACATGGGGGCAGCTCTCTTGTGTGTTGCAGTGATAGGATAGAGGCCGGGTGCATGGGTGGGGGCCGGCTGGTTTGCCCTGAAGAGTGTCCCAGATTATGGTGGGGGTTCCCTTGGGTGTGGGGTGGCCTGGGTGAGGGGGCCTGTGGTGGTTTGCAGGCCAGCCACATTCCCCAGCAACCCAAGTGGAGGCCCTGAGATCTGGGATTAATTTATGTTCTACAATTGAAGCTTTGTAGCCTGGAGTGGAGCCAAGCCTTCTTCTTTCTCCATGGCAACAGCCACTTCTGTTTGGGTTTATTTAAATTCTATAATTGAAACTTTGTAGCCTAGAGTGGAGGCCTCAGTGCTAGGGCTGCAGAAGCTTGGCTTCTTCCATCGCCCAGGCAATCCTAGCCTCTGCTCTCTCCAGCTCCGTGGATGCCACCATTTCTATTGGAATTTATCTTCTATAATTGAAACTTTGCAGCATTGAGTGGAGGCCTAGGCCAGCAAGGGCAGGCGGGAAGCTTGGCTTCCTCCATTGCTGGGGAAATCCAAGCCTCCCTCCTGCTCTTAGTGGCTACAGCCATCTTGGTTGGGATTTATTTGCTCCTGATTGGCTGGTGAGCGTGGCTTGATTGGAGGTACAGTCAATTTTCATATTACTCTTTATTAGATAGGTTGTTTTATTTTTTGACTGTCTCTTTCTGCCTAATAGGTTGTAAACTCTATAAAGGCAAGGATTTTCCCCTTAGTTTTGTCCATTGCTATATTCCCAGTGGATAGAATGCCTTTTAGAAAGTTGGCTTTAAATGACTTCTTAATCAGTGTGAGAGAAAGTGTTTATGGTAGTTAAAAGAGACAGGTCTTCCAGGGTAATGACATCTACTGTCCATTAAGCACCCTACTCTGTGGCAGGTATTCTAATACTTTATTGAATTTAAGTCTTAAACAGCCTTGAACAGTGAGCATTATACCATTTTAGAGCTAAGGAAGTTGGGTATTGGGTTGGTTAACAAACTTTTACGAGGTTAATGGACTTGTACAAGCTATTAGATTATGGAACATTATAATATATCTGACCAAGAAATGGGAATCAAAGACAGGGGGTTTAGTCTTAGAAGTCAGGCAGGATTTTTCTCATATAGGAAGAAAGAAAGAAAAGACAGGTGAAGAAATGTAAGAGCTAAGTTTGAAAGGAGAAGTTATGAGGCATCTCTCTTTTAATGACCTGGGTTTTTCTTAGGAAAAAAAAAAAGCCAGTAGCTTATGTGACTGAGGATTTTAGGAGGGCCAGGAAGGTATGATATTAGATCTCTCCTGGCAGTCTGCTGAAGAATTTATAGGAAATGGACAGTAGTATTCTTAAGATGTCTTTAGAGTCCCACTTAGAGTAACCAGTCCACCAAGAAAAGGATGCTAGTATTGGATGTCATCATTGAGATAATTTTATTTAGCTCCCAAATTTTACACTTTGTCACTCTATCTCTTTTGCCTGCCATCTGTCAACATCATGGTCATTTTCACTCATTTTTGAAGATGTATCTGTTTTTCATTTGTTTGTTTGTTGTCTTCATCATTTTTTAGTGAATAATTTGTCCAGGTAGATGACCATTCGACACCCAGATCTCCCTCTTCATTATCATCCTCAACTCCAATGACCCTAAACCCTCCCATCCTCAGTCATCTGGACTTGAGGATTCTGTTGCCCTATAAGGAAGAGTGGGATGAGAAGGGGTTAAGGGACAGATATCAAGGAGTGATAGAGACTTGGAGTCTCTAAAAATGGATGGAGCTCCAGGCAGAGTGGTGAGAGATTTGAGACAAGGTAGACCTGAATAACACTCATTCCCGTTTAAAATAGTTTTTTTTTTTATATATATTCCAAGATCATTTTGATGTTTTAAAAATATGCAATTTTACATTTAGAATGCTGTCCTTTCTCCCTTATTTTGGTAAGTACAAACGATATTGCTCACATTAAAACGTTTTTAAAGATGGAAAATATTACCAATGGGATGCTTTTTGCATAGAATAAGGGTAAATACTATGTAGGTATGGCTAATATAGCATGAATAATAGATATAAACTTCTTAAAATTAGATAATCAAATTATGCATTCTTGTCTTTATATTTAGCTAATGAGCTGCTAAAATGTTGGCATTTGTATTGGCATGAGTTTGTGTTACTATTTATAACATCATTAATAATTATCTGAGAAGAATTGTTAGTTTGTATGCCCTTCTTTTGCTATTTGGGAGGTTGCTTAAATTGTGGTTTTTGAAATTAGTACATACATATTAAAAACAAGTATTAACTTCATTGCTTTCTTCTAAGCACACAATCATACATAAATTGAATGGGAATGTACATAAATACAATATAACAGTTTAAATGAGTTCAGATTACTTTTTAGTATAAAGAGTTTGGTTTTGGTGATTAGGGTGATTATCATTATGCAGTAAGTATCTGTTTACATAGTGACACAGAATCTCACAGTGACCCATTCGCTTCATTTAATTCTCACACCAACTATGATTTCAGTGCTTCTTCCATTGCATAGAATATGGGAATGGGGGGGGGGGGGGCATTAAGAGACTGGCCCAAGATCACACAGCTATTGAGTGGGAACATTGGGATTTGAATGCAGGACTTTCTTTAGAAGGTCTTTGTTCTCTCATCCTTAGACAATAATCTGGGACCATGTTTGTTTATATTTCAAAAACAGTTTTGAGATACAATTCATGTACCATGCATTTTACCCACTGGAAATACGTAATTCAGTGGATTTTTATAGTTCTGCAACCATCCTCACTATTAATTTTGATCATTTTTATTATCTTGAAAAACAACCTCATAGCTCATTAGCAGTCACTTACCATTTTCTTCCTAATCCCTTTCCACTTTCTGTATTGAGGGCTTTGCCTATTGACATTTCATACAAATAGAATTATACAATGCATGGTCTTTTGTGATTGGCTTCTTTCACTTAGTATAATAGTTTCAAAATTCATTCATGTTGTAGCATGTATCAATATTTCATTACTTTTTATAAATGGTATATTTATAATATACCATGAATGAATATATACCACATGTTGTTTATCCATTCATTAGTTGATGGACATTTGTATTGCTTTCACTTTTTGGCTAGTGTGAATAATGCTGCTAGGAACATGCACACCAAGTTTGTGTGGACACATGCTTTCATTTCTCTTGGATATATACCTTAAAGTGGAATTTCTGGGTCATATGGTATGGGCCATGTTTTAGTCTCTGAGGTTTTGTAGTTTCTTTTGGAAGTTACCAGAGTACCTCAAATACATTGAGGAAGCAAAATGTGGAAGAGCAAACCAAAGATTTATGTTGTATTTTTTAAATTTGTTAATTATGTTCTGTCCTCTGTACCAAAAGGAATTCTCAGTGGAATTACAGAATTAGAAAGCAAGTGAGAGGTGACTCCTTGTCTACCTGTCTCTCCCCCTGCCCCCCCCCCCCCTTTTTTTTTAAGATGAGGAAACTGAAGCTCAGAGACTCACTTCCTAGGATTGTGCATCTGGGTAGTGGCTGGATCTGGACCAGGTTCAAGACCAAGCATATGGTTACCTTTTCTCCCAGGGGGTGATTTTCACTGGGCTGGTCTCTCAAAGAGGGAGTGGTTCCTAGAAGTGAGGTTCAGCTGCTGAAGTAAAGATGCTTTGTATATTGTTTGCTGCAAGCTGAAATCTATTTGGAGTGACATTTCGGAAGTAGGTCACGGTAGTTTTTTGGGATATGCTGTATGGCCTTAGAAAAAGCTGCCTTTCAAAGCATTTTGATTATAGGTAAGGTGTGTGAGACCTCAGTGGAGGTACTGGTCTTGGAGATTGTCATGAAAGGTTGTATTAAGTGTAAAATGGATGTAATTGCTGACGTTCAGGGACCAGTCTGATTTCAGTAAAGTAGAAAGTAACTGTCTCAGAGCCTGATGATGTGGGACATTTACAAATGTCAAAATTTACAAATGGAAATGGAAATTGAAAAAAGCAAGGCACGCTATAAAAAGCCAAAAGTTAAATGATTTTTAATTGTTATAACACCTCTCAAAATACCCAAATCAGTTCAGTAAGTACTAAAGAAGTCAGCAACTGTAAAATTTCTCATTGAAGAGGTTGAGTGAAGATGCAGTTGACATGGCTAGGAAAGCTGAATAAGTCAGGAGCAGAAGTGATTTGGTAAAACAAGCCTTGTTATTCGAGATAAGAGTATTCCAAAGATCTCACTAACCGCTCTTATTGTCATCTCACTTTAAAATAAGTATGATACAGACTTATTGAATCAGTTATTGAATTTTATGCATGGAAAGAATGTCTGCATTTTCCAATATCTTCAAAAAATTATTTTTGAGCTGCAAAAAGATTATTGTTAAAATATTTCATAAAATGGAAAAGAAGCTTTTGGTAATTGAATGAAATTACAAAATCAGAAAGGTGAATTAATTATTTAGTACATTTTATAGCACAGAGATATCCAGAGTCATTTAAAAGTTTAAGTAAACAGCTAGTCATTACATGGTCTAAATTACAGTATAGTAATTTGTAAAATTCAACAACTACTTATGAACTATGTGCTCTGTGAGGAATTGTATTAGCATCAAGGAATGCAAAGGTACCATTTTTACTCTCAAGGAATTTACAATTTAGTAACTGAAATAGTATTTAATAAGAACGTTAATACCCCTGCCCCCCAAATGGGGAGAGAAACACACATACATAAAGAATAATAGAAGTATGAAAAGCAGGGCTAGGAAACACAGTTTTCATAATCATTTATGAATAAGAATTTGCAAACTGTCTTCTTCAATTAGTATTAAAGATGTTTTGTGGAGGCTAAGCCTTATTGAACACAGGATATAGGTCTTATCACCAGATGTAACTGGAGAAGGATGTGATATATGTGGACAATGCATGATGATTACTTGTAGAGGTCACTGATGGTAAATTGAATGTAAAGTACATAAATGGCAGTAACTAGTGAAGCTTTTCATATTCAACTTTCCTCTCTGTTTTCCCCAATTCAGGATTCAAACAAGACTTCTTTTTTTTTAGTCTAGGAGTCTTCCCATCTTTTTTGTTCTTCCTGACATGAACTCCAGGTGTAGAATGTTTCACATTCTGGATATGTAATGATTTTCTCATAATTATATTTAGGTTAAATATTTTTAGCAAGAATACTTCATGGCTGATGTTGAGTAGTTCTTGTTGCATCAGATCAAAATACATAATGTCACATTGCTCTGCTCTCACTTGATGATTGCCAATTTACTGTCATACATGCAAAATCCAAGAGATAACTTGGACCTCTCTGCAAAAGGATAGCCTCAGAAGGAATTGCCTTAGGCAATATGAGCCTGGTTGGTTGGGGGTGGGAAAGGAGTATTAGTCATTAATCTGTTTCTATCAACTGACTACAGTGATGTAACCTATTATAACAGTTGAAATCATAGTTTTTCTGGTCTCTGAGATGCTGCCCACTTAGTTTTGTGTATTATAGAATTGCATTAAATACCATACGACTGTTTTTCTTTGCATTTATTTCTTCAAGTGATAATACAAGTACTCTAGTGAAAATATATATTATCGGTGGTTTCCACTCTTTCCAGCTGAGTATCTCTTTGTAAAGATGTGCAAATAGTTTTAAATCCTGCGGTGCTGTAAAAAGAGCCCCAAACTAGAAGTAGGAAGATTTGAACCACCCAACTGGCATGGGGAAAGCTCTTGAATCTTCCTGAGCTCTCCCATTTATCACAGTGAGATAACTCCTCTGGTTATCTGATGGGGCTGCTGGGAGGACGAAATGAGATGATGGATATGAATGTGTTCTGTAAACTGTGATGCATGCGGCAAGTCTAAGGTATTATTATCGTTTAGACCTTTATTATAGCTTCGCTAAACAGAAGCAGTCTATTATCTACCTCTCATTTGAAAGGGGAATGACAAATAGTTACTTCAAGGTAAAATGCTTCTCAAAGAGCAGAATCTGATCAATGCACTTTAAAGGACATAATGAATTATTCAACTGTTCTTCAAACCAACATATCTGAACTAAGGAAATGATCACTTTTCACCCCCCCTCTTAGCCTTCTGGAAATCAGCATGCTTTGTATGAGACCCTATCTGGAGAATCTTGGCTTGTGTTTCATTGCTGGATTAATAAACTAGAAACAGCTTTTTGAAGAAATGGAAATTTGAGAAGGATTGGTGCATCTAAATTAGGCAGTTGGCAAAAATTCACTGAATGTCTAATATGGCTAGACGGATGGATGAATGATAGGTAAGTAGATTGATTAGAGAGCTGGCACTATGGGTGATAGAAAACTGTGTGAGAAATGAATATTGACAATAATTATAGTTGACATTATTAGCATATATATATATATATATATATATATATATATATTCTCACCCAAACAGTAGGAAGTAACTAATATTGTCTCATTTTACAGATGAGGAAAATACTACTTAGAGAGGTCAAGTAGCTTGCTCAGGGTCATACAGCTAAAAAATTGCAGAGCTGGCATTTGCTTCAGACTTGCCTGACTATAAAACCATACCCTTAACCATATATGCTCTCTCAAGTTACATATGGTGTCACTGGAGAGAGAAGGATTTTCTCTGAAGGAAGTTACATAGCAATACTGAACCATGTATACATACAGTGGAGAGGAGGAGGCCATACATGTAAGAATTTAGAGGAAGAAGAGATAGATTATAGGGAACTGAACTGAACTGAACCTCATGGGAGAGGTTTTAGTCTATTTGAGCTGGCTAGATAGCTTATAAAAAACAAAATTTGTTATTCACTATTCTGGAAATCTGAGTTCAGGGTGCCAGCATGGATGGGTGGGGGCTCTCTTCAGGTCTTACAGATTTCTTATTATCTCCATATGGCAGAAAGGACAAGGGAGCTTTCTGGACCTTTTTTTTTTTTTTTTTTTTTTTTACAAAAGCACTAATCCCAACCCTGAGGGCTCCACTCTCATGACCTAATTACCTCCAAAGGCCCACTGCCTAATACCATCACTTTGGGCTTAGGATTTCAACATATGAATATTTGGGGGATTCAAACATTCAGACCATATTAAGATGTGTTTTGGAAGAGGGGGCCCTGTAGTAGGGCCTTAAAGGATTGAGAGAATTTGACCAGGAGAGAATGAACAGGAGCTGGTCCTCAGGGGGCCTGGCCAGTGCAGAGGTACAGAGTTTGGAAAGAGCAAGATACACACACCCAGGGTCAAGTGGGCTGAGAGGCCTTGCTAGGAGAGTTCTGGACACATGTTGGATGATAGGGTTAGAATGGAAGCCTGAGCCTCTGCTGAAAGGTAGAGGAGGCCAGATCACAGAGACTGCATTTTATTCCATAGGCATTAAAGATCTGCAGACGGCTTTGTACCCAGCAAGAGGTTTAATCAGAGCTGTGTCTTAATTGGGAATAAGATGTTAAGGACCTACCTGAGTTGGAAAAGATTGGCTATGAGTAAAAACATGCATTCTTGAATTGATACCATTGTAATTAGCTACTTATTAAACACAGGAAAGGAGCAAAGGGAAGGTCAGACATTATAGGCTGCAACTTTGCACTTGTGTGGTAGTTAAAATATGGATTTATTGTTGGTCAGTCTTGTTTCCTCACTTTTTAATTGCTCTTGGGTTGGTTATTAAATGTATTTGTGCCTCATTTTCTTCATTTGTAAAATAGGGATAGTTACAACAGTATCCACCTAGCATATAATAAGAGCTCAATTAATAGTTATTTTATGATTAATTTATTATTATTATTTTCTAACACCAAATCCTGCTGTTAGCTGTAACTATCTGGTGCTCAAAAAAATTAAGGGGGGGGGGGGGCTTACATTCTAGCAGAAAGAAAAGAGACAGTTTTAAAATATATATATATTTTATTGATTTTTTTACAGAGAGGAAGGGAGAGGGAATAAGAGAGTTAGAAACATCAATGAGAGAGAAACATCGATCAGTTGCCTCCTGCACACTCCCTACTGGTGATGTGCCCACAACCAAGGTACGTGCCCTTGACCAGAATCGAACCTGGGACCTTTCAATCCACAGGCTGACGCTCTGTCCACTGAGCCAAACTGGTTTCGGCAAGCGGAACAGTTTTGAAAATGTACTCCAGCTTGTTTACATTAATTTGAAAACTATAATTCTCCACTTTTCCCCTGGGATTTTTCTGAACCCAGTTTCCAAGTCTATGCTGTTCACCTTCCTCTCTATACTCACCAGTGACCATAGCTGCTGTTCCTTGTTGGACTTTGGATTCCTAATGTTGGTGAAGCAAGAGCTTGATGTTGCCCCACTGTCATTCTTGCCTTACACTCAACAGAGAAGACCTGCCTCTCTCCAAAGTGAAAGAGAGTTGTTATAGCATTCCTACCTTCTTTTGACCTTGTGGGCAAGGACAAACCCATGATTGATGGTTTGAGATTTCTGAAGGAAAACCACTCAGCAAGGTTGAAATAGGCTATTATAAAACCAGGCAATCAAGGCAAAAAAAGCCACTTACTTGGGTTGCAGTTATCAGGAAGAGAGAACACAAAGGATTCAGAGAGAACCAATTCCTGCAGGGCTTAATCGTCATTTAAAACTGAGAACTCCTGGCTTTTTCCATTGTGTGTTCTTCTACAGCCTAGCACGCCAGAGATATTCATTAAGAAGTCACTAGTAGGGATAATCTTTGGTGTAATTGCTAAGTTGGCCTTTCCAGGAGTTACTTCTTTCACGTCAGCTTTAATGAGCAGTTTTATAGACAGATATATTCTCTGGTATTAGGAGTATTGATTTCTGGGTCTAATTTAAAATAACCCAAAATTTTCCTGTTCATCTGAATAAATATTCACAACAGGAATTTTTTTAAAGGTTTGCATTGCTAATGTTCTGAAAATTTGTTTGTCCAGCAACCGACTAATTATTCATTCATTCGTTTCTATTTAGAAGACCAGCACAAAATGTGCAGTGGAGTTATTCAATGACTAAAATTTGAAATTAAACCTATTGTGCCTCCATGAAAATACTGATGGTATTCTTTTTAACCCAGAATACATTAAAACACAGGCAAAAAGTTGATGATTATCAGTGATCAAAGCCAATTATTTCACTTCTTTTTCTTCCTAATAACTCCCCCAACCTCAGAGATTGACAGTAAGATGAAATCACACAGAAAACCAGCTAGCACAGTGACTAATGCAGTTTTCTATCTTCCAACATTAAAATTATGATCTCCCAGGGGAGTGGGCATCTACATGGGCACAAGCATGACCCACGGCCATTAGCCCTTTGTGATGGAGAGCAAACAAGGCTGAGTGTAGTGTGTTGATGCTGGCTTCAAATTCAAGTCTCCCATTGAGAGGTGGAGTCTATACCTCTTTTCCTTTAAACCAGGAAGGTTTGATGGCTGCTTTGCTGTATAAAATATGGGAGAAGAGGCTATTCTTCTTACGAATTGGGACACTTGCTCTTGGATAAGCCAGCCATGCTCTGAGGAGGCCCAGGATGTTTGGAGAGGTTGCATGGACAGAGAGAAGTCAATCAACCACGTCATCAAGGTGACAGACATGTGAATGAAAAGACTTCAGATGATTACAGCTTCGGGTGGGAAGCAAATGCTTCTGTAAAATGGGAACATGATCTCTTACTCTTCCCCGCCACCCATCCCAGCTCTTCTTTAGTCACTGACCATTGACCACCCAATTGTTAACTGGGTTGTGTGTTTTTGGTCTTGATATTATGAATCCAAATAAGCAAGTCAATTTATATTGTAACATCAAGCATAACTTATTACCAAGTTTAGGTCATGCAGAGTTTTACTAACTGCATTTTCTCCAGCCCTATTCATTCTTACCTCTGTAACCTATAGTTCTTAGCAGTTAGATGAATGATTTCTTTGGCTATAATTCAGGCTCTCCCTTAAATTTTTACTTGCCTTCAAGACTATTCTTACTGACTGGTCTTGTTTTACAGGCATAAGCATGACCCTTTTGGTGTTCTGTGAAAGTGGTACTATTTGACAGCTGTAAAGGATATCATACTCCTACTTCTGGAGATTAAATTTGGACTAAAAAAATAGAATTTGGGGATGCCCTGTAGAAATTGTAGCGAAGAAAATGAATCAGTCTTCTGCATTGGTTGTTGGTCACGGCCATCATGACCTGCTACATGGAGTCAGCTTCTCCATTTTGATCTTGAAGTTGTTTGAATTAGATGGATCTGTGTTCTCCAGACAGTTGTTTACTTAGTGTGTTGCCCACAGTTACTGTGTTGTGATCTTTCACAAATGATGTTTGGAAGTTTTCTGTACATTTACTTATTTTTTTATGATGAAAAACATATACAATTTTCCATCTTTTTTTTATTAGAGTTCACATTAAATATTATTCTGTATTAGTTTCAGGTGCACAACATAGTGGTTAGACAAACATATACTTTACAGAGTGGTCCCCCTAATATTTCAAATATGCCCCCCGACCCATACATTTACTAAGTTAACCCTTTCAATAGATAAATTGGTCAATGAAGGGTAGAAAAATTGTAAGTCCTTGTCCTCCAAATAAGATGTGCAAGAATCTTACTTGATTATTTCCATAGATGTATTATTGGAATGGAAAATTGATGACATATTAAGTGTTCACTACTTGAGTAAATGAAATCCTAGCAAGTTTCATAAAGGACTAGATATGTGATTGTTTCTATATCGTGAGGTCATTTTTACAAATCAACAGAAAGGTTATATGAGGTATGCTGCATTAAATATTATTTATAAAACTAAATATGTTTCATTGTTTGTCTACAGCACTATGCCTAGCAACTTTTTTTTGTGATTTTACTTTTTCCCCACCAAGTTAGACTACCTGCATTTAAATTCCTACTCTTACTAATTGTGACCTTTAGCACATTGCTTACCCCCTTACCATTTTCTCATCTGTAAGATGAAATATTGATTGTATCAACCTGTGTGGGCTTATATAAAGCTGGCTTTATTGATTTTCTAATGGTACAATTTGAGAACCATTATATCTGACCTCATGATAAAAAAAAAAGATGCTCGGTTTCAAATTTATAATGATCGTGTTAAAACGGTTTGAATTGAGCTGATGTGTTGTAGGTCTGGCATAGAGGAAATCCTGTCTACAGCTGAGTGAAGAAACTGCCAGCCTGACAACCAAAAGTTCTGGTTTCTACCCCAAATTCTGTCAATTATGAGCTTGGAAAAAAATCAGTTGCTCCAAGCTTTAGACTCCCTGTCTGTGAAGATGAGGAAAATAATATTTTCTTTGCCAAGCTTACAGGACTCTTAAGAGAATCAATTAGCGTAATTAATGCGAGAACATAGATGATTTTTTAAAAAGAAATGAATCTGCACACTGCAGTGGCAAAGCAGGTTTGACTGAAGGCTGGCAGGAATTCTAGATTGCGCAGATTTTCTTGAGCTCGGTTTGTTTTTTTTTTTTTAACTCAAGGCACCAACTATATTGAGTAACAGCCAAACATTTGTGAGATCAGATTGCTCATGATTTCTTAACAACTGTGTTATGAAAATGCATTAAATTAATGAGCTGATGGAAATTAGTTACAGTGACAGGAGAAAAAGTTGGCAAGTTTTAATTTTTATTATTTTTACTTATTTCTCACAGTGGTTCTCAGTCAGGGGTAGAGGCTTTTGGAAATGTGGAGTGGAGTATGTTTTTGGTTGTCACAATAAGGTGGAGGGGGCATTAATAACAACATTTGGTGGACACAGGCCAGGCATGCTAACTGATCTCCCTTTGTTGAGTAAATAATTGCCCTGCTCAGAATCCTAACAGTGCCCCCATGACAAACCACTTGTTCTCTGATTTCTATTCACCTTCATAGGTCAGGTACAGAGCTAGTACTACTTGTGCAGAAAGCAAGTGGCATACTTCATATTTTGATAAATTGAAGATACTTCTCTCACTTTTCTCATCTTCACGGATTTCATTTTCAAGGCTGTACACATGTCATATGACCTTTTTGCCTCTGATTTTCTGTGTACAATACGAAAGTCAGACGTAGGTCAATAGTTATGGCTGTGAAAATAAGAGCAAAAAAAGCCACTGGCCTATCAGTGCCTGTTAATTGGAAATAATATACTTTAAAAACGTTTGCCTTCTTATTATTTATTTTTGAATAGGTAATACATTCACATGGTTCAAAAATTAAAACGGCGTAAAAGGAATACTTTAAAAAATCTCATTCTGTGCTTGTCCTAATCTATTTATTGCCCTTATCTGCCTCCTATAAGTAATCATTTTATTAGTTTCTTATTATGTTCCCATTGTTTCTTTATGCAAGCGATGGGTAGTATATAGCATCCATCCCCTTTGTAACACAAAGCTCTTGTTTGTTTAGTTTCTTATGTACTCATCACTGGTGTACTTCTACAGTCTTGCCAGGGGACGAACCGCCCTCTCACAATATATTTAGCTACAGCAGGTACTCAGGTCTTTCATTGGCTTGGAGTCATTGCTTCTGGAGACTCGAATGACCTGGTCTGGCCCTAAGCCTGCCATGCTGGGCTTGCTTTCACCCTCATCCTTTGCCCTTTTTATGCTGGATCTCCTTTCCTGGATCCCATGTCTATTCTTACTTAGTTTACTTCCTTACTTTCAAGGAGCACATCTTTCAATACCTTTCAGAAAAAGGTTGGAAAATGTATAGATCCTACATGTCTGAGCATGTCTATCATTTCCTCATGATTTTGAATGGTTTTGCTTGGTAAAGAATTTTAGGTTGGAAATTATATTTTACTTGTAGACCAGTATCATAGAGGTCATGTAGTAGAAGTGGGTGGATATTTCCTTCAAAAGATGGGAACATTATTGATTTGAACTAGATATGTTTCAAAGGAATTTTACCTACTCTGGAACAAAAAGGACTAATAAACAATATAGAAAAATTCTGAATTTTGGAGAGCCACAATTCAAGGAGGCTATTGTAGATATTGTTCACTGTATTACTATCAACTTATTAAGGAAAAAATGTTCACACTTCAGTAACAGCAATACCAGCATTTCCCATTGGTTTTGGAAATCATTGGAGTTTGCTACTGATCCAGTTTCTTTCTTTGCATTTCCTGCCAGGAGACCCACTGCTAGCATCAATGAAAGGGACCTGTTTGCATGTGCACCCATTTCCATTGGGCACCAAATACATTTTTTCCTATCCTTAAATTTTATTTGGACTAATTGCTTCACTTTGTTTTCTTAATTTTGTTCTGTCTGTGTCTTTGCCAACCTCCACAAATCCTTTTTAAATGAGGTGGGGACAGCAATAATGGAAAACACAGGCTCAGAATGTCTCACCCTAAAAAATATCCCATAGGTTTTCTAAAGACAGCATTATTTTCAATTAAATTTTTTTAGTCTTTCGTACTGCTGTATTTATGGTGAAAGTGGTACCAGCCATCTTTAGTTATTATCAGAAGAATGCTCAACCACCAACTACACAATAGTATAAATGGAAACCTATAGAAATATGTGGTTATTAGCATCTCTTGTTTGAGAGGTTTAACACGCATGTAGCTTGGGAATTTTCCTGTTAACTGAGGAGTAACTGCTCACTTATGTTACAAGCCCATATGAAACAGGAATCACTTTATTTGGTTTGGCAGCAATGACAATAACAGCTACCATTTATTGAGTTCTTATCCTGTGTGAGATGCTGGGTTATACTTAAATGTCTTATTCTATTCTTCCAACAACCCTCTGAGGTTGATATTAAATTTCTTCCTTGCTTTTTCATGCCAATCCCCACTGAAACTCCCACATTTATGATAATCTGCTTCTTACTTGGTCTCTGCATTGTTGAGTGGAAAATGTTTTCATGGCATCCACTGGTGCTCATGGGCATCCCATAAAATGGATGCCACCACCTCCTGCCCGCAGATGCCTTGTTCTGAGCAACACCCAGAGACTATGCTCAGACTCCCTGCTCCGTAGGCCCTCTCCTCTGCTCCTGCCTTCTCTCAGCATGACCTTACCTCTTAGCTAAGAGAACTTCAGTTTCCTGCCCTCATATCTATGAATGCACTTCCCTCTGTACTCACTCTTCTCCAAGGTAAACAGTGATTCTTAATCAACACTATACCTCGAATCACCTGGGAACTTAAAAACAAAAGCTCAGCTTGCAATTTTTGAAAACGATGGCTCAGCAGGTTTGAAATTGCCTTAGGAGATTCTGATGTGCTCCCTGGGTGATATCAATCAATGGGTCAGGCTCCAGGAAATGGAGTCCCTCAAGTTCAAGAGTAACCCCTCACTTGGGCTCTGCTTCTGAGCCCTTCCTTTTCTTTCTTCCAGGACTACACATTGCTCCCTCTTGTCCTGAATTTTCATCGATGCCCCTTTCCCTGTATGGCTTCAAACATAGTTTGAGTTTCTTGATCGCTGTCTTATGTTTCTCCTGCCATTCTCAGACAAGCTCCTTAAAGAATAGTTTATCATATGTACCCTGTATTTAGTTCTTAGCCGAATCACTCTTCTCAAGATCATCAGTACTCGCTAGAAGCCAAATCTGCAGGACGTTTTTGGGCCTCATGACAGCTCCCATGGGGCACACAATGCTCAGGAGACTCTTCTTTTGCCTTTGGGACACTGTTCTCGCTACTAGTCCTGCTCAATCTCTTCCTCATTTTAAATGTTTATCAAAAATATTTTTTTCTGCAACAGTAACAATGAAATAGAATGTTTATTTATAAAATGGGAGAATGGGAGAGTATCATTGGGGAGGAGATATCTTTCTGGCAGGAATTTGGATCTAGTGTTTTCTATGAGATAAATGAGATTATCAGGGGATGCATTTGGTGTGATTTAAAAAAAACTCTAAGTCAAATTCAGAAAACTTAAAGTTTTAGATCTTTGGTTTAGTCCAAGAATGGCAAGAGAATTGAGTGTCTAGAGTATGGTTTATGCCAATTTAAGAAAAAAACTGTCCATCCCTACATTTGTTTTTGAGTCTGGTAACTTTACTAAGACTAGGTCAGGGCACCTTCTATATACAGTTGACTTTTGACCAATACAGGATTGAACTGCACAGGTCCACTGACAATGCATTTTTTTTCAATAAATATTATAAATATGTTTTTCTACCTTATAATTTTCTTAATAACATTTTCTTTTCTCTAGCTTACTTTATTGTATGAATACAGTATATAACACACAAATATATGTGTTAATCCACTGTTTATATTAACGGTAAGGCTTCCAGGCAACAGAAAAAGTTATACATGGATTTTAAAATATATGTGGGCATTGATTCCTCTAACCCTTGTGTTGTCAAAAGGTCAATTGTATATTCCTGAGAGCACCTTAATATTTGGTGACCTGGGACATTGACAATGGATTTGATTTCCAGAACCTGGCTGGACAATTTTGTGCAGTCCAGAGCCGGCAGCCCATCAGTTAGCATTCTTTACTTCCTTCTGCTTTGATTTTTTTCATCATATCCCCTCCCTCCCCTCTACACAAAAGTAAAGTAAGCTTAGTGTAGAAAACTAGGAAAATACTGACAAAGAATGAAGAATAAAATAAAGTTTATCATTGCCCATAATTCCATTACTCAGATATAGACATCACAAGCATGAGTATATTTCCTTCTAGTCTTCTTATTAATGCAAACACTCTATAAGTTAAATTTGCATCAAACTGTATATGGTATAGTTTATTCTTTATGTGTAACCATCTCTATGTCTGTATTCTGTCATGAAAAATTCTTATCAGCATGACTTTTTAAATGGCTATCTAGTGTTCTAGTATTGAGATGTTCATGATTTATTTAACTAATCCCCTGTTTGTTGAACATTTAGGCATTTTCTAATTTGTGCTCTTATAAATAATACTACATTTAATAGCCTTGAACATAATGGCTTGTGCATTGCTGATTATTTCTTTAGGACATATTTCTAGATGCTGAATGTTGCGGGGTCTCAGGGTGAGAACAGTATTTTTGTGATTGGCCTCTAGCTCAACTTGCCTCCAAGAGGGAGGGAGGCTCTGGGGCCAAGGGAATTTGCCTGCTGCTAGTCACATCTGCTTGAGATCTTCTAGACTGCTTGCTGGGGTTCAGAAGGAGGCGTTGAGGAATTTCTTTAGGAGTCCATAAATGAGAAGCCTTGCCACAGGTGAAATTGAACACATACATATCAGAATAAATCCCTATTTGCTGCAGACAGGGTTTGAGTCTTTTCCGTTCTCTGCATGCCTTGGAAGAGTTCTAAATTATTTCAAAGATCAGCAGTGGAGCACCTACTGTTTGTCAGGCATTGTGCTTACCTCTGGGGGTACAAAAATAAAAGAAGCCCTCACAGGGCTTACTTGCAGTGTGGGAGACTGACAGGAAAAAGGCTATTGTGGGAGAGAATCGCAGCGGGAGCAGAGAACTGGAGAAGAGAATCTCTAGTTCTTCGGGTAAAGGTCTGAGCTGGATCTTGAAAAACAAGAAGTATTTATTTTTACAAAGAGAGAGGAAGTGGTTCCCAGGGGAGGAATGGTATGTGCAAAACCATGGAATTGTGATGATGAGGTGACAAGTCCAGGGAACCATGAATACATTCCCATGGGTGACATCTAGGCAGAACTTCTCAACTTCTGTGCCACACAAGGTGACAAATCTGCATAGACAATCACCCTATCAGTCCTAGGGCCCTGAGTCTCTAGGCCCTGGGAAGGTTCATCCATTTACTGAAGTATGTCATGTGGACAAATATAGGTAACCCTGACTTGTGCATGGTGGAAAGATAATGGGTGGGTGATGAGCTGGAGAATTGGGTTGGGACCAGATTGGGCTGGGCTATTGGGGGCCATGCAAGGAGGAATTTGGCTTTGGATTTCCTTGTCAGCTGTTTAGGGACAGTCAGTCCATCTAGGACAGCCACTGTGGCAGCCAAAGATAGGAGTCCTCAAGTTGCTTACAAACACATGCAGCTGGTGTCCGTATTTGCTCTTACCAATGCCACAGTAGGCATTCTTCCCTCCTAAATAACAATTCGATGCCGTTAGCTCTGCATATTGACCTGTTTCACGCCTCTTGGGAGAAAATATTGCAATGTCAGGATTAAACAGTAGAAACTTGCAGTTGTGAAGTCTGTTTTGAGCTGGCAAAAGGTGATAGTCTAAGGAGGAGTGATTCGAAAAGTGTTAATAGTAAAACATCAGTTATTTTGGTATCTTTAAAAGTTCTGTGCTATTTACGGTGGCTGGTGTGAAAAAAATCAGTAAATGGGAAAATCGTGTTTTGGCCAACATAAATTAAATATCCACATGTCACCACTGTATTTTCCTTTTCTCAACATTTCCTATTCATTACGTATCACTTCATATCCAAGGTTTAAGAATTCTTTAGCAGTGAAGTTAAGAAAAAGATAAAAATGATAAGATTTTAAAACTGATAGTAGATAGCACTTTGCTTTGCTTTTTTTGTTTTGTTTTGTAAATGTTGTTAATGTAGACCATAGAACTAATCGGAGAAGAAAAATAAAAGATGTTTATATTGTATTAGGTGTATATGGATTGTCTAAATGTATTTGGATTTTAGGAGATTATGCAAGCCTTTGTTTGCATGTGTATTTTTTGAGATATAAATACCTAGAAAATGACAGCTGTTTCAAATGTAAATACAATTTTCTTGTAAGTTTGCATTTTGCAAGTTCTGTTGTCAATGTAAGGAGGATTACATTTTTTCTTTCTGTTCTTAAATAATTGCACTTCAAGATTAGGAGGAAATGGAGTTCAAATGTGTGACTGGACATATTTTCATGCCAGTCTACATGGGGTATTTGGAATCCTCCTTTTCCAGGGCCTGCCCTACATCTTTCTGAGCAATCGTATAACATGGTTCAAAGACACTCAGAAATACCATATTAAAATTCAGAAGTGTTTCTGTATTGGCCAACTTCGTAACCTCCTCAACATAGCTGATGTAATGGTAAGTGATGTACCCGGAGGTCTGTCACCTCTCTCTGTCTGTCAGTCGGCCGTGACTAACCAAAGAGGAGTGAAGCAGACCATGGAACAAGGCAGGCATTCACCAGGCAAACCAGAGACAGATGCCCTTCCCTCTTGTATGGAAGGCTTTGGAGACTGATACGTCAGACCCGCAGAGATTTGTAAGGGTGTGAATGGATTTCCCAGACACTGCATCTCTAAGGCTCCCAGAGGAAGCTTCTATTCCTTAATCTCTCTCCTGCCACCTCTGCCCACTTTCTGATCACCATATGGCGGTATCATAATGATATCAGCATATTCCGGGCAATTCACACTGTTGGTGGGAAGTAGATTTATCTTAACTTTTATAAACATAATGGCTGGAAAGTAAGTCTGAAAAAACAGACTATGCCTAATTGGTTGATATTTCTGTAGGTCTTTGAAATTGGTCCACTTTTATAGTCCACCTTGAGTATTCTTGTCATTCACATCACTAGCCACAGAAATAGTGGACAGGGTCTAAAAGCAAAATGTTTTAAAAATGCTATTTTGAGAGTCAAAGGAATCAACCAAGAATGCCCAGAAATGGGGATATTTTTAATAAGTCCACTTCTACTCATGCTACTGACAGTCTTTAACAGCTAGAAAACATCAGTTCTTATAGGATGATATCTGGACAGTATGAATAACTGATGTGTAACTACTTATAAGGTTCATGAAGAATTGCCACAGGCATTGAGGACGTACCTTTGGCGGAATAGGCTGACTTAACACTGTAAGTCATTAATGTCATGTTTTCTTTTCATCTTCTGGGAATCAGTGTAAAAGCTGGTGTGTCCAGTTCCTCAGAAAGTTCAACCATTTCCATATGACTGAGCAATTCCACTCCTAGGTATCCTATGCCAAAAAGAAATGAAAACATATGTCCACACCAAAAGTTGTTTGTAAACGACCATAGCAGCATTATTCATAACAACCAAAAGGTGGAAACAACCCAAATGTCCATCGGTTGATGAATGAATAAACAAAATGTGGTATCCCCATGCAGTGGAATCTTATGTGGCCATAAAAAGCAATGAACTACTGATAGTTGCTACTAAAGGGATGAACTTTGAAAACATTATGCTAAGGGAAAGAAGCCAGACAAAAAAGGTTATGTATTTGGATGGTTTTATTTGTATGCAATGTCCAGAACAGGAAAATCGGTAGATGTAGCAAGTCAATTAGTAGTTTTTTAGGGTTGAGGATGGGGAAGGTAGCCAAAGGGTACGAAGTTTCTTTTTGAGGTGATGAAACTGTTCTAAAATTGACGATGGTGATGGTTGTGCATATCTATCAGTAGGCTAAAAAAAAAAAAAACCCACTGAATTATACATTTCAAATGGATGATTGTGTGGTTTATGAATTATATATCATGAAAAATGTTTTTTAACAAAATAAGGAATGATGAAACATGGGAAACATAAAAGTTGAGGTAGCAGTTACCTTGGGAAGTGGGAGGTGGTTGCCTCAGGAGAGGGCATCCAGATGTTTTCAGTGAGACTAGTCATGCACTGTTTTGCTAAGCTGGGTGGCGAGTATGTGCATATTCACTGTGCTCGATTTATTATAATTTTGATTTAAACCACACACATATGTCATAAGCACTCTTGGAATGTATGATATATTTTATAAATAAAATCTCCAGTCTCCCTTCCCCCTAACCTGGTAAGTCATGGAAAAGATATCTTTTTAATACATAATTTAAAAAAATCAAATGTCATTCCATGGTACTAATTGTTTTGTTGTCACTGCAATCGTTGTTATCATTATTACCACCATTTTCCAATATGTCTGGAGTGCCTGTGTACATCTCCAGGGTCCTTTGCAATGTAATGGAGCATATAACATGGTCTCTGTGTTTGAATGGGAGAAGTGGTAATAATTGCCACTATTAATAGGGGCCCGTTCAGTGCCTAGCAGTGTTAGAGAAGCTTTATTTATAAATTTTAACTTAATTCCTGTAATGACTCTATGAGATATATATGATAATCCCTATTTTACTGGTGACAAAATTGCAGAGATGAAGTCAAGTGTTCGGGGTCACAGAGCTCATTAATAAGGGATAGATTTGGAATTCTAACCCAGAGTAATATCAGAGTCTATACTCTTAATGACTATGCCATGTTGGCTTTTACTGTACCAGTGTTTATGACCTTCTAAAACCTATGCCTCACTTTGATGAAGCCCATAAAAATATCATGTCCTTTCTTCAACTGAAAATAATTCTTTTTTTTCCATATACCAAGATCATTTCAGTTTTATATTCTTTCGTTTGTAAAGAAGAGAGAATTCGTTTTCCAGATGTAACATTATACTGAATATGCATTTTCAAATGATATGGTTCCCCTGCAGTTTTAGACATGCTCCCCCCCTCTCTCTCGCACACACGATCTCAAGTATCTTGAGCTCTAGGCTGTTTTGTCATTCTGTGAATCCATGTTCAAAAAGATACCTCACAGTGGAAAACAGCATTTACAAATGCTAGATAAGTAGACTAGCAGGAAGTTTTTATTGGAGAATGAAGAGCAGAATTATAGAATGGAAGGGAAACAGAGACCTTCAGTCTAGAATGGTCACATTTTAGACAAGGGGAACCTGAGTCTTAATAGTAACCAAGTAGACTTGAAATCCTATCCGATTACTGATGAACTCAGAAAGTCACGGACTTTGTGGACTTGTGAATCACCATGTGAATGGAGGGAGAGAATGCCATGAAGTTTGTTCTTCCATCTTTTCAGTAATTATGATTTGATCTCCAGCTCCATGCTGGGCAGTGTCCCAAGGGCTTTACATCAGAAATGAGCAAGATGCCTTGCAGAAATCATAGGCCCACATGAGAGTGTGTTATAATGTTATAATAAAACAGGAGGCATTGGCACCTCAGAAGATAAACATTTATATAAACCTTGGAAGAGGGGAGGTGTCTGAGAAAGATTCCAAGTAATCCATGCTAGAAAGTTAGGTGGAGTTGAGAGAAATTTGGTATAGGGAGGAAAATGCTCCTAATTTGACAGGCGGCAGGAGGCCGTGATGCTGAGAAAAGTTATCCTGGAACATGTCACGAAGGGCCTCTTGCTCCACGTTTACCCCACAGATAAAGGGAGTTCATTGGCTCGTACGAAATAGGGGGAAGGGTAACATGTCCAGATTTGCTGCAGAGAAATGACTCTGGTAACAGTGTCCAAGGAGCACTGGAGAGGGAAGGGCAAATTCCAGGGGAAAGGCTGTTTTCCTCAAGTCAGGAGGATTAAGCAGTTCCTGTGCGCACATATTATTGATTGTAAGATGCTACATTATTTTATGTATTAAAAGAAGAAAAGCAGTATTCTAATTTTCAGATGCATTTCTGTTTCAAAGATGTTAACTTGTGAAAAAAAATGTGTATTTTAGAATTGATGAAATGTAGTCATAAGTACGTAATACACATTTGTCTAAAGAAAGAAAGAACGAATTTTATCTGTTAGTGTCCAGTGTAGTCTTGGCATAGAAAAAGTACCTGAGCTATGAGCATTGCATTTTATTTCAAAGTTGTATAGCTTCTCTTAGTTGACATTAAAATGATGAAGGGAACAATTGATGGTTTTCCTTGAACATTGTTCTTTTGTGGGTGTAACAATCTCTCTTGATGGAGTATTTGGGAAGAAAGATTTCAGAAGTGGCTGGAGGAGGAAGTAGCTCTGTGGGAGGTGACATGATACCATTTAGATTTCAGGTCAAGTTGGAGAAGCTGTTTTTCTGGACTTATGGGATCATGGTATGGTTCAGGAGGCAGGATTTAAAAATCAGCCAGCAGGCCACCACAGGATTGAAAAGAAATACTCAGGAATGTGATTTACAGGTCTGCCCCTGGGGGCACTCCTGGAGGGAAATTGCTGTGTGTGTGCTTAGCTTATGTTTTTGATGACTACTCTCTTTTGCTGTAGCTGGGTATTTCCTGATCCTCTGGTCTGTCCTGTCTGTTCTTCCCCCACATTTGCTCAGTGGGATTCCAGCCAGGAATGTCTAAGAGACAAGGGCAGCTGGTCCTGCACTGACCTCCAGATTGCATTTTGCTTCTGCGGCTGTTTTGCTTCAGTTCGCACCATTTGGGGGCACTTGGACAGGCAGAGTGCAGCAAGCTCTGCCAAATTTGGATACATTCTTTGCATTCTCCATGTGTTTGTACTTGTGCAACCTGAGAAAGCGCACTGAGCTCAGACAGAAGGGTTGAGGAAGGTGGTTGAAAGTGCTGACTGCCTTTAGATAGACTGAAAAGTGGCCCTTATACAGAGTCTATAGAAATGTGACTTACAGGGGCATGCCACATTATGTCCAAAGGACAAAGCCAGTTTTTATTAAAAAAGAAGACAGGAAGGTTGTGGAACCTTTTTCTTTGGGGCAGAGTAGGATGGTTATTCCTGTGCCCAGTGAAACGCTTGAAAATGGTAGAAAGTTGAATCTCTTAGGAGACAAAAGGATGCATTTAAAAGATCCTTGTGTATGATAACTGTATTGTCTTGAGAAGCTAGATTCAGGTCTGATGGTCTTTGGACAGAGCAAGGATGTGCTATTTCATATGCTGAAAATGCTGCATGTTAATTTAATTGTGTCGATGTCCCTTTCCTTTAGAAGGACCCTTGTTACCTTTTTTGGTAGGGATTTCTGTCATTACTGTTTGCTTTGTCTTGCCACTCCAACCCTCTCCTTCCCTTTCTCACAGCTGCCAGTTTGGAGAATCTGATTAGAACTTGCTTTAAACACTCGGTTCTCCACCACTTCCCTAAAGTGTCCTTTGCCCTGCCCTGAACTTTCCTGCCCCAATTTTTGTCCTTTGGCTGGGTGACATCTACCATATGCACTTGTACAAATTATGCCTTTCAATAACTGGGCTCAGCCTTAAGCCGCTAAACAAAATATTCCTTGCTTCTTGCTTATCAGAAATGATTTCAGCCTCTTCTGGACTGCTAAGGCTTCATTTGTACTTTTTTGGGGGGCCACTCCTTGACAGTTCTCTATTTGTATCATAGAAAACCAGAGGTGCTGCTTGAAAAACAATCTGGGGCAGACCCCATGTTTTGTTGTTGTTGTTGTTGCTGTTGTTGTTGTTGTTTTCTTTCTTTAAATGAGAAAAAGGAAAGTATGTTACATGTCAACTCCAAAGCTCCAACCAATTTCAGTGAAAATACCTGTAAGTAAACTCTTTTGTTAGCATATAATACTAGAGGCCTGGTGCACGGAAATTCGTGTGGGGGGGAGGGGGAGGGGGCGGGGAGTGTCGCTCAGCCCAGCCTGCACCCTGTCCAATCTGGGACCCCTCAAGTGATTTTTGACTGCCTGTTTAGGCCCAATCCTCGCACAATCCAGGACTGCTGGCTCTGAACTACTCACCTGTCTGCCTCCCTGATTGCTCCTAACCGCTTCTGCCTGCCAGCCTGATCACCCCCTAAACACTACCCTGCCAACCTAATTGATGTCTAAGTGCTCCTCTGCTAGCCTGTTTGCCCCCAACTTCCTTCTTCTGCCAGCCTGGTCACCCCTAACTGCCCTCCCCTGCAAGCTTGATTGCCCCCAACTGCCCTTCGTTGCAGGCCTGGTCTCTTCCAACTGCCCTCCCCTGCTGGCCTGATTGCCTATAGCTGCCCTCCCTTGCAGGCCTGGAACCTCCCAATGGCCCTCCCTTGCTGGCCATCTTGTGGTGGCCATCTTGTGTCCACATGGAGGCAGCCATCTTGTGTGTTGGAGTGATGGTCAATCTGCGTATTACTCTTTTTATTAGATAGTATAGAAGCCTGGTGTATGGTTGGGGGCCTGCTGGTTTGCCCTGAAGGGTGTCCTGGATCATGGTGAGTGTTCCCTTGGGGCGAGGGGCAGCCTGGGAGAGGGGCCTGTGGTGGTTTGCAGGCTGGCCACACACCCCAGCGACCCAAGTGGAAGCCCTGGTATCTGGGATTAATTTATGTTCTACAATTGAAACTTTGTAGCCTGGAGCAGAGCCAAGCCTTCTGCTCTCTCTGTGATGATAGCCATTTCTGTTTGGGTTTATTTAAATTCTATAATTGAATCTTTGTAGCCTAGAGTGTAGGCCTAGGCAGTAAGGCTACAGAAGCTTGGCTTCCTCCATTGCCTGGGCAGCCCTAGCCTCTGCTCTCTCCAACCCCATGGCTGCCACCATTCCTGTTGGTATATATCTTCTATAATTGAAACTTTGAAGTGTTGATTGAAGGCCTAGGCCGGCAAAGGCAGGTGGAAAGCTTGGCTTCCTCCATTGCCGGGGAAACCCAGTGGCCACAGCTATCTTAGTTGGGTTTATTTGCTCCTGATTGGCTCGTGGGCATGGCTTGATCAGGGGTATAGTCAATTTGCATATTATTCTTTTATTAGATAGGATGCTAGGACCTTAGCTTTTGATCACTAAGGACTGTTCTATGCCAACAGGTACATCCCAGGCCACATCCTCTTTGTTGACTGAATTTGGCACTTTCCAAAATCACCTTCACATCATTCTGATGTCCCACCAACTGACTTCGAAGTGTAACTTGAAACTTTTCTATCACATTATTTTCCTGTATACACATTGGCCAGATACTGTTACTTAAGAGATGAGTACAGTTCCTGAGGCTTTGGAACTGAAGATGAGGAGGAGTCTGTGAAGCCGTTAGGAAGGAGGTGGTCTGTGGACGTGTCTCTTTTGCTTATTGGCTTTCTTTTTCTTTGTGGTTCCTCAGCACATGGAAGGCAGGAACCACATCCCATTGACCTGTGGTAGTTGCTTAACATGTTTTGAAGTGAATTAGTTGATTTTGTGGTGTTTAAAAGGTGGTTCTGAGCTGTTACTTTGTGAGGATTTTAGTCGGTTAATCTGCAGCAGTTGTGGAGTATTGGGAACTTCTGGATCTTGACGCTCCTTCCTCTCAGTCATCTCGCAGGTTTTTCTTGGTATTTGCAATAGTTTTTTTCAAAGCCTTGTTCTCCTACTCTTATGGCCTTATAGGCAGTCACTAACATTTTTTTGGTCTTACAAGTGTCTTGAGACAGAAAACAGAAATAGATATTTCTTTGGGGGTAGCATTAGTGGTGTCATCACAACCCCAGCACAGTCTTTAAGTTTTTTGTTTTAAATTACAGTTGAAATTCAATATTATATTAGTTTCAGATGTACAGCATAGTGGTTAGATATTTACATAATTTATGAGGCGACCTCCCTATAAATGTATTTCTCGTGTGACACCATACAGTTATTACATTACTTACTATATTCTTTATGTTTTACTTTACATCCCTTTGACTGTTTTGCAACTATTTTTTACACGTAATCCCTTTACCTTTTTTACCCTTCTATCCCCCCTCCCATCTGGCAGCTATTAGCTTGTTCTCTATATCCATGAATTTGTTTGTTTTATTTGTTCATTTACTTTGTTCTTCAGTTCCACCTATAAGTGAAATTAGATGGTACTTGTCTTTCTCTGACTGACTTATTTCACTTAGCATAATACCCTCTGGGTCCATCTATGCTGTTGCAAATGATAAGATTCCATTCCTTTTTTATGGCCAAATAATATTCCATTGTATCTTTTATATCCACTTGTCTATCGATGAACACTTGGGTTGCTGCCATATCCTGGCTATTATAAATAATGTTGCAATGAACATAGGGATGCATATATTTTTTCAAATTAGTGTTTGGGATTTGTTTGAGTAAATACCCAGAAGTGGGATTGCTGGGTCATATGGTAGTTCTATTTTTGAATTTTTTGAGGAACCTCCATATTGCTTTCCTCAGTAGCTGCATCAATCTGCATTCCCACCAATAGTGTACCAATGTTCCCTTTTCTCCACATTCTTGCCAATCCTTGCTGTTTGGGGATTTATTGATGATAGTCATTCTGACAGGTGTGAGGCCATATCTCCTTGTGATTTTAATTTGCATTTCTCTGTTGATTAGTGACAATGAATATCTTTACATATGTCTATTGACCATCTGTATGTCTTCTTTGGAGAAATATTTATTTAGGTCTTTTGCCCATTTTTAAAATTGATTTTTGGTGTTGTTAAGTTGTATGAGTTCTTCATAAATTTTGGTTATTAACCCCCTTATCAGATGTATTGATGGTGAATATGTTCTCCCATTTTGTAGGGTATATTTTTATTTTCTTGATGGTTTGCTTTGTTGTGCAAAAACTTTTTAGTTTGTTGTAGTCTCATTTGTTTGTTTGTTTGTTTGTTTATTTTTCCCTTGGAGACATATACAAAAAATATTACTAAGAGCAGTGTCAAAGTGTTTATTTTTTCTTGGAGTTTCATGGTTTTGAGTTTTATAGAAATAGATATTTCTAAACACCAAAGGTGCTTTTTCTTAATTGATTGATCATGGTTATTGTTATATACTAGTACTAACACCCCACCCCTTATAAGAGAAAGAGACTTGAAACAGATGAGACAGGAAATATAAAAATAGTTTCTGTCCTTAGGACTTAGAGTCAAGATAAGAGATAAGTCATCTCAGCCAAAGAATCTGCATGGATAAGTAGAGACAATGGAGGCATCCCCAGGAAATCTGTGGATTAGGATCTTGAGGGTTCCCTGATTTATCCTTATGTGACTCAGTTGCCTTACAGCTCAGAATTGATTCTTATGAAATGGGGGTGAGTGGTAAAGCATGTGTTGACAGATTATTAAAAGGCCAACCGAGTTTCTAGATATTAGAGTCCTTTCAGATATATGGCTTCTCTTCTCTAAAAAATGCAAATGTATTAAACCTGGAATCTACTTTCAGGAGGTTCCCAGGCCTTGATGGGTACAGGGTAAGAACTATTTGATAGAAGTTAGTGTAGGGGAGGATAAACTGTTTTTTGGTATTTTTTGTTTGTTTGTTTGTTTGTTTGTTTTTTTTACCTATCTTAGATTCATTCATTGAGACCCTGCTGATTAGACTGACAAAAGACAAATTCAAAAAGAAAAGAGAGTTTGGGGGTTTTGTTTTGTTTTTAACATGTACATCATTTATATGTAGAGGAGAACTCAGTGATGAGTAACTCAAATTGGTGGTTACATAGCATCTTAACAAAGAAGCAATAAATCTGTAGAGCAGTGCGAAGACAAAGGGAAAGGAGTGGCAGATTGGGAAGGTCAGTATATGAGGAAAACTAATGGAAAACAAGGACCAGTTAGCAAGGTTTGTTATGCAAACTCATTCTTTGGGGTCTTCTCTGGGCCACAGGGATTCATAAAAATCATCCTGCCTTTCCTGGAGGAGGGAAGTGTGTGTGTGTGTGTGTGTGTGTTTTCAGTTGTCTTCTGCTCAAAATAATTCTTATGTCAAAGTGGCATATTTTGGGGTGACATATTTGGAACCCTTTCAATAGTTACAAACCAGAACACCCATATCATGAAGGGCAGGTGTTAGATTAACACATATCTATGCAACCAGTTAGGGAAGCAGGTTGATATTCTCAGACTTTTGCCTGAATGAGGTGGGATCCCCAAACATCACCCAGCATGAAGTTATTCCTTAGAGACCAATGCCAAGTACAGTGTGGCAGCTTCTGTGAACCAAGGCCTTTAGTTCTATCAGCTGAGTGGCTATGTGGGGGACACTGTGAAACAGGGTCTGTACAGAGGGTTTGTAAACAATACCTAGTTGCTCAGTCCACCTGAGAATGATGGTAAGAACTAACGGCCTAGAAAGTTCAGAGGTGGTTACTATGATAAATGGCATAAAATGAGTTTGTGATCTAGCACCATTATTACTTATTACACAGTTCCAGTTCTGTTTTGTGTTTTTTTTTTCCTTTTTTACTTTCAAAGATGGTGTGGCCATTATTAAGACGGGGTGGAAATCTGACAGGAGTATATTCAGTTGGGTGGCATTTTAATAGCTAAATTAAAGTGCCAAGAGTAATTACGCAGAGTCTGCTACATGTGGCTGATTGTGTTTCTGAGCTTTTGAACAGAAAGAAGAACATTGGTTATTAGGTTTCACTTTACTGTGGTTAAGTCAGGGCTAGAAAGGTACAGCAGACTACTCATATGATGCCTGAATGTTGGATTTGCTGATCATGGCGTGGCCACTGAAGGTGCGTAGGAACCTTAATCCCATTGGTAGTCAGGACCACTTGTGCTGCGTATCATTCCCAGTGTATTCTTATCTTGTGCTATTCTCTAGGGCGCCATTCACATAGGTTGCTATGCAAATGATGCCTCTCGGGTTTATGAGGAGAGGCCACCATAATGCCAGTTTCAAATGGACATAATGGGTTGATGAAAACAAGGGGCTCCTCCAAGGAGCAGTTGGCAGGGCAATGATGAATGGCTTTCATGTCTCCATGCTCACTGCTTGGCTAGGTGGCAGTCATATTACCATTTCAGTGGAAATCCTGATCAGTTCCCTAAGGACTCACTTCATTACCCCAGGGGGTACGAGTCCACATATGGGCTGCTCCTCAATTGTAACTTGGACATTATCTTCCTAAAAGAATCTTCTGTGGCCACATCAGTTGCACAGAGCAGAATGCTCTATGTTCCATTAAGTGATTCATAGATCCCCTAATGGCAGACTTAATAGGCATGCAACATCTGCCCATTAAGAATATGTGCTCTGAAGCACTCAGAAGTTCCCTTAGCAGGTGCTCCACAAGTGCCTGTACCTCCCAGTGCCTGCTCCTGGAAGACGGGGATTGTGACATTTCATCCGTGGATTCCCAGGGCAAAGTGTAGAACTGGCATGGAGCAGGCATTCAGAAGATATTTTGGAAAATGATTAATAATAGACTGAAAACTCTGTGCACAAATGCTGTTGCAGAGTTCAGTGAAATGAACTTTTGTTTTAAATTTCTGAAGTTACAGTGTTAACACCAGTGAGCTTAGTTTCTAGACACTTCCCATTATTGTTAGGCCAGAAGGAAGGAAGATGCCATTTTATGCGGCCCAGTAAGTGCCATGTGTGCTAGATTCTCTGTAGGCCAATTGTAGGTTGGTATAGTTTTTCAATCACTTATTAGCAGTGTTTGCACCTCCGTTTTCTCATCTGTAAAATTTTAATGCTCATATCCATCTCATGGATTTTTTCCAAGATTATAGATCATGTATGCAAATGATTAGCACATAGTAAATAAAGAACACTATTATCTTCCTCCTTCCCTCTTTCCTTTCCTCCTTCCCTCTTTCCTTTCCTCCCTCCCTCTCTCCTTTCCTCCCTCCCTCCCTCCCTCCTTCCACCTCCCTTTCTCTCCTCTTCCCCCTCCTCCTCCTTCTCCTTCTCCTCCTCCTCCTCCTCTTCCTTTTCTTCTTCTTCTTCTTCTTCTTCTTCTTCTTCTTCTTCTTCTTCTTCTCCTTCTCCTTCTCCTTCTCCTTCTCCTTCTCCTTCTCCTTCTCCTTCTCCTTCTCCTTCTCCTTCTCCTTCTCCTTCTCCTTCTCCTTCTCCTTCTCCTTCTCCTTCTCCTTCTCCTTCTGTTTCTCTTACTGCTTCTCCTTCTCCTTCTTCCTCTCCCTCTCCCTCTCCCTCTCCCTCTCCTCCTCCTCCCCTCCCCTCTCCCTCTCCCTCTCCCTCTCCCTCCTCCTCCCTCTCTCTCCCTCTCCTCCTCCTCCTCCTCCTCCTCCTCCTCCTCCTCCTCCTCCTCCTCCTCTTCTTCTTCTTCTTCTCTCTCTCTCTCTCTCTCTCTCTCTCTCTCTCTCTCTCTCTCTCTCTCTCTCTCTCTCTTCTTTTCTTTCACACTTATTGAGGACCCCCTGTGAATGTTGACACTGTTAGAAACTAGAGATACTACCAATATGACTCAGAACTGCTCCAGGTAACTCACTCACAGTCTAAGGGGGAATCAAATACTTAAACACATAATTATAATGCATGTCAGGTGTTATAGTAATTTTCTAAAACAAATAATGTGAGAACACAGAGGAGGAGCATCTAGCTCTGCTGGGATGAAAGAAGTGGGTTTTAGGAAGGGTTAGGAAGACATGATGCTTACTTTGATTTGAAGGTTGTAACCAACTTGAAAGGAAGTGGCTTGTGAACAGACTAATTGAAAGTAGTCAAAGTAGAACAGGTGTGTTTATGTATTTATATGTGTGTTCAGTGGTGGTTGAGTAAAAAGTACCCTGTGTGAGAGATGTACTTCATTCACAAGAAATTCAGGGAATTCAACAAAGTAAAATAGCATGCTCGTTGCCACACAGCTAGTCAGTAGCAGGGTTTGAAATCTGAACTGAAATTATTTCTACAATGCAAGTGTTCTTTTTACCTTATGATAACTGATTTTAAAAATATGTAAATTACACTCTTTAGTGTGCTTCATATTACTTCTTAGAGCCCAAGCCTTTTAGGAGGGAGAGTATTTATAGTCAATAATGTATGCCATTGGCAAGTTTTATGTTATAAAATTAAGGTGGTAAGCCAGGCTTTTCAGTAGTGGTTGTTTTGGGTTACTGGCCTTGTCCAGCAAGCCAAGAGGCAACTCGATGAGAGGAAATCAGACCTGGCCTTCTGGTCAGAAGTGAAGAAATATTAAGAGGTAGAGGCTGAGGGCAGGCGTGCCAGCTGTAGCCCTGGTCAGTGACTCTATTGACTATGTTAAGGTATATGGAAATCACCCAAACACATACAGGCTGTTTAACTGTGTGTTTTTATTCCTGGAGAGGGTTACAGTAAATTAAACGTATTCAATAGTCAAGTAGCTCACAGCCAGGACTCTTTTCTCTTCTTTGGAAAAATCTGCCCCGACATCACCTCCTCAGCCAGTAATGTTACTGTATAGTCTTTGCTTTGGTTCTGCTGGAGTCCAGGTTCTGAATCACTAAGCCATTTTAACTGTACATTTTTCCTGTGAAGAACTCAGAATTACTCTACCTTGACCTCTAAAATGTTGCAGAGGCAAGAACTAGTCTCCTTATCAGTGCTGGATAGAGGTGCAGGCCTCCCTCTTAGGGCTTAAACTCTCATAGTGGCTTCTGTACACAATAAGTGGTTTCACTCAAGAGAGAAAGTTTCTTTTCATGACATGTAGATTTTTTCAATTGCTGTCACTTTTAATCCATTATTTGACTTAGTAATCAGCTATACAAAATTGCACTTCTTTCTAACAATATCTCTAGTCGTATATTCCTCAATTTTCTTGTCTTAAAAAAGCATTCTAATGTGGTGGGCACCTAAGAGGATAAGGGCAAAAATTATCCCCAGAGAAATTTGGAACCAGTGTGGAAGATATATGCTGATATCAGGTTTGGGGATGTGGCCACACACTTCTTTTAGTTCCACATTCACTGGAAAATAGTGTATCAACGAAGTAGGTACTTATCTATACATATTCTATACTTAGCATTGAGCTAAATGGTATGGTTAACTGTGGAATGGGATTCAATAATCAGAGTGAGAGTTTATGCAGGGTAACCAAAGATACTTATCTACTGGGTCTAAGTAAGCCTTAGTTACTGAGCTCTGAAGCACTCCCAGGACAGGAAACTGATATTTTAATTGTTGTGTGCTGCTTATATCTAGTTCCTCATTCTTCTTAATTGAAGCAACTTTCTTCATGATTAAATTATTTTTCATCCTTTTTAAGTGTGAAATATATAATCACACATAACAAAAATGTTCAATTCATTTCATTGACACCAGTGTGACTGACACTCTATTTGACAACTACAGTGATCCTATTTGCCCCACAGACAAACCTTACTAATCTGAAGACTTGGAAGAGGACCAGGGGATGGTGAGAAGTTAGATTTAATAGTCATTTGTAAATATTCTTATCCTCCTTAAGGCTTAGACAACATCTAAGAGGTACTATAGAGGCAGTGTTTAAAAACAGAAGCCCTAGAGCATGGATGTTAGAGATGTCTGTAATTAGCCAGCAATTGGATGTGAATGCCCCTGGACTGCTTGAAAAGTTTTTTTTTTAAAGTATTGTTTTTGTTATATTTTTACATTATTACTTGCCTTAAAACCTATTCTGTATGGACAAAAGAAGAGTAAACTGCTATCCAGCTCCCTAAATAATAGCAAATTATAAATTATAAATGAAATAGAGTCCCAGTGCATGAAATTTATGCATGCTGTGTGTGTGGGGGGGGTGTCCCTCAGCCTACCCTGCATCCTCTCCAATCTGGAACCCCTCGAGGAATGTCCAACTGCCCATTTAGGCCCGATCCCACCAGACATTCCTCTCACAATCCAGGACTGCTAGCTCCCAACTGCTCACCTGCCTGCCTGCCTGATTGCCCCTAATCGCTTCTGCCTGCCAGCCTGATAACCCCCTAACGTCTCCCCTGCCAGCCTGATCCATGCCTAACTGCTCCCCTGGTGGCCTGATTGCCCCTAGCTGCCCTCTCCTGACAGCCTGGTCACCCCTAACTGTCCTCTTCTGCAGGCCTGGTTGCCCCCAACTGCCCTCCCCTGTTGTGGGTGATCAGGCCAGCAGGGGAGGCAGTTGGGAGGGACCAGGCCAGCAGAGGAGAGCAGTGAGTGGTGACCAGCCCTAGGTCTCCATCCGCAATTCCCCTGCAGACCTGGTCACCCCCAACTGCTCTCCTCTGCTGTCCTGGTCACCCCTAACTGTCCTCCCCTGCAGGCCTGATCACCCATAACTGCTCTCTGTTGCAGGCCTGGTCTCTCCCAACTGCCCTTCCCTGCTGGCCATCTTGTGGTGGCCATCTTGTGTCCACATGGGGGCAGGATCTTTGACCACATGGGGGCAGCCCTCTTGTGTGTTGGAGTGATGGTCAATTTGCATATTACCTCTTCATTATATAGGATAGGGGTGACATAAAGAGGATTTACTGAACTTGAAAATTAGGAATGTAAGTGATATAGGTGAACAATATACTTCTGCATGTTTTTATGAAAATATCTGTATTGGTGGAAAGTAAATTTGAACCCTTAGAGATAATGGTGGGCTGACTGTAGTAATTCCACTGAGAAACTTACCTATATTTAATTTAACATATTAAAACAAACAAACACTTACATTCTTGTGGAAAATAGGCATTCCAAGCTGATGCACACCATACCTGAATGTGGCTTCATAGATGTATATTTCCAAGGGATGCACATTCTTATCTTCATGATGTGTAAAGTCTTCCTTATTTATCTCTTTATTTCACTGAAGAAAAAGTAAATAACTGATCTATGTTATCTTATTGGTCTTGGTAAAAATTATTTGCTTACCAAAACCTCTGTGTCATGATACTGTGAGTTGCTAAGGATATTAATGTGAAGCTAGCCCAGCCCCTGCCTTGTGCAGGGAGAAGCGTACCTGAGTGGGGGAGGTGAATGTGAACAAATTATTAAAGCTATGTAATTTGTATATTTGTTCCTTTGTTGCCTGAAACAAACATAGTACTTGTAAAAATAATACTAGTAATGGCTTTATCATTCTTTATCACATGTGTGTCTCTTATTTTGCCATAGCCATGTGTGTTCAGTACTTGAAATCTATCTACCTTTTGAAATGCTAATGGAACTATGAAGCTTTCTGAATAAAGGTGCTGGCTTACAAATGACATGTTTCTGTCATTTGTCATTTCTGACAGAAGTAAATCATTTGATTAACATGCATCTTTTTTAAACAATACCATTAAAACAAAAGCATTGTTTTCCCTCTCCTGTTCTTTCTCTTATGCCAGTCCTGTGTGTATTCCACAGTCCAGCTGCCCACCTTTCCTTTCAGCCACCCTTGGTTCTTCAGTCCATATTGATTTACCATTCATCTGAACTCTCTTCACAGTTACATTGTGTTCTGCCTGTCCGTCTGGTTAGAGCAGGGTTCTTGAATTCTATCTCTTCTCCTTTCCAAGCAGGGTGCTGGAGAAATTGATTACAGCATCTTCCCCAGCAAGTGCTCCCACCTTACGCATCCAAGTGGCTGCCCCTCACCTCCATCCAGTTTCAAGCACTTGCCCTCCTAGTTCTGCCTGGAAACCTGGAATCCACAGAACTCCCTTCATGGCTCTCTCCTGTGCTCTGCAGCAGAGAAAGTCCAAGATCTGCTAGGAATTACTTGTCTCTTGGGACCTGCCCTGGTATCCCTCCCACTTCCATGCTCAGCATTTTCAAAGCAGTGGATACTACCAAACCTTTTCTTTATGTTTTTAAAAAAGATTTTTATTAATTTCAGAGAGGAAGGAAGAGGGAGAGGGAGAGAGAGACAAAAATATCAATGATTAGAGAGAACCATTGATTAGCTGCTCCCTGCATGCCCCATAATGGGGACTGAGCCCTCAACCCAGGCATGTCCCCTGATCAGGAAAATAACCGTGACCTCCTGGTTCATAGGTCAATAATGCTCAGCCTTGTAGGTTATGGAGAAGGCAGATCCGGCTGTCCTCCCCAGCCCTTTCTTTATTCCTTTCATTTCTCTATTCTCATAGAGAAATGAGAATCTGCTTTTTACATAGAAGAAGGTAGAGGGATAGAAAGTCAGAAACATCAATGAGAGAGAAACATGGATCAGCTGCCTCTTGCACACCCCCTGTTGGGGATATGCCCACAGCCAAGGTACATGTCCTTGACTGGAATTGAACCTGGGACCCTTCAGTCTGCAGGTCAATGCTCTATCCACTGAACCAAATCGGTTTTGGCTTTTCATTTATTTTTCACTTATTTTTCTCTATTACTAACTAGAGGCCCAGTGCACAAAATTTGTGTACTTGAGGGAAGTGTCGCTCAGCCCGGCCTGTGTCCTCTCACAGTCTGGGAGCCCTCAGGGGATGTGGGCCTAAGTCACCACAGACACCCTTAGTGCTGCCATGGAGGCAGGAGAGGCTCCTGCCATTGCACTCACCAGACATGAGCTCAGCTTCTAGATGAGCGGTGCTCCCCCTGTGGGAGCGCACTGACCACCAGGGGGAAGCTCTTGTATTGAGCATCTGTCCCCTGGTGGTCAGTGAGCATCATAGAAACCTGTAATTCTACCATAGAGTCAATTTGCATATTAGCCTTTTATTATGTAGGATTAAATATGCTCTTTGAGGGTAAGCTCATACCATAATATCTGAATCCTCCATAACACCAAATAGTTCAACTTTCCATACACTTATTAGAACTAAGTGGTAATAAAATTTCCTCATTTAATATAGATCTGTTATATATTACCTCTTTGATGGGTATTTTCCATGCATGTTCCCTCATTCTTATACCTCTGCTAAGTAGGTTTTATTCATATTTTTGGAACAGTAATATTTATTTGCATCATCTTGAGTTCTTGTTAATTCTGACTCATCGAGTCTGGGCAGGATCCAAGATAATGCTTTTCTAACAGGCTCCTGTGTGCTGGTCGTGAACTACATTTTCAGTAGCATCCTGTTGATAGGTAAAGAAAGTGGTTCAACGAGATTAAGTAATTTTTCAGAGATTACACAACTGGAAGTGGAAAGCCCCAATGACACTTGATTAGTTCATACACAAATTGCTACTCATCTTCCCACACCACACTGCTGATGTGGAAAGCATTTTTGTTGAGCATTTCAGAGGACTCAGAGATAATGAAGATGCACACTTTCTGGAGAGCCTCCTTCCAGGATAGTAAGACAGATGCATCCTAGGCAGTCTCTGGGATGCCCTTTAATGAGGAGTTTAATGGATGTAAGGGGATCATCCTTAGGTATGAAATATGATTTGAGTTGGGACTCGAAAGCCTGGTAAGACTTTGATAGAGGTGTGAGAATGCAACACTTTATTGGTAGTAGGCACAAGGACACAGCACATCTTCTGGGCATGGTGAGCAGTCTGCTGATACATGGAGAGGGCTATACTGTGGCTGTAAAGATGTTGGTTGGGGGTGGATGGTGAAGTGGAGTAGTCAAGGTGAACCACTGGAGGATTTGGAGGAGAGACTCACAATAGCACATGGTAGGTGCCCAGGAGATGAGCACTGGTCAATGTAATGTGATCCAATTGTTAGCCATCCATTGCTCATGCCATGCTATTGACTCTCCATAGTTTATGTGGCCTGGTTATATGTCGCCTGTAATGACCTTTACTATTGTTTGTAGAGAGCCTGTCTTAATAAAATCTCTTGGAGGATATCTTATTCCCTTCCCCCTTTCCAAATTTTTCTAAGCTAAGAAAATGTCCTTTTCCCACAGACCAGTAATAAACATTCTTCTTAAAAGAAGTATTCTTTTTTTCAGTAGCAACTTGCAATTGGAAAAGTGGAATAGAGACAAAACACAATCCTGGCCTGAATGGAGACCGGTTTTTCTTTGTATGAATAACTAGCATTCCAGTCAGGTTGCCACGGTGATGCTGAGATTATAACTGTTCAAGCCAGCAGCCAGGGAATGCTGCCCAATTAGTTATTCTCAGCTGCTAGGTTACCTTGACAGTGGTTCAGAGAGCAGGTCTAAATTCAGAGGCCCTTAGATGAGCAGTCAGATACCTATGGGCCTGCTGTCCTCAGTAGGGTGCAGGGACTACAAGCCCCAACATGCCCTGGTTGGGGCCATATAGGATGTAGACAGCCATGTGAAAGGAAACTCCATTTTTAATTACTTTTTATTCTTTCCCCCTCCCCCTATTCTTCTTCCCCCTTTGTAAGAAAGGGTTCCCAGAATTCCTGTGTCACTAGCCAGCTTCATAAGGGTTTTCATTGTTTTCAGGGCTACCTTCAGATGTTGCAGTTTGGAGACAGTGGGGAGAATGTGTGTTTGGCACTGGCTACTTTTCTCTTTTGTGAACAATCTACCTCTCTGGGTCAAAGCTGAGAATAAGTAAAATAACGTTTGCAAAATGCCCTATACAGTGTCTGAGGCACAGGAGGTAACCGGAAAAAAGTGGTTCTACTCAAATATTGTTTCAGAAATCATAGAGCATTAAACAGTGTAATGATCATTGTCACCATCTTTTGGTAGTCTTTATCCTGAGTCAGAATAGGCTAGCATATGCTGTGTTGACTATCTTAAAGATAAAAGACAGCTGAAGTTTATCTTGTAATCATGCCACATGTCCAGAACCAGTTAGGAGAGGGCTCTAGGCATCAGCTTCCCACGGACAGACTGATGGAGGTTTCATGCCCACATTTGCTTCCACAGTCATCACAATCTATAACATAGGAATTAAATATTCCACCTGAAAAGCACATTGCTTCCACTCACATTGCATTGGTCAAAGCAAATCACGTGGCTAAACTCAACTTAAAAGTGGGGTGTGGATGTGCCATCCTATAACATACCACCAGGAGTGAACAGGAATCCTTCTTTTCTTTAAAAAAAAAATTTAAAAAAAATATATATATATATAATTGATTTTTTTACAGAGAGGAAGGGAGAGGGATAGAGAGTTATAAACATTGATGAGAGAGAAATATCAATCAACTGCCTCTTGCACACCCCCTATTGGGGATGTGCCTGCAACCAAGATACATGCTCTTGACACTGGAATTGAACCTGGAGCCCCTAGTCCGAAGGCCAACCCTCTATCTACCGAGCAAAACTGGTTAGGGGAGGAATGTTTCTTGAACAACTCTAGTGATAACCCACCTCGAACCAAGGATCAAAAGGCTAATGGAGAAAAGTACTTTAAAGAAGGACTGTTCCTTAAGCATAAATAAATAAGAATATCTAAACCATAAACTTGAAAACAAATTAGTTAGAACTCAACTGCATCAAACAGAAAACTTCAAATACTAGTGGGTTAAAAGATAGAAGTTGGTTTTCTCTCATGATAATTGACATAGGCAGTCCAATGGTGGGACAGTAGCTCCATGGTCATCAGAGGCTTGGGCTCGTTTTATTATTTTGTAGTTACAATTAGCATGAGGCTTCCATTCTGAAATTCACTTCGGGGTCAGAAATGGCTGCAGTGTCCCAGCCATCACATCTGCATTCAGGCAGCTAAGAAGATAAGGGTGGAGGACACAGGAGAACTTCTCTCAGCAAACTCAGCATCATGTGAACAACTCTTCTGAAGATTCCATGTAATAATTCTGCTTACATGTCATTGGCCAGATATTATTAACATATTCATCTCTAGCTTCAATGGGGCCAGGACTTTTTTTTTTTTTTTTTTTTTTGACCTGGGTACTTTGCCTTCGAAAGAAAATTGAGATCTTTGTTGCTAAGAAACAGTGGAAGAATGTTTACTGGGTAATATTGAGCAGTCCTTCTTACAGTAACCTAAGATTCAAAGTTTGGTTAATAGGAATAAAAAAGGAAAGAATGCTCCATACTTTATCATTTTCTAACCTATGCTGCACAGAACACCAGGGCTTATAGAGATACAAAGATCCCTTAAAAAGAGTATTCTTCAGCCAGGTTTGGATATGGGAAATGTGAAAAGATTTTGCCCTCTCTTAGAGATTCACAGGGTGCATTAATACATCAAAAGCTGTGAGAGGCCTGGCAGCAAAGAAAGAGCTACATTGCTAATCTTTTTAATCCACTGTCCCCAACGTTGTTTGACAATGGAAATCCAACACCCTTGGAAACCTAGAGAATCACAGAGAAATTTCGCTCTAGCTGCTTGAATCTGCCAAAAAAAAATTTTTTTAGGTCCTTGAACAGATGGTATAAAGTCCCCATTCCAAAAATTATCTGCCTTGTACAACAAACAAACAAATAAATGAAAAAAAGTATACGTCCATGCTAGCCTAGTCATAGGGACAAAAGCCTTGAAGAAAAGAGATGAATCAGATGCCAAAGAATTTCTGTTACAAACAGTCTGTATGAGTTGGTATTAACCAGCCATCTGTACCATTAGTGGTGACACCAGAGATGGACTGGGCTGGGCTCCTTCCACCATCTGCCAGATGACAAGCCTCTGCCCCAGGTAGCTGTTGGTGGACTCTGCCCCTTTCTGGAACTGAAAGAGGAATAGAGGACCTAACCAGCCAATATTAACCTCCTCAACCCATAGAAAGGCCCTTTTGTCAACTACATGGTTGCTTATAGGTGTGGGGAGAAATACTGAAAAGCTTTCAAGCATATATAATGT
Source organism: Antrozous pallidus (assembly GCA_027563665.1). Lineage (NCBI taxonomy): Eukaryota > Metazoa > Chordata > Mammalia > Chiroptera > Vespertilionidae > Antrozous > Antrozous pallidus. The sequence goes on along the minus strand of CM050514.1, from coordinate 33,157,396 downwards.
TGTTGGTCTGCTGTAAGCAGGTGGTAAATGAGTTCCTCTGGGGGAAGGGTTAAGGGTGTTCTTTCTAAAATAAAACCTTGGATGGTTTCCTAATCTTTCTTATTTAATTATTTAAGTAATCAGTTCTTGTCTTTAAAGTCCATCTGCTACAATTGCTATCTTTTTTCTTCATCTAAGCATCTTTGAAAAGGCAAAACGCCAACATCTTTGCTAGTCTGGTTCCCATCATGTCGACCTTGTGTTGCTGGAAATACTGGTAAGTTACCCTGCCCTGACAGGTCTAGAGAGATCTCCTGTTTGTATGTCTCTGTAAACTGTTACATTTTTCCAAACAGCAGTATGATCTCTCCAACATCCTAATGGTGGGAGGGAAGGTATCAGGGTGGGAGACCTTTATGTACATATTGACCTTCAGAGCTCCTTGCCATGTTTGAGCTTGAACAGACTGTGGGAGAGTTGGGAAAAGTTCTGGAAGGTGTAGCTCCCAATCCTTGTCCAAAATCTGCCTTGTGTCAGTATCCTAGAGTATATTCTCATTCTGTGTTGGAAAATAATTTCTGAACAGAGCAGTGGACTTTGTGCATCCTCATGTCCACAGGCAGGTTGTGGGCATGGCTCGGGGACGCCAGGTCAGAAAGCGTGAGAAGGGCTGGCCCTTGAATCCCAACAGTTGACAAAGGATTAATGTACCTGTGTACCAAAATCAGAAAAAATATTCCAGTTAATGTTATAACTCCTTCTTGGATTTATAATTTTAATTGGATGTTCCTAAATATATATGCCCCAGTATGCCAGTGAACAACAGTCAATTTATATCAAGTTCTTTGTTTTCTCCGATAAGGAAATAGTTTGGAGCTGAGATAAATAAGAATATGCATATGCCAAGTCTTTGAACTGAGGAAAATATAGTTTGAAAAATCCCATTTTTCTCCTGTGCAGATAGGTACATGTCGACTATCTCATTGACATCAACTATCCAGTCGTCTGTCACATTGACATCAAATTGGATATATGCTATAAATCTCATAACATCAGTTCTGAGTGTGAATTAATTCACTTCTTAACCCAAATACCTGGAAGTTAGGACTCAACACAAGTGCTTCCCTTTTCTCTCCACCCTCCCCATGGTCCCTACTTCCTTCCCTTCCAGGCCCACTGTTCTTAAAGATAGTGAGTGGTTCCTTTGGTTTATCAAATGATTTTACTGAACAGAAGGGAAAATTAAAAGTCAAAGTGTTTGGGGTCTTGACCTAACTCTGGCACTAACTAGGTGAGAACTTGGCCAAGTCTCCTAAACACTCCTGTTGGAAAAATTTGTGATTTTTTTATAGCACCTACCTGGGCCCTACTTTGCTCTTGTGTAACATGAGGAGAGGAGTTTTAATGATAAGATCTTAGATATCCCTGCCTCCTCCCTATCTCAGAGACCTTGCTACATTTTGGCCTTCAGTGATGGAACTGGTGATATGGGGACTTGATTCATCCAGAAAGTATTTATTACGTGTCTATAGTGTCCCAGTCAGTCATAGGAGTATTAGGGATACTACAGCAAACAAAGTCATTCCTTCTTGGAGTTTGTATTCTAGAATAAAGGGTCACTGGCAGATACTTTTGCGCACTTAATAATATGCCAAGCATTGCTTTGAATGTTTTATATGTATTAATTATTTTGTTGAATAATCTTATGTAGTAGGTACTATCATTACCCCATTTTACAGTTGAGGAAATGGAGACAGAATGGTAAAGGTCACATAGCCAGTAAACGGTGAAGCTGGGATGAGAGTCAGGCTTTTGGTTGTAAGAGTCTGTGGTCTGAACTGCTATGGTGTACTTCTCTCCCTGTCAATTAAATGGTTAACTTAAGTAATCACTGTTCATCCTAGCTGATGGCACAGGAGGCATAAAAAGAAACTATAGCTTTGGATGGAAATTTAAAGCCCCACTTGGCTGGACTCCAGGCTCTGATGGGCAGGCACTGAGCATCCATGGCTCATTTGACTTCTGTGTTCCCATGCACTTGGCTGGTTGTGTCTGCCTGGTTGGAGGCCACTGGTTCTTCTCTGTCTCCATTGTTAAACCACAAGGCCTTCCCTAGCCCCATAACTCCAAGTTAATTTTAGCTTTGGCCATTTATAGAGCAGTGAGTAATGATGGACTTGAAATAAAACAATCTGGATTGAAATCCTGGCTGCACTGTTGACCAATGTTGTCACCTGGGGGAACTTTTATTAATACCAGCAGCAATAGCAATAATAGCAGTCGTGTTATTTGTTAAGCATGCCATACACTGGTGCTGAGTGCTTTATATATGCTGTTTTGGATCCTCAATACAATCCTTGAGCAAGGTATTTTTAGCCTTATTTTATAATCTGGTCTTGGCTGCTGTTTCTATTATATACTGTTTAACCTTGGGCAAGTTATTTAATTCCTTGAAGAGTTTGTTTCATCATGTGAAATGGGAGTTAGTAATATCTACTTCTCATAATTGCTCTGAGGATTAAATATGAAAACATATATGAAGCATTTAGGCTATTGTCTACCCCAGACACAATGATACTGATCAGTGTAGTTTAAGGTTTGTAGCCACTCATCTGAGGAACCAGGTTTCAGATCTGCTGCTAAAGACTGTTTGTTGAGGACAGGCTAGAGCAGCAGAGTCCCCAGTGAGGAGGTGAGCAGTGGCAGGGGCCATGTGAAGCTCTTTCACTACTGATGGCTGTTCATTAGCAGATGGAACTTTAAACTGAACAGGAGGTGGGGAGGCTGCAGCCTTCCTGGCCCTAGGACTGGAATAAGCTACCAGCATTGAGGATGGTGTCCCTTGAGGTTTGGCTGGGATCACATCCTGATGTAGCTGAGAGTTAGGGTTGGTAAAAGGATGCCAGCACCATCTAGCCAGGCTCAGCTGTACAAGACAGATGGCATCCTGCATTCAAGACCACCTTTCCCTAGGGACAATGCTGTACACATGGAGCTAAGGGGGTGGGGAAAGGTACCCAGCACATTCACATGCAGGATGCAACCTTGTGAAAAAGGCAGGCCAAGCAGGTGATCCCACTTTGCAGATGGGACAACCAAAATAAGATAGTTTAAATGACACGAGTCAGGAGTAGAATATGGACAGGAACCCTAACTTTTTTTGTTTTGTTTTGTTTTGTTTTTGTTAATCCTCACCCAAGGATATTTTTCCATTGATTTTTAGGAAGAGTGGAAGTGAGAGGGAAAGACAGAGAGCAACACTAATGTGGGAGAAACACATCAGTAGGGTGCCTCCTGCAAGTGCCCCAACTAGGATCCCAGGCTGGGGAGGAGCCTGCAACCAAAATACCTGCCTTTGACCAGGATCCTAACTTTTTTTTGTGCTATACAGATGATTGAGAAAACTCAGTGTGTATGTGTGCACGCAAGCGCGCGCGCGCGCACACACACACACACACACACACACACATTTTTTTAAACAAATTATTTGTTCCATTTGCTGTGCATAGGTTGGACAGTATGTTAACACACACACACACACACACACACACACACACACACACACACACACACATTTTTTTAAACAAATTATTTGTTCCATTTGCTGTGCATAGGTTGGACAGTATGTTAACAAAGAACAATCTCATCTGTATTCTAAATATCCCAGGTAGGTATTCTTAGAGTATCTTATACTTTCCCTGCATGTTGCTTGTCATTGTAATTTAATGAGTTGCATATGTGCAGTTATTTGCTCACATACTGGTGTATTTTCTTCACCAGGCTGGAAGTACCTTCTGCTTCTACCTCAGACAGTAGGTGGGGTGGGAGATGTGGGTAGAGCTCAGGACCTGAATAAGCCCCATTGTGGAAGGCAAGAAAGACTGTTGGCTTTTCAGGCCCCCACCACATTAGGAGGAGGGAAGGTGGATATAAAATGAGCTTTGAGGGACCTTGTTTGGCTGTGAGTGCATCATGGACAAGAAAGGGAGTGTTGCGTCAGCACAATTGTCCTAGCGCTGCACTTACTTGGGAAGAACGTGGTGTTGAAAAGCCTGAAGGCTCAAGATAAATGTGGAGAGTTCTCCTGCTCCTGTGTTCTTTATTCTGTTTTGCTTTTGTAAGCATATACTTGTCAGTTAGGCTGAAACTGAACAAAACAGCTGCTAAATATGGTCCCAAGAGAAATAACATTTTGGTCTTTTTAAGGCCCCTGAGTTTAGAGTAAGCACAGTCGCTTGGCAGATGTCAGTGGGGAATCCGGCGGCAGGCAGTCATTCTGGGAGTGGGTCTGCCATCCATGTTCAGCGGGGGTCTGTTTCATCCTGCTTGAGGATGGGTGAATCAAATGGAAGGTCTGCCACAGAATGGCAATGTCTTTAAGAGGAATTTGGGAAAAACGAGATCTAGTCTGTTTAAGCCATTGCTCATGATCCCTCCCAATGTCTTTCTCTTAATTTCATTTTCATTTGGAAGGAATATGTGTCATCTTTTATGATGCTAAGGAATAGTCATCCTAGTTTGGGGTTTAGTCTAGAGATATTATTGAGGGTCATTATAAATCCAGTATAATTCAGAGGACCTGGAAGAATTAAAGCATAACTCAGTGACTATAATATTAACCTCTAGAACTTAAATCTCTCCACCCACCTGTGAAGTCAGGCTTAAGCTTGCCCCTGTTGTCTGAATTATGGAATTTCATCTGACTGAAGAGAAAATTTATTGTAACAGCCCAGGAGCCCCCAAAAGTAAACGATATTCCCATTAGTCTCACTTATTTCTAAGGAAACATCTGTATGCACATAAATATCTGATCCAGTTTACTAAGTAAGTGTGGATGTTGATTGAAAAACAATAGGTTTTCTTTTATTGCTTTTATTAGTTGAAAATAGATGAAATACAGACTGAATTTTCTAGTGTTTTTTTTTTTGTGTATATTAAATGAACTCTTTTTTCAAAGAAAAAAAGAAGGAAATAAGGGGGTTAATATTTGTGGACATTCTATTGTGTATCAAGCCCTGAGCTAGTCTAGACACTTTCAGAGTCCTCAAAGTAGCGGTGTGAGGAAGGTAATTTTGTCCCCATTTTAGAGATGAAGAAACTGTGACTCAGAGCAGATATGAAACTTGCCCAAGGCTGGAGAGCCAGCAAATGACAAGTCAAGGGTTGGGAATGTGAATTCCATGAAGCTGATGGAGCACTGAGTGTTTGAGTGCCCAGGGTTTGGTATGTGTTCCGGCTCATCTACTCTTTGGTTGGACCAAATGCTTAATCTCTCTGTGCCTCAGTTTCCTCATCTGTAAAGCAAAGGCAACAGTAGTATCCATTTGATGAAGCTGTGGTAATGAAATGGCCTAATTATGGAAAATACTTAGAATAGTGCCTGGTATATAAATGCTCATGAGATGTTAGCTATCATTATCAATTTTATGATGATAACTAACTAAATTTGCCTTTATCAGTACTTGTTAGAAAGTTACATTTCTTTCATGGAATAGCTCACCTTTTGAAATGTAGTTACATTTCATTATAAAATAATGTAAACTACTCTACCTTAGAATTAAATTTTCTTTTCAGCCTCCCAGCAAAGGTTATGATCTGAATAAAGGCATGTGTAGCCAATAGGGATTCCTGACTTTGGTAAATGTCAATGATTTGCTCTTTTCTCCTTGGTGTATGTAACCTTCTTTCCTGCTGCCCACCCTGGCTTTAGGAACAGCTAAGCAAATATGAGAGCGAGAATTAAGCTGATTCTTGTCTCTTAGCTTTCCTGTCTTTGTAACATGTTCATTAGGAACAGCATCTTCCCCTGTTGCATGGCATCAGGCCGCATCCTGACAGCCCATCTTTGCAATGCACATGAAGTCCAGCTTGCACCAATGGGCTTTATGAATTTTCTTCAGAGCTGGCAATACCGTAGGAGCTTTGCATGGGACCATTTAGTGCAATGGAGAGCAGGGTAAGGGGGGTTGAGGGGACAGTGGCTGGGATGGCTTGCCTAGATTGAAAAAGAAAGGACCTAGGTTTGCTAGGCCTTTGGCTCCACATTATGATCCCATTTTTTGGTGACTTTAAAAATATATATATTTTATTGATTGTTTACAGAGAGGAAGGAAGGGGGATAGAGAGTTAGAAACATTGATGAGAGAGAATCATCGATCAGCTGCCTCCTGCACACCTCGCACTGGGGATATGCCCACAACCCAGGTACATACATGCCCTTGACCAGAATCAAATCTGGGACCTTTCAGTCCATAGGCCGACGCTCTATCCATTGAGCCAAACTAGTTAGGGCTGGTGACTTTTTTTTTCTATACATGTTGTAGAGAATTGGGAATGAGACATCAACCTTATTCAGTAAATAGCTATTGCTAGCAGTTATGTGCGGGACACTGTGCTAAGTGCTGGGAAGTACTAAGATAAATATTTTACAGTCCTCACTCTCAGGGCATTTGTAATTCAACAGAGGAGAGAAATGGAAGAGGGTATAGTACTATGCAAAAGCAGTTATCATAGAGCTTACGCACAACATGCTTTAAATGCAGAGAGGTGGTGGCACTATCTTGAGAAGGGCTTCCCAGAGGAGGTGGCAAACTGGGCTTTCCAAGATGGGCTTGCCTGTTAGAAATGGCATAACCGTGGCAGACGGATAGTATGAACCAAGACACCGAGACACAGCCGAGTGTGGTGTGTGAGGGAAATGGCAGGTGGTCTGAGGTGATTGATTATAGGACAAAATGATGGAACACAAGGCTGAGAACAAAAGGTGGGCCCATGAATGAAATGATCTTAGTTTCAATTTGGACCACATCATGTAGAATTTTAGAAATGTTTATTTTAGAAAGATGGGCTTGAAGGATAGAGTGAAAGGAGGGAAGAATTGAGTGAAAGTAAATAATCTCAGCAAGAGATGGTGAGGCCTGCTCATGTGAATGGAATGGAATAGATGGATATGGTGGATATCCTATAACAAAAGCCCAGGGACCAAATGATGGAACAACCAGAATGACCAGTTGACCAGTCACAGTGATGTGTACTGACCACCAGGGGGCAGATGCTCAATGCAGGAGCTTCCTCCTGGGGGTCAGTGTGATACCACAGTGGGAGCGCTGCTTGGCAGACCATGAAGAGCGACTGCTCTCGCTGTGAACCCCTGGCCAACAGGCAGGAACGCTCTGATCTTCACTTCCTCACCCCAGGCACCTCCTCCTTGCTCCCTGCTGCCTCCTCCAGATGCCCGCAGGCCACGCAGCACTGCTACCAGGCTCACAGAGCTGACCCCGGAGGCTGGAAGGTGGATTCTTGGCCATCTCAGGATTGAGGCCTACTCCACCACCTCTTAGAGCTATTGTCCCTGAGCTTGACCTGAACTAGGTTCCTTGGAAAGGCGAGTGCTCCAGCTCCATGGAAGATGCTGAACCAGGGAGCAGCCACTCAGAGGGCAGATCCACAGCTGCTTGGCAGACTGGGATGAGCTGCGCTCCCACAGCGAGCCAATCCCATGCACCGGGCCTCTAGTTTGGAGATAAAGTCATTAGCACATGAACAACCTACTTTTAAGGTATGGGCAGAAGAAACAGAATCCCTGAGAGAGACTGAGTGGTGTATTGGAAGAAAAAGGAGGGGATATGTTTTCAACAAAAGTGTGGTACTCAGCAGTATAAATGCCACATAAGGGACAAGTAGGACAGGACTGATTAAAAAACAAACAAACCACACACACTAAAAATAGGAGATTGAAGTCATTGCTGACCATTGGGAGAAATTACAGATGAGTCTTGAACAGCATGAGGGTTTGGGACACTGATCTACCATGTGGGTAAAAATCCATATATATCTTTTGACTTCCCCAAAACTTAACTACTAGTAGCCTATCTTTGAAGCCTTTCTGATAACATACACAATTGATTAAAATGTATTCTGTATGTTATATGTACAACATACCATATTCTTATAGTAAAGTAAGCTAGAGAAAATAAATATTAAGAAAATTATAAGAAAGAGAAAATACATTTATAGTATTTACTGAAAAAAAATATGCATGTAAGTGAACCTATACAGTTCCAACCTTTTTGTTCAAGTGTCAACTGTACATTTAGAGTCCTATAAGAGTGGAAAAAACAGCTGATTGCTTACCATGTTCAAGTTCTATCACTGTTATTCAAGAAAGTAACTAAAAATTACATGCATTTGTATAAGGGAATATTCACAAACATCTAGCTCTCCTGGTACTTAGATTGGTTGTAGAAGGAAGCTCATGGTCAGTGCTAAGTTCAAGTGTCTCTGAACAATACCTCTGCCTTCTGCTTTCTAGGGTCTCCGAGAGCATCTTCCTTGCAAATACTATGACTCTGTCATGCCATGTTGCCTTATTACTGTCAGCATACTGTAAACATAGATGGTTATAGCTTCTCTTCTAGTTCCAAACTGTTACTCATTTCTAGCTATGATGCTTGTAGTGGATGCTGCCGGATGCTACCCAGATGCCCTCTTCTTCACAGGTGAGGCCCTCATTGTCCACCTGCTGGGGAGCATAGGCAGGTAGTGATGATTATCATCTGGGAATTGTCCTCAGCTGAATCATGTTGCTTCCCTCAATATTATAACCTCTGATAGGGGGATGGAGGACAGCCTAAAATGATGAATCAACGGAGGTGGGGTACAAAGGCTCCCCAGCCTCAAGGTAGGATAGTTTTGAAGAGTCATCCTAGATTCATAGCTCCTGTGCATCCCAGTTGACCCTTCTGTCTGCTTAGTCAAGTCCTTCTCCTTTCACTTCCCTACTGTGCACACACTAATAGACTCCCTCCGGGTAAATCCCAGTGATTTTCAGAGTCTATCTCCTGGGGAACCAACCTAAGTCAATGATTATTTTCAGTTTGGTTGCTTACTCAGGAGGGGAAGCCAATCAAAGTCTGCAATCCCTCTGACCTTTGGTTCTGATACCTTTGGACATGTCTAGTGGAGGAAGCCTCTTTCTCAGGAGCTGGAACTGAGAAAATAGGCATTAGTATTATTCATTAATGGATAAGTCAGCATTGAGTCTCTCTCTTTTTTTATCTTTATTGTTCAGTTTATTAGTAACATTGTTTCCCCTTTTTTATCCCCCTATATCTCCCCTCCACCCTGTACCTATCCCACCCTCCACCCTCCCCTCCCCCTCCCCAATGTCCTCTCCGATTGTTGCAAGATTTTTGTCCAATCTCTTGCTGTACTTCCCACACCCCTTTTCTCCCCAAGAGTTGTCAGTCCATTCCCTCTCTATGTCCATGTTTCTGTTATATTCACCAGTTTATCTTGTTCATCAGCCTATCAATTCACTTGATTTTTATGTTCATTTGTTGATAGATGTGTATTTGTTGTTCATAATTTATATTTTTACCTTTTTCTTCTTCCTCTTCTTAAAGAATATCTTTCAGCATTTCATATAATATTGGTTTGGTGGTGATGAACTCTTTTAGCTTTTTCTTATCTGTGAAGCACTTTATCTGATCTTCAATTCTGAATGATAGCTTTCTGGATAGAGTAATCTTGGTTGTAGTTTATTGCTATTCATTATTATTATTTTTTTCTTTTTTTAATTTTTTTTCTTTATTGTTCAGTTTATTAATTACATTGTTTCCCCTTTTTTTATCCCCCTATATCTCCCCTCCACCCTGTACCAATCCCACCCTCCGCCCTCACCTCCCCTCCCCAATGTCCTCTCCCATTGTTGCAAGATTTTTGTCCAATCTCTTGCTGTACTTCCCACAACCCTTTTCTCCCCAAGAATTGTCAGTCCATTCCCTCTCTATGTCCATGTCTCTGTTATAGTCACCAGTTTATCTTGTTCATCAGCCTATCAATTCACTTGATTTTTATGTTCATTTGTTGATAGATGTGTATTTGTTGTTCATAATTTATATTTTTACCTTTTTCTTCTTCCTCTTCTTAAAGAATATCTTTCAGCATTTCATATAATTTTGGTTTGGTGGTGATGAACTCCTTTAGCTCTTTCTTATCTGCGAAGCACTTCATCTGATCCTCAATTCTGAATAATAGCTTTGCTGGATAGAGTAATCTTGGTTGTAGATTCTTGCTCTTCACCATTTTGAATATTTCTTGCCACTCCTGTCTGGCCTGCATTGTTTCTATTGAGAAATCTGCTGACAGTCGTATGGGTGCTCCCCTGTAGGTAACCAACTGTTTTTCTCTTGCTGCTTTTAATATTCTCTCTTTATCTTTTGCTCTTGGCATTTTAATTATGATATGTTTTGGTGTGGTCCTCTTTAGATTCCTATATTTTGGGGTTCTGTGTACTTCTTGGGCTTTTAAGTCAGTTTCTTTCACCAGGTGAGGGAAGTTTTCAGTCACTATTTCTTCAAGTAGGTTTTCATTAACTTCCTCTCTCTCTTTTTCTGGCACCCCAATAATTTGGATGTTGGCATGCTTGAGGTTGTCCCAGAGGCCCCTCACACTATCCTCAATTATCTGAATTCTTTTTGTTTCTTGCTTTTCCAGCCGAGTGGATTTTGCTTCTTTGTATTTCAAATCTTTGACTTGGTTCTTGTGGCCCTCTGGACTACTTTTAGGACTTTGTGTAATATTTTTTATTTCAGTCTGGGTATGCTTGATTTCTAGTTGGTTCTTTTTCATATCCGTGAGGGTCTGGTTCATATCCTCAGTGGTCTTGTTCATTTCCTTGAGGGTCTCATTCATTTCCTTGTAAGTCTCATTCATTTCCTGGTTGGTCTTGTTTATTTCCTTGTAATTCTCATTAAGTTGATCGGCCTTTTGTAGGAGCCTCTTGAAAAGCCTTATAACCGTGGTTTTGAACTCTGTCTTGTCGTCTTTTCTCCTCCATTTCTTTCACACCTGATTTCTTTCCATACCTCTGCATGGTGGCTGCTTTATGTGGTAGATATCCTCTAAGGGTCAGTGGCACAGCCTTCCCAGTTACCTGAGATGGGTACTCTTACTGCAATCCTTTATAGGTTGTACAGTATTTTTGAATTTAAGCCCAGCTTGTTGTTGTTAGCCCTAGGAGGGTTTGACCTCCAGGCCAATTGGCTGTGAAGGGAGACTGTGTTCAGGTTGGATGGGCGGAGTCTCTGAGCTGCACAGGCAGCCTCAGTGTCAGTTACGTCCTATGCGGCGCTCACGCCACGGGTCTCTGTTGGATGGGGATGGCTGCAGGCACCTCCAAGAGAAAGCCGCTAGTCTCTTCCCCTTGCCAGACAACTCTGCCTCTCCCCAAATGAGTCTGCACACCCAAAGTCTCTCCCAGGGTTGTAAAATAGATGGTTTCCGGGACCAGGAGACAAGTTTCCAGGGGGCAAGTAGCGGGTTTGTGCGACACTTGCACGCAAACTTCTTTTCTCAGCCTCGGAGTTTCTCCTCAGACTAGGAGACCTCTGCCGCGCCCTGCTTCCAGGGTACGTTCCCTAGACCTCAGACCTCGCCTGGCACTAGGAAATCTGTGCAGTGGGACGTCTCCACGTACCCTGGATCTCGGACCTTGCCTGGCGCTGGGGAATCCATGTAGTGGGACATCTCCGCCCTCCCCGTTGGCAAAATCCAGCCGGGGTTGCTGCTCCTGCCCTACAGCCCGCGTGCGTGTGACCAGAACAGCTCCTAACCTGTTTCCATCTTCAAGGCTGCGCTCCCGCTGCTCCTCGGAGTCTCAGTGTCCCACCTTTACTCTTATTTGTGGAGTTTTCACTCAGCCAGCTTTCTGGTGATTCTGGGTGATGTCTGTTCTGCTGCTATGTTGTAGTTCTTAAATCGTTGCATGGGGCAGAACAATAGGTGTTTACCTATGCCGCCATCTTGGTTGTCTCAGCATTGAGTCTCTTTGGCTAAGATTGGTTGGGCCATATGCTCAATATGGACTATTCAAGGAAGGAAAGAGCCGAGAAGTCCACTGCTGGGTTCCTCCAGAGACCTAACCATTGAATCCAACCCTGAGGTGGGATCAGTGAGGTGGGATGACCTCTGGGTGTAGAAGCTGGTCCCAGCTCTGCACCCTATTTCTCTCTCCCCCGCCCCTATGCTCTACACCCCTCTTACTCTTCCCACACTCCTTAAGGCAGCTAGTAGTCATCGTCCTACATCACCTCTCTCTCATTCATTTTTTTTTTCTAGTGAGAAAAATGAATGTTGAAAACACAATTGAGATATTTCAAGCAAATGTAGAACCTCCCTTGAAATTTGTTGCAGAAACAGCACTGAGCAAACAAACTACTGGGAAGCACAGCTTAGAAATAAACAGCAGCTGCCACCATTTGTGGGCTTCTTTTTTCCTTTTCCTCATTTGTTTCTAATTCGTTTTCAATAAATCCTGCTGCCTAGTAGTTGAACAATTTTTCTTTCCTATCCTGAGGCCTCTCAGGTGGCCTTGATCATGTCTTTTAGTGGTGAGGTCTCGTAGACAGAGCTTTTGGCCCTTACGGTGTTCTCCTGTTCCCTGGTTCCATTTGGAAAGGTGTCCACACCTCTCTGACCAGATGGGGTTTAGCTGGAACTTCTAGACGGTTTGATCTGCCAGGACATGAGTCTGCAGTGTGGTTTCTTGCCCTTCTGGCTTTATAATAATGGATAACGTAATTCCTGTTTTCTCAGTGACTAAGTGCTTCAACCATTGGTTTTTTTGTTTTGTTTTGTTTTGCTTGTTTTGCATTTATTTTCTATGTGGCCTCTTTGAAGGCACATTACCAATGGCTTTTCTTGCACCTGATTAACTAAAAACTAACTTTAAGGAAGAATTGTAATATGTCACATCCAACTTATTTGTTTCATTTCTCACTAGTAGCAGCCCAAAGCAGCCCTTCTCCATTCTTGTGCTATTAATAGCGTGAAATTCCTCATCTTAAATGTTATTATTGGATATTAATTGATGGCTGACTATGTTCAAGGCACGTGCTGGACCCTCACTTGTTCTTCACCAGAGCTCTGCTAGGTAGATGCCATCCCATTTTATCTGCTCACAGACTAAATTGCTCTCCAGGGAGTCCAAGGGTCACAGCCAGTTGCAGCAAAGCTGGTGTTCAACCCAGATCTGTCTGAAGCCCCAGCTTAGGCTTCCCCATTCTGGCTTAAAGACCATAATAATATGTGGCAGCATTCTCATAACGAAAGTGTTGACTAGCTATAGTCATGCTTTTAGGCCAGAGGTGGTATTCTTTTCTTTTTCCTTCAGAGTTTTTTTTTTTTTTTTTTTTTGTATGTGTGTTTTTGTTAAGTGAATTGTTGCCTAACATTTAAAATTAGGTGAAGGTCTGGGGTAGGGTGGGAACTGAGTGGAGCGGAGTAATGGAGGGACATATGTAATACGCTGAACAATAAAGATCAATAACAAAAAAAGAGGCAATCTCAGATTAAACAAATTGTTCTATTTTTCTTTAAAAAAATTTTTTAGACCTGGCAATACTGTATTCACAGGTTTACAGTATAATTATTCCAGCGACCTAAAATTTTACACCCCCCACAACTCCACCCAATGGAGACCTGACTTCTTCAGTTTGCCACAGGCCTCAGCTACCCTACTTCATGCTTAAGCCATTTTCCTGGCCCCTGTGGATGTGTAAGTTTGTCATTCTTGAGTTAGGTTTTTCCAGAAGTAATTTCTGTCCAATTAGGGATCGGTAGAGGTCAATGTCAATTTCTACTTCTGAGTTGAATGTTGCAGCCTTTGATTTTCTTTCCAATTTTGGGGGATAGTGATTCAGTAAGAATAGCTGCAGTTGTTCAACATTTGTTGAGCATTCGAACATTTAGCTGACACTGAGGATAGACAGACACATTTGGTGGTAAGAACCTGCATAATTCTCCTATTTAGTTTGCATTCTAATGCCTGCAGGTATTCCTCAGGTACTGCAGGAGCTGGAAGCCACCTGAAAAGGGGTATTTTGCAAAGTTGGCATCGTAGAGAGGGGAGATGAATCCAACACCACTGAGGGGGGAAGGGGTGTTGCTTCCATGGTGACACCTTAGGTAAGAAGAGTACCACTTTCTTGACTGCCTAGTGTTCAAAACAAGCAGTACAGAATTTTCAGAGGAAATCTCAAAAATTAGAACCCCAAAATGATCAGTCCCTCATTTTATCTTTTTTCTTTCAATTAAATCTTTATTATTGAAAGTATTAGATATGACACCTTTCTCCCCACCCCCCCATTAACCCCTTCTAGCCTGCCCCATTGCTCATCCAAGGCCTTCATCACCCTCTTGTCTGTGTCCATGCATGCAAGTTCTTTGATCTCTTTCCCCCCACCTACCACTTTCTTCTTCCTCTGAGGTTTCACAGTCTGTTCTATGCTTCTATGTCTCTGGATCTATTTTGCTCATCAGTTTATCTTGTTCATTAGATTACACATATGAGTGAGATCATGTGATACTTGTCTTTCTCTGACTAGCTTATTTTGCTTAGCATAATTCTCTCCAGGTCCATTTATACTATCTCAAAGGGTAAGAGATCCTTCTTTTTTATTGCCGCATAGTATTCCATGGTATAAATGTACCACAGCTTTTTTATCCACTCATCTATTGATGGGCACTTGGGCTGTTTCCAGATCTTAGCTATTGTAAATTGTATCTTGATGTACCTGCAAGTGTATTTCCTTTTGGCAGTGAGAAATATAAGTTGTTGTTGTTTAATTGTTTCAGTGGAAGTGATGTCTCTTTTTATCCTGATTTTAACACATCTCATAGAAATGTAAAATAGAAAAAAAATGGATTTTGACTGATTTTATACCTGCAACTGAATTAAAGTTTAACAGTATTCAGTATTAACACATCAGAGCCCCAAAGCTAAAGTTGTTATTTATTTGTGTATGTTAAATAACTATTTGCTTTTAATTAAGACAATGTCTGGAATATTGTTTGAATTTTTATGGTTTGTTTATTTTCTTTCAGGATCCTGCAGGGATCTTTGAATTGGTGGAACTTGTTGGAAATGGAACATATGGACAAGTGTATAAGGTAAGTTTAGTTGACTTTGAACATGGCTTATGTGTTGTTTGGGTTCATGAATGCTGAGTTGCAGTGCTGTCTATTCTTGCTCACATATGCCTCATAACAGATTGAAAATGAAATAATATACTGTACTTGTTCCTTGACTCTCCACCATTTTAAATATATGTGTAGTCCCATTGCCTAAACTGGATTCTGGGATTCGGATCTTTCCAGTCATTATGTATCACAGTGTTTATATCTGACACATGTCTGCATATTTGAAGTTCTTCAGGTGGTTAGTTTTCTTTATTTTAATCATTGCCAGACTGGTTTTCAAAGGAGCAAAGGATGCCATTTACTTAGAAATTTAAGCTATTAAAGTATCACAGCTGGAAAAGTAGATTTGTTATTTGCCTAGGGCATGAGTTAAATGAGTTTGGTGAACAGTGTTAGGAGAAAACTGGCTACCTCACAAAGCAAAGGCCTAATGCAGCAATGAGTTTTTATAAGATACGAAATAATTAAAAGTTAAGATTGAGCTGAGGAATAAGAAGTGCCTCTTGCCCTTTTATAAATTTCTGCTTACAAATCCTGCCCCAAAATGCTTTTAAAAGCATTTTACTGTTCCCCCTTAGTGATCTAAAAAATGGTTGTTTAAAATGTGCGTTGATTCCCTTTTGGGTTATCAAAAGGAAATGGAAATGAACTGTTTTTAGACTAAAACTCAGGGGTTTTAGTGAATAAGCTATTGAAATAACTGCTTTCAAAATAAACCAACTGTTTCCTTATGATTGTTTCTAGGAAAATATCCCATCATTTTCCTGAGTGGTAGTGATATGTGATGGCATTTCCATTGCTAATTATCCCTTGTTTTATTTTAAAAAATTCTTCTCTGAGGCCTAAACTTCACTTGGCTGATTCAAATAATTGTAGAAGTCATCTGGATAATAAGATTTCCAATCATAGAGAATATCAAGTACGTACATACAAATATGTAAACATATTTTGTATATGTACATATGTACTTAATATAGTAATTTTGAGAATCTGGTTTTTAAAACACAATTGTAAACAGAATCATATCCCAACCTTTATTTACTAGGAGGTAGTACCCTTTGGTGTTCACTCCAAAGGAAAATTTTCTCTTACAAGAAATCATTATTCCTTAAAATGTCAACCCTCTGCAGTGAGACAGAATGTAGTCTACCCAAGATGTTCGATTGACGTTGATCCTGTCTGACACAAGAAAGAAATGTGTCTCAGCAAATGCTTTTAAATACTTTCAATGATGATAATTAGTTGGAAGATCGTATTATTGCATTTTGGGAAATTGGATTGAACTTGTGAATTAAAGTGAACTAAGGAATTAGGCTCTGCTTTAGGCAGAAAATTACTTCTGATTTGCTGTCAGGATGGAGGAGCAACTTTGTAGCATGCTATTGGTTTCATGGTGCCATTTCTTAGAGCGATTCCATTGTATCCATTGTATTGTGCATATTGAGTATACATTTGTGGGATGACCCACAGCTTTGACCACGAATCCAAGGGGTAGACTGTACACTCCTGCAAGAGAACATAACAAAGAGGTCCAATTTGGGGTGAGAAAGTTTGGAAAATTAAGAATTATCCCTAATATCTTGTACCTGAAAACAAAGAGGAAACAAATGACAAGAGGTCTCAGATCTTTTTAGAAAAGGAAGGTTTTTGCCAATCATATTGTTAACATTATTATTCTAAAGGGTGCCATTCTATTAGTGGTTGATACAAAACTTGGGCACCTCTTAAGCTGAGACTACAAAGAATGGTCATGGTGAACATTTTGGATTTTGCAACAGGAGACTCAGTCTCCTTCTGTAACCCTAGGTATTGTTTTGTGGCATCACAGCTTTTATGTGCATTGGTCAAGTGAGAATGTAGTTAGAAATGTTATTTATCCCATATCTTAATTTGCCCTTTAGTCCTGGGTGACAGTATGAATCAGGAAGTTGGTATACCTCAGTATAGCTCAGATTTCTCTTGAAATTTCCTTAAGGTTGTAAAGGATGAAGAGGCCATCTTAGTTGTTATAGTGTTTGTGAGAGAGAGCACTGTGTGTGTGTGTGTGTGTGTGTGTGTGTGTGTGTGTTTTCAAAAGATTTCAAAAATCCTCTTAGATCACCTAGTCCAGTGGTTGGCAAATTCATTAGCCAACAGAGCCAAATATCAACAGTACAATGATTGGAATTTCTTTTGAGAGCCAAATTTTTTAAACTTAAACTTCTTCTAACACCACTTCTTCAAAATAGACTCGCCCAGGCCGTAGAATTTTGTGGAAGAGCCACACTCAAGGGGCCAAAGAGCCACATGTAGCTCACGAGCCATGGTTTGCCAACCACTGACCTAGTCCAATCATTATGATGTCAGCTGTCTATTCAACCCATGCTTGATTACCTCCAGCCATGTGGAGCTCACTATCTCACAGTTGGTCCATTTTCCTGCAACTCTTTTTGAATGTTCATTATCATATTGGATCAAGATTTTGGCTTCCAAAAATGTTTACTGTACCCTCAGAGCTATCTAAAAAAATAAATTCTCTTCCCCAAGAACAGACTCCTTCGGGTATTTGAAAACTTCTCCATACTTCCTCCAAACCCATACTTGTGTCACTTGCTTCCTAGAGAATGGAACCTCAGCTGCCTAATTAATTCTTTATATGCCACAGACCTGAGCCCCTTCATTATCTTGGCTTCTGTCCTGAAACTATTCTAATATATTAGTAAAAATATTGCTTTATACTTTTGCATAGTTTTATACTTCATAAAACATATTATATGTATTATCTAACTTTTTATTTAATTCCTATCATAATCTGAAGAGAACATTGTTCTCCCCTTAGAGTCTTTTCTAGTTATAGTTCCCTCTGCCTAGAATACTTTTCCCCAACCCTCTTATGACTAGGTACTTCTCCTTGAGGCCTCAGCTTGAAAGTTACCTCCTCAAGGAAACCACTTTTCATCCTTATGTCTAATACAGCCAACCACCCCTTCTGTGTCCCTCCCTCACAGACTTTATCACATCAATTTTTTTTATTGCCACTCTCTGAAATTACCTTACTTTTTTGTTTATGTATACACACATATAAATAATTTCAATACGTAAATAAAATAAAAATAAGGGTAGGGACCTAAAAATAAGGGTAGTGTCTAGCCATCACTATATCCACAGTCTGGAATATAATAGATGTTAACCATTGTAGGTCCCAGAATTGATCTTTATTTTCCTTAATAATTATTTGGATATGAATTCCCTGTTTTTCAGTATTTCCCATAAAACATCAGTCTGCTTATTTCAGAAAATGCATATTTGCACAAAGTAATCAACAAAATACTCTACTTGTTTTCTTATAGTGGGAGATGGATATTGAGTTTATATTAAATGGATTGTCAAATAATCTGTATAATCAAGATCCATGCTGGAATTTTACAAAATGAGGCAAATCCATTTTCTGGGATTCAGTCTCCTG
Organism: Antrozous pallidus; assembly: GCA_027563665.1. Lineage (NCBI taxonomy): Eukaryota > Metazoa > Chordata > Mammalia > Chiroptera > Vespertilionidae > Antrozous > Antrozous pallidus. The sequence continues at coordinate 33,138,990 of CM050514.1, read as the reverse complement.
GCAAATATTCTCAAATTTGAGTGTATAAAATGAATATTCGGGGATTTATTTAAAATGTGGATTGCCAGGCCCAACCTCTGAAATTTTGATTCAGTAGGTCTGGGATACGGTCCAGAAATCTGCACAATTAAATATTGTATGGGTTCATTCTGATGTTCAGGGCCCTGAGGCCACAACTCCAGAAACTCTGTAAAAATGATTGTAGATTATTCCGTTGTAGGGCTGTTTGAATGAATGCTCATTTTAACGCTTTTTTTGTAATCATTTACTTTAGGATATCCATGCTGATTTCAACTGGCCTTAGCTGAGAAAAGTATAAAAGCATAAAGATCTTGACCTGAGATGTGGTGTCCACCAGTTTTGACGGACTCATTCGGAGATTTAACTTCTGGTGGTTTTATTTGATGTGCTGTGATTACAGTATAGGGTTGTTCCTGAATAATTGAACTCAAGATCTGAGAATTGACAGGGTCAAAGCTGACCTGGTATATAGAGAAGAATCTTAAACTGCTGTATTAGATTTCCTCAGATCTGAATATTGTGATCTCTTAGTTAACTCTCTGTTAATTTAGGACAAAGCTTTTTAATTGTAAGCTTATTAATAGTCCTGAAATGGAGGCGATTCTATGACATACTTGGAATGCAATGTAGCTTTTCATAGTCTGTTCTGATGAATCATGAATTATACCATTCACTTATTTTCTAAGGAATGAATATGGGAGAATGTTGTATTTCTTAGATAATAGTGGTATTTGTTTTTTAATCAAGAATTTCCAGTATAGAGAATACAGTATTTCACATTTGTTTAGAGCTAATGAAAAAGACTCTATGCTTTGCGTGGGGATAATGCAGAGCCGATTGAGGTGGTTCCTACTCTACGTAAGTGTGTAGTCAGATTATCTAATTTTAGTACCCTGTGTGCCTACTATGTGCTAAATGTTTCCAGATGTATTGTCTTAGTTATTTCTTGAGATTATTTAGGGGAGGAAATGAAAGGATTTATAAAGCCATATTATTATTGCAAGGCAGAGTTTCTCAACCTTAGCACACTTGACATTTGAGTCAGATATCTCTTTGTGGTGGGGGCTTGTCCTGTGTATTGTAGAATGTTTAGCAGCATTCCTGGCCTCTACCTATAAGGTGCCAGTTAACACCTCAAAGTCCAGACATTGCCAAATGGCTCCTGTGGGGCAAAATTGCCCCCTGATGAGAATTGCTTCTCCAAGAATAAGACAAACTAGCAAAACTCTTAAAATTAATGTGCGAACAGAGGTGGTGGGAGTGTAGAATGTGGAGCAATTAATGTTGCCCACTCAGAGTGGGGACCTGAATGGATTGTGGGAGAGGGATTTAGAAAAAGCTTTGAGACCTTGGCATTGGTACATCTTGAATTGTAATTTAGCGTTTGTATAAGCGGAGAAGAGTGTAATAAAAAGGAGTCTGGAGCAGGGCTGAGCTGGATTGCCCATCTGGTTCTGCTTCATTCTAGTTGTGTGAAGAGAGCCAATTTACTCTGAGTCTGGACCTTTTCCTGTTAGTAAGAGTACAGTGGAGGGTTATGAAAACTGAAGTTTACTATATGTGGAAACTCTCAGCTAGTGCCTGACACATAGTAGGCACTCAGTCACCTTTTCTCCTTCTTAGCACATGTGCCAGTGCGAACCTGGTTTAGCAGTTCTTTCCAGGGTCTTATTTTCGTAGATTATAGGATCTGAAAGAAGCATTTAGAGAAAATGAAGTCAGAACACACTTACCTTTGTGCTTCACCTTCCACCTTTGCGTTTTTGGTATTTACTTAAGCTCAGAATTACTTTGTTTATATTAAATCCAATGCTCAATACTGCTAATATTGCATTTGATGATTTATTTGCCAATTAGATATTATAGTTAGTCTTTAGTGTTAAAAAAGGCCAATTTCTCAAGAATTTGTAAAGAGAAAGTAGATTATTTGAGGAAATAAGAAGAATTGATTGTGGCACATTAGAACTTAGCAGAGTGAGTGATTTTAAAATAATTATACATTTTACAAAAGGGAAGGGGATCAACACTATTTCATTTGAAGGTAGTACAGGTTCCAAATAGAAAGCCTATACTATGAGATCTGGAAGGAGTGTGGCCTTATTTAGGAGGCTAAGACCTGTCTTTATGGTTTTGCCTCTACATCTAACTTGATGTAGCCTTGAGCTGGCTATATAGCCACTTAGAGCTTCACTTTTTCTTATCTGTAGAATGAGAATAAAAATACTTTTTAAAATATATATTCTACCAGGTTATAGTGAGGTTGAAATGAATTAAGGACTATGAAAGTATTTTGTTAAATTTAAACTTCTTTGTACACTTAAGGTTTGATTATTGCTATGATCATTCATTACAAGGTAGGCGGCAGAGTCCTGTACAGCAGGGTCTAATGAAATCTATTGCTGTGCTGTTCTTTCTTGTCTTCATCCTTATGCTCATGCTGTGTGTTACTCAGTGAATGACATTCCCCTCTGCGTAGCCTAACTCCAGCTACAGATTCCTTCTTACACCCCTTCCTTCTGTTTCTGCTTTTTATTTTTTTTATTTTATCTTCAGGTAAACGAGAGTCATTGGACTGAGTGGAGATGCTTCTGGCTTTGCTTTTGCCTGACCTCGGCCTCACTGACATTTGTTAACTGGTTAGTCACCTTTCCCAAAGTATGTTCAATGGAACCCCAAGGCCAGCTCTGTGAAAAAACAACAACGACTAAAAGAAGTTTTATAGCATTACGAACCATCCCTTCCATTTGAACATAGCATTTGTATTATTTTGTTTTACCCAGTATTTTCCCAATTTTACTGAACTGTGGACTTTTCCCTCTCTTCTTCCTACCCAAATAACAATGATTACTGCCGCTTGGAACTGTTTCACAGAACATAGAAAATCAGGGTAGCTTATGTCCCTGTCCTGAAGCTGAGTGTGCATCCCCATGGCTGCAGCCTCCACCTCGTGCTTCTCCTTTGGAAGAGGGATGTGGAACATGGAAGACATGGTTGCAGGGCTTCCTTTCCTGTTCACATGAGAACCAGGGTCTTAGGCCAGGTCTCATGTGTTTGGTTGCCTTCAAAAAGACTGTGTTTATAGTAACACATTTAATATATTAAAATAAATTAATGATATGGTCAAGGGTACTTATTAGTTTTATTCAATTAAAAAAAACAACTTTTTTTGTAACTGCCAAAATACTCTAGCACTATTCTTTTAGGAGTGCAGAAACTAATTTTTCAACATCAAACAAACATTTTAGAAAACGTCTCTGAGGTGGGATAGCATGTGTAAAGCATTGTTCTTTATCATAATTTCATTTGACTGTAGCTTAAGGCTCGGTGCACAAAATTTGTGCACTGGGGGGGGAGGGGGGAGGGAGTGCTCCCTATGTCCAGCCTGCGCCTTCTCACACTCCAGGACCACCTAACGTGTGTTCCGTCATAGGAAGGCCCTGCCCACCCTTCCAGGGCTCTGTGATGGAGGCCCTGCCCACCTGGCCTGGCCTCTGCCATTGATCACTACCCACAGGGAAGCCTTGCTCACCCTGCCCACCTGCCAGGGCTCTGTGATCAATGCTGTGCAGAGGGAGGCCCTGCCCACCTCGCCAGGGCTCTGGGATGGGCCCTCTCAGCCATTGCAGCTTGCCTTGGCCCTCGCAGCCACAGCTTTGTCTGGAAAGACATCCGGAAGATGTCTGATTTATCCTGTCTAATTAGCATATTACCCTTTTATTAATATAGATTAATAGTTAGTCTCAGAGTATACTTCAATTGCAATTGACCAGAATGATACATAAGAGTTCTACTCTTGCTCCTCAATAAGTAGGAGATCCTTTACTCTTTGATTATATATTTATTTTGTTCCTAATTCGATCAGTGGTATAACATTAAAAGAAATTTAAAGACTAGAGTAAAATGTATAGGCATGCTGAGCTTTTCATGCTCAGAGTTCTCTGTGTCCTTTACATCTAATTTGGCCCAAGACCATGCCACTTCATGCTACGATCTGTCAGGCGTCATGAATTCGGTGGTTGACATGTGAGCCCCAGGGGAACACCTTCATGAGCTTTGTGCCATGTGCCATATGAAGGGGCCGCTTTCTCGGCTTGGTAGTGAGACCTCCAGAGTCGTTACCAACACTTGCCCCTGGGAACTGTGTATCACTTCTTGCTGCTACTGGTGGTTCTCAGCCTTCTAGGTATAGAAGTCATGTGGATAGCTTTGAAAAGCTGTGCATATTTGGACCCTTTATAGAACTTTGGTTTTAGTCGGTCTGGTGGAAGGCTGGTAAACTTGATTCCAGAACTTCCCATGTGCTTTAAATATATAGCCAGACTTGAGAGCCACTGGGCTCAGGTATTGATTCTGAAGTTGTATAATAGCTCTTTTGGTATCTTTGCCTTCAGGGAGCAATTTCTACCCCTCTTCTCTCTGTCCTGGGATTTTGTTTACCTCATTTACTCATTTATTTATATTGTCTTTAAAATTAGCATTTATTATTGGCTTGGCACATGGGTGCCCACCTTTCATTTGAAGTGTTTAGATTGCTTCAGTTCAGAATACTTTCATTCCATTTCAAGTCAGTGAATTGCCAAATAACGTGATACACAACATCCTGGTGACTGGCAGTTTTTAGCTCTCATAACACCCTTAATGACCTGGTGATTATAAGCCAGTCTCAAGTAATTGAACAATCGATAGCTACTATGAGATTGCCATTATTTGGGGGCTATGTGTAACCTGTAGAATGAAATCTGTGAAGATTATAGGCACAGACTTCAGAGCTATCCACAGTTTTAACTATTTTGTAATGGGGAACAGTTGAGACTCTATAAAAAGCATAATCCATGAAACAGGGCCCTGAGAAATTTCTTATCTCTCTGGCTTAACCTTAAATGTAATTTTATGAAATCCACTGGATAGCTTGCATGTGCCAAAATAAATATCTGCTGTTTGGCAAGGAAATGCATGCTCCACCAAGTAGAAGCATTGCTTGGTGGTGAAGGTCTAGAAGTATTGCCAGGGCCTCTAAATAGGGCTAAAAGTACAACCTCTTCTGCAGAGTGTGTGGCCTTGGGCACTCCCTCTTGCTTACTTTCCAAGGCACTGCATACCAGTAGAACTTCCATATCCAATTTGTTCCCATCTACAACAAAGAAAGAAAATGATAGCAGCTGGCTCACTGAGAACTCTTAATAAATACAAAATAGCTGTCATAATCATCATCATAATAACAACAGTATCATCTTTGTAGACTGCAGGAAAGAGTTATAAACTATACTATGTGAGGAACTCGGTCTCTTTAAGGGGTAAGGTGCTCTGTTTTATAAAACATGCCCGTGGTTTTATAATATAGCCCGTTGGGATGGACGGACCTCGGCGGGCCACTAGCATGTTCTAGTTTATGCTTTTCTCTAACGTATTTATTGAGAAGTTCAGTTTTGATCTGTGCATCCAATTCAGGAAACAGTTTGAGGCTCATAGCAGACTGTACTAGAAATCTTACTGCTTTTAGTCCCTGTGGCCATTCTCTCTCTCTCTCTCTCTCTCTCTCTCTCTCTCTCTCTCTCTCTCTCTCTCTCTCATTGTGAGGAAATTACATTCCATAAAATACTGTTCATAGGCATTCAGTGCATTCACCTTGTTGTGCAGCCATCACCATCATCCACCTCCAAAATATATTCATTTTCCCAAACTCTGTAACCATTAAACAATAATTCCTCATTCCTTCTTCCCCCTCCTCCCACCAGTCCCTGATCTTTCTTTTTAAAAAATTCCCAGTAAGCTTAATGGTGGAGGTTATGGTTTTCTGGATCATCTCTTGCAACACTGGCTCCCAGCAAGTCTGGAATGGTCCTGCCCATCTGTCTGTCAGTCCCCGGGCTGGCATTCTCAGTATGACTCACCGCAGCCCGCTTTATCCTCCAGGTGACTGACCGCCAGCACCTGCCCGGCTGCATCTTGTTCTAAGAAGCTGAAAGTACCTGAAGCTCTTCATTTTTCTGCCCCGTTTAAACCTAAATAAAATTCTTCTCAGGTAGAGGTAGAGTCAATAGAAAATGTACAAGCATTTTTCATGAGTTCTAAAAGTGTTGTTAATGGGTTCTTTATTAAAATGTTTTGGACTGTGGGTATTTTTATTACAGTTTTATAAAGGAAGTTCTCATTTGCCTTTAAATGTATTAACTTATTTTTTTTTTAAGTAGGAATTGTTTTTCCCATGGGAAGTGCCAATATTCCCTACAATAGCAGAATGTATTTAGATGGAGAACAGTTGGGGTCTCCCTCACGCAGCTAGCTATACTACTCCCTGCCAGCATAGATTCCCAGGATATCCCTAGTCCCAGGTTCCTCATGAGGAGACCTCTGCCTGCCCCCATGCCCACCCCCAACCTTCATCCCCCATCTCTTCTTTGTGCCGTCCTGCTGGCCTTGGCTTCAGTGGCACTGCATTGCTCAGCATTCATGCACTCAGCACACAGTTTCCGTTTATTCCTGACGCCCACCCCAGACCCTTAGCACTCGGCTCAGCAGCAGCCCCTCCTCCTGCCCTGGGACACGTGCTGACCTTTTCTTGTTGCACTGGCTTCAGTGGGTTGTAATGTTCCTTGGCTGTTCTCACTCTAAACTCTGTGCTCCAGGACATTACCTTGCAGTCTCACTAGTGCCAATACAGACTAAATGCTTAAAAATCAACTTAAAATAATAGGAGTACACCACTCCTATGTTTTGCTGAGTTTGGAATGCTCTTAATGGAATATATGTAGCTTTTTGCTTAGTCTTAACTGTGTAAGTATATTAATCAAGGAGAGTGATACTAAATGTAATATTTAATAGGCAACAGCAGATAAACACTGACAATTTAAATAAAAACCTAACATCTAACATAGCAAAAAATAGGGTAAAGAAAAGTGTTTTCCCTTCTTTCTAAAACCGGTTTCATGGACATGATTCTACAACTGTTCCTGTAGCTAAATACCAGGGTCACAGCTCATTTGAACGTATAGCGACCCTGCTCACACTTTTAGGAACAGATGGGGGCTTTTTTAAGGTTTCTCTGCTTCCATGTTTTCAGGGCTGTGTAGTTAAACATTGATATTGGTGATTATAACAATTTTCATAAAACCCTCATATCCGTTATGTTATTTGACCTTCACCAGAACACCAGAATTAGAAGATGTATGCTTATCTCTGTTATCATGGTGAAGAACTTGCCCCGGATGGCATTGCTAAGTGGTTAGAGCATCAACCTGCTCACTGGAGGGTCTTGGATTTGAATCCTGGTCAAGGGCACGTCACCCAGATTGCAGGCTCGATCCCTGATCTGGGTGCAGGTCCGGGTGCAGGCAGGAGGCAACCAATCAATGTGTCTCTCTCACATCGATGGATGTTTCTCTCTCTCTCCCTCTCTCTCTTTTTCTCTCTCTCTCTATTCCACACCCTTCTCCCTCTCTAGAAATTAATGAGAAAAATATTCTCACTGTTTGGGTGAGGATATAAATACATACATAGATAAATAAGTAAATAAAAAGAACTTGAGGTCTCAAAGTTTATAAATGACTTTCCCGAGATCACCAAGTAGGTGACAGATCACCAAGTAGGTGACTCGGTGGTCAAGCAGCCTCAGTTCTCTCAATTCCACTCAGAAGTTTCCCAGGAGAAAATCTGGGGGAGGGGAAAGAGTGGGAGGGAAATCTCCTTAAATAGGTGGTAGGAATTGGTTTTACCCTGCCCTTGCATTGCATGTTTAGAGTCCCTTTTAAGTAGATACCTCAGGAGGCTGAATTTATAATATAAAGCAGTGATGCCATAACTTGTTTGAATATATAGTTCTCCTAATCTTTAAATATAAAATGCTGATGGGTGAGTGGTGGCTAGGCAATTAGTCACTGATTTCCTATTATGTGGAGGTACTGTATATTTTACACAACAAACAAAATTGCTATTTTCCCAGAAAGATGAGAAGGGAATTTGTTTTCATCTATACAAAGGATCTGACGTGCCTTGGGCTGGTTACATTTGACAATATGAAATGCTGTTATACTGGTCAGTTAGGGGAGCTGGTTGCATCTTTTCTCATGGTTTGCTTTTGGTGGGAGAGGGGAGGGAGCAGCATATTTCTAGATAGCTTCAAAAATGAGCTCTTCTAGTGGGGTGCCTGGTCTCCCCTCCCCCAAAGACTCCACAGTCAGACTGGAGCTTGGTAGATGTTTGTAGACTTGAATTGATTTATTTTCTCAGCTGCAGTGTGTACTTTTGTGAGCACATGGATGAATCTTACTGCTCTGGAGACCATGCAAATATTTGCCGGGTGCTTAAGACATACTTTATTCTGAGCAGAGGCAAGGCCAGTTACTTGTAACCTGGTGTGACATTGTGGCAAATTGCTTACTCTTTGCTCTTATATTCCCCCCTCTAAAGGGGGCAAGGTTTGTATGTTTGGGGATGAGGGCAGGGAGGGACAGTGAAACAGAGGATGGAAGAGAAGAATTTCTAGATAATGAAGTTGAGAATGACCTGGCCATAGTATCGTAACATAAACTATTTACTGGGTAATTTATCATGCATGCAAGTTGGAATAAAGACTCTCCATTTCTGTTTCAATTAAGTGCCACACCATTCACTTTTTTCTATAGATTTTAGATATCTAGCATCCACAACCTAAGAACATGCTAATACCTCTAAAGCAGTGATTTTCAACCCGTGTACCAAAAGAACTTTTAAAACATTCAATACTTGACTATTGAGGGGCACCGACCTCTTTTCCCTTAGATTGTCAAATAAAAAACGACAACAGCCAACATAACAAAAGCAATCCAGTGTGAATGAATCAATATTATACCTATTGTTTTTTAGATTGGCAAAAAATATATTTTTGGTGTGCTGCAGAATTTTAGTTATTAGCTTATGTGTGCCATGAGATGACAAATGTTGAACATCTCTGCTGTGAAGGCTATTATGAGCTGCTTCACTGACATGTTTTACGTGCATTTATCTCAGTCTTTCTTTGTATGTGTCAGAGCAGTGAAAACACAGGACATTGTGTCCCCTTCTTTGGATAGAGGCAGAGTGGACTGTAGATTCTTTTAAAAGGAATTTCAAATTAAATAGATTCTGATTTCTCAGCTAACCCTTCCTGTGATTTCAGCAGAAGAGGAATGTCATACTACCTAAATGTTTAGTACATTTTGTTCTGTGGTTTTGTACCTACTTGTGCACTTTGAGAGATACTTCAGAACTTTCAAAATCTTTCATCCCCTGAACAAATCTATCACTGAAGCTAGTCACCAAAACCTCCCTCTTCCCCAGAAGAGTGGCCCCCTCTGTGGGTGCTTGAAGAAGGAGGTGCCCTGGTGCCCAGCCTTTCAGGAATCCTGACTTTTATGGTCTGCAGCAGGAGGGGGAGATGGAGTGGCATGAAGGGATGATTAATGAGGAACCGCGCTGCCCTCTTTCTTGGGCCTCCAGCTTATCTGTTGCTCAGGACAAGACTTGCTTGAACAAGACTGATGCCTACGGTTTATCATCTGAGTAAATATGTTATACATTTAGGTGTGGCCAAACAAGCACACCTTATGCTGATAGGGGATGTGGGAAAATACAGAATAGAAGAGAAAAAAAAGCCTGCCAACAAAAACCCAAACAACATAGCAACCTCTGAAACAAAAAGCTCTTTATTGGAATATTGTTGTTCAGATGAACAACATAAGAGATTCATGATACCTGGTTAAGTTGATGAGTAGTGCCTGGTCAATGTATCCTCTGGAATTTGGCCTAACTACTGTGTATCACGATGTTTGTTCTCATTCAAATTCATATATTTGAGAATCCCTAAAAGTCAGAGAGGTACCTATAGTGTTTCCCATCACAGCCCCCTCACCACTTACGAGCCCATCACCCCCAGCATTCTGTTGCCTGCCTTATCAGTGCTGGGAGGACTCCTTATCCCTCCACATATCAGTCTCCTGGGAGCACCTTGGCTTTCCCCAGTCTGTGGACATTAGGTTTCAATTCTAACAGCAATCTGGAGATTGGTTGGGATTATGATATGCATTTGCTGACTGAGCACATGAGCATCCAGAGGGTTCCATGTCTTACTCAGGATCCTTCTTCTCTGGAGGGTGTGACAGACAAACTCCTAGGCCTTTAGTGTTGTGCCCATGAAGCCCTGCTCAGAGCTTTCAGGTGTCCAGGCTCCTGGTGAAAGCTGAGAGGTTTTCTTTCCAGATTGCCTCAATGAACCCAGCTCAGGGAGCTGAGCGGCCCAGATGCTGTGAGTGTGTTGGCATGTGAGGTCAACTGAATTCTCTGTGGCTGTCATCTAATTTCAAAATAAATATAAAGGGGAAAAATCCCGTTTTCACAGTCAGTGTTTTGGGTTAAAGAAGAAGGAATTAAGTACTTAATGCTAAATATTAGTGTGTTTTTTTATAAGAGGAGGTATCTGAGGGTATCCATATTCACTTAGCATTGGTGCTGAGTTCTATGCTTTTTTGGAATTAGGGTCATCTCTCAGAGGAGGGAGTAGTTGAGGATAATTCTTGTCCTGGTGATGCATTGTCACCCTAATATAGAAATGTGTCCTGCAAAGCTGTTCATGTTAGAATAATAGCACTGTGTGCTAATGTACACTTTGTTGAGGATGAAGGATTGTTTACAAAAAAAAATTCTTCACAATAAAAGTATTGAAAAATAACAAATATCAGTTTCCCTCAAATGAAGGACTGGGCATCCCAATGAAATGTCCAAAGTCTAAGAACTGCTTTAGAGACAAAATGTGGCCCATGTAGTCTTGCGCCATGGAAGTCACCTTGAAAAAGGAATGTTACTGTCTTTCTGGACTTGAACCTTAGAGGTTAAGATGCATCAGACTCATGGTAATTTGTTAAAGAGCAATATCTTTATATTGTCTGCCCTGGATCCTCTCTTGTAGCCAGGAGCTCATAGATCTAGTGTGTGCTCTGAGTGGCAGTTCCTGACTTTTCTTGTGGTTCATGTGTCTCCTTAAAGCTCAAGGACAGACCTTGTCCTGCTAACAATAGGAGCAGTGCTGGCTGCAAACATATACGTATAGGGCATACATCTAGTACTTCTGCCAATCACATGTAAGGCTATTTCCCACAATGTCATGAAGTAGTTACTTACCACTTATTATCCCTGCTCTGCAGATGAAGAGTCTGAACCTTAGAACATAGGACTTGCCTATGTCAGGTCAGCCTGACAGTAAATGGTGCAACCTGGAGTTGAGCCCACCCACAACCATTTGACACCAAAGATTTAAATAGATATCATTCATTGGAAGAATGAAAACATGGTGAGGCTGACTGCTCAACTCAAGTGTTCTATTTTAAAATTTCTAGATTAACTCAGAACTACTGTTTCTAGTTCTCAGGATCTCTTTTAAAGTGGTATTAGCAGGCTATTTTGTCTTCAGCAGTGTTTACATGCTTGGCTCTCCTCTCTGGCCATTTTAAAAAAGGAAAAGAGTAATCCTGCCGCTCACAAGTGACCTAGAAATTCTGCCAATACAGTACGTTGAAATAAATGTCCTTTAAAATTTCCCATAGTGACTTAAAGGTGGAAACCCAGCCAAAATACGTTGCTCTTCTAGAAAGTTCTTTGGCTCGGGCCAGTCAAGTAACTTTGATACACATTCTCCATTTCTGAGTGTGTTAAAACCATACTAATTTTTAGAGGAGACTTGGGGTGAACTTGACCTTTGAAAGTGTGTTAGAAGAAAGAATTTATCAAGTGCTGAAAGAGTATAAATAGAGGTTTAAGAAGTTTGTGGAAAAACTTATATTCTTAATTAAGTACCCTCAGGTTTCTTTAATGACTGTTTATTTATTCCCATTGATATGCTAAGCAAAAGGTAATCTTCAATATTAATTCTTTCCTCCAAAGACTTTGCATTGCATGTACTTGGCTCATTAAACTATACAGTAAAATAGTTCTTTCTTTGCATAGTAATACCAATTCTCTCATTCAAAGCAGTGTGAGTTAGAGAAGCTTACTGAGTGAATATTAAACACATTTATGTCCAGGATATACCATTTTGGAGAATTTGAAATCATTAGTTACTTATTCTTTGGATAAACAGCCACAGAAGAACACATGGTTTTATGTTTGGAATAACATCAAGTGAAATAACTCTGCAGAGTCCAAAGGCTTAACAAGTAGTAGATATTTCTAAGGACTGACTAGAGTTTTAAATACCATAGGAGGACAATGGTAAATTTTATAGACCAGTCCAGATTTGAACTCAGATGAAACTTTCAAAAAATTCAAACACCTAGATTTAAAAAATATTTGTCTGTTAGCTAGATCCTTGCTGTTCCAGGTGCAGTCTGCTGCCCAGTAGCATGGTCTTCACCACCTGGGAGGCTGATAGACCTACTGAATCAGAATCTGCTTTTTAACAAGATTCCCGATGTGATTTATATATACATTTCAATTTGGGAAACATGAAATTAAGGCATCTCATGGGCAAAATGCCTTTCCTAGATGAAGAGGAAGCATACATTCATATTTAGGATGGGCTGGGTGACTGAATGGGCTAATTAACCTCTGTGTTGAACTGAACCTCTGGGATGTGAGAGGGCGAAGGCCAGACCTTGATGCCCAGTGCTGGTTGGCTGCATACCCCATGGAGATAAACCACAGGGTTGGATAAGGGAAGAGGGGAAGTCAACTGTTTGCCCTGGCAGTAGCCAGGGAAGTACATACAGATTTGACACATTTGACTGCTATTATGACAGGAAATTTTCCTCTGAACTTTTATAAATTTAGTAATAATTCCAAAGCTTTGTCCTTTAAGATATTGTAGAACCTTCTGCGATTCTGTTATATTTTATATTAAAATGAAGAAAAGAACATGAGAATAAATGAAATTTATTCTCCAAATGAAGATTCAATCAAAATGCCAAATGGAAATATGAGAAGGCTGATACATAATGCAGTTTTTGTGTGAGTACTTCATATGATTAATCAGAATATCTAAGTTGGCCTTTTTTCAAGGGTTGACAGATTTGTCAAATGTTTTATAGCAATCAGATAGAAGATTAGAATTATTAACACATATATACACATGCCTGCTTCTGTATCTGTATGCATTCATATACACACATGTACATATACTCTTTTTTTTTGCACAATCAACTGAACTTTATTTTTTTATTTCTTTTTTGCATTTTTTTATTTTTTATTGTCTAAAGTATTACAAATAATAGTACACATGTCTCCCCCCTTTTCCCCCATTGACCTCTCCCCAGCCCCCCCCCCCCAGCACATGTCCTGATCTGCCCCCCTTCACAATCCCCTACCCCGTGTCCTGTATCCATTGGTTATGCCCATATGCATGCACACAAGTCCTTCGGTTGATCTCTCACAGCCCCTGTCCCCCACTCTCCCTTGCCTTCCCACTGTAGTTTGACAGTCTGTTCAAAGCTTCTTTGCCTCTGTGTCTTTTTTTTAAATTGACAGCTCGTTTGAAATTGAATTGACATGGCCTAGAGCAAAGAATATCCTTACATGATATTATTCTACAATGTCATTATAATTTTTGATATTTTACAACAGCATATTGTACAATTATCCCAAAGAAACTTACAAACTAATTCTTTGAATGTTTGGCAGCAATTTAAAAAAAAAGGAAATGAAAGGAGTTAATCCTTTTCAGAAGGAATTAAGGCACTGGGAAGGCACTTGAGCATTCTATATTGGCCCCTCTTGTCCCTTTTGCTAAGAGGGACCCTCTTCCCACAATCCAAGTGCACACAGCTGTTGCCTGAGCTTTCAGTTCAAGCTGAGGGTGAAGTCTCTGGGTGGCTGGCACCATGGATCTGTCTCTCGCTCAATGGTGAGCTGGGCCCTCCCTGGAGAAGAAACCCAAGTCCCCCGAGACATATAAATACTCTTTTATGGTTATTTGAAATAGCAAATGAGATAATGTGCATAAAGGATATATGGTATATTATAAACGTGTCCAGTAAATGGTAGTTATTATTATTGGAAGAAGAAATGGCTAAGAGCATAGAATTTGGCATTAGATCTCTTGATTCTGGAATCTTGGCCCTAGCACTTATTAACTGTTTGACCTGAGGTTAATTGCCTAACCTCTCTGTGTCTTGGTTCTTCTACTGAAAAGGATTAATAAGTATCTCTACCTCATAAAGATTAAATGGGATAATATGTGAAATGCAGTTAGAAGAGTTTCAAGAATAAAATGAGAGCTCAAAAAATGTTAGCTAGTTTTTATATATGTAGTGCACTCATATGTAGAATCTAGTTGAAGGATTGAGTTTCTTTAGATATCTTTTTTTTTTTGTACAGAATTTTAAACTTTGTGGATGGAAATCTTTCACTTCATCTTGCTTTTAAAATTGTAATAATTAATTATTTTCTCATCCTAATTGAATTTTAACAAGGAGTAAAATTAACCTATGAGGATATTTGAATATGGCCTTATCAGATGCAGTCTTCTAATCTCTTCAGATTTTCTAAAAAACTTTTTCATTCTTCAATTTAAGACTAGCTGTAAAGTAGCTACAGAAAATGCCTCTGAATCCTGGATCAAACAGTCCAGTTATTCATCTATATTCTGATTTAAAAATATGTATTGACCATCAGCTTTGTTCCAGGCGCTTTTCTAATACTGGGGTTAATAGTATGAGCTTGGATCTCAGAATATCTGACTTCACATCCGATTCCGCTTATCAGGAGCTGCAATATTTTATACAAATACTAGGTAAAGGATGATGGTATAGCTGATATTGGCAGAGGTTAAGGAGAATCTTATTAACCCTCCTCAAAAATATTTGCTGTAATGTTGTGTTCTTTGTAGTTCTCCTAAATGTTCATGAGAAATACAGAGTATTTTTCTTTGGGCAACCTTTCTTCAGCTCCCTGGGGAAAATGTCGTTGGCTGTTAAAGACAACATAAATCCATCTTACTTTCCAAGTAAATAAGTCTCTTATTTTTATATTGACAATGCTAAGAAATACAAAGTGGGGGTGGGGGGGAAAGAAGTGCTAGAAGGTACATTTAGAAGGGACTGGATGCCACCAGCTACTTCTGATTCAACAATGAACCTGGGCTCTGGGGAACTAAAGTTTGTGAGAATGAGCTGATTTCAAGTGTCAGTGGGAAATTCCTTCTTTATATCCAAAACATGGCTGCAATGGAACAGATTATTGAAATGTTAGACATATTGGGTCTGAATATTTTTCTGACTTTCCATTACTGTGTTTTGACAGGACCCCAGACAGACACTTTGGGGAAAATGTGTCAAATTTGGGTTGAACAAGGGTGAATAACCTAATTGTGTGATGCTGCCTCTTGGGAACCAGGACCTGGCTTCCTCCAATCCTTGGAGTGATTATTTTATGCCCCAGGGCCATCTTCCCCTTCTGAAATTATCCCAGCTGAAGAACTGGACTTGCTGATCTCATTTTTATATGAATGTCTTATTCTTGTATGCGGTCTTCATCAATGATCTGCCTCTGCCTGTACCATGTGAGAGTTATATAGATCATTTCATGTGTTAGTCAAGGGGATGCTTTGTCCCAACCAACAAAGGTTTCTTGCTCTCTTAACAGTGTGACCCCCCAATTCTGAAAAACATTATGATATATGATTTAAAATGAAATTCAGCAATCAAATTAGTATCTGAGTTTTTTTATCTTCCTATTAGATTAGTAGTGCAAAATCTGGTATTATTTTACTGTTTTTCTTGAGAGATGAAGGTACCTGAAAATCTATATGGAAACCTTTTGGGATGGCCTTGCTAAACCTAGTATATCCCAAGGTTCAGTCATTTGTGTACCAATCTCATGATTTTATTTATTTATTTATTTATTTATTTATTGCCTAATTTTTCTTGCACATCAAAGTATTTTTACATAATATTTTTTCATAGAATTATTTTATTTACTTAATGAAAATTTTCAGAAAGGAAGCTTTCTGGGTACTGTAACTAGGGAACCCATTATTTCAATGTCACTTGAGAATATAGTACATATTTTTCAAATGAAAAATGTTTGCTCTTGTTCCACCAAAGCATGGTGATATGTGGACTGCCATCCTTTAAGAACTATCATTGTCACCTGTCTTCTGAGGCTTACCTGCATGACAGGGATGAGAGAATAACTACTCAAGACATAGTATGACTCTCCTGGGAATTGGCACTTTTGTATTCGCGGCCCCCATACTCTATAAAAACATTTAAAATTAGATAACACAACTGCTTTAATATAAAAATAAATACATATATTAATATATTTTAAGACTTTTTTTTTTTTACCTAAGAGTGAATTGTTTTCTTTTTATTTTAAAATTAAAGGACATTTTTGTCAGCTGTGAAAGGCATTTTGGGCCCTAAGTGCTGTGCCCACCAGGCCGAATACAGGAGCCCCTCCCCATCAAGAGGTCTGGGAGCTTGTCCAGCCAGTTTGGCTCAGTGGCTGAGCATCGACCTATGAACTTGAAGTTCAAGGTTCAATTACTGGTCAAGGGCACATGCCTGGGCTATGGGCTCGAACCCCATTTGGGGAGTACAGGATTCTCACTCATCATTGATGTTTCGATCTCTCTCTCCCTCTCCCTTCCTCTCTGAAATCATAAAAATATATTTACAAAAATGTAAATAATTCTGTGGCTTCCTGACTTTACTAAGCATAGGGCAGTATGTTTGTGTCTGTCCCACCCCCTTCCCACTCCCCACCTCCCCAACCCCCCACCAAACCGGGTTTGGAAATACAGACATTTCTTTTTCTTTTTTTTTATCTTATGGTCAAGAAAGAAATCGTGTTTATGTTAGATTTATGTAAAAAAAAAAAAAAAAAACAAGTAAACTGACGAATATCCTACACTTTTGTGACCATGAACAGTGACCATGATCTGAAGATGAATGAAGTCCATTAGGATTGTTAGAAGAGCCTAAAAAGTCTATGCAGCACTATCTGGTTTCAAGCACATTTATAAGCCCCTCCTTTCTTGGGGCCTCGTGAGTGATTTAGACTCTTAGCTATTTCTAGCAAAGAGGAAGAACAGTCACTCTTGATGACACTAAAATTCCTCTTTTCACCTGATCCTCTTTAAGAAGTCACTTCCCCAAGGTTCCTTGGTAGGAAGAGGAGGACGGCTGTTCTGTTTGTCCTCTCATTACTGCTTCATCCAGGACAGGCTGTTATAAGAGCTTTTTGTTTGTGAGAGCAGTTCTCTAGTTTCTAACTTCCCCTCTCAAACCAAATGCCATACTTGAAGTTCTCCCAGGCTGCTGCTGCTGCTGCTCAGATGACTCCTTGGTATTATATGCTAAATACAAGGATCTTTATTTAGGTGCTTTGCTCTCCTGAAAAGAAAATCCTGATTCATCCAGTTTGCCGATTTCTTAGTAGGTGTGACTAGTTAAGTGTCTCAACAGTGGAGTTGAAACAAAGTCTTGTGGAGCAGGAACTCATTTATCTGGAGTCTAACATAGCCTGCTGGCTTCTCTTTAAAAAATTTTTGGAGGATAGACCCATCTCAGTGGAGGACCAGCTCTGTGGGGGCATTAAGATCTTGAATCTCAGGGATCCAGAGACCACTTAGAACCAGCCTGGCTGCCAGAGACGAGAGACTGTGCTCTGTGTGCTTGGTGTCTGAGCTAAAATGTCTTTTCATTTTTTCCAGAAAATCAACAAATGAATGAAAGACATCATATGACTCTAAAATTCAAGTAGGAGTCACCTAGGACATCTTAGAGTACTGAATTTCAATCCATCACCACTGACTCTGTTTCCTTAATGCTTCTTGATTCCTTCCTCTGTTGTCTGTCTCTCCTACCACTGTCCTAGTCCAGGCAGGGAACATTTCTCATCCGAGCATCTACGGTGGATTGTCCCCTGATGTTGTTCCCACAGACCCTGCATTCCCTATATGCAGCCAGTGAGATATATGAAAATGCTTATTTGACTCTGTCTCTTTCCTGACTGAAAGCTTTCAAATAGTTTTCCGCTTGATCATGACCAAACTTAGCCTAGAACGCCCAGCATGATGTGACTACAGACTCCTACTCCAAACTCAGTTTTATTGCTGTTCTCCCTCACTCTCTGGGATCCAGACACATTACTTTCTTTTAATATAGCAAACTAGTTTGTTCCTGCTTATCTCAGGGCCTTTGCACATGCTATTCCAGCTTCCTAGAGTGCTCTTCTCTTATTAACTCCTTTATATCAATTCTTCACAAACCCTTTGCTCATCCTACAGAAGATTGCAGTCTCTGTTATGAACTCTCATGGCTCCGACACATTCAGGGCATTAAACTTAGATTATAGTAATATGTATTCCTTGAATAATGCCTTTCTCCTAAATCAGACTGTAAGCTCCATGAGGGCAAGGACTTGCCCACTTTGCTCATCCTAGTATTCCAAGTAACTAGCAGTGCAAATACATTGGGATGTCTATCATCCATTGCTTCACTGAGACAAGGCCATCAGGAATCATAAAGACTAGATTTGAATGATGAGAAGAATAACTAGAACGTGGTCCATGGGTTATGTGCTTAACATGTGCACTAATAAAGGATGATACAATGGGAGTCATCAGAAAAATTTTAATTATGGGCCATATCTCTAACAGGGCAGAGGACTACATAACATATTTTCAAAGATTTTTCTTTAAAAAAGGATAAAATCAATTTTTTGAGACTTGAACACATAGGTATTTTCTGTAGTGACTCGATTCTGCATGGATTGTTAAGTTTGTAGAGTAATTAATGATTAATCATGCCAAGCACAGACTGACTGCATTGTCTTTCTACCTGCTGTTTCATCTGCCTGGAATCCTGTCCTCCAGACACACCTGTTACTTGTTCCTTTACTTCCTCCTGATCTCTGCTTAGATGTCATTTTATCTGTCATCTATCTATCTATCTATCTATCTATCTATCTATCTATCTATCTGTAATATATTTTATTGATGTTTTTATAGAGAGGAAGGGAGAGTTAGAAACATCAAATGAGAAACATTGATCAGCTGTTTCCTGCACACCTCCTGCTGGGAATGTGCCTGCAACCAAAGTACATGCCCTTAACCGGAATTGAAGCTGGGACCTTTTAATCTGCAGGCCAACGCTGTATCCACTGAGCCAAACCAACAAACTGGTCAGGGCAATCATATGTCATATTATTAGAGAACCCATTCCTTGTTCTCCTTACTGTGCTTACTTTTTTTCCATATCACTCTTCATCCATCCATCCATCCATCCATCCATCCATCCATCCATCCCACACTCTTTCCACTAGACTGTTCCTTGAGTATAAAGAGTCTGTTTGATGAGTACTCTGTCCTTAGCACCTATATTAATGCTAGAGAACTAGAAAAACTAAAAGCATATTTTTTGAATGCATAAATGATCACAGTGAAGAAAACCTCAAGAATTTTATCTTCTTGTTTCTAGGAAATAAAAAAGTCACTTTCACCCTTCACACAAAACCAGATCCCCTGGTATTTTCTTCTTGTTGATGCAGGGAAATCAGCTTTGGGGTGGCAGGTAGGAGTAAATGTTAAGTTCCTTTCCTGCCAGATTGGGTGCTCCATTTCAGCTATTTACAGTTCATTCGAAATCTGTAACTCTTATCTACTTCTGTTTCTAGGGCTTTCTTCATGAACCTAAGATTTAACTACAAGCACACACTTTTGCCATGTGGCAAATTAAAATGACATAGGGTTCTTTCACCTAAAAATAGCAGCTTGTTCTTCATTAACCAACAGCCTACTGCCTTCTATTGCATTCAGTTCTTCTCCTAGCAATGTGTAATATCACAAAGGAAGAGGCTGGTGGTCACAAGCCAGGACATTGCAGGGTTCATTAATTACCTGGAAAATGGTGCCTGGGTTGCAGCCAGAATCCCAAACAAAGACAGGAAATAGCTCCTGTTCTCCAAATGACAAGTTGATGAGTGAGGTAAGAATGAAAATCATTTGGGTAAGCAAAAATGGAAGCAGTAGTTTTGTTCAAGAACAAGTATACAATTAAGACAAATTCCCAACTCCATGGCAGTTAATTCATATCAGTTGATTCTATGGAAATCACTATCTGCTCCTAGCCATGAAATGAATTCATTGTAATAAAGGGATTGGGAACACCAATTTAGGAAAAGTGTTGGTGATGTTGGAGCCTGGGCCAAAGTACATGGTATATGTACCGATGAGTTATTAATCTCAGCAATTCCTAAATCGGTTTGGTCCTTTAAGCAGCTATGTTGTAAATATACAAAGAGTTAAATCCCCTCACTCCAGAAAATAGAATCCATAATTTTTGCAAAGCTAAGAGTCCTAAACCATTTTAGCGAATTTGTCATAATTAAGTATGGATAGTTTCAAGCAGGAAGAGTCAATTAAGACAAATGAGAATTTCTTAATGTTGGTATGAAAAGAGATGATTTAAGAAAAATACAGCTAGCGGGTTAAACAGTGTGAATCTTGGTGTGATTTGATTTTGGGGCAATTAGGCTGTGCAAATACATAGATAGGTCTGTCTGATCATCCAATAATTGGCTGAGACAAGGCCATCAGTAATTTCTTTCCTGGGTGTGACATACACAGTTTTCAGCATTGAATGACTATACTGTATTTCTGCCATAAAAACTGCTGTGTTTGGGGAGAGAGAACATGAAAACACACACACACACACACACACACACACACACACACACACACACTACCATTATCACCAGAAAACTCCTACAGAAGCAAGACCTTCTTGTGGCTGTTTCATAGCCTGTAATGAATATAAATAATACTTATTTATTAAAAGAGATATTTGGAGTTTACAGGCAATCTCAAGGTCAAGCCATGTCCTTTGGGAGGAGGTTACCAGAACTGGCCAGTGAGAGTCATATGCTTAGCTTCTCAAACTGCCAACAGTCAAGATTCAGGCATTAAAGGAAAATTGTTTAGTTAGAGGCTTTTTTTGGTATTTTTTAGAGGGAAGGGTGTGGGGCAGATGAAAAATAAAATAGAACTATTTCCAGGAAGAGACAAAGACTAAGAATTGAGTTGAGTGATGGGAGAGGAAGGAGAAAACACTCTCAGTTTGAAATGTTGATTTCTGCTCAGACAAAGTATGTTGAAGGCTTGGTTTGTTAACTTGTTGTGCGGGTTCATGTAAAAAAAGGTGTTGCCATTTTCATGTTACTGAAACATGTGAGAGAGGCATTTAAACTCATTTGTATCTTTCGAATAAGCCCCCAAACAACTCTTAGTTGACTTGGTTGTGATGTTACACTGGGTTTGAGATAAAAGGAAACAAATCATTGGAGGAAAGGACTAGGAACTCCAATTATGATATACAGGAGAATTTGGAGGAGCAAGAAAAAATTAGATGCAGCATGAATAATTTCTGAATGGAAATCATGCAGCATGCTCAGTCATTGTGTCATCAATCTGCAGGTTGACTCCAAAGAATCTGCAGAATAAAGCTTAAGTGAAACAAATTTCCATTTCAAAAAGATGAAAAGCAGGTGCCTTGACCGTCATTACTGTTCATCCAGTAGTTCTTCTTCCTTCTGCTCAGGACACAAGGGGGGTCACATGTCCCCTTGTGGGTGGGGTACAGGTCATATGACTAGTTGCAACCAATGAGTTATGGGTGAAAAAGATGGAGTGGAGCATTTAAGCATTGATGCCAGTGCCTCAGTCATTTTCCTTTGGTTAAGCTGACCTATAAGGAAATGGTGGCTGCACAGTGAGCCTCCATGTTTTTTGTTTTTCAATTAAGTGAACTTGTTACTTTATTTGGCCTTCACTAGTTTTCCCCTAATGTCCCTTTTTTCCTGTTCCAGGATCCCATCCAGGATGCATTACATTTAGTTGTCATGTCTCTGAAGGCTTCCCTTGGCTATGACAGTGTCTCAGACTTTTCTTGTTCTTGATGACATTGGCATTGTTCAGGAGTACTGATTATGCATTTTTAGGATGCTTGATAATAGTCGATATTTTTCTCATGATTCTCATGATTAGACTAGGTTTGGGGGAGGAAAAACACAGAGGTAAGATATTATTTTCATCACATCATCTCAAGTTTCTTTGGTAACTTTGGGAGAAGCTGACTGCTTTGGAACCAATTTTGTACACTCTAAAAAATAATTTTCTCAGTATACATCTGAGGTACTCCAGGCCCATGTAGGTTCATTCTAGGAATATCCTTAGGGAGCCACAGCCTTTCAGGAGAAATGAGTGCATTGCAGGTAAGTGTAATTAACAAGGTCCATAGTCTGGCACGGCACAAAACCTGAGCTGTGTGCTGTGCCATCAGGCTTTAATTGGTGGATACATTCACTAGCCTGAAATAAAATGGAAGTAACTTCCCATTTAAGTCGTGCTCATCTTGTTTTACTGAAAAGGTTTATTGATAACCATAGGCTTGTAATTCAGATCCTAATGGCTGAGAAGCTTGAGTCAAGCCTTGTCAAGCCACAGGCATATATGCTTTAGGACATGTTTGCAGCAAGGAATTAGGTTTTTCTTTATATATATAAAACTAATAAAAGTTTATTGCCCAAATTTAAAGATATGTGAAAAAACTTTAATCATTCATTATTACACTGGTCTTTAAAAAATATTTTCCCCTAGGTAGGATAATACTACATGTAAAATCTGATAACTTACAAAATATTTTTTTTTCATATCTCAGTATTCTTTATAATGTTTTGAAGGCAAAATTTAACCCTATTGTGTGTATCTGCCATGCTTTATTTAATAATTGTATTTCTTACTTCAAATTTTTGCTGTCACATCCTTGAACATAAGTCTCTGTAAATTTTAGATTATTTCTGTATATAACTATATAAAATACTTCTAGATATAACTAGAACAATTTTACCACTGCCAAATGAGGCAAGCTGGGAGGGGCTGGAAATCAGCCCGTGAGCAGGTGTGTGCCAGCAACACACCTTGCAGGTGCTGCCAGAAGGCCTCGTCTGGCAGCCAAGGCATACAGTCTGAAAATTATAGCAACAGACCACATTCTCGTAATCACTTGGCATTAGAGGATCCAGGCAGCTTGTAGGGTTTCCCAAGAACTCTGCTTAAATTGTGCTAAGACTGGAAAGAGGGAGTAAGTATCAGGAAGTCTGGAGGGAAGCAGTGTGGCTATTAGCCTGGGATTCAGCTAAAAGATCTCAGTCTCTTCAAAAAGGAAACATTATCAAGGCCATACTGTGTACTAAGCACTGTGCTAGGAGTTTGGGACACTTCAGTGAGCAACTGGGTACCAATCTCTATCCCCATGGGACTTATGTCCTAGTGAGGAAAATCTTCCATGGATGGGGATTGGCAAAAGCAAGATGGAGCACTGTTCTTGAGGAACTCAAATAATGAGTGTGTTCCCAGATGGACTCAGGTGTGGGGCAGGAGCAGAGCTGATTATTGGAATGCACAAGACTAAAGCCAAACTCATAGCAAGGGTGACTTGTCATGGAGTCACAGAGGAGAGGCCTGGAAGTGCACCATTCTGATCTAAGGTCACATTTGTCCAAACATCGAGCACCTGCCTCAGCCTACAAATGGGGGTTCAGTGCTGGCACCTGGAGTTAACTTAGTGCAATTCAGGAGTGTTACAGCATCTAGCCTCTTGCCCTAGTGTATATTATAGTAGGTTTTCAATTAAGTTTTGTTGTAAAAATTCATGAATTTAGGGGGGAAATGAGATAAGCATTATTAGAGAGGCATAGGAGAGAGGAAAATAAGACAAATAGATGTGACATAGTCTTATGAAGTTGGACTCTGGAGACAGACAATCCCAGATTTAAATCTTAGATCTTCCAATCTCAAGGTTCTTGAGATCTTAGACAAATTAATTAATATATCTTATCCTCAGTTTCCTGACCTGTAAATTGGGCTAATAGTGTCTAGCAGTCTTTAGAGTTGTTAGGCATTTCTCATAAAGAGAAAAGAGCATTTCCTGGCCCATAGTAGACTTTCACTTAACTGTTATAACAATAGTTTTTAATGAATAGTCTTTGGGGGAATATTATTAACTTATTACATATTCTATGGTGAGGGCCAGCATTTTTATTTATCAATATTGTTACCTTAAAAATTGAAAAAAATTATTACTTCAATAGATGAACCATGATGAAATTTTGTGCTTACTGAAATTGGGCTTTCTCACAGCTTAGACATGAGGCAAGGAAGCGTAGATGGATTAGCATATGTATTATTATTAAAAATTGTTGGTTGATTGAATATAAAATACTTGAAGAGGGAAGAGCCACATGATGCAAATATCTTTCTTTAATCAAATTACAAAAACAATTACAGAAAAGTGGGTCCACATAGGAGAACCTGATGAAATTAGAGACATAGTACAGGTTGTAGGGGCAGATAAAGCTACTAAATGGCTTTAAAATTCACTCTTTGTGGGAATAGCTTCTCTCCTTTTTGCTCATGCTAATTTTGTATAAAAGAGAAGAAAAAAAAACCACAAAACAAGCTAAGGAAGTTGTTTTGCCTTCCCCTTGTTGAAACTGTTGATCTAGAGGCATTTTGAAGTTCTCACTCTGAGAAGAGTCTGGTAATCTTTTCACCTTTAAAGGTTTGTTGCTAGCACAGAAGATCCTCAGAAGCTATGCCTAGAAGTAAATCAAATGATTTTTTGAGCAGATAATCAACTATCTTAGACTATTGAGGTATATGGGCTTGGGCAAAATTTCTATTAGAAAAGATGCTATCAGAGAAGATGCTGTAAACAGGTGAGAAGGATGTAATCGGCATCTCTTTTTATGAATAAGGAATACTGTACTGAAGTGGGGCTAAGGAAGTTGAAGTTACCTGGAAAGGCTTGCCAACTCCAAACTCAAGATTGAAATAAGACACTAGCTGCCTCTGCCCCAATAAGATGTGCAGGTTTAAACTGTATTTACATACACAAGTCCAACCACACCCAGTGTTACTGTTTCTTCATTTGTCCTTTGGACTTTATGTCTCTTCCTCACCTTGCTTATCTGGAGTCTCTTGCCTCCTCCCTGCTCGACACATGTATCAGTCCTCCTTTCTCTGGCTTCCTCCATCCAGGCAGGATACTGTGTCCTGCATCCTCACCGTGAAGCACTTGTCCTTTTCTCATCCAGTGAAAGGGGCAGGGGTTGCGTCTTTGCTGTTTTTCTTTATAGGAACGTTTTTGTCGTGGTGTGAGATTGCTATGGACTCCTGCTAAACCAGGCTTCCTTTTCAGCTGGACTGCCCTGGTCATATTATCTTTGTGCAGCACGCCATACTATCTTTCCTGTTTGATCGGCACAAAGTGCTCTGAGGTGGGCAATACCTACATTATTCTTCTCATTTGATAGAGGAGGAACCTGACTCAGAGCATTGGGGCCACCTGTGTGGGAAGCAATGGAGACTTTCAGACGAGAAGGGTCCCTGTGTTTCTTCTCCTATCAGAGTTTCAGTGAGTGTGAGGCTTTCTACCAGAGGGAGGTGTGCTGTTAAAATGAACTGAGAGGAAAGCTGGGGACTTAATGTAGGCCAGTGCGCTGGAGCATTTCTGTCCCCATTTGCTGGCCTCAAACATGATAATATTTATTGGTTATCATTTATAATTGGAAAAACTGACTCCTTCAGGCATGCATCAGAGTGGTTTGGTAAGTCTCCTTAAACTTCCTGTGTGTTTGGAAATTGTGATGGAGATTCTCTTCACTGATCCCAAAGCCATTTATCAACTGACTTTGTCTCTGCAGCAGAGCCCTGACCTGGAAATAAGTATATGTCATCACGGGTATGTCATCAGGTCCCTTGGGCTTAATTCATGGAGATGCTGTCAGGTCTTTACTCAGAGCTATTTATGCTTATTTCTAAAATCATCACAGAACCTTCTGGCTGGTTATACACAGCAGGCTACAGTGGCGGGTGGGGTGGGCCATATTAGGTAAGCACAGGTACAATAGCAAGTTGTAACCCCTGGGAGAGAGGAAGGAGTTAGAAAAACTGAAAATAAAACACGGGTCTAATTTTTAAAAGAAAAGCTCACAGTTGATTGGTGAAGACAACATGCCTCAGTTGTTTCCTCCAGGAAATGGTTAAGAACTTGAAATAGTCAAGGAAGTATGTAATCATCTTAGGAAATGGTCTGTGCAGAATAGAGGAAACTGAGAAACTATTTTGTCTGTTTTGAATATTAGTCAAAATGTACTGGAGAAATCTAAAGGAATAATGTTGTTTTATTTCCATCAAGAGATATTTGGTCATCAAAGAAGCTATCTGTAGCCAGTAAGCACTTGTAAAGATACCCAACATCAGTCATCAGGCAGATATTAAAGTCACAGTGAGTATGACTGCAATGAAAAAGAATGGCAATATCAAGCATTGGCAAAGCTACTGGAACTCTCATACATTTTTGATATAATCGTAAGATGATACAGCTACTTTGGAAAATACTTCAGCAGATTCTTGTAAGGCTTTTCATACACTTACTATATGATCAAGCAAATCCACGTGTAAGTATTTACTCAGGAGAAATAAGTAAAAGACATGCCCAACATTAAGATCTACATGTGAATGTTCATAGCAGCTTTAGTCATTATAGCCAAATGCTTAAAACAATACAAATATCAATTGAAGAATGGAAAAACAATTTTTGGCATATTTATACAATAGGATACTATACAGTAATGAAAATTAATGAACTACTAATTCATGCAACAACATAGCTGACTCTCAAAATCATTATGTAAGTGAAAGAAATGTGATTTCATTAATGTGACATTCTAGGAAAGGCAAAACTATAGGGATAGGGAACAAATAAACGGACTAGGATTATGGGGAGGGGATGGACTACAAAGAGTCATGAAAGAACTTTTGGGGGATGATAGTAGTGGTGGTGACATGACTGTATGTACACATTTGTCAAAATTCATCAAATGTATGAATTTTATTGTATACTAGAGACCTGGTGAATGTATGGGTGGGGGCTCCTCTGGATAGCCTGCAGGGATCAGGCTGAAAATCATAGTCCAGTGTTGCCTGCAGCTCCTGTCTGCCATTCCGCTCATCCTGGCCCCACTGTGCCTGCCGTGGGCTCGTGCCCAATCAGTCCTGATTGGGAGAGGCTTGCACTGTCACAGCAGACCTCCCCAGCCATGAGCCTTGCATCTGGCACTCTCCCAAGGGGAGTGGCCTGTGGGATCAGGCTGTAATCGGTTCTTCGATATCCCCAGAATGTCCTGGATTGCAAGAGGGTGCAGGCCAAGCTGAGGGACCCCACCGATGCACGATCGGGCCAGGGAGGGAGCACGGGAGGGCTCTAGAATGTGTCTAGCCCAGTGGTCAGCAAACTGTGGCTCGTGATCCGCAGTTGCAGCTCTGTTGACTAATGAGTTTGCCAACCACTGACCTAGACTCTCAATTCCAATAATTACAAGCTGTTGTTGTTCCTTATGGTTAAGCCCCTATCCCAGTGGTCGGCAAACTCATTAGTCAACAGAGTGGCAAACTGTGTGCTCATGAGCCACAGTTTGCTGACCACTGGTCTAGCCCATCTTGCTCAGTCCCAATCTGCCAGACTCCAGCACCAAGCTAACCTACCAGTCAGAGCATCTCCACCCTGGTGGTCAGTGCACATCATAGTGACTGGTCAACCAGTTGAATGTCTTCCCTCTGGTGGTCAGTGCACGTCATAGTGAGTGGTTGAGCAGCCTTAGCATATTATTAGCATATTACACTCTGATTGGTTGTTCTACCATTCATTCTATTTGCATATTGGTTGTTCTGCTGTTCAGTCTATTTGCATATTTATATAGGATAAATTATACCTCAATTAAAACAAATCCCCTAAATTGGAAACTGTATTACTAAGCTAATAAACAACCTATAAATTATTTTATTGGTGTAGCTATTCAACAAAATTTTCCCTCAGTTTTATTGAGATATAACTGATACATAGCATTGTATTAGTTTCAGGTATACAACATAATGACTTGATGTATGTATATATTGTGAAGTGATTACCACAATAAGTTTAGTTAATACTTATCACCTCAGATACTTACAAATTTTATTTTCTTCTAAGAGCTTTTAAGATCTACACTCTTAGCAAATGTTCAAATATACAGTTATTGTTAACTATAGTCACCATGCTGTGTGTTATATCCCATAGTTTATTTATCTTTTAAGTGGAAGTTTATACTTTTGACCACCTTTACCCATTTCTGTCACTCCCTTTCCCCCCCGCCCCCCCCACCTCTGACAACCACCAATCTGTATTGTTACTAGGTGTTAATTTTTTTTCCAACAAAATTTTACCATATGCCAACAGTATGCCAGGCACTATGCTTGTCCCTGGGAACAGACGTATGAATGCACTGTGACCCTGCCTTGGCCACTTTTAATTTCAGACCCTTTTGCATTAGAGAAATTCCCCAGGGTTAACCAAGCTATTGGAAGGTTCTTAGGAGAGCATTTCTGAGGAGACACGTTGTCAATCATCTCTATCTCTAAAAAGATCCTGAAAGTCACCTCAAGTGACAGTGATGTGTCGTGAGCACTGTAGAAATAATAGATTCAGTCATCAAAGGGAATCGTAACAGTTTATGATAAAAAGCAGCTCATAAAGATCAGGTATTCAGGACTCAGGTTTTAAAATTTAAACCAACTATGCTGACTTCACATTTTATTGCTCCTTAAGGAGATGGCTGGTGTGTTTAAAGCCCAAAAACTTGCCGTTGTCATCCTAGAGACAATATGATGCTGTCAGGCTTGGTGAGGAAACAGCTGTACCTGCTAGCACTTGGAGCATCTGTCCTCACCCCTACCCCTACCCCCACCCCCGCCTGCTGCCATCCTCTCTACTAGTATTTTGGCACAGTCTTAAGATAGTTAATTTTAAAAGAAAGAAGGAAATGGTTGGAAGGTAGCTTGATTCTAAACAATTTTGAAGTGGCTCTGGCATACCTTACCTGAGTGTCATATTTTTTAGATTCTTGCAGGGTGAGGCCATTTCTGGATGCCCTAGTGTGGCCATGAATCAGCTCTATGGCCTGAAAAATCTTTGGTGCCCACAGGTTCTGCCAAAAGCAAACTGAGTTCTGTCCATCCTCTGTTCTCCGTCATTCTCCTTCTTCACCATCGCCAACATCCTATCCCATTCACCCATCTCCTCAGGGAGGGTCTCTGGTTCCTACAGTCACAGTGGGAGAGAGGGGGGGGGGGCGGGGGCGGGGGGGGGGGGAGAGAGGGCACTACAACAGCAAATGGCTGTTTTGGATAATTTTCTAAAGCCAAATTTGTCACTGTCCTTTTGGTTCTTAAAATTCCTCCCATTTTAATCTGTTCATAGGACATGATCCAAGCTCTAGTGGGGTGCGTGATCCTCATGCCCATCCCCTGTCCACACCCTCACTGGCACCTGGTGCATTAGTTGTACCAAACCCCTTGGATTTCCTCAAAAGCGCTAGGACACTCTATGTGTTATGCAGGGAGGGCCTCTGACTGAAATGCCTCTTCTTTTTGTGTTCTGGGTCAGTTAGTTGGCCTTTAGGTGGAACTTAAACCTTTATTTTTTTCCTGATCTTGTCGCCTTTTTCCACGTGGAGGAAGTCAGTCCAGCTTCCTCCCCTGAGCTGTATTACATGTCTCTGATATGGGATTTATTAGACGAGGCACCAGTTACGTGTTTATATGCTCATTTCTGTCTCTACACTTTGATTTTTTCTTGAATGTTGGTTTTATACTTTGTATGCCTGCCCCTAGCACATTTGAGGTGCTTAGTTCATGATTGTTCAAACCATCCGTGAACAAACAATGATAAAAGAAATGAACCCATTTGATACCAGATGTTTCAGGAAGGAACTAATAGTGCCTCGTACCCAGGGGCAGATAAAGCAATAGCTATTTTATTTTCCCCGGTGCAGCTGTCCAGACAGGACATGTTACCAGGAGTGCAGAGGAAGTAAAAGCATCATTATAAACGAGCTTCACATTCACCCAACATTAACCGAGCCTCTGCTGCATGCCAGGCCCACGAAGGACACTTTCACACTTATGACCTCATTTATACCTCTCGCCAACCTTGTGACGGACATCTTGTTATCTGCATTTTGCAGATGAGTAAACTGGGACTTAGAGGGACTCAGTGACAAGGGCAAGGCCAAATGAGAGGTAAACAACCGAGCAGATCCGAGGTTGTGGGTCAGGTAGAATCCACTTCCTTGGCAGGGACTTGAATGTTATTTATGTCCTTTTTTTCCTTGGCCCAGGCTCTGCTAAGGCTTTTTGATGTGGAGCGTCTAAAGAAGCGTGCCAAGTTCCTTCCTAGTTTGGGGTGGGGATTCTTTTTGGAGGAGGAACATTGGCTTGCGTGGCCTGGGGAGTGGTAATGGTTATAATGGTGGTGATGGCGTTGGGGAAGAAAGGAGACACCATCCCTGGAAAAGCTCTTCTCTGGCTCCAGGAACAGGACTTCAGTGTTGTTCAGTTCACTTGGCCAGGGAAGGGAAGGAGATGGTGATTATAAGACAAAAGAGTGGCCTGGCCGATGTGGCTCAGTGGTTGATTGTCAACCCATGAACCAGCAGGTCACGGTTCAATTTCCAGCCAGGGAGGGAGTGTGGGAGGTAGCCAATCCATGATTCTTTCTCATCATTGATGTTTCTGTCTCTCATTCCTTCTCCTTTCCTCTCTCTGAAATCAACAAAAAAACATGTTAAAAAAAATAAGACAGAGGAGCATAGAGTAAGACTGATCTTTGGCAGGAGTAGCTCCCTGTACTGCTGTTTCTCTCTGGTAATTGACATTGGGTTGGGGAGAGGAAAGAACACTACTTGGGGCCTTCCTAAAATACCCACTCCTAGGAAATTGGGAAATCTTGCAAGACCTTGCTTTAAGATAGGGGTTGCCAGGCAAGTAATTCTACTGAGTGAACTGGCCTGTCCTCTCATTTCAAAGTAGCACTTACTACTCATTTCCCTCCAGTTGTTACCATGAGAATTTTGGCTTGGTATTGCCAGGTCTTGTAATTATTTTTTTAGAGAAGTCAGATTTTATGTTAAAATTCCAAATGATTAAATTTGCATTTAAAATAAAAAAGAAAAACTATTCTGATTAAACAAAATACCTTTAAGAATGTCATTATGCTACTGGCATTTGGGGGAGAAAGATCTTTCTAAGGAACTCACCTACATAGCAGAGATTTCTAGCCACATAGTCCCTCCCATCTAATATTGCTTTCCTGTCAATGTGCCAAACAAACATGCCCTTAAGTTAGCCAATAACCCTTAGGGAAACAATATTCCCACTGCCATTTGAGGTTTTTCCAAATTTTGTTATTGACTGTATTTCTTTTGCTGGGAATAATCTTGGACCAAATATGACACTTCAGACTCTTGATGACGTCTTTTTTGGTCAAATCTTCCTTTGTCTCAGCCATCCTTCACTTTACTCCATTTTCAGTGGGTTTTGTTTAAGTAAGTGCACCTGGCTTTCGGGTATAGCTGAATCAGGAGGTGGCTGGCTGGCAGGAGGATTACCTGGAAACATTTGTGCCTCTCACACCTTTCTTTGGCTCTAGCAGCCCTGACTCACAGCGGTAGTCAATCCTGAGGCTCTTCCCAGGAAGAGCCACAGTGTGCTAACTGGCGATGGTCCAGCCAGCATTGAAGGTTGTCATGTGTGGCAGGGCTTGGAGCTGAGGTTGGGTGGTGAATGCTCTTTAAGAATAACTTAATTTTCTGGAATGCAGTTTGGCCATTCTAAAAGCATGCACCCATCTTCAAAGAATGATCATAACTATGTCCGATTATAATATTCGCAAAGCTAGTTGCAGTAGCTAAAAATAGCCTGGCTGGCATTGCTCAGTGGTTGAGCATCAATTTATAAACCTGGAAGTCATGGTTCGATTCCTGGTTAGGGCACATGCCCAGTTGTGCCCTAAGGTATGCAGGAGGCAGCTGATCAATGATTCTCTCTCATTCATGTTTCTATTTCTCTCTCTCTCTCCCTTCCTCTCTGAAATCAATAAAAATATATTAAAATATAAAAATAGAAAACAAGTTATATGTTTCATAATAGGGAATAATTAAACAAATTTTGGACTGACTCAGCCATATGATAGAATGATAAGCAGACCTTGAAAACAATATTTCTGAATAATTTTTAATGCCATGGAGAAATGCCATATTAATGC
Source organism: Antrozous pallidus (assembly GCA_027563665.1). NCBI lineage: Eukaryota > Metazoa > Chordata > Mammalia > Chiroptera > Vespertilionidae > Antrozous > Antrozous pallidus. The sequence continues at coordinate 33,106,825 of CM050514.1, read as the reverse complement.
AAAGATAACAGAATATACAACCACATATATACACAGATATAGTTATGTATACCTATTTTTAATAGGTGTTTTTCTTTTGTATACTATGCAGATATTTTTCCAAATATTCCACAATATTAAAAAACAGGTATTTTTTTAAAAAAAACTAAGCTTTATATTTTAGAATATCTCTTAAAAATTTTTGTAATAATAGTACGGAGTTCTAATATATCTTACCCAATGTCCTGTATACTTGCATTACTTTTAAAAATTAGAAAAAAGTTATTTTTAAAGTAATTAAAAATAGCTTTCTGTAGATTCCATGATCTTACAACATAACTTTTATAATTACTTAGATTTATTTTAAAAGAGGCTTTGAAAAATTGTATGGTCTTCCTTAAAGACTTGAACTACCATTTATTTATTTATTTGTAAATGCTGCACAGAATGGAGATCTCAAGCATTTCACACCTACCAGATGGAACATTAGAACATTCAGGAACCCACTTTAACTTCCTATCTGTCCTGAAATGATTTAAATGAATCCATTTATTATCATTGGCTTATTTTTAATGTTACTCCAAAATAGACTGGTATTTAAAAGAAACTATTCACCTTACCTAGGTATTTATTTATGCTCAAGCTTCCTTAGCCATATAAAATCCAGGTTTATCTATAATGGATAAGAGTTTAAGAGGCAGTCATCTGAAATTGAATTTGCCCCATAGATGCTATTTTAATACTTTGTTTTGATGGATCAACTCACTAAAGCTGAAAGCTAAAAATAATAAATCCTGCCATTTTTGCAAGTCAGAGAAATGACAGCAGTTGATATGCGAAAGGTTTTCGTTGCCAGCTGTTCCTGAGTGGAAGCTCCGTGGGAAAGGGCCCGATGGTGGCCACGGACCTGGGTGGGAAGATGGCTCGTTTTTTATTTATGATGTAAGGCACTGCTCAATTCAAAATTTAGCCAGAGACAAAATGGGCATCTTCATAGCTTGGGTTTTTCTGATATTTATGGGGGGACCATCTATGTCTTTTGTTGCTACATTTTGAAATGATGTGAAGCAGACCAGTCCCATCTACCCACTTGCCATTTACTCGTCCTTGATTAAGAGCCCTGTGGGCATTTTGTTTGTTTAAAATTATTTTTTATTAATTTCAGAGAGGAAGAGAAAGGGAGAGAGATAGAAACATCAGTAATGAGAGAGAATCCTGCACACCCCCTACTGGGGATCAAGCCTGCACCCCAGGCATGTGCCCTGACCAGGAATCAAACACTGAGCTTCTAGTTCATAGGTCTTTGCTCACCCACTGAGCCACACAGACTGGGCCCTGTGGGTATTTTAATTCAGGGGTCTGTTAGGTTGGGCAGAGTGTCTTGCATCAATGAAATCAGTTTGTTATTGTCATTGGGAGGGTAGGTCTAAAGGACAGATCAATGTTCTCATTTGGGTTTGGATTGGAAACTATATAGTGGAAATATATAGATATTATATCAGATTTTCCCTAGAAGGTTTTATCCCCCACACACTCCATCTGCCTGATTAAAAAGACATTTTAATTATAAAATGTTTTTTATCCCTTCCCCCCCTTTTATAAGGCAGAATTCATGGGCTCTCTGTTATTAATATTCTTCTGCCTCCTGAGTTAACATGCTTAACTGAGGAAAAATCTATACACTCTGTCTCTAGAAAGCCAGCCATAGAGGGAGAAGAAAAGAAAATTAAGAGACAATTTGGTTGGCTATCATTAATCCTTGTTTAGCTCCCTGGAAAAATAAGCCTTCCTTCTCCCATCCTGATAGCTTGTAGATTAAATTGGCTAAATAATACTGTAGGGCACAAAAGGAAAAAAAAAAACAGTGGCATTTTACAAAGATACTTGAAAGCAGCCGAAGATACTTTTCCCTTTAGCTGTTTTGCTGTCTAAGATTCAGTGGCACTTAAGTGATTTGGGGTTAGTGTCTAATAAGCACATTTGTTTCCCAAATGGAAAACCAGCACAGTAGGCCTTCTCCACAGAGCATAAGCCTAGGTGTATCTGCTAGTGCTTCTTAGAGGGGAGAAGATCATTTGGAATTTTATTTTTGCAAACCTGCAGATGCCAAGATCTGAACCATCTATTTAGGGCATTCAGAGCTGCCTAATGGAAGCTGCATAATCGAGTGGAATTAAAAGCCGCTTTTCTTCTACTATCCCCTTCCCCTCCCCCACCTGCTACAACCTTTAACACTGCTTAGATTTTGAAAGTCACCCTTTAAGATTAGTGCCAGGTCTCTTTCAAAGGATGCTTGTAACGGAAAATCTGTTTTCTTATCCCTCAAACCTGAAAGCCGCAAAGAAAAGAAAAGAAAATGCTTTTACTGAACAGTCTTTGCAGAATCAGCTCCTTGTAACTTGGGTCTTTCATGTGAATAAAAAATAGCTGCAAGTAGGTCATAGTGTAAAACTGAATAAGGCTTCACTTCACATTTTATTGACTTTACGAGCCTCTTTTTTTTTTTGCTTTCACAGTGGCTGATCGTTAGCTAATGACAGGCCTAAATAAGAAGGCATTGGTTCTCTAATTTTCTTTATTTTGCCATATAGGCCTTTAGTGGGGCCCACTGCATGCCCAGGATTTTCACTTTTTCCTTTCTCACCCTCACTATAACCCTGAAGGTTGTAATTTTATCCTCATTTTATGTCTGAGGGAACTGAGGATCATAGAGTACCAGATAAATGGCCCAAGGACACACAACTCATCAATAAAAGATCTGAGATTGGGACATATTTCTGTCTGGAATCCCTGACGTGTTCTACTTACTACATTCTCTTCATTTAAGATTTTTAAATGTATTTGAAATACATTAGTGAGAAAATAATTAAACTGAAATAAAATGCCAATCTTAAAGCCTCCTAACACAAGGAAAATATTTACTGTAATATTAATTTTTCAAGTGACAATAGCACTTAAAATTTGAATTGAGCACTTACTGTGAACCAAGCATTATTTAATTCTCACAAGGTTCCAGAGAGATGAGTTCCACTTTTTTTGTCATTTTACTGACGAGTCTCAAAAAACCTGAGGCCCTTGTCCAAGGTTACAAAGCCAGTAAATGTCAGAGTGGGGATTCAAACCCCGGGCCAGCTGTGTTTATAGTCCCAATGCTTTATCTCAGTACAGCCACTAGAGTTTATAAAAAGGTAATGATCTGTAAGTGATCAATGTAAATGAAATGAAATATTAGTCCTTTGAGTTCATGTTTTTGTATTATTTCATTACAGAAAAATATTTTTTGGCTTAAATATCAATAATTTTAATGGCCAGGTAATTATGGAGTGTGTTTTTCTTCTAACTCTCTTATCTTAAAGTGCACTTCAATGGTTTTTCTCTCTCTCCTTCTGAAAGACTGGTTGTGCAATATTTCATGTTCTTACAGGGTGGGGATGAGGTTCCCTGAAGAGGTTGAGACTGTGGCTTCCTGAACAAGTTAGAAAGGTCTTGGGAGGACACTGAGGGCAAATCTCGAGTTCTCTGCCATTTTGCCAACAGTCAGCCCTGCATGGAGACAACAGGAGAATGGGGGCACTGCTTACCTTCTCCCCTCTCCAGAACATGCTTTTCCATGTCACATGATGAAAGTGACTGGCAGCTGGCTTGGGCTTGCTTCAGTGGCTTGTGGACTGGCCATCTACGCCCGTGAGGGGAAGTGGGCCCCAAGTCACATATCTTCAGAACACAGCCCATCTGTAAGCTCCAGGCTTCCTTCGTGTGTGTGTGTGTGTGTGTGTGTGTGTGTGTGTGTGTGTGTGTGTGTGTGTACATAGTTAGTATTTTAAAATATAAATTGACAAACAGAAATCAGGAAGGATTCACTTCAAATATATTTTTCTGGACATGAAAAATTAAATATTTGGGCAAGGTGAGGGGATGGGGAGACTCTTTTAGAATATCTTTATTTCTGTGGCAAATTTGCCCAGAGTGAAGCAAAATACTAGAGACTATGATTAAAACTGTCCAGTCTTGTCATAAGAAATCTTAATTGTATAACCAAGAAATCAGGACCCAGTCCATACTTATCTTTAATTTAAAACCCCCTAGCTACTCAGATAGTTTAAATTCACTAATCTTTGAGAGGATAAGGTTGCTCATTGATTCATTCAAAATAGTTACTGAACACCCACTTATGTACCAGGTTCTAAACTCTAACACATGGAAATCATGTGAGTGAAGTAGACACTATACAAATAGTCAAGTAATATTTAACATGTCATATGGTGAAACTGCTATAGAGAAAAATAAAATAGAGCATTAGGGGTGTGTGTGTGTGTGTGTATGCATGTGTTTGTATGTGTGTGTTTAGCAAGGGGTTCTTACTTGAAGGCTTCAAGAATAGTGTGTTACATTTGAGCACATACATAAAGGAAGTGTAGGAGCAAGTCTTTCAGATATCTGGGGGAAGACTGCAACAGAAATAGCAAGTTCAAAGGCCCTGGAGTAAACTGGTGATATGTACTTAGGCATTAACAGGAAGTGGCATCGCAGACAACTCACAAGATTCCTCTGTTCTGAGTAGGAGAGGACCCTCAGGCTGGGCTTCCTCAGAGACTTCCTGTGACAGCCCACGTCCACCCTACAGACTACGTCCATCCTGAAGAGGCATAAAAGCTCCTCTAAAGGGAGTGGGGGGAAAGGCAGGCAGGCACTATGCCCAAGCTGTAGAGCATGGCAGCCAATCTAGTTTACATATTTAAATACTTCCTTCACAACCAATAAAACTCAAATTGTTTTAATTGAGCATTTAAATCCTTCTCACTGGTAGGTATTTTAGGCATTCAGTTTTATGCCAATTATTGCATCATCTTAAAAGAGAAGCTTTTAAATTAATTAAACCCATTACACTTGAATATTTGATTCCTGCCAATACATAATTTAAAATCCTCACTTCAAAGTAATTTGGTAAAGATTAGTAAACCTGACAAAATGTCCTAAACAATGTGCCTGGATAAACAGTACCCAGTCATTGGAGAGGGACAAACTGGCCCTTGGAAAGAGGCTTTTCAGTGTAGCCACAGGCAGGTAAACCTGCGGTCTAGGTCTGAGAACTGGCCTGGCCTCAGCCTTGGATGTTCTGATTCAGTGCCTTTGGAGAGGGCTCACGATTCTTTTTCCAAACTAGTGATGTTCTTAATGAGCCAAGTTTGAGAGACATGGATCTGGGGTAAAAAACAGGATAGAGTCTTTGTAATACGGAAGAATGGAGTGAGAATTTGGTCTGGTCTGACTCTGACGATGAAGAGGTAGTCTTTCATTCTTTTAATGAAAGCCATGTTACGGAAGGCGAGGCTCTGCAGCAGTAACACATAACCCCCAAAGCTCAGTAGCTTAGTGCTCTAAAGTCTGTTTCTTGCTCTTGCAAAGTCCAGGGCCAGTGTTCTGCATGGGTGACTCCCTTCCACGTGGTATATACTGATGGCTTCCATCCAGTCACACTGTGTCCCCTACCGCCTCTTCAAAGACTTATGCAGGGCCAGCTGAAGAGAGAGACAGTCCATCTGTGGGGTCATTTTAGGGGCCAGGCCTGGGACTATCCAGTCCTTTTACTCTTATTCAATTAGGCAGAACTGGACACTTGAACCCTTCCTAGATGCAAGGAGCCAGGAAAGGTAGCTTATATGCACAGGTGTCAGAGCCATCATTGGCAAACAACACACGTAGCATCGGGCCTGCATTTGCCATCCATTGTCCTCTCATGGATGCCATCTTCTGTGGGTTCCCAGTGTTTTTCTACCTACATTTGCTAGGTACTTCATCCCATGCTCATTACTGACCTCTCTAGTTCAATGTCACAGGAGGAAGAACCCAATGTGGTTAAACCAAATCATACAGAGGTATAATTGCATAACAGACACTTGCCCCTCAACCATTTCAGAAATCATTTTTGTCTTAAAGTAAGAGTCTCATCCCAGGGACAGTAGAGTTTTCATCCTTTTTTTTTTTTTGCCAGAGATTCTCTGAAAAGTCATCATTTTTGCAATGCTTTTTGTGTTGTTGGCAGCAGGGGTGTTTAGGGGCTAGAGCAGACATCCTGCAGGAGTGGGTGATTCTAAGTATGGTGTTTGGGAGATGAGGACTTTCTAGACAGTCTAAAAATACAAGCAGACAAGATAAGAAGCCTGGGAAGGGCACATTCAAGGTCAGAGATGGTTAGCCTCTATGATATGACAAATCACGGGTACTCAATGCAAATGGATGAATTAAACAATAGCATTCACTATAATTTTACAGACCCAGGTTTCTCAAGCAAAGGCCCCTGAACCAGAAACATTAACATCATCCGGGAACTTTTAAGAAATGCACACCCTTAAGTCCTACCTCAGACCTACAGAATCCGTCTTTTTGGGGATGAAGCCCAGCAATCTGTTTGACAGCCCTCCAGGTGATTTTATAGCACATCATTGTTTGAGAACTACTAGCATAGATTTTACCTGCTGATTATAGTTTTATATAAATCTAAGTAGTTAGGGGGCGTGAGTGGATATTTTTTTCTTCCTGTGGGAGAGAGAGATGGACATATGCCTTTCAGGAAACTTGTTAGGGAAACTGCTGGACTTTTAGATTAGATGCCTGCTTCTTTTATATGTCTGCCTACAATACTTTGTAGTGAGAATCAACATCTAGAAAGCTAACTCGAGGCTGTTGAAGTGTCTACGATTGCCAATTGTTTTTCACGTATACTACATTATAAGAAGAAATGGGCTAACACATTAAAAGCATTTTCAAGCAAAGATTGATTCAAAAATGCTTTTGTAGTTTTCCTCTTGATGTTATTGATTATGTTTGGCTACTCTCCTCTTTGTCCATCCAGAACTCTGGGCATGATAATTATTTAGGGGCCTGAGATGTGTAATCCTAACCTATTGATTGGGGACATTTCCAACACTTTTCCCTTCCTGCCCCATAACACGCCATCTTAGATGAATAGGACTAAACAAGCACATGGGGACCTGACGGGATCATTGTGGCCCTCAAGCATTGTGATGTATGGAGGATGGAGGAGAGGAGGCTGGACACAGAGTGCCCAGTCCTATAAGGGCTCTGGCACTTGCTTTCTGGCACAAGTCCCTGATGTCAGCTGGTTTGTTCAAGATAAAAACCACACCTCGCGGCCCTTCTGCAAACCTCAATTAACGAACAAAATTCCAACTAAACTCCTTCCAAAGTGGTCTTCTGGCATGTTAGAGAATCATCATCCACCCCCCACAATCCTTAAAATGCCACTGATCTTGGCTTTTTGTGTTGACCACAACTTAAGTTTCCATATAAAAATGTAGACACTGAATAGAAATTTAAATTTCAGATAAATGGAGAATATCATTTTAGTGTAAGAACATCCAATAGCTATAAGTGTGGAACATTGAATAACTCGAATACATGAATATAGAATAATTCTGAAATAGAATAAGTATGAAATTTGAATTTCAGATAAATAATTATTTCTTGGTATAAGTATATCCCATATTACATACTTAGCTATGAGACATACGTATATGAAAAAGTTAGTGTAGCCATAAATTTATATTTCGCTGGGTATCCTGAAGTTTTATTTGTTAAATAATTTTTATTAATCATAACTCATGTGACTCATAAGTATACTTGGAAGCCTTTAAGCTCTCCAGAGCTTCTTACTAATCCCTAGATATAACCCATAGTCAGTGGAGGCATTTTGCCTTTGGGCTCTTTGTTTATTAAGCCATTGTTACTTTATCATTGTCACTAACTTTGATAACATTACTTTATCATTGTCACTAACTTTAATAACTTTGGGGCAACTTCTCCTTCACCTTTCCTGGTTCATCTTCCTGGTCTCTGCCCTATTTGCAGGCAGAAAGGCTCACCAACCAGAAACAGCGCCCCCCAATCTCAGTTCTTCTCTTTAACAAACTGGCCTTACTCTGAAGATGAGGTCGGTGTTACCATTTTGGAGATAGGTGATATCTGGATATTTGTAGGTCCGACAGTCTAGTGTCTCTAAAAGCTTATCTAACTGCAATTTCGTTGTACAATTTTTATCTTTGGCGAATTACAAAAATCTTTCTAACCCCCAAACTGAGTTCTTTGTATAGGTAAGGGGGACCATCTAATTACCATCCATTAGATGAATAAGAACAGCTCACCTCTACCAACTCAGGCTCTAAGGAGAAAACCAGTGTAGATAGTGTCAGATACAACCTGACTAAACAGGGCTGGCTCAGCCTTCTGTGAAATAACAGAGGCCCAGTAGCAGCAGTGTAAAGTCATTTTGTTCTTTCTGCCCTAGATTCCAGTTGCTACTTCTCTCCAGAGACCTTTTATGCTTGCTTAGTTCTCTATGAAGTCAACAGGAGCATAGGACACCAAGGAAACCTGTGCGAGTGAGGGACTCTGACCCAATTTGAATGTCCCCATAGTTGAGTTACTCAAAAGAATTCAAGCCTTAAAGATGCAGAACCTTGAAGTTACTAGAGCTTCACTCAAACACCAAACAGGGAAATCTTCTTTGCCTGTTCCTTTCCTCCCTTTCCCATTTTGTGTGTATGGGAATTTCAGGTGTATAAAAACCATCCTATTGATTTATTTGGACATGGATCCTTTGTTACCAGGGTGGAGTTCAGTTTGGGAGTGGCCAGATGTCACTGCCAGTGGCTACTGGAATTACATTGTGGAATGAGGCAGGGGGTGCTTTTTGCTTTTTGTTTTTTAAATCTTATTGGATATTTCTTAAATGTACAATAGTTTCATTTCTGTTTTCTGGGCTTAGTAGTTGGATTAGATCCACTTAAAAAAATTTTAATTCACAATCTGTTGATGGTGCAGCGCACTCACAGTTGAGCAGTCATAAACTGGATTGAGATCCCCATCTTCATCAGAGTCTAAAATTCACATTTTGCTTTAAGTCATAGCCTACAAAGAACAGAGTGTAAGGACACAGAGACAGTGAGGTGGTGGCAGTTTCTCATTGTTACTTGATTTCTTATGAAGCCACTACTCTGTTTTTAAGAGTTTTCCATCTGGTGCCGAAACTGGTTTGGCTCAGTGGATGGAGCGTCGGCCTGTGGACCGAGGGGTCCTGGGTTCGATTCCAGTCAAGGGCATGTCCCTTGCTATGGGCATATCCCCAGTGGGGAGTGTGCAGGAAGCAGCTGATTGATGTTTCTTGCTCAATCTGACTTTCTGCACATACCCCTTCCTCTCTGTAAAAAATCAATAAAATATATATATATTTAAAAAGAGTTTTCCATCTGGTGTTAGTGAAATTACTGTACATCTTTCCTAATCCCAGCCTTCAGACCATGCTCAGTTCCCCCATTTTCCTTTAATAGCTTCTCACAGTTGAAAGGAACATGCTGGGCTGTGAGTCCCTGAGGGCAGAGATGACGTCTATCTTGTTGACTCTGGAATAGTCATAGTAGTTACTCAACACAGAGACAAATGAATTAGACTGTAGAGCAATGTAATCAGACCAGGGCACCCTTACTTCAATAGCTGATTGCAAATTATTTCTTAGGAAGAACAGGGTTTTCTGTAAGTCCAAAAAAAGGAGCTGGACTTTATCCAGATGTAAATGACCTATTTGTTGGATTAAGACACCAACCGTGTTCTAGTCCTGCCTCCCAGCATACTTCTGGTCATCTTCATCCACTGGCATAGAAAGAAATGCTTTACCAGTGAAATATTAAGAAAATAAATTTCATGTACTAAAACAGGGGTTGGCAAACTTTTTCTGTAAAGAGCCAGATAGTAAATATTTCAGGCTGTGTGGAAATAGGGTCTTTGTTGCAACTACTCAATGACTGCCCTTGTAGCACTAAAGCAGCTGTAGACAACAGGCCAAGGAATGAGCGTGGCTGTGATCCAGTCAATCTTCACATATAACTTTCACATGTCTTAATATGTTATTCTTTTTTTAAATTTGTTATTCTTCTCTAAAAAATCTTTTCCCTGCAAATATTTAACTGTGTAAAACCATTTTGAATGCCCTAGCTGTGCAAAAACAGGTGGTGGACCAGATGTTCCCACTGGTCAAAGTTTGGTGACTCTTGCACTAAACAAATTAAAAAAAAAAACCTGCTAATACCAAAGGCAAAGCTTTGTTGGAGAAAAGGAGCATTTTTGCTTTATCTGCTTTATAGCTCCCCTAGATAACTAAGAACTAAAATGAAGGACAAAGAAGCTTTTCCTCAGTGGCTTATTTTGTTCCATTCTGTGCTGAAGTATATGTACATACCTGTTTGTGTGCATATAAATGTGTATGATAGACATGGAAACAAGTTCCCAGGTGGAATTGGATATGCTTTCTTAGCCATTTGGGTAGGTGAGAGAGAAATGTAGAAAATACAGTATGACCCCAGGTTTTTTTTAAATACATTATACAAAAAATGATGTATTTTATATATGCTTGAATGAAGTTCTAGAAGCTATTTATTGAACCGTAACAATGATTTACCTATGACCATTGGGAGTGAGATTGGTGAGAAGGGGAGTACTTGACCTTTTTCTAGATTATATACATATAATGAAACTGATTCTTGCATTATTTGTGGAATTAAAGTTAGTTAAGTATTTAATTTAAAAATGTTTTCATCAAAAAGTAAACACAGCCTGCTTCGGTGAATCTAAAGATAAAATCCATCTGTGATTTTAATGATGTTGTAGTCTGTTCAGGTTGACCCTTTCTAAAATACAACTTTGGGGAAATCCCTTTATCTAGGGGGGAATGGACAAATAGGAAGTGCTGAATTTTTGTAGAAGCCAGAATATTTTCTCAAGGAATGCCGATACTTAAAATAATGTAAAAGTACAAAAAAATAAATAAAAAACCCACCATCTATAATACTGTGGACCCAACCCTTAGAATTTTAGGACGCATTTCTTGCTAAAACGTAAAAAGCCTTTAAAACAGGCAGTGCCTTTGTCCCCTGATACCAGTGTATTTTAGTAAGGTTCCACCAGATTTTCAAAGTCTTTGGTTAAATTAGAACTGACATTTATGCTAATTAACTGGTTTGAGGAGCATGAAACAAGTAAAAATGCATTACAATAGGCTCCAAATTACATTTATGTTAAAAATGATGGCTCTGAAGAATATTTCGTTCCATTTGTCAGTTATTTTGTATCCTGCTCCTTTGATCATTCTTTCCCTGCCTGGTGTGTTCATCTGGTGATCTGAAATCTCTTTGTCTGCCTGTAACATGATAGGCTGTTTTCCGTTTGTCCATCTGTTTCCTACAGAAGGTGAAGGTACTTTTCAGAAATGGCTTGGGTTGATATTATTAATCTTTATAAACAGGGAAATTCCTTGAATAATTTAATAGCCAACTGGCATGAGAGGGACTTGGTATGAAAATGAAATTTTCCTGTCAGCTTTAAAAATCACAGCATGGCCCGGCTTTCATCCTTGAAACTCAAATATCAAAATGCTGGATGTTTATTCTCTCTTATACAGGTTTTTCTATTTAGCACCACCATTTTTATTTATTTTTTTGTACTTTTACATTAAGGCGATGAGGAAACAGCTAGAAAATGTGTGTTTACTTTCTTTTGTGCTAAAAAAAAAAAAAAAAAAAACTACAACAAACTAACCAGCAAAAAGAAAGCTCTTCTTGTTCTCTGAAACAACAGATGCTGCCTTTGACCTTGGGATTTAAGGGCAAATCTATTCTTGTTTACATGTCTTGAATTTCTTGGATTTGCCAGTATGAAGGCAGCAGTTGGGAATGAGGGCTTTGAAAGATCTGAATGGTTGTGGGGGGGAAATCTGTCTGCACAGCTGTTGCTAAAAAAATGGTTGTTCTCTCCCCTGCCTCCTTCCAGTTTACTAACATATAGGGCTTAAAAATTATTATTATTATTGTTGTTGTTGTTTGAGGCTTTTACTACTTTTAATTGTAATTGTCTGTTGCATATGTCATAGTCTCTGGGAGTCTGACACCCCGATTCCTTGAGAAGGTGCCTAACATTGGAGTATGGCACAGTTGATTTGCAGGGTCCTATTGTTCCTTTGTGTTTGGATAAGAAAACAGCCAGTTCTGTGTTAGACAAGATAGCAGGAATGGGAATATTAATAACCAAATACTTTTTTCTCTCTGACACAGCCTCTGTCCAATGCTGTTTGCTTGGGCTATCTTTTAGAAAGACAAAGCTTTTTAAGAAAGGTGAGGGCCTAGTGAAATTGTTCTGCAGAAGTGTGCCCATGTAGAATTATTGTTAGAAGACCATTGGCAAGTTTATTATTGTTGTTGCTTTGGTTGGAATCAAAACCAATAGATAGGCATTAAGCATTTTTGTCTTTTATGCATGAGTTATATATTAGACAAGGAAATCATGATGATGAGAAACTCGTACCTTTGAGCAACCAAGAATTAGGTAATGACTTTATCCTTTCAGATAGTATTGAGACCAGGTTTATTTTTACCCTTTAAATGTCACAAAATTAATTTCATCTCTTTCCATTTTATATTTAAACTAGAGACCTGAAGCATGAAATTCTGCAAGGGGCTCAGTCCTTGCTGCCTGGGCTTCAAGGTCATTCTACTGTTCAGTCTAATTAGCATATTAGCTCTTTGTTATATAGGATTGGCAGTGAGGTGGCCAAATCAGTTTCTTTGTTTCCCCTCATAAGATCATTTTACTTGAGTTTTTTATTCTTTTTATCTTCTGGATTTAACCTTTTATTTGTGGACTGTTATAATGAAATCCCCTATAGCAGAATATGTAATTGTATTAGTCAATTTATAGGCAAAAGGCAAGACCTGTTAGGATGTCATCATGGATACTTATATAGACAATTTAAATCAAAACATCTTTGTTCTATTAGCTCTGCCTGCTGATTAAAGAATGGGTGGGAAAAAAAGAATAGCTGAGCCTCATTTTCTCTAGTTTGATCAGTAATAAGGGAGCAAATAGATCAGGGAGGTCAACTTCCCTTGAGGGTGAGGTTCTTTGGCCAGCACTGGCAATCAGTTACATCCTGAGCAGCCATAGGTAGACTGTCCTCTTCAAATGTTTTTGAGTCATTTTGATCCTAATCTTTTCAGCATTTTTCCAAGACTAGGTGGGGGCAGAGGTTTCAGATTTCAGTACTTAAAAACAGATCTTCCCTGTAAGGAGGTAGTTAAGACATCTTGCCTTCTCAAATTGTTGCTTGTGTAGGCATCATTTGGAATATCCATTAGGGTAGTTGGGATCTGCAACAAGGTGGTGATAACCTTTTGTAGAATTTTCTAATGATCTTCTTAAGGGCATTTTTATTAATAACTTCTGGTACCATCAAAAGGTCCCTGTATTTTCACTGCATACCTTGAGAAACTGAAAACTATAAAGGAGTTGTAATATAATTTATTCTTTAATCAGCTACTCAGAAATCCATTTTATTGGTGAGGAATCCAAGATGGATGTTTAAAATTTGTTTGTCTAACCAACCAATTATCTGGTCAACCACTAGCCAACCGAATGTCTTACTCCGGAACCTTAAAACCTTCCCAAAACTTTTTAAGAATACAAAGCAAAGATGGTAAAGATGAGTTTTATGATCAGTAACAGTTAAACTTAAATTTATCAGTAATGGGAAAAACCACCCCATCTGTCATTTTAACTTCATGCTAAATTCCTTGTAGACTATAGTTACAGCTCAGCTGTGCAGAATTCTTGCTTGCCCAACAGTGGTAATATTTTATATGTTATAGAAAGCTGCCCATTTTGTAAAACTCTAGATACAAAAGAATAAAGCATTCCTCAAAATAGAATTCCCTTTCTGATGTTTTTATGTGTAATTTTTAACAGTATGAGTCTAATATAAATTTTGTTTACATTCGTATTATTAGGATGTCTGTAGGTACAATGTTAATATATGGAGTCCACAGAATGAAATATATTGCATAAGTGCTTTAACTAAATTTTCTTAATTCAAGAGTTTTTATAAGTAAAGGTTTAATTAAGCCAATGCATTTTATAAGTTGCTTTTTTCTATTAAAAATATGATTTTTGGTCTTTTAGCAAGAGGATCAAGTCCATAGGCCATGTGGGGAACTATAGTTTAAAAATAATTAGTTTTTGAAGATTTATTCCTCTCCATCTTTAAGTAAGAAGGTGGCTATCAGGGATTTAGGAAAATAGGTTTGAACAGGAAATTTACAGTATTTCCTAATGAGAGCAAGATTAGACCTAAAATAGGAATTGACTTTTTTTTAAAAAATTGCTTTGGATTTCTCTAAAACTTTCTATGTCCACCTAAGCTTATCCTCTTTAAACAGAAATTTAGGACTATTAATAACTAAAAATGTATCAGTATTTAAACATTTGGAATATGTATGCTTTTCAGTGTGTTTAAATTGTATTACCCTTGTATTTTGACCAGACATTAAGTAATTGAAATACTCCTAGTAAATAAATACACTTGACCTTTAAACAACTCGGAGGTTAGGAACTCTGATCCTCCAAGCACTCAAATATCCGCGTATAATATTTGACTCCCCAGAAATTGAACTATAGTTGGCCTTCCATATCTATGGGTTTCATATTCATAGATTCAACCAACTATGGTTCAAAAGCACTATTTTTGATCCATGGATATGGAGGACTGACTGTACTAGTAGCCTCCTGTTGATCAGCAGCCTTACTGATAACATAAACATTAAATTAACACCTATTATGTATTTTGTGTATTTAACACATATATGTATTGTATACTGTATTCGTACAATAAGTAAGCTAGAGAAAATAAAATGTTATTTAAAGATCATAAGGAAGAAAAAATAGACTTGTGATATTTATTTTTAAAAATCCATATATGAATGCACTTACACAGTTCAACCCATGTTGTTCAGGGGTCAACAGTATACAAATTGTCTTCGAGAGGCAGGAGGACTATGGTTCTTCTGTTTTCAAAGGCATTTTAATCCTTTCACAAGGCCAGGCTCATGCCAAGCTGTGTAGTAGATATATACCTTTCTACAGTGAGGGAGATAGAAAAAGTATAGATTTTAGATGGGAACAGATTTAGCTCAAAACTAAGCTTCTTGTTAATTAGCTATTTTATTTCATGAATGTTATTTAAGCCCCTTGAGATTCAAAAATTATATGCTTTCTAAATGCCAGGTACTACCCTCTAAATAAACAAACACTTTTCCTTTTTTTAGGGAGGCTACTGTCTAATAGGAGAGGTAGGCTCATAGGACATAATTTTTATATATATGTTGGGTATGCGCAAGGTCAGAGAAATGTACTCCAAGTGCCAGGAACAGCCACTCTTCCGCATGGCAGCTCACTTTTTTCAGCACATTCATTGGATATCTCCTGTGCACTAGGACTTGGATACCCTGGGAAATAGATAAACCCAGCCCCGATCCTTCCCGTGTCTTGCAGTCTAAATAACAAAGAGATGATCATAAACTAGAAATTCTGGGGCCTACCCTCCAGGGTTTGTGAGAATGAAATGAATTTTATTTTTCCTCCATGACATCTCCATTCTGTTCACTCAGGTCTTCTCCATCCACTCAGTTCCAATTTGTTTAGGCAGAACCTGTTGGTTAACAGTCCCATATAATTAATCCTCCTTACAGGTGAATGCTGAACACTTCTTCCTAAAAACCTTTACATTATTGCCAAAAGCTTTTGGAGGCATCAAGACTGTATTAAACCTCACTTTTTTAGTGGCAGAGTTCAGTCACTGAAAAAAGCCCCCTGAGTAACTGGCGTGTCTCCTCAAGTCCCACATAGTGGTGCCTGGCTGTTCTTCAGATGTCGGTGGTAAGTGCTGAGGTCCCTGGTGCTTTATGGAAAGAACAGCATATGGTAATCCTGTCACCTCTCGAATGTAAATGTTCTTGGTCTGTGGGCTTGACAGAATCAAATTGAAATCAAAGGCTGGACCCAGAGTGGGAATGCTTTGTTTCAGGTGAAGTCCTTCTTAATATATTACTTTGGTAGAAAATCCATCTTCCCCTGGGCTTTAAATTCCAGGTCATTACCTCAAGGAGAGATTTAGGACCTGTGACATTCTCCTTAAGCAGTTCTCCAGGTATAATCTTCTAGTTATAAAATATATATAATTAATTATATAATTTATACAATAGTATAATACATATAACATATATAACATAATTATTCAGTAATTATAAAATGTAATTGCTTATGTATAGTTTGTAGTTTCTCAGGCAAATAAGTACATGGTAGATGTATAGGTAAAATATAAAATACTCCTTGTAGTAATATAAGAACTATCACTCAGAGAGGAGGATAAAGAAGGAACACATCAATGAATAATTTCTATATATTTTTTCCTTTTGAAGCACAGGTAGGATTGGGTCATTTTCCTTTTCAACAAAGTTCAGTGGCATGTTACTGTACTCAGAACAGCCTGTGCTCAGAGGCCTCTGTGAGCTGCCTTTCATCCCCTTTTCATCCCAAGTATTTTCACACCCTTTATATACCCTTTGCTCCAGCTTATCTGGTCTACTAGCTGTTCCCCCAAGACTGTGCTTTGTATCTGTAGGACTGTGCTTGTACTGTTTGGTCAGCAGGGGATAAATTTTACTTCTTATTTATTTATAAGGTCCTACTATCCCCACAAGACTGAGTTCAAATATCTTTTCTTTCATTAAAACTTTCATAGTCCTACTAATTAGGATTATTTCTTCCTTTCTATTCCTCATTGTTGGCCTATTATGTATACCACTATTACCTCTGTTAGGGTTTGGTTGGTGATGTGAGGCTGTGAAAGAATTTACAACTAAAAGAAGATATGCAGAGAGGAAGTTTATTTTACTCTCTAAGAGATGAAAGGACCAGTGTATCACTAATCAATGCAGGACCTGCTCTTTTAAGCAGAGGCTGTTGCTAGGTGACAAGGAAAGGAGGGTTTTGTGTTGTGTTGAAGTTGAGCAGATATCAGGGGTTGTTGAAAAGTTATACTTTTTTTTGGTTTGTTTTCCAGGAATAGCGTGGCAGATGTCCTAGGGTGGTGTCTTATCGGTATGTTCCTCAAGCCTATAAAACATGCTTAGAGCAAAAGTTATGAAGAATTCAAAAGAGGCTTGTTCAAAGGGAAGATGGAAAGGAAACTTTCTATTAACTGGAGACTCCTGGGTGTGAATTATTTCTGAGTTCTGAAAACAGCAAGGAGGAGGGGCATGCAAAAATGAGTAGCCTTGAGAGTAGCTTATCTTGTCTTATAGTTTGAATTGAGGGGCTGTTTGAATCAGAGGAACTAACAATCTTAGGGTTTAATTACCAGGGGCTTCTCATAAATTGTGGAAGGCTACAGCAAAGAGAAAGAGAGGCCTTTTCCTGTCCTTATCACCTGTGTAGATTTATTTTCATTTTTGCATGTATGTAGTTCATTTGTTCATTTATTCATATGTTTATTCAACAATTACTGCTTTTTAAAAATTTTCTAATCCTCATTTGAGGATATTCTTTCCACTGAGTTTTTAAAAGAGAATGGAGGGGATGGGGAAGAGAGAGAGAAAGAGAAATATTGATGTGAGAGAGAGAGACATCAATGGGTTGCCTCCAGTTCCCACCTGGACCGGGGATTTGAGCCTGCAACCGAGGTACATGTCCTTGACTGGGAATCGAACCCATAACCGTTCAGTCTGTGGGCCAACACTCTAACCACTAAACCAAACTGGTCAGGGCAACAATTATTTCTTGAAAGCTTGCTCTATCCCTGATACTGTGCAAGGAGATAGAAATGTAATGAGGAGCAGAAAATAGACATTGGTGCCTGTGCTCCAGGAGCTTATACTCTTAAGGTGGAGATGGACAATAAGATCACAGTGAAACCCACAAAGTTAAAACTGTAGCCGTAATAAGAGCAAGATAGGTAATTTAGGTCTCTCTCTCTCTCTTTCTCTCTCTCTCTCCTGTAATCTCCTTAACATCAACCACAGCCTCTTACTTAGTGGAAAAGGCAATGGTATAAATCAACTCTGGCCATGTAGTAATGTGTATGCTCACTGTTGTGGGTTGACTTGTGTCCCCCAATATGTGGAAGTCTTAAGCTCCAGGACCTGTGAATATGACTTTATTTGGAATAGGATCTTTGCAGATGTGATCAAGTTAAGGTGAGATCATATTCAATTAGAGTGAGCTCTAATGCAATATGACTGGTGTCCAATAAGGAGAGGAGAAAGGACACAGACACAGACACGGGAGAGAATATCATGTGAAGGCAGAGTCAGAGACTGGAATGATGAGTTTACAAGCCAAGGAGCACAAGGAGTGGCGGCAAACATTGAAAGCTTAGAGGAGAGTCATGGAACAGATTCTACCTCAGAACCTCTATGAAACCAACTCTGGTGACACCTTTATTTTGGACTTGTAGCCTCCAGAACTATGAGATAATAAATTTATACTGTTTTTAACCACCTAGTTTGTAGTAATTGATTAGGGCAGCTCAAAAAATAAATATACTCTCCTAAAGGAAAGTTTATATAGACTATTGCATAACAATGCACTAGTATTTGAGTAAATGAATGGATTTGGATGAATGATTGTTTGAATGCAGTATTGTGTTTGCTCTTTTCAGTGTTAAGAGATCAGGGATTTTTTTTTCTGTTATAATTCTCTTTTAAAAGGAAAAAAATATGGATTCACAGTAAACATCATCATCAGTTAAGGGAGCTGAACTGAATTACTTAATTACCCCTGAGGGTCCGAGTTTAGAAATAAAGGTGTGTTTTTGTCCCTGTGGCTAGTGAGCAGGTATTAAAAAAAAAAAAAGGTAACAAATTATTGAAATAGTAACAATCCTTTCCTTTCTCCCTCCAGGGTAGAATCCTAGTTTTTACATCCCCACCCCTACTTTCTCAGTCAGTTTGTCCCTCTGGTGGAATGGTTCACTTCAAGATAAAAAAGCAATTATACTTTTTTGTTGTAGTTAATGATTGATAGAACTTGTGTCTATTTCATATTTTCAGAGCATTTTTATAGTTGATGCTTGAGTTCCACAATACTCAGTAATTCATGATGTTTCAGTGTGTTTTGTTTGTAACAGGAAAACAATTAAAGAACCAAAATGTTCAGTGGCAATGGAAGGCTATCCATATATTCACTAATGTGCGGTGCTGTCCCTCTTCTTCCCGGTCCCCCTTTCCCTCCTTCTGCCTCCTGATTCCTTCTCACTCTCGGTCCATCACATACCATCTCTGCGATCTCCTCAAGTCTTACAAATATCCATTACCCCTTCTTATATGCAGTTTTGTTTGTGTGGGTTCTCCCAAGTAAACTATGAAACCCTGGAGGAGGGTCACCAAGCTCATCCAGTGGGCATCAGGAACCATCTAGCTCCACTTTTCTGTGATTTCAGTGATGTGCAGTTCTAGCTTTTTGTGTGTGTACACTAGAAATGGATAAACAGCACCACGAATTATGACAAACATAAAATTTTCAAAATTGGACAAGCTGAATCCTTAGAGGCTATCTTCCTGGTTTTGAATTTATAAACTATCTGCTGGTGGAAATCTCCTGAGTAGTTTCTAAACATTTGTATTCTTACTTCCTTCATTTTTAAAACATTGCCTCTGTGATTGCAAAGCTATTCCCCTGAAACGTAATCTCTTACTCGGCATTACATGCTGGGAGCATGCGGGATTCACACGGAGAAGTTAAGCATGCACCAATCTTGAAGGTCAGAAGTACATTTAATGGCACTCTGTGGTCCAATATTCTCATCTTTAAACATTAGTAATTGTCTCAAACACTCAAGGAAGTGCCCCATGTGGGAGCTGCTGGATTTCGGCCATAAACCAGAATTTGGGAATGTGCATCTCGTGGAAGCCAAAGTAGTTAGTGTTGTCAGAGACACATGGTGATGCTACTGAGTTAATGAAATGGGCTTTGTGCCATTTCTACTGAAAAATTTGTATTATGTTTCAGCACAATAGATGAAGGAAACTGATAAGCTGACTGGCTGTATTTTAGATATTTGAACATTGAGATGAAATAGGGAAGATACCACAGTTGAAAGAAAAGTCCTGGCACAAGTGGCTGAAATAGATCTCTGACTCATTGGATGGCTACCAAGAACAGGGCCATTTGGACAAGCACATCTGAAGTGGTTTGTGTCAAAACCTCAGCATTACTTCAGTTTCCTGGGACCCATCAGAAAGCAACTGTTCTGGATAGTCAAGCTATACCCTTCTAGTTACAACTGCTTTTAAAATTTGATAATGGAAATGTTTAAAATGCAGTATGCTTCATGTAGCTACATAGACATTTCTTTCTTACTATAAAAATAACTTTTTTTGGTAATTTTGGAAGAGGTAGAAAATACAGGGAGAACTCACAATCAATAATCCCAGTATCCAGGGTATAACTTTTATTAACCTTGTGATGCATTTCTAGTCTTCTTTTTTAAGCCATATTTTAAATTTAGCATATATACTGTTGTGCACATGTTGTACAACTCAGATATACTAAGCATTATCTGGCCTTTTGGGGACTGAAGATGGTATTAGGGACAGTTGAGTACATGCAGCCCCTCAAAAAGTCTCCTCTTCTTCCTCCCGTCCCCACAGCCCAGTGGTGGGTGAGCAGGCAGCTTTCCAAAGAAGAGCTGGGCTCTCAGAGACATCCTTTCTAAGTTGTGTGGGCACCTTCCCTTGACATCCCTTGTGGGAAGTCCCGTGTACTTTTGGGGGCTTTGGGACTTCCTGGTCTTGCATGTATGTTAGTGACTGAAACCCTTCCCACCCCTTTCAACCCAGCTACAGAAATCTAGGTGGCTAAGCTTCTGCTTATCTAAATGATTGCAACGTTGATGATGATAGAGCAAAACATACATGATGAGTTTTGTTCTTTAAATTACTTTGTCAAGAAAAGGTACGCGCTGTTATATCATTCTACTTAACAGAACTTGTTAAAATCATGGAAAAGTCTGGGGGGAAATATTGGAGATTTTTTATAATTAGTATTTCTGGGTCAGCTGGGGTCAGGTGAGACATGTTTGGCTCTGGGGAAGATTCTTAATACTAAGAGACTGCTTCCAGGAGACAGTCTTGTATGGAGGAACCAGGACGAGTCCTAGAACCAGGCAGGCCTGGTATTAAATGCTGATTTCCTTTCTGTCCTCTACATGATCTTGAGCAAGTTATCTAACTTTTATGAGCACCCGATTCCTCATCCATGGACCACAGGTGGTGATACATACTTTCTACATTTAGGAGCTTAAATGAAAATATATATGGAGTTCTTAGCATACAGTAGGTGCTTGCTGTGTGCTTGTTCCTTCTGTTTTCTCTAGTGGTTTCTGGGAGGTGTGCAGAAAGAACACAATTCAGCATTTATGCATTAAATGATGATAATGGTATGCTAATATTTATCCAGATAAATATTTTGCATGAAACTATCTGTTAATCAACAGAAAAGGTTCTTATTATATATTGTGATTTGAGTTTTCCTTTTCTCATAGTAAAAAATATTTGGGTGAGAGAGAAAGTCACTAAATTTAAAAAATTGTTCTCTGTGAATTAACGTTTTCAGTGTATCATTTTATTACATTCTCATCAGCCACAAGGACTTTAATGAGTGTGACTCTTGAGTGGAAATTGGGACTTGGGGGTAACTTTGTGTTTGAGTTGAAAAGACATACACATCTGGGGATACAAATCATGATCCTATATAATAAAAGGCTAATATGCAAATTGACTGAATGGCAGAAAGACCAGTCACTATGGCACACACTGACCATGAGGGGCAGATGCTCAATCCAGAAGCTGCCCCAAGGTGGTCAGTGCACTCTCACAGAGGGAGTGCCTCTCAGCTAGATGCTGAGCTCACGGCTGGTGAGTGCAGCAGTGGCAGGAGCCTCTCCCACCTCCACATCAGTCGGACATCCCCCGAGGGCCCCTTTTCTGCTAGAGGGTGCAGGCTGGGCTGAGGGACCTCCCCCACCAGAGTGCATGAATTTTGTGTACCAGGCCTCTAGTTTGAAATAATTGGATAGAACATGTGCTTTTTAAGTACTTAATATATTCCTGGAAGAAAATTAAAAAGGAATTTTTTTCCTTTTTGCTTGGGGCAACCATTCTAAAGAGAGTGGTTATCAGCTTTTTAAACTGCTTATCAACATATAAAGTGAGGGACTAGCAGACTTTCTACTGTAACACTTGAAGACAAGCTTTACTAAAATATTAAATGTTAATGTACAACAAAATATTGCTTAATAATAGTGTAGACCAGGAAAAGGAATTGAGAAAATTTTTCATTCCAAAAAGTGAAATTCCTTATTTTCAACTCCAGTTTTAAATCTCCCTCACTGTGTTCCCCACTTTTCAAAATTCCATGCATTTCCTCTCAATAAGCTGAGTTCCCGTAAGTTTATCTCATTTTTCCTGGTGTAGTAATTTTGTTTTTATCAAATTAATCTTCAAGGGACTGATAGAGGTTGCAATATGGGAAGTCCATAGCTCAATATTGTCTTCGGAAACGGGTGATGGAGGTTCCTTCAGAAGTTCCACTTGCTTTAAGGTGCATCTTGAGTTATACCCAATATGTCATTGGACAGAAAACTCAAACTTTGTCCCTTGGGGAGAGGCACTAGTTTACAAGTATTTAATAAGCACCTATGTATGGTGCATAAATGGCTGTGAGGCACTTTTTTGTTTTTGTTTTTGTTTTTAGGCCAGTTAGCCACCAGGAACCCGTTTTATTAGGTGTCCTTTTTTTTTTTTTTTTTTGAGTTCACAAATGCAAGGAAGAGTTTTTAAAGTACAAGACCAGACCGTACAAAACATTTCATTAGCTGAAGAATGATGGCATCGTTTCATGGCCTGTAGCCTGTGGAAAACTCCACTGTACAACTGTGAAGGATGAGAGTGAAAAGGACAAATAGCATTCTGGTACTATCATAAACATAGTTTGACTTCATGGACCTCCTCTCCCCCAAAAGGATTCCAGAGACCTTCCAAGGCCCCCAAACCACTTTGAGAACCACACCACATCATTGACACAATAACTGTTTATACTAAAGATTTGGGGTGATTGCTCTGATTCTTTCATTCATTAAACTCTCACTCACTGTTTTCCAGGATGAATAATTGTTATAAAGGGTCAAAAATAAGGAAGGTTGAATTACAAATTGAAATATACAAGTTGCTTTGTGTTCCAGAATTGGAATTGCTGATAGGAGAAAAAAAAAAGGCAGAAAATTTAATAACAACAACAAAGGAGAAAATTCAATGGTCTCTAACTTTTTGATTGTTTTTAAATATGTTCAATTAAATTGATAAGTCAATCAGGTCAAAAGTCTGTATATTAATTATACATCATAAGGAACTTGGAGTAAGTGAACATGGAGTGTAGTTTCCAAAGCTGGAAATATTTGGGAAACAGTCTTCTCTTGAATTTCTGGTATACAGGGATGCGCCTAGAGGCAAGGTTTGAATTTGGTGTCAGTGGGCCTGCCATCACTTTCAGCTTTCGAGGATTTTTCCAGAATGCTAGCACAGAATAGCAACCCAGCCTGTCCCCATGACCCCCACTCCCCACCACCATGCAAAATATACTGTCTGAGTAGTTCAAAGGCCAAAAGCATTAAGTAGGAAACAGGGGTTTGGGAAGCTTGTATAAAGGATGTTTTTGACACTAGCCACCCTTGTGCTAGTCGACCTCTGACTGTGGCCTTGAATTCCATTGTCAAGGCTTCTTCTGAAGATGTATAGATGAGCATGCCTAAAACATGAAGGATGCTGTTGATTTTTGTTCCCAGGGCTGGTGTCTGCCAATCTGCCCAGTCAGTTCCCATTGCTTCCGGCTGAGATTTTTCCCATCACCACCACGGCAGAGCACACAATGCCTTCTCTCTGTGGAGAGTTTGTTATTTCAAGAAAATCTGAGCATGGAACTGCTGGGAATCACTGCTGCTGGGTCTGACCACAGAGAGCAAATTTTCCCTTTTGGCTGTTTTTCTTTCCAACTTTGTGGGGCTTTGGTGGTGTTGACATTTAGGCTTTGTCATTTTATTGTTTCATGGAAATCCATTTGAGTGAGACACTTGGCATCCAAATATAATTTTTGTTCAAAATGAGTCCAAATATCTAATGGTCTCACCATTGATCACTGAAATGGAAAGATTAGGAACTTTCATTTGCTTGTTTTTTATCTCCTTGAAATCCAGTAACAAATCATTTTACATACCCTGCAGAGCACAGCTGGCAGCTATAACCTGTCTTCTTAGTTTACAGAATGTTGCTTTCTGCCCCATACACTATCAGATCTGTGACTCAGTGCTACCCAAAGAGCTCCAAATGAATTTCCAAATGAGCTCTTTTCTTTCATGGGTAAAGAATGCTTCAGAACTTCGACTCTGCTTGCACTCGGTGTGGCCTTTTCCTTCGTAATCTGGTTGAAAAGAAAGAATGAAAACAAATAATATGTGCTGTGTAATGGCCACATTGAAACAGGATTATATTTAGTTCTCCAAGTTACTACTGAGTTTTTTATGCTCTTTTTTTTCTTTTTTGGGTTCAGAGAGGCAGGGAGAGGGATAGAAAGATGGAAACATCAATGATGGGAGAGAATCATTGATTGGTTGCCTCCTGCACGCCCCACAGTGGGGATTGAGCCTGCAACCCAGAGGGGCATATGCCCAGACCAGGAATCGAACTGTGACCTCCTGGTTTATAGGTCAACGGTCACCACTGAGCAATGCTGGCTGAGCATTAAACAATATTTTATTACACTGTCCATTTTGTAGCCAAATATGGTTTGGCCTGCCAACTTAACCTTCCTCTGTGGGAGAATTAATTAAAATCCAGAATGTTGGGACCATATTTATATTCTCTGTTATAGCATTACTCCTTCTACTTCTCTTTTCTTCTCTTATCTTGTGTGATGCTTGGCAGAGACTCAGGGGCTACGGGGAGTAGCTCCTTATTAATTTTTCAATATCTATCCATCAGCTGCTTCTGAGGCGATTTCCATTCCTTTTTTTGGCCTCAGTTCGTATAAGCAGCCTGAGAGATAGAACTAATTTGTCCATAGCTTTGACAATAAATTGTATTTTGATAAGTTAGAGTAGTCCACACACAATTGTGTCTTGCTTTTTGGACCTGAAAATTCCAAACATCCCAAATTAACTTGAGAATTACATGAAGTTAGATCCAGGATGCTTATGTTTTTTGTGTACCTTTCCCTTTGCTAAAGCTTTTTCCTTCCTGCTAATGAATGCTCACTGTCTAGCCTCCCTCTGAGATATAGGGCCCTGGGGTGTTCATTTCACATTAACCACAGAACAAGACACTGTTGAGAACAGAGGCTGTTAACTCGTTTTCTCTCTTGCATTTCCTGTCTGTACCCTCATGAATGCAGTAGTCTCCCTGGTTACCTGCGGTTTTCGTTACAGTAAACTGCAGTTTAAAAATATTAAATTAAACATTCCAGAAATAAACAGTCCACACATTTGAAATTTTGCACACATCTGAGCACTATGATGAAACTTCGCACCATCCCGCTTTGTCTCACCCAAGACGGGAACCATCCCTGTGTCTGACACGTCCACGCTGGGTTATCAGATGAACTGCTGTGCTATCGCATGCTTGTGTTCAAGCTATGTCACTAAACCTACGTCATTCACCTCATCTCAGATCACCACATCGGCATTTTATCATCTCACAGCGTCACGAGAAGAAAGGTGAGTATAACACAATAAGGTGTTTTGAGAGCGAGGGACCACATTCACATAACTTTGATTATAGCATATTGTTATAGTAGTTCTATCTTACTATCTATGGCCAATCTCCTTCCGCGTCTAATTTATAGTTTAAACTTTATCATAGATGTGTACATAGAGGAAGAAACCGCATACACTGGGTTCTGTACTGTGCATGGTTTCAGGCATCCACTGCTAGTCTTGGAATGCATCCCTGCAGATAAGGAGAAACTACTGTATATATTTCATGTTCTGCTAGGAAAGGGAGAGAAATTGGGGTTTGGGGCATCCCAATTGGGGCTCAGCTCCTTAGGAAGACTTATGTCTTATTGATGCTCCAGGCTTCTTCATGAAAGTTTAAAGTAAATCAAACTGTTAATTCACAAATTTTCTCACTCTGATTTTTCTCCTGAGTAAACAATAAAATAAATAGTTTCTGTTTCATTGACAGTTGTCAGAAAGTCTCTATCATTTTCTTTTTAATTTAAATATATTTTTATTGATTTCAGAGAGGAAGTGAGAAGGAGAGAGAGAGAGAGAAAGAGAGAGAGAGGGAGAAACATTGGTGGTGAGAGAGAATCATTGATCAGTTGCCTCCTGCACAATCCACACTGGGGGTTGAGCCTAACCCCATCATATGCCCTGACTGAAAATTGAACTTTGACCTCCTGGTCCATAGGTCACCACTCAACCACTGAGCCATGCAGGCTCTGTTACTCTTATGCCAATCTCCCTTGCCTAGACTATTTCAGTGGTCTGTCATGTAGGAAGTTCTGGAAGAACTCCAGCTGTGGCTGTGGTTTGTGGGGTGACTATTTCATAATAACAGAGTAATTACATTTTGAGACCCCCCCCCCCAAATTTCTGTTGTAACCATGATCTGTTTTAAATGGTACCACTGAATCAAAGTTTTCCAAGAACTGCAATATTAAGGTGGGGAAGGGGACATTTTGTGATGTATGTGAGTGAAAATACTAAACACTCCAATATAGCATCAATATATAATTTGTATGGTTACAAATATTATTGGCATAAATAATTCATGCCGTTGTTTTTTATTCACTTGATTAACTGCATCTTTGTCATTTTTATCTGTCATGATGCCATTGCAATCTTGTGCATTGTGTTTAAAGAATACTCAGGGAAATGTTTCAACTGTGTGTCTGGATGGCATAATGTATTTATTCATTTAGTCAGATGAAATGAAATAAAGAGTGTTTAATATGCATGTCTGCATTACACTAGATCCTCTCTCAATAAATTACAGACCATATTATTTTTTCAGTGTGAGAAAAATTGTAGTTTGATTTTTTTCAAGTAAGTCAAAAGGTAGCCATTTTGTACTTCTAATTATAATTTCTTTTTTCAGGTTTTTCAAATGAGCTTTGAATAATCTGGAAAATTTTTGTTGAGATGTCAATAGGAAAATGTTGGTAACTTGAGTGGGCTATATTAAATGTGAGCTGTTTATTCTGTAAAGGAATGTAAAATAGGTCTTCTACTCATGGACTGAATATACTTCTGGAAAGTGTAAATTGTTGTGACATAGCCACAAGTTGGTACTCGTATCATTCCTTGTAGCAGTCATTGCTTTGGCTTCTGAAGCACTTCTCACAGCTGCCAGCCCCAATGTTACTGGCACAGTCCATTTTGTCCCTTTTCCTGCTCTCTTCATCCCATCCTCTGTCTTACTTTCTAGAGCTTTCATCTTCAACCTGTACAATGCCTTCCCCTTCCCCTGTGGCACATACCACCCAGTTTTTCTTGCTTTAATTACCTTTCCCCTTATCTTCTCAGAAAACAAAACAAAACAAAAAAATCCAGTCCCTTCCAACTGCTGGTCTCTGCTTATGGTGTAATTGAAGTAATTTATGTTAAGATTTGGATGACTGATGTCAAAGAAAACCAGAACTGCACAGTAGTGAAAGCAGTAAAAACAGATTATATTCAGGACTATTGCAGTAGGGGAAAGAGGCCTTAGTATGGAATGAGGCTCAACTCCAAATGCAACAAGAACAAGTGGGGATTTATAACCAAGGAGCGGGATAAGGGGGTGTTATTTGATGAAAAGTTACTCAAAAGGTAGGGTAATTCTTGCTAACTGACCTAACTGGATATTTGTTGAAGGCAGTCCAGAGTGATCTGATATTGCCTGGAGATGAGGAAGGTGATCAGATATGGAAACCATCTTGACAGGATTCTCACTAAATTTGGGTGATATAAAGACAGACATGGAAGTTCAAAGTCAAAGCCTCATTGGGAAAAGGACTCAGAGGAGCCCAACTACAGGTTGGTCAAGGAGAGACTCTTTGTCCCTGGTAAGCACACTATTCTAAGAGAGGTTGTATTTCAAATGAAAAGGAAACCAATTTCAGATCAGGAGATCAGGCTCAAGTTTGAGACAGTCTCTGGGAGGAGTCCTCAGAGTGCAGCCCTGACTGCAATGCAGTACAGGAAGTACCCTGTGAGATTTCTTTAGATGAAGAGGGAAAGGGGAGCTCAGAGTTCCAGGCCAACGTCAAGGTTTGAAATTGGGGGCAGATGTGAGGTGTTGTGTCTATTTTGCCTACTGTTGGATCCTCAGCCCTAGTACAGAGCCTGGCATAAGTAGCTAGGAGCTCAGTAAATTTGTTTAATGAATTAATTTCACAGATGAGGAAACTGACACATAGAGAGGTTGGAGACAGCATTCTATTCTCTTTCATGTGTCACGTAAATGAAAAATTACCTTTATTCTTCCTGCCCTATCTGAAGGTGTTGATCACTAGATAACTGTTAGTACTTTCCTTATGGATGGCACTATAATTTATCCATAGTAGGTTGATTGCTACATAAGTATTTACTCTCTGGAATCTGAAGGATGAAGTCTAAGCATTTTACTGCTACACTAGTACATTGTAGCCCCGAGATTTGCCTTGAAAGAAATAATGTTTGAGCTCATTACTACCTCCAAAGGCTGGCACACTGAGATTGTGACCATGAAGCCAATAGAGGAAGGAATACATTAGATCTGGGAGTATCTGACTTCTGATTTCAACCTCCTGTTCTAAATTAAGTGTATTCCTTTTCCTGCATCTTATTTTATTTTGGAAGAGACTGTCCCCTCATTGCTGAGCCAGGAATTCTTTGGGACTATATTGAACCAAGCCAGGTCAAGAGAGGCCCCCATCCCAGCAGCTTTGGCTGCCTTCTTAAGAACCATTTGGCCCCTCTTAGCAAGTTGTCAATTCTGTGTTTACTGATTCTGACCCAGTGAGTTAGTTACCCCTGCTACACAGGCTGAACAATACTATATCACCAACCCAGTCTGATCACAAACTCTTCTTTAATTTACACCCCCAATACTATTTTTTTTACTAATCTTTAAAAATGAAGAAAATATAGAAGGCTGCATCCCAAGAAATATAACATGGATTTATCTGTGCTAGCTTCTTATCTCTAGAAAAAGTCTAGTGAAGCTGAAAATGCCATTTGCTGTGTCTCGGCTTGTCATTATAGGACAGGCATTTTAAAAGGCAATCTAAGAGTGAAATGTTTTTGGATTTTACACTGGCCAGGCTGTTCTGAACAGACTCTGAGTGAGAATAGTCCAATATGATAATCATCTGCTTTGGAGAACAGAAGGAAACCAGTTTAACTTCCGCTCCATTGATTTTTCAACTTGGAAGACATTGGCTTCTCAAAGGCTGGAGGAAGTGTTTTCCAGGCATTCTATCATTTTTTTTAAGTTGTTTCCTCTCCCTCCCCCAAATATCTATTTGGTTCCCTTTGTGTAAAATGTACTCTTTTTTCTTGCTAAGACCCAGGTTTTCCCATGTAAGCTTCCAGATTTCACAACTCGGTTGGATTAGATACTTGGCAAAACTCACCAAGTGCTGCATTCTAAACCAGCAGGAGGAATCGTAGTGAGAACGGAGAGCCCTAAATAGACATTTCAAATGAAGAGGAACCCAGCCTTGTCCTGTGTGTTTAGGTGAGAGCCTTGAGCCAAACTCAGTAAAACGCATTTCTTCTTACTCTGGGAGAAGATGAGAGGAAATCTAGAGGGGAAGATGCTTCCAGCAACTTTTTTTTCTTGGTGCTCCCAAATATTATATCTTAATGTGGGCTTTAAAAAAATTCAAAACATGTATGAACAGTCACCCACTGGGGAGGATGGTGATATGACAATTCCTGGAAACTTTAGGAGCTTGGTTTATTTGTGTATTTCACTTTGTAAAATTTATGTCCATAGTTCGTTGTCAACAGGATCTGATTTATAGAATAGGAAACTTTCTTCATTTCCTCCCCTTCCCTGTTCTCCTTTCTCTTATCCTCCCTTGCTGTGTTCTTCCTCCTGTCCTTTTCCCTTCCTTTTCTCTTTTCCCCTCTTCCCTCTTTTTTGTTCTTTTTCCCTCTCAACCTTGACAGCTCTTTGGGCTCAGCCCATTTGCATCTGCAGTCTCTGGATTCTAGACTGCATTTGGAGGTATGAGCAAATGCTTACATGGAAAACCTAGGTTTTAGCAAGAAATGAGTACATTGTACACAAAGGGAACCAAATACAAAAGTGGAATAAACACCTTGAAAGAGAATTACAGAATGCCTCAAAAATACTTTCTTCCACTGGCCTTTGAGAAACTGTAAGCCAATGTCTTCCAAGTTGAAAAGTCAATCTGGTTGCATGTGGTGGCATGGTCAACGTGTGTCTAAATTCTCCAAATGGCACCACAGGCTGGGTGCCTCTGGAGGCCCCCAGGAGCTGCAGGGTTACTGAGCAGGCACTGTTGATCCTTCGCTGGTCATTTTTGCCCTCTTCATGACTTCAAAGCAAACACTAGTGATTCAGGCCAATCGTTCTTAGGACTTGACCACTGTCCATTCTCTTTTTAAGATGCACCTTTCCTCCTATGTTCCAATTAACTTTGATTACATTGACATTGGCATTCACAAAAACTAGTCGCTTTGTGAGGGTGATTTTAATTTACCACTTTCTTGCAACCTTTAACCATTCTTGCATATGTATTGGTTGGAAGCATCTCCTCGAATTGCAAATGCAAAGAAATGAAACACTTGAAGAGTGGCATTCTTCCAACCCCCTCCCCCTCTTTATCAGACAGTTTTGAAATCTGTGTCTCCACCAGAGCGAATGCAAGTCTGAGACCACACAGCTCACGGAAATACCTGTTGTGTCATTAAAGACAAAAGAACCAAATTCAACTGAGGATGATCTTCTTGCGTGTGGCTTTTCTAAAAAAAAGTCAATGTAGTTTTTGAAAGTGAACATCCACACATCTCTTTAAATTGAACATTGTGGTTATGTGCTTAGAAATCCTAACCCAGTGGTTGGCAAACTGTGGCTCTGTTGACTAATGAGTTTGCCGACCACTGACCTAGACTCTAGATTCCAATAATTACAAGCTGTTGTTGTTCCTTGTGATTAAGCCCCTATCCCAGTGGTCGGCAAACTCATTAGTCAACAGAGCGGCAAACCGTGGCTCTTGAGCAGCATGTAGCTCGCGAGCCACAATTTGCCAACAGCTGCCCTAACCAAATTTTTCCAGATTTTCTTCTATTATTTGAGATATTTTCAGTCTTTGATTCTTCAAATGTCAAGCAGATGTGCCAATTTTCTTGGATTCTGTCATTTACCAGTCTTTTCTCTCTCCCTCTCCCTCTCCCTCTCCCTCTCTCTCTCCCTCTCCCTCTCCCTCTCCCTCTCCCTCTCCCTCTCCCTCTCCCTCTCCCTCTCTCTCTCTGTTTCTCCCCCCATACCCCTCATGCACCATATTGCACTTCTTGGTGCCAATGTTTGCAGAGAACCAGGCTTTAGTTGTGTGAGGGATAGCAGCAGCAGGATCCTCCCTGCTCTAGTGAATGCCACATCTTTGTGTGCAATGCTATGCAAAGCACTTACAAGGTTGCTGTCCTCATGGAGCTTCTGGTCTAGGTGTTCAGTAAGATAACAGACTGTTCTCAGTAGTGTGCAGCCCACAGGGCCTCACTTGACAGCTTCTAAAGAGAACCCTACCACCACCACCACCACCACCACCACCCAAAAGTGTCTCCCCTCTTCTGAGTCAGATATCTAAAGTATTGTGGATGAGTTTGGGGAACATTCCATTTCTTAACCTGTAAATCGAGTTGATAGAAATTTGTACCCAAGATCTCTTCTATCTCTAAAATACGGGACTATAACTTTATACCTGTGATGAGGGACTATATTCCTTCAAAACACACAACTGAACTGTAAGCAACAGCCATTTGTTCCACAGTGTGAGCTAGTTTGTGGGGTCTCTATAATTTGAGAGCCCCCTGAGGTAAGACCTGCACAGGGGATGGAAAGTATGAGGGAACTGGGGATGAGTGCCTGGAGGTAAGGGAGGAAAAACAGTACTGTAGGCAAACTTCCTTCTGCATCACATTTCTACCAACTGCTGATAAGAGCTCCCAAACTTCTCAGCATGTCTCATGTGACCTGGTCCCAACTTTTCCCTCTCCAGCATCATAGCTCCCTGCCTCACACCTAACCTAGTCACCTAGCCTTATTGAGACACTTGTGTTCCCTCAGTGTGCCAGGTCTCCTCTCACCCTTAATCTTCAAATCTTAGTTTAAGGGATGCTTCCATCAAGAAGCCCTCCCTACACCTTCTTGCTCCAGGTCAAGGTGAGGGCCAATTATTCTGCCTCCCAGCATCCCTTTCTTCTAGTAATTGCTCTTCTCAGAAATATTGTAACATCTTTTTACCTCTCGATGGCCTCCACTATACTGTTCACTCCTTGAGCACAGAAATTGTGCTTTATATACATCATTGCATATAAGCATTGTCCATTCAGTACTAGGTAAATATTTTTGAATTGATAAATGAATAAGTAGAAGTTTAAAAAAATTAGCATAATGGAAATTTAAAAACCTTTCTTAGGAGTGTTCCTTTCTATTAGCAGTGTTGTAATCTGATATAATCGGTGTAAACTTTATACTTCTCCTAACTAATGCTCTGATTCTTGAATCATTGAAAAAAACTTGAAAGCCTTTAGGCATACAAGTACTAATTCATATCTCCCTCTGAACCTCTTTAAGTCTCTGATTACCCAGCACTCGCTCTACTACCTAAAATTGTGCTTACGTGTGCCTTTGTGAGAATCCCGTAATTTTTTGAGCTAGAAAGTACTTTAAAACTAATATAGCCAAACGAAGATGGCAGACTGGCCAGAGCGAAGGCCTGGGTTCTGGGTGCTGGAGGAAAATCAGTGATGGAAGCCAAAGAAAGGAAGGCCTATTGCATGAATCTTTTTGTGCAATGCACCTCTAGTTACTTAACAATAAGCTGATCATTTCACACAACCATTTTTTAATATAGTTCCAATGTTGAATGTTTTTTCTTATCCATCAAAGCATCCTGTCTTCTGAATCTCTCTCAACTCAAATCTGTAATTGTGTTGTCGTTGTTGTTAACTCCCTGATCAAAGACACAAAGTTTATTCCTATGCCTTAATTATCACACTCTTCATTTATATATTGAAAACATGTTGAGTATCTGTTATGTTTGGCTACAGGACACTTATTTTGAAATCTGGGAATAGTATGGTGAGTTCTCAAGGTGCCAGAGGTTATGCATTAGAAGGCTTTCAGATTATTTTTAGGCTGGTTTACCTGGCTCCTCAACATAGATGTTAAAGTCACATGTGTCAGATGAAGGTGTGATATGTCTAGCAACATAAGAAGGGCTGTTTTTTCCTGTGGATGTTTCATCAACAAGAATGCTTTCCCCAGAAGGCCTCCAGCTGATGTTGCTTTCCATCTCTTGGCCAGAAGGAATTATACCCACCCCAATCCTGGCACTTGCAAGGGAGCAAGATTATCAAGATAGGTCAGGATTTATACCTGAACTTGAAATAGTGTTATTTCATTGAGGGGGAGGGGGTATGAGAACAAAATTGGTATTCCCTTAACTGGAAGGTCGGGGAGAACAATAACTAATTCCACAGTGCTTCCATCACAGGGTTTTGCAAATGCTACTCACGTTGAAAAGCCAGGTGAAATCACTTCCAGTTTAGAAATGGGTGGCTTCATTTATCACTTGTTGATTCTGCTCTGAATGTCTGAGGAGTTGCTTCTGACACTGACCTGTCATCTTTAAGAGTATTTTTAGGAGTTGTGTTAGAATTTTTTGTTTTATTTATGGTCTCTGGGGGGCAAGCAAATAAATTGAGATGTGGAATGGCGGGTTTGTTCTTTCTGTCAATGTCCAGATGAAAGTGATAAAGAATGGCATTCAGGCTCATTTCAGAGAGAAGGTGGGGTGGAGTGTGATGTGTTGGGGATATGAGGAAGACAGGCAGAAGCTAAATCTGGTTGTTTTATTAAAAGGTCAGTGAAATCAAACAGAGCAGACAGTTTTTACAAACAGAACTAAAGAAAGGCAAACCTAGGTCTGTCTATCTTCGCACCAAGATAGTTAGTTAATTAGTCACGAGAAATCTCTTGGAAAGGTCTATGGTGAACAGAGATAGACCATGGTTTTCGTCTTGACCCCACTCCTGGGTTAGGACAGAAGATATTTTAAATAGGAGTATTTTTATTTGTTGTTGGTTGTTCATATGACCTGACATCTTGTTATCCAAGAATTAGCTCAAATATTACCTCTTTGAAGAGACTTTTTCTGCCTGAACCAATGTAAAAGTTTGTGTCTACTACCCCCAAATTAGCCTGCTATGGTGTTTTGACACTCATTTTATCCTCTGAACACCACATCCCTTGATCTGGAATAGTCTTCATTTATGTATTTAGAACAGGGATCTTGTCTGCTTTACCTATTGCTGTAACTGGAACATCCAGAACAATGACCAATGGAATAGATGCTCAATTGCTGAATGGATGAGTCATATCTTATACAAGGAAGTCATTCCTTACACAAGGAAGACAGGAAATTAAAACATATTTCGTTACCCTTGGTATTATGACATGGCCATTTACTTTGATTTAAAAAATTATATTTATTTATCCATCTATCCACTCAACAAATAGTTTGTTGATTATTTACCAGGAACTATTATTGGTGCTAAGCTCCCTGTTTGAAAGTAGATTGTCATTTAATAGGAGAGACAGACATGTAAAAAAATTAGTGTGCCATTATCATAGTTGAGTAACTAATAGAGGGTGGATTTTAATCCAAAACTGTGAGTTCAGAGCCTTGTTTTTTCTGTTCTAATCAGGAAACCTTTAGAGATACAACTTCAAGAGTTCCCAGCTGA
Source organism: Antrozous pallidus (assembly GCA_027563665.1). Taxonomy (NCBI): domain Eukaryota; kingdom Metazoa; phylum Chordata; class Mammalia; order Chiroptera; family Vespertilionidae; genus Antrozous; species Antrozous pallidus. The sequence goes on along the minus strand of CM050514.1, from coordinate 33,071,937 downwards.
ACCTACTGGTAACTCTTGAAGTTTACAATGTTAGTGAAAACACTCAGCAGGATTATATCCCAGAATTTTACCATTAATTCCAGCTTTCCTTTGAATTAACACCCTTTCAAAGAAATAACAAGATGAATAGTTACAATGATAGACAGATGACACACAAATGGATGGATTTTGTGGACAGACAGAAACTTGTACTGTATTAGCAGTTACAGAACTTTAAGTCAAAGTTAAAATTATATATGCTAAGTTGCCAAGCTTACCACTGTCATTGCTGCTCATCAGCATTGGGTAGAAGGCAATTTGTGAAAAGAATTTATAATATTGCTCTGGCTGGTTTGGCTCAGTAGATAGAGCATCGGCCTGCAGACTGAATGGGTCCTGAGTTTGATTCTGGTTGAAGCCTTATGCCTGAGTTATAGGCTTGATCCCCAGTGGGGGGCATGCAGGAGGCAGCAGATCATTGATTCTCTCTCATCATTAATATTTCTACTCTCCCTCCCTCTCTCTTCCTCTCTAAAATCAATAAAAATATGTTTAAAAATAATTTATAATCTTTTTTTTGTTTAGTATATGTGTGTCTGTGACACTGTGTTATAAAGATGTTTTTATTCAAATCCATCTGTCTCCTTCCTATTCCTTCATGAAATTGGGAAGGTTAAAGGTCAGGCTGGTAATTTCCAAGCAATGGCACTGTTGAGGAAAATTATGGTAAATAGTATTGTTACTCCCACTCCCCCCATCACCCCACATCCCTAATAAAGAAAGGTCTTTCCATCCATTCTTATTTAAATCTCACAACCAGAAGTGGCCAGGTTTTGCTTTGGTTAACAAATATTAAACATGCTTTCCTGGCCTAGGAGACCGTGGATGTGGGTTTGACGGCGGACCTTACTTCCTCTTCCACAATATTAAAATGTACGGACTGTCTTCCTCACAGTTGAGTCTTCAGCACTTAACTTTAATGGGAAAAGATAGCAAAATAGATATCTCTATAAAATATGACTCATAGACTTTTTTTATTATTTTTAATAGAATTTTGTTTATTTCAGAGAGGAAGAGAGGGGGAGAGATAGAAGCATTAATGATGAGAGAGAATAATTGATCTGCTGCCTCCTGCGTGCCCCCCACTGGGGATCAAGCCCACAACCTCAGCATGTACCCTTGCCTGGAATCAAACCCGGGACCCTTGAGTCTATAGGCTGACCGACTCTCTATCCACTGAGCAAAACCAGCTAGGGTGACTCATAAACTTCTAAAAACCATTATTAGTGGTTCTTGATTTTTATTAAATATCTAATATAAACGAAACCCTTAATCTAGGAAAAAATTGGAAAATAAAAATCTGCCCTATTTCAGCAGTAACCCTAGTTATCTGGTCAGAAGTTATTCAGTAATATCCTTAAAGCAGTTGGCTTTGAGAAAACACCTCATTTGATATAAAGGAATTTTATAGAGCAAGTTAGCCTTTAAAAGAAAGGAAACTTGTATTGAGTTTTTAAAATATTGTGTGAGCCCATTTGTTTAAACTAAACACTGGAGTGTTCTAAATTTTTAAAAGCCTAACTGAAAATTTAGCTAAAAACATCTCATCAGGAACCAGATGGTGCAACCACCATTGTAAGCCGAACCCAACTCTCCTGTTTTCTGAAATGCATGTCAGTTTAGCTCCCAGAATGCCTACGACAAAGATGCCATTAATTCTGGAAGCCTCTGTACACTAGTTATCCTGTCTATCCTGTTGCTGCCAAATCAACTCATTCTTCTCTTGGGAATGAATACTCTCAGTAAAAAGGTTTGCGTGTCTTGGGGAGGAAGAAAGAAAGGGAAAGGATGCCACCTCCCCAGGTTCCCATTTGTTATAGGACACAAGACAGCCAAGCCTGCTCTGTAGGTCACCACCTCTAGAGCTTTAGAAAGATGTAAATCCCATTAGGACTGCAAAGCATGTTATATCTTGACTGGATCTCTCAAAGAGCATTTGTTGAGGGATGAGGACAGACTTCAGGACTAGGCTTCTATGATATTACACAGAGTACCTGGGGTAAGAGGATACAAAAGAAGAGCTTTTTAGTTGTGAAAACTACTTTCTAGTGAATTTTTTTACCATTGGCCATATGGTTAGACAGGTAAATTGTTTTATATCTGCACTTTCTATATAGTAATCTACTGGGTTATTCTTTCCCATTTTGGGGTACTTGGGTGTTCCCAGCATATCAGTGAAGCAAACTGGAAGCACAAGGATTTTTCAGCCTTCTTTGTTCAAGGCTTAAATCTAGAGGCTGGTCTCCTGTGAGGGTCAGCTTGTAGGCCACCAGACCGAGTTTTCAGAGGTGGTTTTCAACTACCAGCTGACAACTTGCCAATTCTTCCTTAATTCCAAAGCTTGAGGCCTAGTCCATCAGCCATGAGATAGCTCCCTAATGGTAGCCCCTGGAAGACCAGTATGACTGCCTCTTAGTTAAAGGTGATGTTTAAATGTTAGATCTGTGCTTACAACATGGGGTCCCCACTCTGCCTGAGTGCAAGGCCTAGGTCTAAGATTTATTCCCTGAGCATGGTCATTGACATTGTGGGATATAAACTATGCACATGAAAATAGCAAACATAAGTCATTACAACACACTTCAAGGCACATGGACATTTACAGGGAGAATTCAATCTTAAGTGGTGTGTGTGTGTGTGTGTGTGTGTGTGTGTGTGTGTAAGTGAACTAAACAGACAAGGGTAACTTGTTACTGCATTTGTAATGAGACCACCATCACCCAATTGACCTAGCTTATACTTCACAAAAAAGATGAGCACCACTCCCACACTTTCTGAGAGGGTCCGCTGAACAGAGGAAACCTCATGGGGATTAGGCTGCATGGGCAGAAAGGGAGCAGGACAAGGCATGGCATCCCTGGAATATCTGGGGGAAGCTCGAAATTTGCCTTGGCTTCCAAGATATTTCCTTTTACCTCTGTTAAGTTGAAATGTGGCTGGCCCTCAGCAAGAGAAGCCCTATCTTTGCTTTCCTTTCCCTGCTCCACGGGCATCTTGTGTAATGGCAATAGGCAGTTATTTCCAAGGCTGGCTTTCTCTTTTGGCTCTTCTTTCTTTGACTGACAGGAGGCATGGGGAAGGAATGGGTGAGGGGAATTAGAAAGGAGATAAAAGGAGAAACATATGAGTCACCCTCTCATCTCCAAGGCCTACGTGACTTGCATTTTTTCTCTGAAAGTTGATTTGGGCCAGCCGGGAAATCATTAGTGGGGTAGTGTGGCTTTTTAAGGTTCAGTGTTTATTGATGCTGAGGCCTCTTTAGATGTGCATTTCCTTTGTTCTGTGCCTCCACAGTGGTGGGAGTTCTATATAAAATATTAATCATGAAGTTTAAAAAAAAATCATTTCCAGTGGCTCACAGATATTGAGAGTTATGGCTATGAAGCTTTGGTATAGCTATATTTTCTGGCCCACGTGTCTTCCCTGAGATGACACATATGCTTTTCATTTTGCTGCCATTCTTCTTCATGAGATCGCAGGGCATCAATCATCACTGTGATGGAGAAATGAAGGCGAGGGAACAAAGCCCCCAGCTGTAAGCACACGTTCATGTGCTTGTCTGCAGTGGAAAAGTACAATCTCCGAATGCAGAGACCCAAAAGGGCTCTGTGACTTGTACCTCTGGAATGAGACTCATCAGCAGTGACACCAGAAGTCAGACCAGGAGTCGGTCTTGCAGCAGTGTTTCCAGAAGCTGTGTTGCTGTCCACATATGTGGGATTCAGTCCCCGTGGGCAGTGTAATGCAATCACAGAATCTGGGTGTGGATGAAAGAGTAGGAATGCCTGCCCTTCAGAATGCCACATCAAGTGTGGTGGATGTTTATACCCCAACCAAAGGTGCTGTGGGCAGTTGTCCTCCCCAGCTCTCAGTGAAAACCTACCTGGGCATTTCAAATGGCATGGGTCCTCAGGTACAGCTTGGCTTTGTTGTCATCAAGATGTTATTTTCCATTCTGAGAAGCCAGACCACAAGGAGAGTGCTGTGATGAGCATAAATAAAATTAAATCGGGAACTATGATAATAATGGTAGTTATCCTGGCCTGAGAATTGGCTGGGTGTTTCACATGGACTCCGAGATGGGAGGGCTCATTATTCTTAGTTGAAAAGACTGAGGCCTACAGTGGTTAAAGTGCCAAGGTCGCATAGCTAGTAGGGGTAGAGCTGGGAATGCTAGGTAAATGTGGCTGCTGTTATAATGAAGAGGACTATGTAATTGCTTAAATCACTTTGTACATTGAGCATTTAGCAAACGAATTCTCAGTCTTAGAGCAGCACATGCCCTGGTCCTCACAGCACAGTTCCCAGTTCTTCAGACGCTCGTGGACCTCAGCAGAGGGTCACCCATGGTCAGTGGTATCTTCCTGTGAGCTGAAACATGCCTAGGGCTGCCTCCTTCATGACTTCATTTTTTAATTGACTTTATTGGGGTGACATTGTTCAGATGTACAATTTATAAGAACATCAACTCTATATTGCATTGTGTGTTCACTACCCTGAGTCAAATTTCCATCCATTACCATTGTCCCCTTTTACCGTCTTCTGCTTTCCCTCTGGTAATCACCATGCTATTGTCTGTGTCTATGAGTTTTTTCTTTTTTTAATCCCTTTACCTTCTTCACCCAGCTCCCTCCTGACAGCTGTCAATCTGTTCTCTGTATTTATCAGTGTGTTTCTACATATTTTGTATGCTAGTTTATTTTGTTCATTAGATTCTACATATAAGTGAAATCATATGGTACTTGTCTTTCTCTGACTGGCTTATTTCACTTAGTATAATACTCTCCATGTCCATCCATGCTATTTCAAAAGGTAAGCATTCCCTTTTTTGGCTGCATAGTATGCCGTTGTGTAAATGTACCACGGGTTTTTTGGTTTGTTTGTTTGTTTTGTTGTTGTTGTCATTTCATCTGCTCAACTACTGATAGGCACTTAGGCTATTTCCAAGTCCTGGCTATTGTTAATAATGCTGCAGTGAACTCTCTCGGCCATTTCTATGCAGCCCCTCAGCCAGTCAGTCCCACTTGAGAACTAGAATAAACAGTTCCTGGTGGGTACTTTCAAGTTTTAAAACTTGAGATGGAAATGCTCTAGAGACCTGGGGAAGTAGAAGGATCTCTTAGTAGCAGAGCTATTTTTTTCCTGATTTTTCACACCAAACTGAAACACAGTCACACACCAATTCCTGGGGAAATGCGAGGGACTCTGTGTGATGGAGGCTAAAGTTTTTGTACTGTTCTGAATGAGCATTCAGTTCACTTTTATCTAAGTCCAGTTTTCAACTTATGTAGGCTGCCTCCACATGCCCTCCAGGCTTCACACAGAATCCCAAGCACCAGAAGGGGATAGTTCAGAATCCATCCATCCCCTTTAGTGATAGATAATCAATGGCTTTTCAGTAGGGAGTGTATGTCAGTTGAACCTTCAGCTATTCACTCTCTTTGAAGTTCTAGCTGACCTTGAAGCTGAGAAGAAATTGGCTGGAGAATAGAGTATTTCCTGAGGTGTTCCTGAACTAGCTCCTCATGATTCTTCATGGCTACTTTGCCCTTCATGTCTGTGGCTTTTGTTTTTGACCATTAGTGAAGTATTATTAAAAAGGAGTTCCCCAAGCATCTCACTTGGTTAAGGAGACAGTGTCTGTCCATTAGGACACCTTGGCTATTTCCCAGCAAAATGCTCTGCCTTGTTCAATTATACCCCATCAGCTAATGAACCTCTTTATAGAGGTTTTCTTATTATTATTTTAATTTTCAGCTGGTATTTCTCTAGGCCTTGGTAATTGCAGAGTCACTGGTTGAATTTCTGACACTGTGAGAATGTCTAAGAGTTTGCATTCATTTCTCATGCATAGTGAAGAAGTGTAGGCATAGGAAGCAGGGAAAATAACTGGGGAAGAAAACAAAACTTTGGAAAAATCCTGGAACAGAGACAATGCTCCAAATAAGCAAGGGGATGAGGCAGTGGACAATTTTCCTTTTTGCCAGTGGGGATTTATGTTTTCCTTTTTTTTTGTCCTCTATGAATAAAAATGTCTTATTGACTGTTCAGAGTACTCTGTTGTATAATTCTACTCTTTTCTGTGGTTCTGTAGCACTACCTTCCTTCTAGTTCCAACGGGGGAATTGGTCCATTTCCTTCATCCAGTACCATATGAACCCAAAGAGATGAACCCAAATAGCCAAACCATAGAGGATTTAGAAAATACAGAACAAACCTTTGTCATGTTTAAGACCTGTCCATGTCCTTAGGGCATTTCTGAAACACTGAGCAGCAGCCACTTTTGCGTCCTCGAAAGGTACTCAGGGATATGCGTCACAGTACCTGAAGATCAAAATCAACATTGTTGCCCAGCTGGTGTGGCTCGATGGTTGAGTATTAACCTATGAACCAGGAAGTCACCGTTCAATTTGAGGTTCCATTCCTGGTTGGGATACATGCCCAGGTTGGGGGCTCAATCCCCAGTAGGGGTTGTGCAGGAGGCAGCTAATCAATGATTCTCATCATTAATATTTTTCTCTTCTTCTCCCTGCCTCTCTGAAATCAATTTTAAAAACATGTGTGTTTTTTGTTGTTTTTTTTTTAAAGAAATCAGTGTTGTTCTTTTGGAACTGTGACACAAACCATTCCTTTGACCATGTTCAGGCACTTCAGCTTGAATTCCTCCCATCCCCCTACTTATCAGTCCTCTGTATTTTGAGGGGGTGGTGTTGTGGCTAAGTACTTAGGCTGCCCGTAAAGACCTTTTTTTTTTTTTAATTGGCCCCTGAAAGACATTTTAAAATCCGTTCATGAGCAGGTGATGTCTAGGCAGTGAATAGAAAAATAGTTAAAGCTTGTATCCAGAGTTTGCAAACCAGAGAACTTTCAAAATGATTTGCAGTTTGATTCTGAAACCGTCTTTGCTCTACCTAAGCCCTGGAACATTGCTTGTAACCAGACAGCATTTGTCACCCAGACAGCTTTAGAAAAGCCTCCTGTTTCCTCATGGAGACGGGGTGGGGGTGAGGTGGGGAGATAAAATTGAGGAATCTTTTCAGTTTTTTGAACCTGGGATTTTCCCTGAATCAAAAGACTGATTAATAGTTTCTCTGCCCATATCAGGTGTTGTTGGGCAGATGTTTCTTTCAGGAACTTCAGTGCTTTATTTTCTAAATTCAATTGGCATAAAATAAAACACATTGCAACTTGAAAATCAGCTGCAACCTAGCAGGATAAGTTGTAGTTATGAATCAAAATTAGGGGATGGGGCTGAGGTGGGCAGGCACAACAAATTCAAAGTGCTTTTCAGATGCGTTAAAAATGGCTTTTTCATTTTGAATCTTCGGAAAAGCCATGTGATTAATCCACATACTAAATTCCTTTTTATTTTGCTTTTCACAACACAATTCCCAAAGCCATTACCATACTGCAAATGAGAACGTATTTATCTTGCTTATTGGAAAACAGTGAAAAATCACATTATATTGTCGGCAAATTATTTTTCTGTGCTTATATTTTGCATATCACTTCTTTCTGATGATAAAATAGAATTAAAAAAATGGATCTTTGTTGTATTATCTACCCAGGAACTTCACAAAATGATGGATTGATGCTATGAAACTAAAATTTTCTAGCCCTAAGTCTTTTTTTGTAAAGGGGTGGATAGAAATATGTTTTGCATTAGTCAGCAGTTGAGAGTCTTCACCCAGTAATAGAAATTTGATTAGTAATAATATTGTTGTTTGTTTTGCACCAAATAGAGAGGCTTGTGGGATTATTGATTGCAACACAGTGCAAAACTTCTGGGTGATGTTTTTCTAACTTAGTTTATTTTGGTGATGTATACCCAAAACTCGATATATGTTATAGGGAATTTGGATTTTTATGTGGAACTCTAGTTTATACTGGCACGATGAACAAATATTAAAACCCTAAAAATTGAGTTCTTCAGTAGTCTGGGTAAAACATAAAATTCTGTAAATTAGTTCATCATTCCTTCATCTTGTGGCCACCTGGTAGAGGAAGAGTATGGGCAGACGATCTTTGAGGTCAGAGTATTTGGAGAAGAGACCTTGAGAAAGTCATTAATCTTGTAAAGACTTTTTTGGGTTTCTATGCTATAAAATATCTTTAATAATAGCCTGCGTGAAGATCAATATAAATGAGCTATGGAATGTCTTTCATGTGTTCTACAATTGCTAGAACTTATATTATTTTTTTCTGAAAATACTATATCTTTAAGAAAGAGGAAAGTTAATATCATTATTAGTCATTTGAATTTTTGGTATGAATTGAGGAATTAAGAGCAGATACATATATACATATTGATGAAATGTAGAGAGAGATAAAGAGGCCTGATTGTTTGAGCCATGTCCAGATCATGAAAGTTGTAAAAGGTTTTATAATTTTGCCAGTTGTGTGTTTTTATAAACCAATTCTTTAAACAATGGCGGGCAGCTAGTTGCATTCTCTGTTCTGTTGAGTTCTCCAGAAGTACTGATTACAATAAAGACATTTCTTGCTTTTTTTCCATTCCTTAGTAATGAAATTTTAACTATTTTGTGGGTTTTACTTTTTAAGAGAGAGGTGGGCTGAATTTTGCTGATCAGAGTTCCCTCTGGTTAAGGACAGTAGGGAAGGTTCTTCACTTTCATTTACTCTAGGGTCTAGGTAGTCCTTAGTCTAAACTTTTTCCTGGTTGTGACAATTCAGAGAATTAAAAAGCAAAATAAAATAATTGTCTTCTGATTTCTTATATTCTTGAAATCAGATCTTTGAGAAAGGTGATTAAAACAGTCATTTGGTCCTAATTCAAGTGAAGCTTGGCATGACATGGCAGCAAGTCAAGGCCTCATCACAGATTTTGGATTCACCAGATCCAAACAATCTTTGGGTGATGGAGTCTGAGTGAAGGACCTGAAATCAAAGACCTTCCCAGCCTCCCTCGGGCTGGCAGAGGGACTTGCTTTCTGATGTCCTGGTTTAATATTCACGGATACTTCAGTTATTCCACAAAGTTGAAAAGAATGCTTACCTCTGCCCAAGAAAAATGATGCAATCTAATATATGAAATACTTCTCCACATTCTCCCTCCATTTCTCTATCTTACTTGTATATTTTCATGTTCTTGGGGGATTGGATGATGTCACCAGCATCTATTACTTCCCCAACCCAAAATGTTACAAAATTTGGGTTAGTTCTTTTCTTTTTTCCTCTTAGAGGGATGAACTAACAAAACTGCTTTCTACATGAAAGTTACATTGTGACTGTCAAAGAACCAATTCTATGTACAATGTATAATATTGCTTAATTTAATGCAAACTGGCAGGCCACAACTTGCTTCTAAGTGAGGAGAGCGATGTAGCATTAGCATGGTTATGATTTAATATACAAAATTGTCAGAAGACAGTCCAGAGATGGGGGACACTGATGACACCTTGCCATGCTAGCAGTCGGCAGCTGTGCATGGCTGCAGGCGGCCCAGGACCAAACCAGAGAGGATGGATCTTGCATTGCCACGATGTTTCCACCATCTGGATACCATTGCTGACATGTACACATAAAGAACTATTTGACATTGAAACTGGGACTCAGAACAGTTAGACATTGAAACTGACACTCAAACATTTTTTGTTCTTATACATTTATTTCTAGTATGCAGAGGCAAGATATTTTTTAAGAAAAGAAACAGGGGAGAGTGATTGATATAGAGGCAGGGTGACCTTGAACAGGCTGTCAAGCTACAGTGGGAAGGCTGGGGTGGTTGGGAGGCGGATGCTGAGGGAGATCAACAGAAGGACTTGTATGCATGCATATGAGCATAACCAATGAATGAAAGACACTGGGGCTGGGAGGGGCCAGGTGGGGACATGTGCTGGGGGGTAAGGGAGGCTGGGGGGAGGAGAATGGGGGGGAAGGAAAACATATGTACTACTATTAAATATAACTTATACTGCAAAAAAATTAATAAAAATATATTTAAAAAGATTCACAACTTCATGTAATATATTTATATATTATAATCTGCTGAATAAGTTGACATATTAGCCAATATAAAAAATTCAATTGGGAAAATATAGAAATAAGTAATTAAGTTAAAAAAATCATTTTACAGATTGTCACCCTGGAATTTAAGTGATGTATTTAATAATGTTATTCAATTAATGCTTAAACGTAAATAGCATTTATACACATTTCAACCGGTATGTGTAGAGTACGTGTTAATAAATAGAAAATCATTTATAAAAGAGAAGTTTTTGGTACAGAAGAAACATCACAATAAAGGATACTTTTGAAAAAAAATTGTCAGAAGATAAATAAAAATTTATGACACTTTTAGGTGCAATATTGTATACAAGATGCATGATTTTTTTTTTATATCTTCTTTTCTTCCCCATCCCCGATTTTTAATATCACCGGCCTATATAAGTGAATGAATGTGTTTACTTTCCACCTGCTGCTCAGATGTCTTTGATTTCCTGTGTATGTTCAGGACACTATTTAGAGTTATGATAGTTCATGCCCAACGCTAGGCTGTAACCACTGGTAAGCACAGGGAAGACGCAGAGGTATTCTCTTTATCATACTCTGCTTGCAATAAAGACATACTTATTAAAAAAAAACACTAGAAAGTAAAATAAGACTTTGTTTTTATGTGAGCTATTAAGTAAATAGAATACACATACACAGACACAAACAAACACACCTGAATTTATCTGTGAAAATGAATGTCCTTCCTTTAAATAGAGAATTCTACATCATTCTTTAAAAAAAGATTGCAATTCTTTCTACATATCTAAGGGTTGCCTTCTTTGGGTGATGAAATACACAATCCATGAACTTGATTTTGGGCCACTTTCCATTTTAGCTTTTCTGATGGTTTTATACAACATGACCCCTCTCTCCCTTCTTTATCTTTGGAAAGATACTAACCTCTTTCAAAAAAAAAAAAGCAACAAAATATACTTTCTAACCAATAAAGGTGAGTCATAATTCTTTTTTCAATATTCAGAGGAATGTGAGGAAGGCAATTCCAAGATGATTTAAGCATCAATGGTATTAGTGCCTAGAGACAAAATCCATTTTGAGTGCAACTCTCGGTAGTTTTGTTAAATAAAATTAGACACATTATTTATATTAAGTATCAAATAGTGTGTGTAGGAAATTCAACTTCTTGATAATTTAAGCCTGAACTAAGCATATATATTCTGTGGGTCTGAGTTAAATGAACAATATCTCATAGTAAAGAGCCTCTTGCAATGCCCTGGCGCCTGCTCCAGCCTCCACCCTAGCTTGCTAACCTGCCCAGGCTGGGGAAATGATCCAAGATAGTGGTTGGAAAGTTAATAATTAGCATGGCTTCTCCTGCTTCTCATTTCTGAGCCCAGCTATCAATGCATGTCATCAAAATTATTACCCAAGCACGTCCAGGCCTTATCTCAGGCCTCCAATAGCAGGAGTGACCAGCCTCAGGCTGGAACTGACCAGAGTGGAACTAGACACCTTTAACCCATCATCTTTTAAAGGACTTATCACCTGGAAGTTTTTACATCTGTGCTTTGGTCTGTGCAATTTGTTTAAGTCTTCTCAGACTGTGTGCAGATTCCAACATGTGCTGTGGGTTAGGCTCATCTCCAAACAGCTGTTTGCCTGCCTATCAATTACCTGGCAGTAATGTACATAGGAAATATATTTTGTAGGTTTTACTGGTTTTTCTGCTGCTCTTTACATGAGCTTCTGCCATTCTTCTGTCACACAAATACTTTCAGATGCACAGAACACATTAGGTTCGTGCTCAGTTGTCATTTGGTGCCTTAGAACAATATACACTTTATTTGACGGTGTTGTTGGACACTGTCAACTAATGATTGCCACAACAGAGGATTATAAGAAAAAGAAAACCAATCTCTAGCATGAAAATCAGAAATCACACATGAAAAGTAATAAGGGAAATTTGTAGCATTTTTAGGGCATCATTCATTTTCCAGACTTTCACAGATCAGCTCATTTAATTCTTACAACAGCCTTAGGTTTCATTACTCTTTATGGATGGAGACTGGGACCCAGAGAGATCGGAGTGAATTGTCTGGGGTCACATGGCTTGTGGGTGATGGACAGCGCCTGGTGAAGAACCACGGGTCTCTGGCCATAGGGGCCATGTTCCTTCTCCTCCCACAGCACATGTTGGGATTTCATACAGTCTGGGAAGACAGACAAATAGCAGTCCTTGCTTTTCTCTGAGTTCACTGTGTGGACTTGAAGGAATAGGCAGGAATAGGTTAATAGCAGTGGGCAGGAATGTTTCTAAGAGCTCTAACGTTCTTTTTTCTCTCTCTAGTCTTTCAAGTCTACCAGGCCTGAGCACCAGAGATGAAAGAGAATACATAATTCAGATTTCCAGAAATTCCTATCCCTGAACACATTGGGGAACCAAGGTTCAGGTTACATTTGCCATGTTTAAAGTGCTGAAGCTATTTCACGCAAATCTCTTTCAAAACTCACTTCTGTGAGAAGCTGCCTCATGTGCCCATATCAGTTTCTCAGGCACCCCAAGGTCCTCCCCATGATTCAGTGCTGATGCTACCAGAGAGCAAAACTTCCATCCAGCATGAATGAACTATTTCTGAGAAGGGACAGCTCGGTTTGGGCTGAAATAAATGGGAAGTCATCCTGAGCTGTAGACTAGCAGAAGTTGGGTGCAATTTAGAGAGGGAAGTAAGAAAGGCAGATATGTGGAGAGAAGACCTAGGTGGGCATGGTGAAGTGCCTGGCTTTACCAGCTGTGTGGTCTTAATGACCGTACCTCACTCTCCTCCTCCTCCTCTATATAGAGTGGTAATGGTACCTACTTCACATGGGTGATGTGGAAATTAAATAGTAATCCATGTAAGGTCCTAACCTGGCTACTAAATACTCAGGAAAAGCAAGCTGTTAACTACTAGGTTAATGAGAAACAGAAAAACTAGGACAGTTGGAGGGTATTGGTAGGTTGGGTTGGATGGGTCATGGCTGACAGAGGAAAACTCTGCTTGCTTTAAGATTGGTTAAAATAATAGAATGGAATAATTATACATGAGAATGTGTGAAGAAAATGTTTTCCTGCAGGCTACTCACTTTAATATACAGTAAAGGGCAGTAGTAGCTAATGTCAGAGCGAACAAATTTGACATTTTTTCATTAGTTTTTTATAATGAATTTTCAAGGATAAATTATGCTAATGTTTACCACCATAGCTCCATTTGCATATGTTTCTATATGTGTACAATCCTAAGCAAGGAATGCCCAATGGGTTTAGCAGTACCTTACTGTAGGAGGCCTCTGACTTGCCATGTCTACCCCAGCCTCTGCATCCTCAGCCTCCTTAGATTGCCTATTGATAACAGTGATGGTAATGAGAGCCCTGTCATTAAATGACAGTATGAACAAATCGGATGTTAACATTTGGGTGCATGCCTAGATGTACCTGAGTTGAAAATATGTGATGTAACATCTCCTTATCTCCCTAAATACTAAAGCAATGTGGCGCTTGACAGCTGGTGGTGAGGGGGTGTGGAGTGAATAATAGCTGACATGCCACTTCGAGCTGGATTTATGTTTATGAGCTAAAATGGTTCCCAACTATTTCTGTGGCCATGTTTTAGATAGTTATTTCCTTTTAATGCTTTCAAAATAAGAAAACACTGTGCAGAGATACATATTAACAGAATTTCATGAGCTTCCACGCTAGGGGTAGTAACCAGAATCCTGAACATAAAACTATCACTCTCACTTGCATTTTAAGTCATATTTGCAGCTTTCTCTCATTTACAATTTGACCTTAGACTGAAAGCAAAAATCACCATTCTTATGATTTCTTATTTAAAGATTGGAAGGGAAGATACCAAGTGCAATGATTTCTTCACACATTCTCATGTATAATCACAGGGTTTGGCAGCAAAGGTCCGGATCAAAACCTTAGCCTTGGTCATTAACTAGCCTTGATGGTGAATAAATCACCTAATCTTCCATCACTGAAAGGGGATTATATGGATATTACAGTTGTATTATTACTTCCTGTAATGACACCCACTCTTGTGACTCACACCCTGGATGTAACAGAACCCAAGTCTGTCCTGCTTTGAAATTGTTAAATTTGCAGCAACCCAACCTCGGAACACAGCCTATGAGACTCCTAGACTCAGAACACAATCTGCACATCTACGCGCTGAGACTGATTAAGCCCCCTAGTCTCTTCTGTCAGTCTCTCAGTCCCCATGAAACTTTAATAACCTGTCTGTCCAGCTGTGGGACCCAGGATTCCTTAAGGTAATCATTTTAAGCCAACATGCCCTATCTCCTCTGCCCTTTGTTCCTCCAGAACATCCAACTTGCAGGCCCCTTAACTAAAATCAATCCAGCCATTTGCCCTTTTCCTGCATTCTGGCTGTAGAAGAGAACTCAAGGAAAAGAGCAAAGCCCAACCCAATCCCAATGAGAGACTCATATCTATTTAATAATCTAGGATTTCTACCTGCTCAGTTTCTTCTCCTGTGCCCTAGAGAATTTACTCCAGAACTTCACCTCTCTTTTCTTCCACTGCCCCTGCCTGCATTACACTCTGCAGGGGACCTCCGACCTGCCTCTTAGAGAAAGTGAAGCCATCAAACAGGAATCCCACAATGCCTCTCTCTCCCCAACTAGCTGATGGATGCTCATGTACATTATCTTCTTCCGCTCTGTCTTGATGCAAGACTTTTCCCTCTTTCTGTTCAAGACTCTTCCTCCTGCTGGGTGTAGGCTCCCCATTCCTGCTATTTCTAGTGTCTCCCACATTCCCCCTGTATTCCCTCTTTTTTTCTCAGCACACAGACATTTTCAACACCTTAGAATCAGTTTCCATCCATTTTCAGACTGAGCCAACCTTTTTCTACCTTCTTTGTTTCCACTTGGTCACCTCCCATTTTTTCCTTCCCATCTGGCATCTATCTCTGCCTCATAACCCCTGCTTCTGTCACTAAGGGCCTCCTCATTGCCAGACTGCATGAGCACCTTTCAGTTCTCATTTCACTTGGTCTCCTGTAGCATCTGGTTCTGACCATGCCCTTCTTTTTGAAACTCATCCCAACCTCCATTCTGAAATTTTCTCCTTTAATTTCCAGTGACATTACAACTTTCTCTTTCCTCACCATCTGCTCATTTTTTAGTGTCCTTTTAAAAATATTTTTATTGATTTTTAGAGAGAAAGGAAGGGAGAAAATAGGGAGTTAGAAGCATTGATGAGAGAGAAATATCAATCGGCTGCCTCCTGCACAACCCACACTGGAGATCGAGCCTGCAATCTGGGCATGTGCCCTGACCAGGAATCTTACTGGAGACCTTTTGGTTCATGGATTGATGCTAAACTGCTGAGCTATACTTAATGGGCTCTTAGTGTTCTTTTATGAGTCCTTTTGTCTCCATGAGACCTGCATGATGCCCTGAAGCTGAGTGCCTAGGGGACACATCAGTCTGGATGTGCATCAGGCATCTGAAGTCACTTTGTCCCCTCTTCATGTTTTCTCCTGAGTCTTCTTTCTCAATGAATGGAACCCTTATCCACCCAGATGCACACACCAAGCATGTCAACTTCTTCCTAGAGTTCTTCCTCAAAATTCCAACAACCCATATAAAAGTCCATTCTTCTTATTTATTCCTTGGATCCATCCTCTCTCTGCTACATGACTCTAAGATTCTGACTGATTTAATAGTCTACACATTTTGGTAGAGGATGGATGAACTGCAATACCACAGCTAGGTGGTGGTGGGTTGGGAGGTGGAGCAGATGGGAATAGTTGTCTTTTTGAGAATCTAGTCTGATCCTACAACTCCCAGCTTAAACCCTTCAATGTCATATTCCCTAGCATGACATGGGAAGCTCTTCTTGATTGGAATCTTGTCTACTTTCCAACCTGATTTTCTGTTGTTTTTCATGATGTCACAGCCATACACAGATTCTGGCCCTTCATCATTCATGGACTAATACCTCTATGCTCAGTGCCTTCAATGTCCTCTTTCTCCTGTTCCTTGGATCATTTGGGACTGAATTAAAATCTTACCTTTGTTTCTGTTCCTGCCCAGCCCAGCCCAGTCTGAGTTGTCTACTTGAGCTCCGATTCTGTGCAATGTCTGGGCATCAATCTACCATAATAGCAGTTTCTCGAGCTGAAATTTTCTGAAAATGCAAGTCTTGGGAGAGAGAAACTACTACTAGAAAGACTAAGGTTGCAAGTCAAATCCTGAAAGCCTTATGAAATATATTTTTATTAAAATGAAACAATAAAAAAGTCAGTAAAGGTAATGAACATCAATGCTACATATCTTAAATAATTTAAGTAGTAGTTAAGGTGCTACATGTTATAAATAATGGATATTTTGGACAAGTCATGTGACCTTTTTATGCCTTAGTTTCCTTGTTTGTAAAAGGATGATATTAATAATACTTATAGTTTGTTGTGATGAATTAATATATGTAAATTGCTTGAAACAGTGCCCGACATAGTTAGCACTAAGTAGGCCTTAGCTGTTGATAATAATTTTCACTTACCATCTATAATTGCTACAGAGTTTATTATTTTTACTTAGGTGATTAGAATCTGTCTTGTTTTAAAGTATGGGTATAAAAGACACATTTTCTTTGACTGATCCTCTAACCAAGTGTTCAGTGGGGGTCTAATTTATTGCTGGTAGTTGTGGAGTCATCTTAGTTTCCACTGTTGTCTCAAAGATGTACCTTTTCATTTGACTTGGGTAGAATTTTATGGTGCTGTTTATCTAAGCAAGTTCAGCTCAGGACAGCCTAGTACATATTTCTCAACTCAATTCCCCAGAGCACAGGGTTGGCTCTGTCTCTAATAGAATATGGCAGAACAGTGGAATAGCCAGACCTGGCTTCAAACCCCTTCTGTAACATTCTCGCTCCCTCCCCAGCCCTCTCTCCATCTCTCTGTCTTACACAGCTCTCTGCCTTCTACCCGAAATTCCACAATCCAATTTTCCTTGCCTCTGTTTTTCTTTATGTTTTCAAGACTGCCCTACACAGATAACGACTTGTGCTTTCTTTCTACTCCCCACTCCCAGTTCTCTTTTCCTTATTATTTCCAACAGGACTTGATTGATGTCCATTTACTTATATTTAAAAGTTCACAATATTAAAAATGTTATTATAAAGGAAATCCATGATTGTAAGTTTCATAAGGGTAAAAAATAGCATTTTATTCATATTTGTGCTAAGTAGGCATTCAAAGGAAATTTATCAGAAGGACTGACATAATCAATAGGAAATGAATGTATAAACTGTAAAAATAACTACACTGATTTTTAAATTTTTTTTTTCATTTCCCCCTTTTTTCATTGTGGAGTATTATAATACCTTTATCATGCCAAAATTATGATAATCTAATTTTATTTTTATAAAAGCATCTTAAAAAGATGTCCCAACCTATCTAGGTAACTCGGACCCTTCAATTTACCTTCATAAATCTCTAAGAAAATTATAAATTTTAAATTCAGTTTTTAATTTAATGTTTCTCTTATTTTTAATATGAAGAGGTTATCAACTATTTCAGCAACATTCATATATGTTTAATATCTCTCCACCCATCCCACCCTCAGCCTGATTCTTAGGCTGTGATATTTTAAATGGGTTGACACCTTTCCACAATAGTTTTCGTTTACCAAATCAATCTCACAGGATCTGATAACTTCTCTAACTTCAATTTAGGTTATAAAGTTTGTATTAATTGCATCTTGGCCTACATGCAGTTTTGAAAAGTACTCTTTATTTATATATATATTCTATCTAATAAAAGAGTAATATGCAAATTGACCATACTTCCACTACATCACAAGCCATGCCCACCAGCCACCTGCCCACCAGCCAATCAGGAGCAAATATCCAAATAAACCCAACCAAGATGGCTGCAGCCATGGAGAGCAGGAGGAAGGCTTGGATTTCCCCGATGATGGAAGAAGCCAAGCTTTTTGCCTGCCCTTGCCACTCAGGCCTCCACACCAGGCTACAAAGTTTCAATTATAGAATCCCAACAGAAATGGCGGCAACTGGAGAGAAGCAGAAGGCTAGGGTTAGCCCCTGCGATGGAGAGCCAAGTTTCTGCAGCCCTGGCTAGCCTAGGCTTCCACTCCAGGCTACAAAGTTTCAATTATAGAAAGTAAATAAACCCAACAGAAATGGCTGCCCCCATGGAGGGAGCAGAAGGTTTGGCTCTGCTCCAGGCTATAAAGTTTCAATTGTAGAAGATAAATAAATTCACCAAGGGGTGTGGCCAGCCTGCAAACCACCACAGCCACTCACCTAGGCTACCCCATGCTCCAAGATAACCCCCATCATGATCTGGGACACCCTTCAGGGCAAACCAGCTGGCCCCCACCCATGCACCAGGCCTCTATCCTATCTAATAAAAGAGTAATATGCAGATTGACCATCACTCCAACACACAAGAGGGCTGCCCCCATGAGGTCAAAGATCCTGCCCCCAAGTGGACACAAGATGGCCACCACAAGGTGGCCAGCAGGGGAGGGCACTTGGGAGGGACCAGGCTTGCAAGGGAGGGCAATTAGAGACAATCAAGCCTGTAGGGGAGGGCAGTTAGGAGTGACCAGGCCTGTAGGGTAGGGCAGTTAGTGCCAAACAGGCTGGCAGGGGAGCAGTTAGGCATCAATCAGGCTGGCAGGGGAGTAGTTAGGGGGTGATCAGGCTGGCAGGCAGAAGCAGTTAGAGGCAATCAGGAAGGCAGGCAGGCAAGCAGTTGGGAGCCAGCAGTCCTGGATTGTGAGATGGATGTCTGATTGCCCATATAGGCCCGATCCCACCAGGATAGGGCCTAAATGGGCAATCAGACATCCCTCGAGGAGTCCCAGATTGGAGAGTGTGCAGACTGCGCTGAGGGACACTCCCCCACCCCAGGCATGAATTTTGTGCACCAGGCCTCTAGTGTGTGTGCGTGTGTGGGTGTGTGTGTGTATTTATGTATATATATTTATGCATATATTTTTTATTGATTTCAGAGAGGAAGGAAGCTGAAGGGAGCGAGAGATAGAAACATCAATGATAAGAATCATTGACCAGCTGCTTCCTGCACACCCCATACTGGGGATTGAGCCTAAAATCCAGGCATGTGCTATAACTGGGAATTGAACCATAACCTCCTGGTTCATAGGTCAATGCTCAATCACTGAGCCACACAAGCAGGGTGAAGAGTACAGTCTTCAAGAATCCATATCCCTACCCAGCTGGTGCCTTTATACATAATGGAGGTAGAAGTCCAACAGATATGAACTACTGTGATCTTTTATTACAACTTCCTTTCCCAATCATATGCATTAATACTTAAGATTATCTGAGAATATTAGCAATCCAGAAAGAAACTGTTCATAAATAATTTTTGGTGTATTTAAATGCAAAACAGTAAGGAAGCTTACATAAATTTTCTAAGTAGCTTCCTTTCTCCTTTTCCATAACCCCATAGTAATTTCTGGCCTCTTTTTGAAATCTAGACCAGCTCCTATAATATATTGAGAGAACCAGTAAGTCATTGTTATCTTATTGCCATTGAATTATTTTTTCCAGTTAGTGAAGTATATCAAATATGGGTGTGTCAATTAATTAAATACAATCATAATGTTCATTTCCATATGACCTTTGTAACACAAAGGCCAGTAGATTAGATTTCAGGTTGAAAAATGT
Organism: Antrozous pallidus; assembly: GCA_027563665.1. Lineage (NCBI taxonomy): Eukaryota > Metazoa > Chordata > Mammalia > Chiroptera > Vespertilionidae > Antrozous > Antrozous pallidus. The sequence goes on along the minus strand of CM050514.1, from coordinate 33,052,196 downwards.
GATATTTTTCTTAATAGTATATTCACCTAAAGCTGTGACAGAAATAGTATGTGACTTGACTAGAGAGTGATTTTTGTATTAGTAAATATAAATTAGGATACAGGAAGCCCTTTTTTTGCAATCATTTTTTTAAACTTTTTGAGAAAAGATTTTTATTGTGTATGTATGTTTTGTCGTTGTTCTTTCAGGATAAGTGCATATATTTGAGAATGTATTAGAATGTTAATTACTTGAGCAAAAGATTATCTTTGTGGAGAATAGTATAACGCTAAACACGAAATTAAAATTGTATTATGGCTTAAAAAAATAGCCTCTCTAGAATTTCAACCCTCTACAAATATTTTTTTCCTCCAATATGGTTGTTCTTGAAGGACCTTGCAAAGTAAAATTAGGGAAGAATATTGTGGTCCTAATAAAAATGGTCCTCTCAATTAAATAGGTAGATTATTTTCTTCCCACTTTTCATGGTGTCTTCCCCAAAATGAGATGCCATGGCCGAGACCGGTTTGGCTCAGTGGATAGAGCATCAGACTGCGGACTGAAGGGTCCCGGGTTTGATTCTGGCAAGGGCATGTACCTTGACTGCGGGCACATCCCCGGTAGGGTGCGTGCAAGAGGCAGCTGATCTATGTCTTTCTCTCATCGATGTTTCTGACTTTCTATCCCTCTCCCTTCCTCTCTGTTAAAAAAAAAAAAAAGTCAATAAAATATTTAAAAAAAAAAAAAGATGCCATGACTTGATGTTGATCATGGTTAATTTTGAAGAGGCCTCTGAAAATGGAACAAATAGGGGAAAATAACATCTATACTAATAAAGGGGTAATATTCTAATTAGACCGAACAACTTCCCGACAACTTTCTGGACATCCTTTCGGACAAAGCCATGGTGGTAGGGCCGAGGTAGAGGTGGTTAGGGGAGAGCAGTTAGGGAGATCAGGCTGGCAGGCAGGTGAGCAGTTAGGAGCCAGCAGTCCCAGATTGCAAGGAATCAGGCTTAAACTGGCAGTTAGACATCCCCCAAGGGGTCCCTAATTGGAGAGGGTGCAGGCTGGGCTGAGAGAACTCCCCCAATCCCATGCACAAATTTTGTGCACCAGGCCACTAGTATTTTTATAAACCTTTAAAGAGTAAAATCTGTCAAAAAAATTAAACTACTGAAAAAAAATAATGATTTTAATAAATATAATGATTCTTAAAATTCAGACCCCTCAGAGATGGACACAGTGTTTCATTTATAATAGATCCTTAGTAAGTAGTCTATAAATTTTAATCAATGTTTCAACTCAGGAGTTATTTATGTAGAAAAGATTAGGAATGGTGTTTGTTGTTGTATAACCATGTGGCTTATGATTAGGGTAAGAAGGGTTATTATAATTATTGTGCTCATTTTATGTGAAATGTAGATTATCTTCATAAGACCTTTCTTTGTAAAAACTTGACCATATTCTAACTTGCACTGAAATCCATTTTAATAAATGGTAATGATGCCTTTTCAGAAAGCTTTCATTGACTGTCATTTTGCTTAATAGTGAAATACCACACTGATTATATTTATGATATACTGTGATTCTCTAAACAGAAATCATCATGGCCCAACAACTCTATTGGAAGTTACCATGAACAACACAAATGAAATGTTGACTCAATAAGGTGACTTGAGAACTCATTCTAGCTGGTCACTCCTGTTTGCATTTTTGCCTATAAGGGAAAGCAGGCATAACAACTATTTCTACTTTCCTTATTTATAAAATATATGAAAAGTTAAAGAGATTTGCCTAAAGCCTTCCTGAAAAATTGAAAACATATCAAGTTCTGAATAGAATATTTTTTACTCCTTCAGTTTTCCTGCATTTACTATCTTCCAAAGATTTTTCATGGCTTCAAAATTTGTTTTCTAAAATGTAGTTTTTACAAAAGGAATTAAAACATTTTTAAAATGTAAAATTAGAATCATGTACATGTTTAAAGTATAAACTGAGCTTTATACACATAATATGTATAATTCTATGTATTTGTCAATAGTTATCCTATCTGATAAAGAGGTAATATGCAAATTGACCATCACCCCAACACACAAGATGGCCACCCCCATGTGGTCAAAGATGGTCATCCCCATGTGGACACAAGATGGATACCACAAGATGGCCAGCAAGGGAGATCAGTTGTGGGCCATCAGGCCAGCCACCAGGGGAGGGCAATTGTGGGTGATCAGGCCAGCAAAGGAGGGCAGTTAGGGGTGACCAGGCTGGCAGGGGAGGACAGTTAGGGGCAATCAGTCTGTCAAGGGAGCAGTTAGGCATCAATCAGGCTGGCAAGGTAGTGGTTAGGGAATGATCAGGCTGGCAGGCAGAAGCAGTTAGGGGCAATCAGGCAGGCAGGTGAGTGGTTGGAAGCCAGCAGTCCTGGATTGTGAGAGGGATGTCTGATTGCCTATTTAGGCTCAATCCCTGGTCCCAGATTGGAGAGTGTGCAGGCTGGGCTGAGGGACACCCCACTCTTCCGTGCACAAATTTCATGCACTGGGCTGTGTGTGTGTGTGTGTGTGTGTGTGTGTGTGTGTGTGTGTGTATTGTTGAATGTTCATTAATATTTTAATAAATCAATACATTCAAGTATTTGCATTAAATTACCATCATTTAGTGGTTTATTAAACCTAAGACAGATTTTCTGTTTAGGAGTTCCTGAGATAGCAAAAGGTATATTTAAATAATTAAAAACTCATTTCAGTTATTTGCTTGAATGAGCACCATTTTTATTTTCTTACTATACCTTCTGAAGACAGAAGCCACCAATGAAATAGGTCATTAATGTTGCAAAGGCAAGATTAATACCAAAGAAATGCCGATTGACACTGATATTCTGGATATTAGGCAAGTACCTGGGGCCCAAGGTAATACAAATCAGGGCCTGACAGCTAGGTTTAAATTAGACTTGATATTGAGTCTTTGGCCATGTGCCAAAAACTACTCCACAGCTGAAAATGAGGAAGAAATGCAATTCTTCATTCTTTTGTGCCTGTAACCTTTGATCTGAAAGGTTTAGGCAAAGATGCTAGCTCCTTCTTTCCACATTTGTGTCAAGGAAAAGTTATGAAATGTTGTCTTTGGTTAAAAAAACACAGCCTCATCATTAATTGCTACCTGTAAGGTTGATCTGTTGGTTGTTGTTAGCAGCAGCTTTTCAATACTCAATATTGTATAGCTTGTCAGTCCATGTGGCTAATATCTAAATAAAATACGAGTATTTAACTACTAGTCACACACTTGAAACTAATATAATATTGAATGTCAATTGTAAAAAAAATATAACATAAAATCAATTATATAGTTATGCAAATAAGTCTTCCTAGATTAAATATACTCTGATTGTCAGGCATTTAAATGTATAGTTCTGTTCTTTGTCCTATAGGCTTTAAAAGAATTTTAAATAGATTAAAAAAGAGGGAGATGAGGCATTCTTGCTTGGTTTACTTATATATAAGGTCAATGTAAAAGGAAAATATGACCTGCAAAATAGTTGCGTCTCTGAGCCCCAATTTCCTCATTTGATGACAGTACTTGTTGCCTTCAAATAAGAAATGCTATGACTTTTACGAGAGGGACTTGAGAAGTGTTTCCACAAAGCAGTTGTAAACTCATTCTCACCACACAGATTAATTGATTGCAGGCCCTGCTCTGCTCCTGCAGATAAAGGACTGAACAGAGCAAAGGGAAGTGCCTGCCTTCAGGACATTTTATGTGAAATGTAGATTATCTTCATAAGACCTTTCTTTGTAAAAACTTGACCATATTCTAACTTGCAGGACACCTTCATTCTGGAGCAAGAGACATCCAGTACATGTGCGGAATAAAGAAATAAATAAATCCTGTAATATGTTAGATGATACAGTCAAGCAAGGAAGGAAGACAATAGTGAAAATAGAGCAGAGTTGAAATTTTAGATAAGGTGAACCAGGAAGGGATGCCAGGAGAAAGTGACTTTTGAGTCAAGATCTGAAGGAAGCAAGTGAGCAAGCAGAGCAGAAGGAAGAGAACTGTAAATGCAGGTTGGAGGAAAGGGATAAAGACGCAGTGCCTGAATATAGATAAATATGGACATGGACATGGATAGCTGAAGATAGATCTATGTATCTATACTAGAGGCCCGTTGCACGAAATTTGTGTATGGGGAGGGTCCCTAGGCCTGGTCAGCCATTAGGGCTGATGGGGACCTTTCTTACCCTGGCTGCCAGTTGCAGGCCAGGGCCTTCCTTTGTTCAGTGCCACCCCCTGGAGGTCAGCACACATCATAGTGAGCGTTCAAACTCCAGGTTGGTCAAACTCCTGAGGAGACAATTTGCATATTAGCCTTTTATTATAAAGGGGTGTGTGTGTGTATGTGTGTGTGTTTAATAAGGAATATATATCAACCCCTGCTTGAGAAGACAAGGTTGTCAGACAAGTCAGCAAGGTGCTTGCTCACCATGCCCTTCTCACAGTCCCTCATCTATCAGGAAAATGGGGTGGGAGTGAAGAATTTCACTGGAGTCAGGGAAACCTAGCCCTCCTTGAGAGAAAGCTACCTGACAGGTCACAGTTGAACTGCAGCTAAATTTAGCTGCAAATCAATGCATTTGCTAACTAGTCAGCTACCCACCCGGTCTGGCCTGCCCATAGCTCCAGGTATGTCATATTTACTTAAAAGAGTTCTCACTTATTTCTCAGGGTGTCATCATATTTCTCCCACTTCCCCTCCCCCAAGATTTCAAACAAAAGTATTCTCAGCATTATTGTTGGGGGAGGTCACAGGTTTCTGAGAGCACAGGAGTACTTACTCTCAGCCACTAGCTACCCAGGGATGGATTTGTTGCTGACACATTTATGGAGTCCATGTGGCTACCCCTTTGAAAGATTATGAATATGGAAGAGCTATTCTGCATTTACAAAACAAATGTCCTTTTTGCCCTCCTACCCAAAGAAGGATTTGCAGGCCTTCACTTGGAAAGCACAACTGCTGATGCAGCCTGTGCTGACACAGAGGATTTCTGTTGGGCGGAGGGAGATTTGTAGCCTGTGTGGAGATCTGGCCCTTCCACTATTGTAAGTGGAACCATTACTGTGCCTTCATCATTCCTCTCATACACTGTAGAGGATCCATATTTGGATGCTATTGTTGACCACCTTGAAGAAACTTGAGTTCTTTAATCCTCAAAGACCTAAAAGACAGTGAATGGCTGTCACTAATATAATGTTGCTTATCTTAATTTCTCAAAAAAAAACACAAAAAAAAACACCCAAAACACAACAAGCTTGCATTCTACTTTCCTTAATTCTTGGAAAGAGATCAAGTACAGCAATAGAAAGATTCCCCTATCCCTTCATTTGAAGAACTTACATTGTATTAAGAAAAACACCTTTATTCTTATATAATTGACTTTTTTATATTAAGGATAGTTTTATCATAATTTATATTTTATTCAAACAAAATTATGTATTCCTAAAAGGAGCTGCCACTAGTTAAAAACTATAGTAAATTTTGAGAAGAGAAAAAGAATGTGCACTATGAAGAGTTGTGGAGAAGACCTGAAAATGGTTGAGAAATGAAAATAAGGTATCTTTCCAAAATTAACATAATTATCAAAAATGATAGCTTGAGTCAACTATCAAAAACAAATTTTATTTAACCCCAGTACTACCTCATCAGCCTTTTTTTAATGTAGAGAATGATGCTTCATTGGGAGATCTTGGAATTGGCCTTTACAAATACAAAAGCCAGGTGGAAAGTGGACTTAGGGGCTATTGGTCTTACCTGTCTTCTAAAGGGTCATGAGGGTTGGGATTTGAGAAATACTGTAAATGCTGCTAAGCAAAAAAGGAACAATGTCATCTCCATCTCCCTCACCCTGAGGGAGACATCCCTGAGAACCAGGCCTTATGTTTGATCTGTGTAACCTTAGTGTCTGTGAGGAATCCGACACTTGTTAGAATCCAGCATTTAAAGAGAACCTATTAAAAGTCAAAAAAATTTTAAAGCAAGGTTTGTCAATCTTGGCCCCATTGACATTTTTGGTCCAATAATGCCTTGTTGGAGGAGAGGAATGTCCTGTGCATTGCAGAAGGTTTAGTAGTATCTCTGGCCTCTACCCACCAGACATCAGTAGCAAGTTTGTGAGGTTCAACAAATATCTTTGAATATCCCCAAATGTCTCCTGAAGGCAGGGCCAAAATTTCCTTTTAAGGATGTGAACTAGAGAGTTTAGCCAAATTTTTTAAAGCTAAAACATACTGTATATAACTGTTTAAAATTCCACCCCATAAATCTATATCTGCATATATAGGTATATCTATTGTTATATCTACATCTATTGCTATATATCTGTGCGAGCACACACACACACACACACACACACACACACACACACACCCTTACTGAGTTCTGACAGAGGAGGCATTTGGTTGGAGTGCTCATTCTAGCCTTTTTTTTTTCTGTGGGAATCATTATGACTCCAGTAAATTGCTCACTGAATTTCATCTGTCCTTTCTGTTCCTGCTCAGATACAACTAAAGCCTATTGAAATTGATTTTTGTGTCAGTAACAGAGGAGGGATTCAGTAAGAACATGAAAGCTTGCCTTTCATTCCTTGTCTTTCCGCCCTTATTGCTTTAGATTTGGTGGGTCCTAATTATATCCCAGTGCTTCTCCTGCTGACATTTCCTTTGTTTTAATTAAAACTTCTGGAGGTTTGAGAACACTGGGAGAGGGTTTTATTCGTCCACAGCTCTGATAAAGAGTCAGATGGGTCCCTGTTTGTGTTCCTGTCACCCCAAGAGTGAGAGCTGGGGACACTGTGGGCCTGTTCCTTTGTTTCCCCCACCACACCGGCATGGTCCTTTCTCTTCCCGCACAGCTCTGCATTTCCAGACCTGCTCTTGCTGCTGCCACAGATGTTCTGTTATTAAGTGACTTGGACAGTGCTGTGGGTGGACTGGCTTCCTATTGAAGCAGTAAATTAGGTGAAATAAAATGCAGCACTGTCTTTTCATCATTATTATTTATCTCTACACACCCCCATGATGCCTAGGGTGCCTCCTGGTGCAAAGCCAGACCCTCCCACTCCTGGCCACGTGGCTGTAAATCTCTGGGGGCAGGGGCAGAGGGAAGCAATGCCAGGCTGTAATTGACAAACCTATGCGGCCTGGAGGAAAGACATAGTATATCTCTTTAATCTGCAGCTTGGAGGTGGGAGGGAGTGAGCAAAGGGTCTGCCAGAGGTCCCAAGAGAAAGACAGAGTTGCCTCATAAACTAGGCCTTAGAGAGGGAGCTATTGATTTGAAACCTAGAAAAATGAGCTGCCCTTTCCCAAGAACAGTGGGCTCTGTCTGGCCTTGGTTACTATTCTCTCAGGAAAAGGGGAGACTGAGGTGGAGGAACTATAATAGGGCAGTGTCTGGGCCTTTTTTCTCTCGTTGTATCTTTCTCTTCCTGAACTTTTCCTCAGATAAACCATGAAGCTATAAAATGCAGAATACCAGTGTCTGCTCTAGTCTCCAAGACTCACTCCCATGGGCTAGTGTGTTAGTTAACACTAGGAAAATACACCAAAACAAAGTCTTGAGCAAAAACACGTTCATCAGCCCATGTGGCTTCTTCCTCCCTTATGAAACTGGGATCCTTTCTCATAGTTTCATTTTTCCTAAGAGAAAAGCTTTCTGCCACCTTTTAGCAGCTATTTCTCCCAGTTCTCTCAGGCTTCTCCCAGGTTACTATGGATCGCTGGAGTTGTTCTGTGCACTGTGCTTGGAGGCAACTCACAGGTCCATTAGGCCTGGGAGCATCCTGTTTCCCAGCGTGACTTCGCGCCTACTTGCTGCAAGATGCTGTTCTAGGCAACGTCAGAGGACTAAATAGATGCTCTGCCTTGGAGGGGCTTCAGGTCCTAGCGTTCCAAAGCCATGTGAAGTTTTAATTCATGGGAATTTAAATGCATAAGAAAAAACAAACACTAAGAAGTCTGCCTAAATTGAATACCTCTGGCTTTCTGAAAAAAAAAATCACCACAGCCGAAACCGGTTTGGCTCAGTGGATAGAGTGTCCACTTGAGGACTGAAAGGTCCCAGGTTTGATTCTGGTCAAGGGCATGTACCTTAGTTAAGGGCAATCCCCAGTAGGGGGTGTGCGGGAGGCAGCTGATCGATGTTCCTCTCTCATTGATGTTACTAACTTTTTATTCCTCTCCCTTCCTCTCTGTAAAAAATCAATAAAATATATTTTAAAAATTCACCACATATAGTGACTCTTTCTCTTTTTACTAAAGTTGTGGACTGGTTACTTCATCCTGGACTGGTTTGGGGAGCCAGGGCTTTTAAATGCCATCTAAATCCCCAGGGGCCACCGTGACTCTGGATAGGGAAGGCTGCTGTGGCAGCCGGGAGAGGTGAAATACTGGGGACAGCTGAGGAGTTGGCTGGATGCACATATGCCACCCCCATTCTGTGAACCCCAACATTTTGAGGGTTTAGACCTTCAAGAATTTAATGTACAAAACCCGCCAATAATTGCAGTTATCCTGTGGCATAATAAGATCTTCGGTTTTATGCCCATTTTAGGGGTTGGGAGAGAAGGTTACTGGGAAATGTGTTCTTGGCTCAAGGCCACGGCCAAGACACTGGTTCTGCTACATTTTTTGAGCTCTCGTCACCCCACAGCCTGTCTGCCTCATCACTGCTGTCGCTTCATCTGTGCATGCCTTTCCTGGGTACAGGCAGCAGGCTCCCTGCCATGGACTCTGCATACATTAACTATTGTCTGTTAAAAAATTGTGGCTATTTGATTTTTTCCCCCTGTAATCATCCATTTTGATTTATAAACGGAGCCAAACTGGCAGCCACGAAGATGGAGGAATCCTAGTTTCTAACAAAGAAAAATGAAGCGCCGTCTTTTCTTCCCCACCCTGTGTCTGCGAGAAGCCTCCGTTCTCAGAGGGGCCAGCTCTGAAGGATCTTGGAAACAATTCATTTTCTGCTCTCAGAGGTGCCAAGCAGAGGAATTCGCAGTGCAGGCGTTGTGATGGAGAGTGGTTGCTTGGGAACTGCCCTGTATAGGTTCCTTACTTCATCTTTGTCACAGTTTGGAAGCAGTGATGTCTGGGTCACAGCTCTGCCTCCGTGAAGAGGAGGATTTTTTTAAGCTACCAATGAATGGCACATGCAGGCCAAGGAAAAAGAGAGGCCTTATTTAAGCTGGGAAAACCCTAGGAGTAGACACTGTGCCAAATACAGTCTGTGAAATCCATTTTCTTTGATTGTAAGGATTTTTGGAGTCTTTTCATAAAGTTGTCCGGACTACCTCTTTGCCTCAAGATAAGTTGTATCAAAGAAAGACAGCATCCCTGAAAGTGTCCAAGGAGATATCTTAACTATGCTTTAATCTTCACTGTGAGTGGAAAGCCAAAGTTCACCTCCATCATCATCACAGTTCAGAAGGAAAAAGCTAAAACCAATTTCTAATTTCTCTGTGATCTATAGAGAGGTAAATTAAAGTCTCAGTAAAATTTAAAGGAACTTCATACACTAAATTCATCTTCCAAATGATTTTGGGTGAAATGACTGGAATTCCTGCTTACCATCCCACCTCATCTGCTGCTATCCCCTTTGCAGCTGGATAGACATGTGGGCTGTGAATGGGGATGGGAGAAACTGGTGTAGAAACATGGATGGTGTTGATCAAGAACCTGAATACAACCCTCAAATCTCCTTTATTCAGTCTGTTATCTAGCAAATATTTATTGGGTCTCTGCTGTGTCAGGCATTGAGGAAAGTGTGGGGTCAATATATATCTGACTCACTTCTAAATCTTGTTGATTTGATCTCCTGAATATCTCTTTTTGACTCTGTCTACTACTCATCTTCATTGTAAAGTCCATCCCAGTTCAAGTCGCCATCATATCTCAAATAAATTACTAAGTAGCATTATAATTATTTTTCCATCATCTTTTCTGTTTTCCTCTGTTTTATGCTTTGCCCGTAGGATAATCTTTGCAAAATGCAGGTTTGACCACTGTACATCCTTGCTTCAAACCTTTCAGTGGCTGCCCCTTAGTCTTAGGATAAAGACAGACCTTCTGAAAATGGTCTGTGAAGTCCTTGCTAGACAACTACTCTCTACTCTAGCCATACTGGCCTGCTTTTAATTACTCAAATGCTTTAGTAACTGCATAACAGGACCTTTGAACGTGCTGGGGGTTTTTTTTTATCTGAAGTATACTTCCCAATGCTTGACCTAGTTTATTATATTCATCTTTAGGTCAGAGCTTTTCTTAAAAATTTTACCCCAGATGCAGCAAGAAATATACCCTTTTACATTAATATTAAGAATACACATACTAATATATAGGTAGGTAGGTAGGTAGGTAGGTAGGTAGGTAGATGGATAGGTAGGTAAGTAGGTAGATGGATAGAGTCTTTGACTGAGTTTTCTAGGGAACAGATTCTGAGGACAGATATTTGCTTGTAGGTGTCTTTTGAGGAGTGCTCTCTGTATCAACACGCATGAGAGAGCGAAGACAGATTTGAGCAGTGGAAGGAGTTGAATGCAGCTATAAAGCCCCAAACAAACCCAGAAAGGGAGTTCTGGAGCTGGCACAGCCCTTCAACATTATTCCATTACACCAACCAGCCATTGCCCGCTTGCTGCCTCCAGGCAAAGGACATTAATTTAGGCAGGGAGCATGTCCTTGGGTCCATCTGCTGTGTTTGGCTAAAGTAAGTTCCTAGAGAGAGATTCAAAGAACCTCATTCCTGAAGGAGGGGTTGGGGACACATTACAGTTGTATTCTACAGTCAGTCTCTTGTGTTACTTGGGTCTTCTTGCTTTGTATAGTAAGTTCTGGAAACAGCTCTTCTAGGATTCTGGCTGATCTCTTCCTAAGCAAAATTATAAGCCCTTGCCATTACATAATGTCTAATGGTTGCAACTGATGCTCATCATCTCCTTCCTCCCCATTTTAGCCCCAGCCCCCATCTTGGTTGGCATCTTTGCTGATCTAGATGGTAGTCTTGTTGGAAGGACTCAGACCCTCATTCTTGAGATGTCTGAGCTCAACATGACTTTCTCAGGTTTGACTGCTGCCTGGATAGATAACAAAAGACCTATATCCTCTGTAGCCAGAGAGTAGAAAAAGCTGAGGACCGGACCCAGGAATTAATTAACAGGGTAGAGTAAGAGGTATAACCCTCAACTCTAGCCTAATTGGGAAGGAAGGAGACTCTAAAACTTGGAATGAATACACTGAGCCTACAGGTGTGATGTTCCCATCTTGATTGAAGACAGTGCACAGATCTCAGGATTTGACCTCATCTCCCTTATGATTTTCACACATTGCCTTCAGTTGGTGACTAATCACCCTTAGCTTTTCATTGTATTTTTCCACTACATAAGTGTCTCTCGTAAAAGCTAGCTGATTCCCCCTTTTTAAAGTGCTATTTCCACTCTTAAAAGTATGAAACATTGGACTCACCAGTGTACTCTCAAACACCTGTATCTTACTCTTGTTCCCCTCTAGTGAACATTTGACAGTGACACAGATACAGTATGTCAGGAGCAGTCAATAAGCTACCCTCCACCAGTGATAAGATCATTCCTAGAACCAACTGTCTGATGGAGGGTTCCTCTGGAACATATCCTGATTTAGCAATTTATATGTAGGAATTTTACTGGGGAGTGTTCTAAGGAACTACACTGGTGAAGAGAATAGAATTGTGCAGAGGAAAAAGCTTAACCGCAATGCAGTCTCAACAAAGACCTCAGCCATCCCCTGGAGTGGCCAGGAGCTGAGATGGCCCTTCGGAATTGTCCTACTTAAGACAAGAGGTCTGGGCCTTTATATTCCTTCTGTTGGGTTCTGTTATCTTTAGGCGGGAGCATGACTTTGAGCAGTGTTTTTTTGGCTGAGACCAATGACCAAAAAGGGTCTTGGCTGACAGCTGTAGGGTACTTCAGTACATCTGAATGTGTACTAGGGCATCAATTATAGATGGAAGGAAGGAAGGATGGGTGAATGGATGGATAGATAGTAGACGACAGAAAGACAGCAGATGTACTGTAACATTGGATCCATGTAACAACTGCCAATGCTACGTGTTCATATTGTGATTTTTTTCTATTTGAGTTTATTTTCATGGTTCTTGAGATGCACATTTTGAAAATCACACTACTGGATATGATCAGTTGTGTTCGTGTAGAATGCTATGGAAACATGAAACTAAGCCCATCACCTGCCATTAGAAAATGGAAGAAATCTTCCTCAATAAAGGCTCATCATCTCCTTCTTCCCCATTTTAGGCCCCCGACCCCATCTTGGTTGGCATCTTTGCTGATCTAGATGGTAGTTTTGTTGGAGGGACCCAGATCCTGATTCCTGAGATATCTGCTCTCAACATGACTTTTTCAGGCTTGACTGTTGCCTGGATAGATAACAAAAGACCTATATCCTCTGTAGCCAGAGAGTAGAAAAAGCTGAGGACCGGACCCAGGAATTAATTATCAGGGTAGAGTAAGAGGTATAACTCTCAATTCTAGCCTGATTGGGAAGGAAGGAGACTCTGAAACTTGGCATGAACACACTGAGCCTACAGGTGATGTTCCCTTCTTGCTAATCTAAGCTAAACACAAGGAACTCTCACATTCTACCCGATATGAGTCCTTGAACAGGGGAAGAGAGTGGGTGGAATGTCTGCATTTTCAACAACCCCACTTGCTCATGTGGTCAGCTGGAAACAGATGTATTTCAGTGACCTAGAAATGAAAATACTCAGGCTAGCAGCTCTAAAGCCATCTTGCTGTTCCTTCGAAAATAAATAACAGCTATAACAAAGCCTAGGCTTACATGGCTATTTCATAACAAAACCATTGTTTTTCCCTTGCATTCATTTTAGGGAAAAGATAGAGGGCTCTATCCTTGAGTGATTTAGATTTCACCTTGATATTGAATTATTCTGTAAGGAACGAGCCTCAGCTCAACTCTTTACCTCAAACACAATGTAGAAGAAAGGAAGAAGAGACGCAGAGGACCAGGCTGGCCTGTGCCCGCCAGATTTGAGTGACCCCACTGCCTCTGCATTCACCAGTTTGCTGTGCTTTCTTCCTCTCTCCTTGTGAATGGGCCTTTTACTCTTGAGGAGAAGATTGATATAAGGCTTTGGGTGCTACTGGAATTACAGTTTTGTTTTTCTAAATTTAGTCTGTTATTTTTTGTTATTGTTATCATTTCAGAAGAAAATCTTACTTTATTTTTTTATTAAGAAATGACTCAGCGGCCGAGACTGGTTTGGCTCAGTGGATAGAGCGTTGGACTGTGGACTGAAGGGTCCCGGGTTCAATTCCGGTCAAGGGCATGTACCTTGGCTGCAGGCACATCCCCAGTAGGGGGCGTGCAAGAGGCAGCTGATCGATGTTTCTCTCTCATCGATGTTTCTGACTTTCTATCCCTCTCCCTTCCGCTCTGTAAAAAATCAATAAAATATATTAGAAGAAGAAGAAGAAGAAGAAGAAGGAGAAGGAGAAGGAGAAGGAGAAGGAGAAGGAGAAGGAGAAGGAGAAGGAGAAGGAGAAGGAGAAGGAGAAGGAGAAGGAGAAGGAGAAGGAGAAGGAGAAGAAATGACTCAGCAATTGCAATCTGACAGGATTTTTTTTCTACTTTTGTAGGGGAAAATGTATCCACCACCCCCCCTCAGAATTTAATTTTTAGTCCTTGGTTGAATGTGTATTTTTAGATCCAAACTGATATATGGAGTCTAGGTTTATATCTTTCATTTCTGTCATAAGTGGCATTAACTTAAAATTAGGAGTAATATTATAATTTGCACTTCAAATGTCTCCTTTAATAACATTCTCCTTTGTTGCTTTGTCCTCAAATTAAAAAATAAATTAATTAATAAAATCTTACATGAAAGATGAATGTCTCGATTTAACTCATGTAAAATATGAAAAGAAAGTTTGCTTAAAATCATTTTTACATTTTCATCATAATAATTTTTAATTCAGGATATGGAGGGCAGAAGCAGGACAAGTGTCCTGGGTTTTAGGTCCTTATTAGTTGTGAGATTCTGCCTCTCTCTGAAAGAAGGGTATTGGATGAAGCACCTTAAGGGCTCTTCCTGTGTAATTTATTTGTGATTTCATGAAGTTGCTTCCCTAAACACTGTCTCAGCAATGGCTGTGCCTCTGGTTTTTAGTGATCTCTGGGTCAGCTAACTCCTGGCCAGTCCTTCACAGTCTTCCTCAATCTGGATCCTAATTAGGTTTGACATTCCCCAGTGATATAAAAGGCCACTCAAGCTGGGAAGCCTCCTTTGGGGCCCTCCCCCTTCAAAGGTAGACAGCTCAGCTGCCCTTCTGTTGCCAGTCGCTGGGGATGGCATTGCCTGCGCCTGAGATGGGCCTGCTAATTGTTCCATCTCCACAATCTCAATTTAGCTGAAGCTGCCATATCAAAGCTGTATTATTCAGTCATCTGTCAGACCCATCAGGAACTTTTATTTCAGCTTGGAAGTGAAATTTAAAATGGCGAATGAGGATGTTTTTTCCATTGTTACCGTCAATGACGTTATAGCAGTTACTAAAATGGAAGTACCAACAACCAATTCAGACAGTTACAAGATACTTTAATCATCAAGGAAACTAAAGTTTCTTCACATAGTGAGCATTTTTGGATAGAGGAAATGCTGTGTCTCCTCCAGTCAGGTCTAGCTCCCCTTCCACATAAATCTACCTCTCACACAAGCCCTCATCTAACACTTTGAGGGGAGGTAGAACCAAATTAATCAGCATTGCCTTTTTTATTTAACTTGACAACCAGTGTGAAAACAAGCCCCAAAGACAAAGTGATGGAGATGTTTTACAAAGTAAACACTAGATAGAAATTGATCTCAAAGCATTTAAGGTGTGTGTGTGCGCATGTGTGTGTGTGTGTGTGTGTGTGTGTGTGTGTGTGTGTGTGTGTGTTTGTCTGTCTTCCCCATTGGCATTCTGTAACATTAATCTAGGTAATATTGTTCTTCACAGTTGGAATTAAATGATAATATTGCTCATCAGAACTAAAATACTTTTTATTTTATCTTTTTCATACAGGGTCGCCATGTCAAAACGGGCCAGCTTGCAGCCATTAAGGTTATGGATGTCACAGGGGTAATGTATCTTTATCTTGCCATCTCAATCATATATATTTGTAATAAAGAAGTTAGGGATAGAAAAAATTATTTTTAGAAATAGAATCCTTTTAAATATCTAAAATCTTTCCCCACTTGTGCTTAACATAAAGAAGTAAGGTGGTCCAACAGCTGATCGAGAAGACAGTGAGTAAATTACTATAAATTAGATATCTATACTCTGCCTTATGTTGTTGGAGTGAAGAATAAATAATGTGCACTGATAATTTACATAACTACAGTGAAAGATATTTGCATATGAAGACAGAACATGGATTTGCAGGTATTAAAAGAATATTACAGAGATTACACAGAAGTGATGGGTCTTAACACTTTCCCAGAGGTCCACCTAACACTGGCATAGACAAGACTTTGGGTAGTTCTAATCTCCTAGTGGGATATTTAACATAAATATTTTCCTCCCCTAAATATTATTGAGCAAATAATCATAATAACCACAAATTCTTATCATTATTTAGAGCAAGACTGAAATGAAATTTCTGCCTGAATGATCAAAAACAATCTAAGGAATAGACTTTATTTGAAATACAATCTTGTGCTTTCATTCCTTTTTGCTGAGTCCATTTAAAATATGTTAATGTCTTTTCAAGAGTACAGAGTGAAAATCAGACATGAAAGGACTCACTGGACATCAAAAGCATGTTAATAATTTTCTATTGTCCTGGGGATTTTTCTAAGATGTTTGTCTGCTCTACATAAAAGCTAAAAGACCAAAGTCTTCCATCGGCTGAGAAGTGGATTATTTAATGTAACTACATACAGAATGAATTGGTCACATAAAGGTATCAAGAACCAATATACAAATTAAAAAAGGCATATGGATGTCTGCATGTTAGACTTCAATTTATACCTTTTTTGGCTTGATAGTTTTGATAGTATAATAATATTAATTATTATTATACTAACATAATATTAATTTTACTAATTTTAATTTATACCACACATTGTACTGATTTCTTTACTTATTACTGATCTGAATTCCTCTTTAAATTGTATACATTTTAGATCAGTAAAAAAGTTGTTTTCATATGCCTATTAGCCCTTAGACAAAGTAGTATTTCCTTTTATTTGTCCTAAGTACATCATTCCAATTTCAGAGGTTGCAAACCAGTTCAAAAATCAGTTTCTTAATTCACCTGGCCTTTGCTGAATAAGAAACTGCATGCAAATTATACTAATTGGGTTTAGGTTCTGCCACTTGAAACAGAAAATTCAAGATAACAGAGGCTGATGCATGATGGAAGTGTCTTGCTCTTTTGTGTTAAAGGAGTCTGCAGTTGACAGCCTAGGGATATAGGTCAGCAATGTGGTGGAGTAGACAGATGGTTTTGTCTCTCTACTCCATCATTCTGCATGGCTTCCACACTTAAGGTCATGTCCATGGTTCAAGATGGTTGTCGGATTTCCATTGATCACATTCTTTGTCAGGCAGAAGAGGGTGAAGGGTTGATAACTGAAGGATAAAGAAGAGAACGCCTACCAGGAAAATATTTTCTATTTACATACAACATTTCCACTTAGTTTTACATCCATTGGGCATACCTACCTGCATGGAAGCTGGAGAATGTAGTCTTTCATTCTCCCAATGTGTATAGTTAAAAATCTGCATTCTACTAGCCAGAAATGGAGGGAGAATGGATACTGGTATGGTCAGTTAGCAGGGTCTGACACAAAAATTAAGATCACATCTGATCAGTCTCCACATAGATACCCATTTATAAATGTGTGAACCTTTTACAAAGCTCCCAGCACAGAACAAATGAAAATTTATTTTGTTATCCCGCTGAAGTCCTACTACTGTATCTTCCTTGGAGTGAATAGGATCTGCGCATAATGCAATGCACGTGCCAGTTTAACAGCTCATGGTTGTGGATGGAGTCCAAGACATTTGTGCTGTAAAGTTTTATTGTGTAGTTCTGTGGAACTGCAGTTGAGTTCTGCTGACATCGTTAATCTCGGGACACACATGTGCACAGAGTTGAATATTGATGTGCAAAGTATGACCTGAGAGCACAGTACATTCCTTTTCTAGTTTTTGGTTCCATTTGTGAGACTTTAAATTGCTTGATGAACCACTCACTTTTATTAGACCACTTTGCTTGGGATCAAAACAGTTACACAGCTATTTATCCCAGAGGATATTTTTTTAGTTTTTAAGCAGTGGCAGTTAGCCTTTCTAAACTGGGTTTCACAAGACCACTAAGCCCTACAAGTAAATTATTTGAGAGACCATTTTCTCAATTCTCCCACGGATGCTACAAAGCTAATGCCATTTTCATGCATAGGAGAGTCGATCCATTGCATACAATGGATGCTTTATAGTATTTTGGCTTAATTCTCTTGGGGAACCCCTGTTGAAAGGGCTGGATAGTTGCCCTGATGTAGACACATCATTGGCCATTATGTAACCACTGACCCTTAACAAAGACAAACATGGATACACATCTGGAAATGGTTTTCTTATTCCCATGGTATCTGATACAGCATCAAATGACTTTTGTATCACCCCCTTACGCATCACAGTCAACATAAGATTTCCTTTGTGAAACTCACGTGGTCTCAAAAAACAATCAATTTCATTTTGCCATGTTGTCTTTTGTGTATTGCAAAAGCTTCTTACCAATTATTATAATTGTGCTCATTATAGCTGCTCTGTTAAAAACTGAGATGAATTCTCAAAGGTCATCTTTGTTAATTGTTTGCAGTGATTTACTGCAGAGTTACTATAGTTTATTGTAATGAAATTGATAAAGCCATAAGCCTGAAAACAATTTCTAAATTATTATTTTTGTTCCATACCACTTCTTTTTATTTTATTTTATATAAAATAGCCACAGAGATAACTGGATATAATGCTCACTTCCTTCCTGTTGTAGATCTGAGACAGTTCCAAATTTCTTAATACTTGCTTCAGAATTAGTACTTAATACTCAGGCTATCTTTGAAGTTATTTTACTTTCTGAAATAATTATGGGGATTTCTGTATTTTGTCGCTTTCTGGGGATCCCTTCCCTGTGGATTCGTATACTCTAGATTTGCCTACAACATCTAAACAAAATTGGACCCTCTAGGGTGGGGTTTCTCAAAGTGGACAGCCAGCATCACTGAACTATCCGCACCTTTGGGGTGTGCATGAGAAATTCAGATCCCTGAGCCTGCTGCAGATTTTTTTGCATGGAGCCTCAGAACCTGCCTTTTCTACAAGCTTCTCAGGGAGCTCCATGCACCCCCAAAGTTAGAGGAGCACTTCCTAATGTCTTGTATTTATAGCTTTCTGGCCATCAAATATGAAGATACTATGATTCTTTGATAAATCCCCATATTCATCTGGACAAAAATTCGTGGTATAAACTAGTTTCTTTACAATGACACCCTGAAGTCCATGTAGGACTTAATGAGATAATGAATTAACATCAAGACATTCACCTTTACAATGACCTGATGGTGATCACGTGGCTCAGGACTCTTTGGATTGTAATACCAAAACCCCACTAAACTGAGTGAAGCTGAAAACAGAATTTCCTGGCTATTGAATATTCAAACAAAGGAAAAACTCAGCAGGGTCCAGGAAGTCACATGCTGTGATTAGGAATTACGTCTCTCTCCATCTCTGGGCTTTGTTTTCTTCCCACCTGCAGATCCATGTTCGAATTAACTTCTTACCCTCAGTTGCAGCAGGAGTGCCAGTTTGAGTATCAGTGGCCCAGCTTGCGTTATGTCCCAGCACTGAACCAAACCCTGTTTCTCTTCAGCCACATCTGGGTAGTGTGGCTAAACCCTGGAAACTCAAGAAAAACCCGAGAGTTTTTAGAGAAAAAGGTGGTAAGGATGCTGGATAGGCAAAACCAGGAGAATTATGTTACTGTGACATCAGATCATATTATTGTCGATGTGTTTAAAACTGATCTGGTCCTTAAGTAAAGTACCCCGCCACTTACTTTTTTTATATATTTTAGCCCAAAATAATAATAATGCTAACTAACATTGATGGAGTGAGTGGTTATTTGCCAGAACTCTTTTAAATACTTTCTATATAGGTATTCATTTAATCCCCTCACCAGCACACAAAATAGATTGTATTATTAGTCCCAATAGTAGATGAGAAAACTAAGCATATTCTAAGGTATCTTGCTCAATGTAACATGTAAATGGTGGAGTGAATCTGCCTGAGTGTTTTAACTCTATCTTTTAAGTCCATCTCTTAACCACATTGCTTATAGGCCCTCAATCAAATATAGAAGGGCGTTTCGTGTTTAATTTAGTGTGATCTTTCATTAATTTATTCAATAAGCATTTACCAAATACCTCCTTTATGACAACCACTAGAAATTCAAAGACGAAAAAGTGTCTTTTGCCTGAAGGGGATGCTCACAAAAACACAACCTTGCCCTAAGTATTTATAAGTAAAGCTAATCCATTTTACAATAAACTTATAAAATTTATAAACAAACTTATTAAGTTTGGTTTGGCAGTGAGGGGTAGTAATTAAGCCTAGGAGGACAATCAGACGCTGACATTCCTGGCCAAGGGCACAGTCTGTACTAAGGTGTGGGACTTGAGAGAGCACAGAGCATGTTCTGGAAAGTACTACGTAGTATAAAGACTAAAAAGTGCTTAGGAGAATGTAACACATGACGAATCTGGACTAGTTAGGGCTAGTTTGTGAAGGGCTTGACAAGGTTTTTAGTTTTTATTTTCCAAATTGAACACTTTGGTCAAATAGTTTTAGGCAAAACTTCAATATGTAGACAAAATATAAGGGGAGGGTTTTTTTTGGTTTTGCCTGGTTTTGTTTGTTGTGGTGGTGGTGGTTTTTTTCCGGGGGCGGGAGGGGGGGGCTGTAACTTCTTCCCCCAACTACTGCTATGTGGGGCCAGAAGTTAAATAGCAAAGTAACACCATGGGATTTGCCTACTAGAAGGGTGCATTTAAAGCCCTGCTTCAGTGATTTTCTATTTCTGTCTTATTTACTGAATTCCTGTAGGTTAAGTTAGTGGCCAGTCTGCATCTCTCTTTGAAGAATAAGGAAATGACCTTCTCCCAGTAGCCTCTGGAGAGTGTTTTGCCCATAGTTAGCAAACTCCATGAATGCTTGCTGAAAGTGGACAAAAAGAAAAAAAAATCTTACCATTTGGGGTTGTTTGGAAGAGTCAGGGTATGAGAAAGATGCACATCAGACTTGGGTTATTGGCTTCTCCTAGTGACACCACCTCCATGTAAGAGGGAGCTGGGCAGATGCTAGTTTTGACACTTCATGGGCTTTCTTATCCTAGACTTGTTGCTTAACCTTGCCTTCTTCCACATGTGTCAATGTGCATAATATCACTTCCCTCAGGAAGTTAGTGTGAAAAGTAAATACAGTTATTTATAAAGCATTTGAGAACAATATCTAGGACACAATGTTCAGTGCATGTTATTATCACAGTGTCTCCTGCAGACATTTTTTATTTTTCTCTCCAAGGCACTAACGATTCCCATAGAACAGTAGTCGGCAAACTCATTAGTCAACAGAGCCAAATATCAACAGTACAATGATTGAAATTTCTTTTGAGAGCCAAATTTTTAAACTTAAACTTCTTTTAACGCCACTTTTTCAAAATAGACTCGCCCAGGCCATGGTATTTTGTGGAAGAGTCACATTCAAGGGGCCAAAGAGCCACAGTTTGCTGACCTCTGCTATAGAAGACAACATGCCATACCCCCTCCAGCCACAGGGCCTTGGCAACCACTGTCTCCCTGCCAGGAAAAAAGTTTCCTCCTTAGTCACACCACATCACACTTTTTTCTTTTTTCCCAACTGGGTAACTTCCACAGGGTTTTAGAATTCAGCTTAAACTTGGATTTCTTGGGGTTGTCTCCCCATTAGATCAGCTACCCATCTCTGTCACTCTTTGATTTCCATCTGTGTTCCCCACTAGACTATAGAAAGTGTCATTGTGGCAGAGCTTGAATCTGTCATGCCCATTGTTGTATTATTACATTGTTAGCATTGAGCATTGTGCATGGGATACAGTAGGCACTCAAATATTTGTTGAATGAATTTATTTAGCTTACGGTTAACGCATACAGCAAATCCAGGAGCTGCCTGCAAAATGTCATGGGCAAAGTCACTAGTTCAATCAATGCTGCAATGCAGAGATGTGGGCTTAGGCAACTCATTGACCTACTTTGGGTCTGTTTCCTTAGATCTGTAAAAATATAATTTGAAGGTGCATAACTCCACCTTGAGATAATTTTAGGGGATCCACACATGTGTATATTTTAACATTTAATAAACTCTGATTTTAAAAGTAAACCTCACTTAGAAATAGCCTAAGCCTCATCCATCCCTGATGTGATTGGGGAAGTTGAGCTGATGAGCTTTTGGATTTTGCATTGATGCTATAATGGGTTGACACTTTTGGAGATGTTGGGATGAGAGTGAATGTATTTTACCTGTGGGGGGGAAGTAAATCTTTGGGAAAAAAACTATAGACTGTGGTAGAATAAGGGCCCCCAATAACGTCCACATCTTAATCCCCAAAACTTGTGAATATGTTATTTTATATAGCAAAAATGAATGTTCAGATATGACTATATTAAGGATCTTGAAATGTAGGGATTGTCTTGATGGATCTATTATAAGAGTTACAGCAGTAATAAAAACTAATACAAGTGACCATCAAGGACACTTTAAAAATAATAAAAATAAAATAAACGCAAGCAGCAAACTCTACATTATATTGCGAATTTTGAAGGCACTGGAAAATGGCAGCTTCTCAATTTATACTATCATGTTATTTCTTTCATGTTCAGAATGTCATTCAGATTTCAAAACATGCTCTTTAAAAGTAATTGCTACCAAAATAAGTAAATAAAAAATAATTGTTACCATTTGCAGTTACTTGTCTTAGGAAATGTGGATTTTTCTCTATTCTTCAAAACCAAACAAAACCCCAAATTACTAATATATTGAAGCTGATATGTGACTTTAAATTCTCCTAAAAATATCTTAATTTTGTATTCATTAAAACAACCTCTTTGTTGTCATTGATTATAACTAGATCAAACTTATTATATAATCAAACTTATAAAAGTAAGTACTTATTGATTTTAAAAGTTTACTTTTGTTGATTCTGTTTATTGAAATCTTGAATAAAATTCCTATTGGAAGAATTATTAAATTTCTTCAAATTATTTTTTAAAAACTAAAAATCATATTTAAGCCCTAGCTGGTTTGGCTTAATGGATAAAGCGTTGGCCTGTGGACTGAAGGATTCCGGGTTTGATTCTGGTCAAAGACACATGCTAAGGTTGCAGGCTCGATCCCTAGTAGAGAGCGTGCAGGAGGCAGCCAATCAATGATTCCCTCTCTTCATTGATGTTTCTATCTCTCTCCCTCTCCCTTCTTCTCTGAAATCAATAACAATATATTTTTTAAAAATCACATCCTAGAAAATGTTAACAGTCCCTTCAAATTCTAATAGTAAACAATTCTTTAACAAAACAATGTCTTCAACTTCTTGTCACATTTAGTCAACAATGAAGGTGAGAATGAAAGACAAATTGACACAAATGCCTACCTAATACCAAGGACTGCTCTGGAGAGCAGGGCAAGAGAGCAGGAGCAGCAGGGGTTGTAGCCATGTTCACACATCTAGAAGGTAGTTGCATTTATGAGTCTGTATACCTCATATTTCCTTCTCAAAGAATAGTCCTTTGGGCTGTTATAAGAGTTACATAGTTTTATTCCCATTTCATGCATTGAGAATTAAATTTGGGGCAAACCATTTGTTAGAGAGCACACTAATATTAAAATGTCTTATTAAATTCGGTCTTTAAGTCTTAGCATATTTTAGGGGTTTATAATATGTTCCCTGTGTAATAAACATGCAACTTATCCCTATTCATAAGCAAATATTATAATTGTGTGCAACCAAGCTCCTTTAATTGGAGAACCAAAGGCAGGTTTCTCCTCAGCCCTGGATTAAGATATCCCTGAACTGTTCTTTCATGATTAGCAGCTTTGGTTTTATCACCATAGGTAATTACCCTTCTTCTTCCTAGGAGTTTTCAGTATAGAACTAAGAGCAATGGCTTTGGAGTTGGACAAATCTGGCTTTGAATATTAGCTTTAACATTTAAACATATGAATGACCTCTCTGAAACTTGTTTTCCTATTTGTAAAGTGGGATCATTAAACACATCTACTTCATGGAGCTGTTTTGAATATTAACTAAGATACTATGCATACAAGCTCTAGTACATATTGAGTAATGCGTAAGTTTGGCTTTTGCTATATTTTGTCACCATGGTTGTGATTACCATATCATCATCAGAGTTAGCTAGTGGCTTAGAAGCATCACCTGGAATCATCCATTTCTTTGCATTTGAAAATCACCCTCTCTTCCCATGGTTTGCTATCCTCCAGGAGGCTGGTAGTATCCTCTGCAAGCAATTAGGAAGGATCACTCAACACACATACTTTTTAAGCCTCTACTGAATCAATTTGCTAATGTCCCATTGGACAAAGCAAGTCACATGGCCAAACCCAGCGACAAGGATAAGAAATGGACTTGACCTCTTCATGAGGGAAGTTGCTAAATATTATGGCCATTTTTAAAAAAATTTACTGCAAATACTAAGCAATAAATAGATTGCTATGATCTTGGAAAAAATCCTTATGTTGATATAACCCTATGCTTAAATAACCAATCATTTCTAAGCCCTGAGAGATAACTTAGATCAGCATTCTTATTCCCATTTACAGGTGAAAATATCTGACATTTGAAAAGTTTAAATGTCATGTCTGAATCATCTTGGACTAGATTGTAAAGCTTCTGATTGAAATAATAGTTCTTCTTACAGTACTGGACTTGACTTATTAAAAGACTTTTTTTTAATTTGTGAGACTTTGGTAGCACTACTTTATTTTTCCTTATGACCCAGGGGTCATTAGTTTCTGAATAAGCGTGATTCTTGAGCTTAATTCTTAAAACATAAGAATAACTCATTTAAAAAAATATCTGACATTTGAAAAGTTTCCTTTTCAAATTCCTCCTCTCAAAACCATACCATCTAAGTCTAGTTTCAGTTATTGTGTTTGTCTATTGAAAGCATTGTAACCCATCTCCTTCAATGAGCCATATTGTGAGAGGGTAGATTGCTTGTGGAATGGTTAAATGAGTTCTTGAAGTCATAATATGAGTGCCTCACTTTCAATATCACTGAATGATTTACTGCCATCCTTGCCCTAGACTAGAAATCTAGATAAACAGTAGTCCTGAGGGCCTGACAAATTGCATAGTCACTTAAAGATTATGTAAGTTCTAGATTAAGGTTCTATTTTACGACTACATAACCATTACCCATAATTGTTCCATAATCGTATTTTGAAACAGTGCAATTTAAAACTAAAAGTTAAGTTACTAACATTTCTGCCCTCCCATCTATGGTATTTATTTTTCAGTTGAGAAGATTAATAATGCCTATTTGTATTACACTTCATAATTTTCACATACTTCATTTAATTATCACAAAAGGATAGGATATATAGTAATACTATTATTATATTTGTATCTCATTGTAGATGAGAAAATTTGGCTCCAAAAGGATAGGTTACTTTTCTGAGATCACACAGTCAGAACTGAGTGGAGCTCAAATTGAACATGCCTCCCCCCTACCTGCCCACCCTCATTTTTCTGACCCAATGCATATACTTTCTTCATGGTCACATCACCTCAGTTTACCTTTGCAAAGTGATAGAGAATGTTTTGACTTCATTCTCATCTCCAATACTATTTATTTTTTATGTAATTAAAAACTGAATTAGCTGTTATTTAACTATTTCACAAGTCTCATTTTCTTAATGATAGGGTAAGCTTTTAGGCACTCCCTTTACCCCTCCACCTCCACCTCTGATTCTGCTACATCATTCACGATCCTGTTAAGAACCCAAAGGCAGGCAGCAAACACTTGTAGGAGCAGACTGTCTCCTCACTAGTAATGACCAAAGCTGTCAGGCTGCAGTTGGATGGGATTGGTATTTTACTGCCTCGTGTAGTTGCCTCTTTAATCCAAGCAGCTGTCAATGCCAGGCTGCCCACAGAAATTCTCAGGTATGTTTTCTCCCCTTCTGCTCACATCCTACCTTCACCCACAACTCTTGGGCCCCACATGGCGAGTTTAAAATAGCTAATAGGCACCACGGTAGATGTTTGAGGCACATTAAAGGGACCTATCCGCAAGCCAAAGACCTGTGAAGGTCATCCTCTCATGAGGCCTGTGGTGAAGGTCCAGGCAGTTTTCATTAGCTCCAGGATTGATTAGCAAAATGCCATCTCTCTGCTCAGCCTCCCTCCAAACCCCTCACTTCCTTCCATTAGGGCCATGTACTACGCCTTGGCTCAGCGTCCCAATCATACATTCTATTTGAGATTAGTCTTCAACTTAGTTATAACATGTGATATGTAGCCTGCTCAGTTCTCCTGGGTTTCCCCATCTCCATTGTTATTAAACTTAGTTTTGTGTGGTTAGGAAATGTCAACATGTTACCACACTCCTCATCTTATTCTTACTAGTTCCTTTCAGACCTCACTAATGCTGCAGTGAGTGGTTGGATCCTTCCTAGATATTCATTCTTACATTCTTACATTTAGTCACAGACATTTTGTTTGGTGCTAAGGTTGTTATAAAAAGCAAAAGATTCCTGCGTTTAGAGTAATTACGGAGTAATAGTGAATAAATACTTAAATGATTAGACAGATAAATGGGTATTGCAATTCTGGTAGGTGATATAAAGAAAGAGGCACATGATTATCCACAGGGCTAGACTTAAATCAGGCAGATCAGAGAGCTTTGTGACTCGAGAACTGAGATCTGGAGGCAGAAGAGAGCTTACAATTCATAGTGAAGAGAGTCAAGTAGAGGGAACTTATGACACAGACTGACCCATACCTCCAACTGGTACCAGCAAATATGATGCATGCATCAAGAAGTGCAGCGGGGGGGCGGGGGGAGGGAGTGTAGAGGTGGACAAGATATATATAGTAGGGGAATTTGACATTGCCTGACAGAATTAGGGAAGATGACACTCCTCGAGGAGTGTCAATGAAATTCAATAAAAAATGATGAGTAGAAATTGTGTGAAGAAGAGGAAGTGAAAGAAGGCATCATTTACAGAATTATTCGCCAATGTAGAGAGACTGTAGCGAGGCCTAGCAGATAGAGGGGGAGGGGGGGCAAGGGAACAGATAGGGACACAGACAGTGGTCTTTCAGGTCATGGTAACATCTTACATTCAGGCATAATCATTCTAGTGCTACATCTAAAACAGTTTTCCTGGGATAAATGTTTTTCTATCAACCTCAAAAATAAAATACTAATTGAAGGTCCAACCAGTGTGCAAATATCAAAATAAAATTATGAGAGAACACGGGTAGGGGGTGTCTAAAAATGACCCAAGTTGGTGGACTCCAAATTGAAGCTCAAAATGAATTAAACCCGAATGAGGACACTTACTCTGTAAGAGAGTTAGTTATCTCTTCTCACATAACTGCCGCAGTTCCCCTTTCTTCTCATGTTTAGTTTCCTGAAGGTGAGAGGGGTACTCCTGCTTTGTGAACTTCCTCAGATCTAGGGAACTTACCCTCACTACCTTTCTCATCTGACTTTCATCATCTTTAGTCAGGTACTTCAATCAAAGTAAACTTCAAAGAAAATGAACTTAAATTTAAAATATGAATCTATATTTTTTCTCTCTACTTTCCTAAATCTTTCCTATACAAGATCTGACCAGTAATAGGTATTCAATGGACATAGTTTTAAGAAACCTAGAGTGAATTTTATCTCAACAGCCTACTTTGATCTTTAGCAGGTAAAGGAATGAGGTGTTTGGTTTTATATCTTCCCTCATACTCCCTAGCTATGCCTATTTGCTATACAAACAGAATACCCCTTGGATAGTCAATGTGTTGTCTTGCAAATTTTTTCTTGGTAGTCAATCAAAAAAATCAAGTTATATAATAATTGTGCTTGTTTATCATAGAACAAACAATTTAAGAAAGAAATTTATTATGTAGTTGATATAGATGGTGATGGAAAATAATTCTAAGACACGGATTTTCATGACTGAATACTTATTTTAATGCAGGATGAAGAGGAAGAAATTAAACAAGAAATTAACATGTTGAAAAAATATTCTCACCACCGGAATATTGCTACATACTATGGTGCTTTTATTAAAAAGAACCCACCTGGAATGGATGACCAACTCTGGGTATGTAGTGCTTGCCAAAGTTACTTTTCTTACATGAAGAACAACCAGGACTAAATGGTCCATTTCTCTATCCTCATGACTAAATTTGATTAAGGAACTCTTTAGAAAGCCTTTGCCCCATGATTTCCATAACACTGTGGTTTTAAGGTTTTCTCCCATTTGAATATCTCTCTGTCTTTTTAGTATCTCTTCTATCTCTTAATGTAGACCATCCTTAAAGCCAGTTGTTCTCTGTTGTTTTTTCCCATTAACGACTACCTATATTCAGTTTTTATTATATTTTAAGTACTATACTATTTTCTCTGAGTTATATAATTTATTCTGGCTCTTTGAGGTAGATATTATTTTTATCATCTTCATTTTTTGGATAATTAAACTAAGGTTTACAAAGAAGATAAGCAAAACTGTCTCAAGATCTAAATAGCTAGAAATGGTGGAGCTAGTATCTAAACAAGCTCTATATTATGAGCTCTTATTATCTATCACTGATGGGTGGATGACTGACATTTAAATTCTAAATCTATGAGTAAAACACTTATGACTGTGTCTCATACTATGTAGTACTCTCAGAGGTTGCTTTCCTTTTCTTCTTCCCCTTGTCCACTCAGATATGTGCCCTAGTCTGTATCTTTGACTATCTATAAGTCAGATCTAATTAACTGTCCTTTTATTAATAAATTGGCCAATGGATCTTTCCCTGGAGATGGCTATAGTTATTGGGAACCAAGAGCTTACAAGTGTATGTGTTCATTTATTCATTCATCATTAATAATTCATTAATTCATTAATCCACTCATGCATTTATTTTTTCAATAAATATATATATATGTATCAAATACTTGCTAGCTGCAAGACATTCTTCTAGGGACTTAGGATATATCAGTGAACAAAACTAAAGAAAGTTCCTACTTTCATAAAGCTTACATTCTTGAAACAGACCACAAACAATAAATTGACTATGCAAGAGCACTATAAAGAATGCTGAAAGCCAAAAGTTTCTGGAAGAGCAGGGCAATGTTAAAGGGAATATAGGTAGGATTGCGGTGGAAAGTACAGTGGCCAGGTAGGCCCTGTGAAGTTAACCTGAGGAAAGCCATTCCATCCAGCCCTGGTGTTTTCCAGCAGTTGCAATGAGGCCAGTGTGATTGGAAGATGTGGCAGATGAGATCTAAGTCCAGATCGTGCAGGCCTTAAGGCCAATGGAAAGACATCAGCTTTTCCTCAGAGAAAGGTGTGTGTGGGGGGAGGGGGAGTGCTTTTGAAGGTGGAAGGATGTGATCTGATCTACAGAGTGAAGGGGTCCCTCTGGTGGCTGGGTCCAGACTAGAATGAATGGGTACCTGCCCCCTCTCCCTTCCCACTAGAAGCAGGAAGACCATTTAGGAGGCTGTTTTAGCAGTACCCTTCCTAAAGTTGGCAAAAGGCCATCAATGAGTTCTGAACTCTTCCAAAACCAGGTCACATGTAGAGGAATCGTCTTTTCACATTTCATTGTCCTACCTGTAATTAAGTGCAGGTGGCAAAATGTGGCAATTATATGCTCAACATTCTGCTTGGAAGACAGAGGACCCAGCATTTGTCAGATTTGTGCATGTGCATAGGATGGTTCTGACCATCCCACTAGCTTCTGTGTCCCTGGGGATAAAAATACGTGAGGTATGAAATGCCGCATGAGGGCGAGAGCATCATCTCTTTTCTAATTCTTCTGTTTGATGACAAACTAAGGAGACACTTGGGAAAGTAAAGGCAAAACAAAAGTATAATAATTGGGAAATTTATACCAAATTACAGTATCGGTGGGAACTTGGTTAATAGAATATAATAGTGGGTATTTATTCCAAGGCCTCTGTCTCACTGCTTTGGGCCATTTTGTGTTAATAATAACAATGGCAGGTCAAATTTGTCATCTGCTTATGCGTGTGAAAGTGCTACATTTGTTTGCATTGTCCTATTATTTCATTAGATTTTTTACAACCATTCTACAAATTAGATATTATCATTGTCCCTACTTTAGGGTGAGGAAATTAGGCTCAGAGAAGTTGAGAAACTTGCCCAAATTCAGCTAGTGTGACAAAGCCAGTTTGCCCCTGAACTCTATACTCTTCTTCTTTTCATTGTAAAAAAAAAAATAGTTTCCATCTCAAATGTTGGTGTTCCAAATAGGATTGAAGCTTTGTGTTTAAATAAGTTCATTTCAACTTCACTTTTCATCTCCAATTTATCAGTTTCTCCAACTTTCATAGCTGCTCATAAGACTGGTAAGAAATCCACTTTGAAAAGTACATTAAACCTTTGGGAATGTTTTAGCAAATAATTGCAAAGGTCACAGATAGCTGACTCTTTAGGCTAATGCTTTCTGTTAGAATTACATTTATATAAAATATTACTATGGATTATATAGAGACACAGCCTGTCATAGCCAAAAGAGCAGCACATTCTAAGATATATCCCCAGTAGTCATTCTATAGAAAATATTTCCCAGCTACTTTGTCTGCTGTGGCTGGAAGATAGAGGTTTGCACATAACCCACCAGCCAGTACATGTTCAGTTTCAGGTGTCTGATTGAATTATAATCGGTGCGAATTCTATCAGTCCTGTCGTAGAGATAAACTCTTGTTTGGTACCAGCTCTTTGTGGAAATACAACTGCTTCTGATAATGGCCAAGTAATTCTCCCTTATCAACTGCTTAGGGCCTGATCCGGAAATCAAAAAAGAGAGCTCTTTCAATAAAGATTCCCATCTCTGGGAAACAAGGCGAGCTCAGACACACGGCACTGCCGGCTCATTCTCTGCTCTCGCTCGGGGATGAGAGGCTCACCATGCTGCTGCAGGCCAATAAGACACTGGGAGTGAGTAGGAAAGTCAGTCTAGTAAACACAACTTCTGATTTCTGTAACATTAGAAAGTGAAATCACCTGTGATTGGTTGTCTCTTCTGTTAACCACCAGGGCTAGAATATGTCGTAAAAGGAAATAAATTTCTGATTAGCTTTACAAATGCAGTGTGGTAGAGTAAAATAGATTATTGAAATGACTCGATAAGTCATTCATTAGATTCTAGCAGTGTTGGCTTCCAAAGCTAAGAGTTAAGATATTAGACTATATGCATTTTAGGGACAAACTTTCTAGTAGGTGGCTAGAACCCTGCCTGGAATCTAGGACCTGGATTCAAACCTGACATTTAGGTCTCTGGCATTTATTTCCTTCCTTATAAAAATGATAACTTTGGGCCTGGCTGATGTTACTCAGTGGTTGAGTGTCAACCCCTGAACCAAGAGCTCACAGTTCAATTCCTGGTCAGGGCACATGCCCAGATTGCAGGCTCGATCCCCAGTAGGGGGTGTGCAGGAAGCAGCTGATCGATGATTCTTATCATGGGTGTGTCTATCTTTCTCTCCCTCTCCCTTCCTCTCTCTAAAATCAATAAAAACATATTTTTTTTAAAAAGTGAAAACTTTGGACTAGATCTGAGTTTTTAAACTGGCAACCTGGAGGCTAAATGCTGTCCAGGTAAATATTTTTAGCTTGGTTCACATAAGGTGATGTTTGTGTAATTATGCCAACATTAGGGGGAAAATGAGCAGTTTCACACAAAAGTCTCTATTCCTTGAAAAGATCTTAAAAAATCAAATGATCTTTTTTAAAAAATTAAAACTATTGGGCATAAGATTCCCAATAGCAGCAGTGTGGTGAAGCCATTTGGCAGTTGTGCAGAGGGCACGTGCCCACTCTAGTTCACACCATCACTCCCTGTTGTCTGGCATGCATACTCAACTTCATGCATTTGCATTACTCATCCATGCCCTGTACAAGGTCGGATGGGAATGAGATACTGAAATGAAATAAGACATGATGTCATTCAACCACCAATGAGAGGAACTTTCTGGAATACGCAGTGATGTTGGTCCCAGCCCCCAGACCTAAGTTTGTAATAGTTTGCATTACATTGCTGTAGCACCTTGGCTTGGCAAAAATCATGTCCACCAACGTTTTTGTTGTTTTAAGATTTAAATGTAAAGTGTTGCAGATATGACAATTAAAAATTCAACCACCTGTCGCTGAGTCTTTTGAACAGCTAATTAAAATTTCTCTTTTCTATGCATCAGAAAGGAGGCTTTCATCTGGGCAAGGGGTAAGGGGCCGTTGTTTTAATCAGTACCTGTCTCTTTTTAATGAAACATGCCTTTCCTTCATGTGTAAAAGCTAGGTCACGTGCCTGGAGAAGTGATTGAATCTTACTATTGGTGAGCAAACATTTTAGAAGGCTGAACTTGGTAAATATAGGATTTCCTAAATAACAGAAGGTTGAGTATAAACGATCTCCCAGACTCAGAGCTGCCCCACTGTATGACTGGTAGAGACAAACTGTTAGTTAGATATAAACACAGAGATAGAGCTATGCTTAATTTAATACTTTGCCACTGGGCTTGAGTTCAGCTTTTATAGAGTCATTTTTTATGAATTGATGGGTGATTCTGTGACAAGAATGTGAAAATGATTTCTTCTTTTATCCTAATGAATTTCATTTGAACTGTACTTAAACTGCTTTTCACCTAAAAGAAAGACCTTGTGGATATCCAAAGTTATTCTGCTAATAGTCTGTACAACCCTCTTCCTTTTCTAGATTAATTTTGAGCCCGAGTCCATGGCCTTATTTACTATATTGTGCTTCTTAAAATCCTCAACAACCAAATTGCTTAGTCCTAAGTCCTCTAAGGCCAGCATGTTTTCCCTTTTTCTATTTTTAACTCATCTGAAAACTTGCTCCCTCATTCCCACCTCAAATTCTTCTATTTGAGTTTAACACCTTGTTAGGCCAAGTTGTAAATTTCTTACAATCTCTGGTTAGTTTCTGTGATTGAGTTGGTGGCCCAGATGGACATATAGTGATTTTTGCCTAACAGGAAAATTCTCTAGAATATCTTGCACGCCTACTGACAAATGTAGCACCAAATACCAAACACATGAAATAGCGAACTTCCCTCATTCCTTGAATGCTGCCATGCTGACTCTGAGATGGATATCTCCTTAGACATGGGTGTCTCGAAAGCATTTCTAGGGACCTGTGCTTTGGGCTGCCTTCTAGTTGCTAAAAGAACCAGTTGGCTATTCAAAATGCCATTGTCATTCTCAAGATACAAATTTGTTCATTATCCAGAACATTTTATTGACCAAGTTTGGGACTTCATATCCCTGGGACTCTTTTTTTTTTTTTTTTAAATCTTTGGAAGACTTAGAATTTGTAGTTTAAGCTTACTCTTTTCAAGTCTAAAAATATAATCCAGGAGCCAAAGGAGTTTCGGTTGTTCCACACCCTGCCCCGCCCCAAGGCATGCTGGTTTAAAAATGAACGCAAAAAGCTGTTTAGGTTGCTTTTCCAAATTTGAAAATACCAACAGTGTTACTTTATGTTTATATTAGTTGATTGAAATGATAAATGTATACCTACCAATTTAGGTATTTTTTATATGCATATTTTATGTTGTTAGAACTAAACTACCTTTAGTGAATGAAGCTCATTGTTTAACAAAGCACTGAGTTTGGGTTTTGTTTACACCTTCATAAATCATGCACATGAGCTCTGTGGCTATTTCCAGCCACACATAATAAAAATATCCTATGCCTTGCTGATGTTTCTGGACCTCCAAGGTCAATAGGCTGATCCTTTGCAGAGTTGTGAATTCTTGGAAGTTTATCTTTCCTATCCTTTACTCAAGCTGCCTCTTCAATGTCTTCGTGCAAACTTCTCTAATTTTAGGCAGACCCTCATCTTCCTGCTCCCTCCTCTTCCTCATCTCTGCCTCCTCCCCTCCTTTTATTATGAAAGAGAAGGGGTCTGTTAGCAGTCATTTATTCCCCTGGTGACATTTGGGTGGAATGGGTTCCTGTCAAGGTAATTCTGGGCTAGTGCCTGCAGTTTTAAAATAGCTTAAAGCTTTATTTCTTCAAGTGAGTGAATACCAGAGGGACCCTAGAAATCATCCAAAGCCTCTCAGGCTGGGTGAGGAGGTGAGCTCAGGGGCTCAGACAGTCCTTCTGAAACTCCTTCTGGGATCAGCTAAGGCCAAAGAACCTTTCCTTAAATATTGTCTGGGAGGGGAAAAGCACAGGAAGGCACAGTAAACACCCTTCTCCTCACAACCCCTAAAAGAAAACATCTTGCTCCTCAAAAATATAAGATAACTGACAAAAATATGTGAAAAGCAGCCATACAAATGGTGAAATCTATGTTAAAACTGTATTTTTTAAATAACCATTTTAATTTAGATAGAAATAACTACCCATGCCCAATAATTCAAGCAATGATTTCCCTATTAATTGAGTTGCACTACACTATGCTGCTGTTTTAAATGCCTCCCCCATCTCACTATTCCAGGCCCAAACCTACCCCCCATCATCCCTGAACACAGTTCTGTCCTTACCTGCAACTTAACCTTCTTTCTCTCTTCCCAAGTGACACACATGTGTATTTCATTTTCTGACCCAGTAATGTAGGTGGTGTGGAGTGAGGATTTTAAGATCCCACCACCACTGTCTCCCAAGCTTCTAAATAAAAAGATCCAGCCTGGCTATGGTGGCTCAGTGGTTGAGCATTGACCCATGAGCCAGCAGGTCACGGTTCGATTCCCAGAGCTTCTTACACTGGGAGAGGAGGCAGCCAATCAATGATTCTCTCTCATCTTTGATGTTTCTATCTCTCCCTCTCCCTTTCTCTCTAAAATCAATAAAAATATATAATTTTTTAAAAAGACCCAATGTCCTGGAATGGATCACAGTGTCTTCTTGCTGTGATGCACAAGCTTGAAAAACGACAGGTGTCCTTGTACTCTTTTGTTAACAGAGGCTTTGTAAACACGGATCCAATACCCTTTATAAGTCCTTTCAGCCATTTCTTCACCATCCAAGGGAAGTGGATCTTGGGAAGCTATCAATGCTATCTTCTAATTTGGAAAATCTTAAATACATACAAATGTCAAAAAAGGTAGAAAAAATGATAAATATAATTTAAGATCTCTGGTTGCTAGGAAATTTATATTCATAGACACAACTAATGTTCACATCAAACCATTGAGGTTGATGCTTTTATGTTGTGTTTTATAGTCATGGTGGCGGGGTGCTGAGCCCAGGTTGGTTAGAGAGCTTGCCCAAGGTTAGTAGCTGTACTTGAAAGAGCACCATGCTTTCAGCCCTGCTCTAGTTATTTAATGAGTATACAGATAAGGCTGCAGACCATACCTAAACTTTATTTCCAAATAAATCATGAAAAGGAAATTGAGGAGAAGGAGAATTAATGAAACAACAGGTGAACATCACTTAGCCCAGTACCTAGCACATGGTATATTCTCAGCAAATGTAAGCAAGTATTGTTACTTCAGGGTCAACTGTTTGAGAACTTTCTTTCAGGAAGAATATTAATGATCTATTATTTCTTGCTTGTGACATATGAAGTTATTGACTTACCACTGCTGGGCTTGGCATGTTGAGTCCCGTGTCTCTTTATTAATGTGCTGAGGTTACTTGTGGTGAGGTAGAGTCCCCGCTGTGTGGTGGCAGTAATTATCAGTGTTTCTGTGTGGCTATAGGAACCAATTGCTAGCAAATGCTGGTTTCTTTCTTTCTCTTTCTTTTTTTTTTTTTTTTTTAATCCCATTACATAATTTAACAATCATTTTTGTCCCATGGTGAGATGAAAAGAATTTAGCAGCCTTCAGCTGGAGCTGAATGGAGAAGCAAATTATAGAAATCACTGGCATTAATGCCTGGCGACAGCAGGATTGTTTCCTGTAGAATATTTAAAAGTATTTGGTCCAATCTAATTTTAAGGGACTGGAGTCACTGGCTTTCCCCTGCTTTCCTTGGGAACTGTAATTACATGGCCTAATAGAGCTCAGTGGTGGGACGTTTTCTCCAGCTGATACAGGAGCAATGGAGGTATCACGGGAGGTCTGGTCACTGTGTTTTCAAAATGGGATTTGGAAAAGAGGCACAAACATGTTTTGCTCACTTGAGAAAATATATTCTTTTCTTTCTACCCAAGGACTTTGCTTGGGTCCGTCTTGCTGCCATTATGCTACATAATGGGATTTCTAAAAACTTTGTGAAGAACCCTTAAAATACACAAAAGTATTTAGAACAGTATAATGTACACTCATGTGCCCAAAACTAACCCCAATAGCCATTCATCAGTGCCCAATCTTGCCCCATCTTCCTCCTTTCTACTATTATTTTGAAACAGATCTTCTCATTATGTCTTTTATAGAAAAATTCTGGTAAAATACGCACAGCATAAAATTCACATTTTAACCATCTTAAAATGTATAACTCGGTAGCATTAAGTAAACAATGTTGTGCAACCATCACCTCTATCTAGTTCCAGAACTTTTGTCATCACCAAGGAAACTGTACCCATTAAGTGGGAACTCCCTTTCTTCTCTCCCTCTAGTGACTGGCAACAACCACTAATCTGCATTCTGCCTCTATGGATTTGTTTATTCTAGACATTTCATATAAATGGATTTGTGCAATATATAGCCTGTTTTGGTCTTGCTTTATTTAATTAGCATAATGTTTTCAAGATTCATCTGTGTTGTGTCATGCATTAGAACTTCACTTGTTTTCATAACTGAATAATATTCTGTTGTATGAATATACCACATTTTGTTTACTCACCTGATGATGAACATTTTAGTATTTCTACCTTTGGTCTGTTGTGAATAGTGCTGCTTTGAATATTTTTGTTTGAACAGCTGTTTTCAATTCTTTTGGGTATTTATCTAAAAGTAGAGTTGCTAGATCATATGGTAATTCTATGTTTAATTTATTGAGAAATCATCAAACTGTGCTGTGACTGTATCATTTTACATTTCCTCCAACAGTGTATGAGGCTTATAGTTTCTCCAGATCTTTGCCATCACTTGTTATATTCTACTTTTTTTTTAATACAGCAATCCTAGTGTGAAGTGGTATGTCATTGTGGTTCTAACTTGCATTTTCCTAATAATTATCAATGTTGAACATCTTTTCATGTGATTGTTGGTCATTTATATATCTTCTTTGCAGAAATGTCTATTCAAGCCTTTTACCTGTTTAAAAATTGCATTGTTGCCTAGCTAGTGTGGATCAGTGTTTGAGTGTCAACCTGTGAACTAGGAGGTCACAGATTCCTGACCAGGGCAACCTGTGGTCTCTTTCCCCAGCGTGTGGCATGCAGGAGGCAGCTGATGGATGATTCTATCACATCATTGATGTTCCTATCTCTCTCTCCCTCTCCCTCTTCTCTGAAATCAATAAAAATATATTTTAAATATAATAATAAAATTGTGGTGTTTATGTTTTTATTGTTGAGTTGTAAGTTACTTATAGATCTGGATACTTGACCTTATTAGATATGATTTGCAAATATTTTTTATTCTGTAGGCTGTCTTTTCATTCTCTTGATAGTATCATTTGTTGCACAAAGTTTTTAATTTTGATGAAATCCAAAGTATCTATATTTTGTTTTGTTGTTTGTGTCTTTGATATCATCACTAAGAAACCATTGCCAAATCCAGAGTCATGAAGATTTTTTCCTATGTTCTCTCTAGGAGTTTTAGAGTATTAAATCTTATATTTAGGTATTTGATCTATTTTGAGATAATTTTTATGTGGTATGAGGTAGGGATTCAACATTATTCTCTTACATGTGTATATCCAATTGTCTTAGTATCGTTATAGAAGATACTGTCATCATATTGAATCATTTTATCTGTAGAATGTTTCTCTAAAAGTAAGAACTTTTTTACATAAACACAGTACCATTGTCACAAAATTATCAATCATATTTCTAATATCTAATCTGTAGATTGTCTAAAAAATTTAATAACTTTAAATAATTAGTATCTAAGTAAGTTGCACCCATTGGTATATCTTTTGAGATATTTTTAAATTTATAGATTTCTCCTCCATCCTTTTCTTTCCCTTCCTGCAATTTATTTGTTGAATAAATGGGTCATTTTCCCTGTGGAGTTTCCTATTCTAAGTTTTGATGATTGTGTCCCCAGGATGTAACATGTTGCTCAGTCCTCTGACTATCCTGTAAATTGCTAATTGGAACTAGAAGCTTCATCATATTCAGTTCTGGGGGGTTGTTTGTTTGTTTGGTTTGGTTTGGTTTTGGACAAAACTATTCTTCGGTGATATATTATTCTAATCAAAAGGCAAATCAGAGCTGGTTATTTCTTATTTTTTTATGTTAGCAGCCATTGATGGTCAGCTCTGAAATCCATTAGCTTATTAGAGTTTGTGTGATAGTGATGTTCTACTTGTTTCTTCATTTATTAGATGAAATACCTGATTTTTATGAAGAAAATCTTTATCTCTTTTATTATTTAACTAGAGGCCTGGTGCATGAAATTCATGCATTGATAGGCTTCCTAGGCCTGACCAGTGATCAGGGCCAATGTGCAGGGTGACTGGCAGTGCCATCAGGGGGGGTGGGGGGGCACTGGCACCTACCTTAGCTAGCCTGGGGCTTGCAGGCTGGAGGCAGCTTCTGCATTGAGCATCTGCCCCCTGGTGGTCAATGTGCATCTTAGCAACCAGTTGTTCTACTGGTCATTTGTGGTTCTGTTGATTTGCATATTAGGGTTTTATTATATAGGATTACCCAGTAGTAAAACTTGTACTAGAAAGGCAGTGTAGAATTCTTAATTTTTACCTCTTTATTTACCAGTCCTCAAAATTAGAAGTTGCTTCTTCATTTTCTTGAAACAGTGCCAGTTGTATTCTTTTCAAGGGGTGTCTTGATTAATGCCTTTAGTTAAGCATATTCAATGTGTTTTAAGATATTGAAGTTATTCTATTGATACTCAAATTATTCTATGTTTGGCCAGTGAGAACTTCTTCAAGTTGATTTCTGAGTTCTTTCTAATGTGATTATCTGGCCTTTGAGAGCTTCCTGGCTAGCATATATGAAAACTTTATAACTCCTATTGAATGTGGTCTACTGTGGCACTTCACAAATTTCCTTACAAAAGCTCTGAAGAACATGGAAATCCCTTCCCTGTGTGGAATCATAAGATGACATGTTAGAACAGGCATTGTTTCATGATTTTTGTGTGTGTGTGTGAGATTCAACTAGATATACAGAAAAAAAGGAAACATAATTTCTACCTGAAGATTTTGCAGCCTAGTAGGGTATCTTTTAGGACCTGGTGGCATGGTGCTGATGTTAGGAATGTACACTTGGACAAAGCTAAAATCATCAGTGTGATTTCATTATGACCCTATATGAGTTCTGTTTCTAGAGTCAGGTCAAAGATTGATTGGTAGTTTTTCTGAATTGTTACTATGTAATTACAAAATTATATAAGTACCCTCCAGGAGACTTTTTATTGAAGATTTTTTGAAAAAGAAAAAGTATGGAAATGGATATGTTTCTCTAATCCAAGAAAATAAATACAAAAGGAGATAGATTGTTTGTTTTTCTCTTCTAGTCTCTACTTATCTGTAAGAGAGGTGCTTATTTCCTGCCTATTTTACAAAGCTCCTGAGTGCTGTAATGAATTCATATTTATTGGGAAGTTGGAGCTTTTTGGATGAAAGGTGCTAAATTAGAGCTTATTGTTTATTGAATTTATTTGATGTGTCCAGCCTCCTGGGAACATTTGCTGAGTTTAATTAAAAACAGATAGTCCTCACTCTGACAGCTTACAATGCCATTTACAAACCAATAAAATAAATAGCATGCACTTGTATTGTCCTAATATGGGATTGCCTAGGACACCATAGCTCTTTTGGACGGGAGAATGACCCTACTTGTGTAGGAAGGATGGATTCAACTGCTAAATAAACACAAATATTCTCAACAACCTCTGAACCGCCTACTTGCCCTCATTTTATAAAATACATAGAATATGAAGATTTTTCTCAATTTGAAGCTTGTAATTTTCATATTATAGAACTAAAAATAACCTTTCCTTCCTATCATTTGGGGAGTGAATGAAGACAAATGTTTACGTTTCATATATTGTTTTATGATCACTTTTCCTTTGCAGGAAAGATGAGGAATATTGTATGCTTTCATAACTCAGGCCAGTGGAAGCTGAGAACTGTAATTGTAATAATGACATGTGTGCTTCCTTTGCCAGTTGGTGATGGAGTTTTGTGGAGCTGGCTCTGTCACTGATCTGATCAAGAACACGAAAGGTAACACCTTGAAGGAGGAGTGGATTGCATACATCTGCAGGGAGATCTTACGAGTAAGTAGCAATACAGGATATCGTGGGAGGTGTTGAGCTTTGTACTAACCTTCCACTGAAATGTATAAGCGTATTGGAAGCCTCTAAAAGCTTTATTCTAACAGTGATAATAGCAATGGTAGTTTCTTGTGGTCTGCTCTAGTAGAAGTGAGTACCGTTCTGAATGGGCAATATGCTCTCTCATTTGAGTTAGCATTGGGTGAGTTCTTTTAACAAGGTATTCATTTCCAGTGGTGTTTCCAATTGGAAATCTGATTTTAGGTCATATAGATGGTGTCCCACTTAGGAAATGGATTGTTTTAGAGATATTTTGATTACTCATTGGAATTTTCTATTTGTGGAAGTTTATAACTAATTTAAGGATTGTGTGACTTTAGCCATTTCAGTACATACATAGAACCTAGTTTACCAGATTTTACCCTTTTAAATAAAATTATCTTAGTGTTAATTACTTAAATTAATGAAAATAACTGGACAAGACTATGCCTATTTGCCCAGTTTTTGCCCACAATCAGGCAGTCTGAGCAATATTGTCATATTTGCCGAGATCAATTAAGGAGAAGAAGGTAGTTCATCCTTCAGATTAGTTTAATTATCTTTTGCTACTAATATGGGGGCTATTACATGTCCACTGAGTATTCTTACCAGATCTGCTTGGCAATCATGATCTATTTATAACCTCTGCCTTATTAATTTAAGGAAACAAAAGTTAAAAATGTTTTTACATGTGTCCAAGATACACCTTTGAAAGACAGATTATGTGTTGTGAATGGATGCACAAATGGATAGATAGATGGATGGAAGTTAAGAAGGATGAAGGGCATTAAAATAATGTTTATTGATTAAATTCAAACCACATTAGGCAAAAGAAAATATGAAATATTTTAAATGACTACATTTACAATGGCATAAAAATCAAATATTTAGAAATAAATTATAGAAAGATGTGAACAACTTCTACATTGTAAACTACAAAATATTATTGAAATAAATTAAAGAAGACCTTAATAAATAGAGGTATATACTATTTCAAAGATTAGGATGCTCAGTATTCTAAAAATATTACTTCTCCCCAATTTGATCCATGACTTCACTAAACTCCTTACCAAAATCATTTTAGGTATATCTATGCTTATTGACAAACTGATTTTTTAAATGTTATATGAAAATGCAAAGGGCTAAGAATACTCAAGGCAGTCTTGAGAAGAACAAAGCTGGATGATGTGCTAGTTTGTTGCTAGTTATTGCAACTTAAAAAGCTGCTAAGTAATTAGAACAGAGTAGTGTTGTCACAAGAATAGACAAATGGCCAAGGAAACAGAATCAAGAGCCCAGGGACATACCTGCTTCACAGCTCACCTGAGTTATGACAAAGGAATTGCTTCAGTGCCTGGGGAAGGGTGCCCTTATCAGTCAGTAAGGTCAATTGAATATCCATGTGAGAACATGAAGTTGACACCTACTTATTCCATATTAAAAAATTAATTTGAGCTGGATTATAAACATAAATGTAAATGACATATAAAAAATAAAGCTCCTAAGAGAAAATATAGGATAATACCACCATAGCTTTGCAATAGAAAAAAAATATTTCTCAAACAGAATGCAAAACAAAATTTGAGCAGAAACAAGAAGGTACAGCTGCTGATCTTCAAATCTGACATTTATCTCCAAGTATTGATGTGCCATCATGTAAACTTAATTTGAATTTCTGACTTAACATTTTACTCATTCAGAA
Organism: Antrozous pallidus; assembly: GCA_027563665.1. Classification (NCBI taxonomy): domain Eukaryota; kingdom Metazoa; phylum Chordata; class Mammalia; order Chiroptera; family Vespertilionidae; genus Antrozous; species Antrozous pallidus. The sequence continues at coordinate 33,010,759 of CM050514.1, read as the reverse complement.
AAAACATCATGAATGGTTTTAATCATCCAGACCACCTAGTGGGTACCAAGCGTCTATTGGGTCTTTAGGGTGGGTTCTGCATAAACTTTTTGCTGTGCTGGGTAACCCTATAGGGGCTCAGTCATGTGATCTTCAGGGTTCTAAAAGCAGAAGAGAGGTTTCATCCCATGAGTATCTCTCAATACCTAGTTTAAAAATGCTTGAAAACCACTGTTTTCTTCCATCTTCCAATGCAATCATTCCTCTAAATGATCCTGGCATTTGAGATAAGGTGACTCATTGGAAGGAACATCCTATCTAATAAAGGAGTAATATGCAATTGACTGTACCTTCTCTAACTCAAGTCACACATATCACAAGCCACACCCATAGGCCACACCCACAAGCCAATCAGAGCAAGTATGCAAATTAACTCAACCAAGATGGCAGTCGATTTGCATATCTGTGCACAGAAGATGGGGTAGAAGGATGCCAAGCACTGCAGGAGGGAGCAAAGTTGCGGAGAAGTAAGCGGAGGTGGGGGGGGAAGGTGGAGTGAGTGAGGGAGCAAGGCAGAGGAGACAAGAGGAAGAGAGTCAGCAGAGAACGAAGCGAGGCAGCAGAGAAGGGAAGGAGCTTTACTCAGGCCACAGGAAGCTCTATTACAGGAATTTTCCTGCAATGGGTCTCTAGTTTGATCATAAGGAGTTTCAGAGATGACCCTCCTTGCATCATATGAACCTTTGACTCACTTATATGCTCTGGTACCTGCTTTCACCACATTGGTGATGAAGCAGTAAATGGAATTTGAATGATTCATGGGGTGTTAATATGCTACTGAAAACATACATTTTAATCTGCTTGATGCCTACCTTGAGCCAAACTAACTCGATATGAAAGGTAATTTTTAAAGGCCCAAACCACTGCAACTGTCCTGTTGTATGGTTTATATTTACTGATATTCCTAAACATACACATGGACCTTTTTGATTACCCATATTCTCATGCTGAATTTTTTCAACAAGGGAATTTAGACACTTAGTGTGTTGTTGTTTTTTTTCTTTTCATGTCAACTTCATCTTTCACATCATGATTTTGTTGTTATGGAGAAAAAAATAAAAGTACAGAAAATCATAACTAATAAAATGGCAATAGTTAGGTATATAATACTTTGAATTATCAATTGTTAGCATAACAAAATTTGCTTCAAGATTCCAATTTTAGAATCTTTTAGATTATATTTTTTATGAAAAAAACATGTGACTTAGAGCATATCTGTAGGTTTTAGAACTAACACCCCAAAGAAGCCAAAATCAGAGTAATTCATGGACACCTGGAATATGATCAGTTTTAGATGTCACTGAATAATAATTTCATATAATGAACACAAAAGTCACACATATCATAAAGCACTCAAGATGACAGTGGTAAATACCAACAAAGGAAATGAAATTGTTGCTTTCCTTTTTACTGTGAGCCATGTTGGCTAAAGCCAATGGGAAACGTCTTGGCTATTCTGAGAAATATTTTATTGTGCTTAATTAAATCTGTGTAATAGGAAGTAACTTTTAAATTCCAATATTGCCCCCCAAAAGTAGAGGAGTCAGTTGAATCAGTTTAGTTTTTTGTATGTAGACTTTATAGGTGTTTCCGTCACAAACTAGCAAAGACAGGCAGTCCTCACTTTCCATGGTACTATTAGCTGAACTCACGCATGCTCAACCACATCATTTCTTAGTTGGTTCCTGAGGTCAAAGCAGGTATGAAAGCATTTGCTTTAGCACAGTACCATGCATAGCAAGGGCCACTTCTTTTTTTAAAATATATTTTTTTTTGCAGTATACCTTAGATTTAATAGTAGTACATATGTTTTCCTTTTTTAAGGGCCACTTATATAGTTCAGTTTATATTGACCCATTGCCTATGGCTTAGTACAGCACTGTGAGCACATGAAAGATATGAGTATAAGAATGAAAGTATCTCTGGATGAGTCTACTACTCTTTTGGATCATTAATGTCTGAAATAGTTTATTTACATTTTGGCTTATGTTCCTCTTAATCCTTTTCAACTCTCCGTCACTCCAGGGGCTGAGTCACCTGCACCAGCATAAAGTGATTCATCGAGATATTAAAGGGCAAAATGTCTTGCTGACTGAAAATGCAGAAGTTAAACTAGGTAAGAACAGAATCCAGGAGCCTAGGAATTGCAGGAATTGATAAGGTTATTTCAACCGCTGGCTTTTTTGGTGTTTTGTTCGTTTGTTTTTTGTAATGAATGTAAATTTGTCACTGTGGATTTGGAGGTCATTGTGCTAAGAATGGGGAGGAAAATGTTTCTTTGTTTATTTCAAAAACATTTTCTAAAAGCACTTTGAGGAGTGAATTGGTCTGTGCTAAACAGAACCATATGTTTAATTAATGTATAGAAATAATTGATTTTTTTAAAGCAAAGACCCTTTAAATGAGAAGTGAGTGACCTTGAAATGTTTTCCTATATCTTACTGTTTGTTTACATTATTGCTATAACAGAACAACGGTGACCCATTTTTTATAAAAAATATCCACAGTTAGACATATATAGAATAATGAATTCCTGCTGTATTCCCATATGTTTTAGGTTAAATTTATAATGATTTCATTATTACCTGTGCAGAATGGATGCCCAATATTCTACTTGGCATGCATACCAATCATCCCATTTCTATCTACCAGAGTTGTCCGTGAGGGAATTCTTTTCTCTGTCCTTTAGAGCCCTTCCCATAACAAATCCAAGATTGTCCAGATATGGCTATCTAAACTATAAACAAACAGAATCTCCACATGCATTTTTCAGTTTGATGTCTTTGAGTAAAAATATAAATTGACAGATATTTCATAGGCTACACAATTTGTCTCCTAGAAAAGAATCGCTATTAGTATAATTGGTTATTTTCAGAGATTTAAATATCGCCCATGTTTATATACCAAACATTTGTTCTTACCTTTTTTGGTTATAATATATAAGTTTCATACTTAGCACTTAGAGCCAAGCTTTCATCTTATGAATAGTCCTTGTAAAACCAAAGCATACATTATATGGGGAATGCAGTTATATATATAGTGACTAGATAAGCTATTCTCAGAATATTTGCTCACCACTAATTAAGTTATTGCTGAGATACTATAATACCCCAGGCCCTGTGTATGGCACATTTACAAAGATTATCTCAGGTAAACATCATAGCAACTCTATGTAGATATCATCCTCATTTTTATGGATCAGGAAACAAGCTCAAAGAGGTTGATGTACTAGCCTTAAGTCGCATCACTAGTAAGTGGCTGAAATGGGGTGGGAACTACTTAGTCTGACTCCAGAAACTTAGTTCATAATCACTTTCTTTGAATCCCTTAAATATTACCCTTTATGGTGGCAGCCAAGTTTGCTTTTTATTTAATAGCTATTTTTGGTCCCTAGGAAGCCTTGTTATAAACACATATAACACTTCGTAATTTTGTTCTAGGTTCACTTCATCCATTTATACATGCAATTTAAAAATACACATTCACAATAGCAAAAAGGAAGAAGCAACCCACGTGTCCATTAACAAATGAATGGAAAAACAAAATGTGGCACCTGCGTACAATACAATATTATTCCGCTTTCAAAAGGAAGAACATTTCCCAGGAGCACCCCCACACCTTTCCCTTCCCATTTCCCTTCACTTCCCCCCTAAAAAAAGAAGAAAAAAAGGAAGGACAATTTGTCACATGCTGCAACATGGATTAATCTTGAAAACTGTTATGCTAAGTGACGTAAGCCAGTCACAAAAAGACAAATACTATATGATTCCACTTATATGAGGTACCTGTAGTAGTCAGATTCATAGAGAGAGCAAGTAGAATGGAGTTTACCAGAGGCTGGGAGGAGGAGAGAGAGACTAGTTATTGTTTAGTGGCTACAGAGTTTCAGCTGGGGAAAAGGAAAAAGTTCTGGAATTGAATGGTAGTGATGGTTGCACAACAGTGTGAATGTACTTAATGTCATGGAACTAGAACACTTTAAAATGATAACTTTTATGTTATGTATATCTTAACAAAAGTGAATATTCATGTTAGCATCATATAAAAACCGTAAACTTGATTCATTTTGCCTTCTCTTAAATAGTGGACTTTGGAGTCAGTGCCCAGCTGGATCGAACAGTGGGCAGGAGGAATACTTTCATCGGTACTCCCTACTGGATGGCACCGGAAGTTATTGCCTGTGACGAAAACCCGGATGCCACATATGATTTCAAGGTATGACTTCTTCACTATGTTTCAAAATGATGCCCAAAATATCACCCTTGAATCTTTTAGAGAGTTCTCACATGGCTTTATTTAATGCAAAGGGAGATCAAACAAACAAACAAACAAAAACCATAATTTGAATTTAAAATGATAAGACATTCTAGTGAGTATCTTTTTAACGAAGTCACCCATCATATCTGCTTGCCTATTTGTAAAAAAAAAAGTTTAAACCATTTTCTATATCTTCATGAATTTACTCTCACATCTAATTAGGGCACATATTTCTGTTTTGCTTATAGTTTAGATGTTTTGCAAAGTATATGTACAGATAATGTTTCATGTTAAAAGAAACCAAGATATGAATTTGTTGTCTTGGGTCATCTTTCTCTGGTTAAAAATAATCAGACATACTTATTCCACATTGCTTTAATTTTAATTATTGGAGTCTTGTTTGTTTGTTTTTTTCAGTAACAGGGAGAACCAAATGAGATGTTGATAGCTACTTTATGGCATTTCTGTAGCCTGTGGTGGTATTTCATAGAAATTTGATTTGTGCCTTGTAATTTATTAGTAAATTACAAGCAGTGTTTCAAAAGAGGGGTAAAAGTTTTCCCTTTCTCCAAGAACCCTCCTCTTTTCTATTCTGCTAGCCAGTGATAAAAAATAATTTGGGGTTCCTACTCCATTAATAGTTGCAATGTCAGGTAACATTGTTATCATGAATTATGCTTGAAAGTGGAGACATTAAAATTGGGGTCATATGGGATAGAGGCACTGTGGGGTTTTAGACTGTATAGTAGATCTTAGTTGCCACCATAAAGGGTAATATTTAAGGAGTTCAAAGAAAGTAATTTTGAACTAAGAATGCATAGTTTCCATCCCATTTCAGCCACTTCCTAGTGATGCGACTTAAGGCTGGTAGATCATCCTCTTTGAGTTTGTTTCCTGATCCATAAAATGAGGGTGATGATATCTATATAGAGTTGCTATGATGTTTATGTGAGATAATCTTTGTAAACATGCCATATACAGGGCCTGGTGAATAATAGTCTCTTAGTAATAACTTAATTAGTGGTGAGCAAATATTCTGAGACTATATTATCTAGTCACTACATATATAACTGTGTTCCCTCTATAATGTATGGTTTTATAAGGAATAAGGAATATTCATGAGATGAAAGTTTGGCTCTAAATGCTAAATATGTTCTGTCATCTTTGTGAAGATCTCAGGACAACCTTGGGCAAAACCTAGATTGGTTTCATGAAGCATGGACTTTTTGTCAAAGGACTATAATGATCACCTTGAAATACCCTCATCTTCCAGATGAGGAAACTGAGGCCGAGGCATTTGCAAGTGCACAGTCAGTGATCTTCTTGGAGTTGGGATTTGAACCCAGTGCTCTGTTCCAGAGTTCTTCCCAATATCCAGGGTGGAGCAAAAGTAGTTTTAGAATGTTTACATGGAAAATAATACAATAGTTAAGAAATAATAATACTAGAATAAACTCTGTGTTTTACGTACTCACAAGTGTGAGCCTACTTGTGCCCCACCCTGTATTACCCTGCTCCTGGAAGATGTTCTCCTCTATAAATCTCTAGTTTACCAACAAGACAGCCTCTGAAGAATATATGTGGAAAATTCCTTTTTTAAAGAACATTTTTAGTTCTCCAGATGTGGGGTTATTATTGAAAGCAGGTCAGAAAGATGCAAACATTGCAGTGTTTTGGGGACCCAGTGTCCCTGAGCATTGACAAAATTATTGGCCTCTTTGGAGAAACACAAGCTCAAAGGTCTGAAAACAAAATAATCCCCTGGTGGTCAGTGCACATCATAGTGACCCGTGGTTCCACTGGTAGTTCCTCCATTTGGTCAATTTGCATATTAGGCTTTTATTATATAGGATTCTTTGAGTTGTCTAAGATATCTTTAAAGATTGCTATAATTTTTTCTGAAAACTACAATAATTCATTAAATATAGGCCTGTGTAGGAGAGTAGTCTGAAGAGCTCATGCTTTTTATTACAGCCTGGTTTTATCTGATCTCTCCTGGGCACCATAAGTGCTGCCTGAAAATAGCCCCTCTCGGAGGAGGAGCACCAGAATCTCATTGCCTGGTATGCTCACTTTCCCCCAGAGGCCCTCCTTTCTTGTTTTCAGAAATTCTGTCAAAACACTTCAAGCAAAAGGAAAGGTTTCATTTCCCTGTTAAGTGTGTGGGGCAATAATGAAAGCTTTCTCATTTCATAATAAGCATTCAAGAGATTTGAAATTAATAAAACTGCAATATTCCTAGGCTGTTTAAATTGCTACTTTTTCGATTTGAATTTCATTGGGTTGGATGAAATTTGTCAAGTAATTTATACCCCTATACTTACTGCTTTAACGCAACCACTCACTAAAGAAACTTCTTGGCAGCCAAAAGCCCCTTAGTAGGGAACTGGTTGAATAGACCAGCACATCTGTCCAGCGGAATATGATGGAGCCATTTAAGCAACAAGGCAGTGTCCGTATTGAAGCTGGGCAGATCTCTAGATAGCATGTTCAGTGCAAAGAGCAACTCACAGTATAGTACACATAATGGAGTCTTATCTTCCCCAGTCCATTGCTCTATGACAGTGGTCGGCAAATTTCAGCTCGTGAGCCACATGTGGTTTGCTGTTCTGTTGACTAATGAGTTTGCTGACCACTGCCCTATGACATGTGGGTGGAGAACTTAAAATGTTTATTTTATACTAGAGGCTTGGTGCACGAAATTCATGCACAGGGGGGTAGGCAGTCTGCACCCTCTACAATCTGGGATCCCGAGACCGCTGGCTACTAACTGCTTACTTGCCTACCTGCCTGATCACCCCTAACTCCCCCCTCCCCACCAGCCTGATCACCCCTAACTGCCTCTGCTGGCCTGATCACTCCTAACTGTCCCCTGTCAGTCTGGCCGCCCCCAACTGCCTCCCCCTGCCAGCCTCGTTGCCCCCAACTGCCCCTCCCCATTGGCCTGGTCTCCCCTAACTGCTCCCGCCACCGGCCTTATCACCCACAATTGCCCCCCCTCTGGCCTAGTCACCCCTCACTGCCCTCCCCCCCCTCCCCGCCAGCCTGGTCATCCCCAACTGATCCCCTGACAGCCTGGTCACCCCCCCCCCATGCAGCCTGCTGTTTGATCATTACTATGACAGTGCCCTGGACAATTTGCATATTCATCTATTATTAATATAGATCTTTCTCTACTGTCTCCCCCACACACACACACATTCACACAACTGGCCTTGCTTTTATTTGTTTATTTTTAAAATATTTTTTATTGATTTCAGAGAGAGAAAGGGAGAGGGAAAGAGATATAGAAACAACAATGATGAGATAGAATCATTGATTGGCTGCCTTTTGAATGTCCCACACTGGGGATCAAGCCCACAACCCGGGCATGTGTTCTGACAGGGAATTGAACCATAACCTCCTGGTTCATATATCAGTGTTCAACCACTGAGTTATTCTGGCCAGACTGGCCTTGCTTTTCTTTAAGTCAGTAAAATAAGAGATGTATAGTGTACCCAGCCAGCATCATTGCCACTTTATCTGACTCAGGTGTGCTGGTTGAACTGCCAGTCAAAGATAACTGGTCTTCAGGGTCTGTCTGCACCAGTATTTTTTAAATACCTACTATGTGCACAGCACACTGGTGTAGAAATGGGCACAGAGGAATTAAGTGACTTACTCAAGTCACCAAGCTAGGATGTCCAGCATGGTCTCTCTCTGCCTCTCAGGGCATGCTGGACTCTACCTGTGTCACACTGCCTCTTTTTGGTGTGCTTGGTTTGGCCATCTGAAAGTATTCTTTTCTGCACATGTTGGGCAGCCCAACCCCCATAGCCTGCTATCTTGTGCTCCAGTTGCCTGCATGCCAGATGCCCCCCCCCCCCCTGCCGGAAGTGTTGTGCTTGCCTCCACCTCCTCAGAGGCACTAGAATTTGTCTCTGTTTTGTTTGTAATGTGCACAAGACTGGACTATTAATCATGCTACAGAGCAGGCGGCACCGTACCTCTGAAATAATGAATTACCGAGCTCCTGCCAAAATGAGTCATACCATGGCCATGAAGGAAACTTATCTCTCCCGGACTCTCCTCATCTTGTTCCTCTCTCTTCCTTTTCTCGTCTCCTGTGGTCTGTCTTGCCAGTTGTAATTGGAGCATTTTCTCCCATATTTAAGTTCTGAAGTGTCTTAGAGACTTGCTAATGCATCCAAAGGCTTGAACAAGGCCCGTGAAGGACATTTATTGCTCTCTGGCATGGGCAGTTAAACATAGCTTACAAGCAGCTCTGGGTGTGTGTGTGTGTGTATGTATGTATATGTATGTATGTATATATATATATATATGGCAAGGAATATAAATGTTCTTTTTATAAAACAAGAGAACCCCAGAAAAAAAAAAGATCCTAATGATGCCATCAAATAAGGGCTTAAAGAAGAAGCCATTTCTGGCCTGGTCGTGTGACAGGATGCTCAGGAGTTGGGATGGTGTGATCTTTGGTTTGAAGGAGTTGATTGGGGGCTTGGGGAAAGCCACCTTCGAGGGGAACTGAGATGTTGTGAACTAAATAAAGGCAGCATCTCTTTTCACGGACCCTTTCTGCTTCCTATGGGATAAATCCAAGTTCACCTAACAACTGGACCCTCTCTCCATTTCCCTACTGTCAAAATGTGCTTCTTCAAATCATTGCTGTGTGCACATTATCAGTAAGGAATGCTTTCAGCTGTACTTACTTACATTTAAGAATTTTAAAGGCAGGCAGTTCAGAGTTGGTGTGGGCCTCATTGATGTCTGTAAAACCCAGGCTGCTACCTTTCTGTCCTGTCCTTTTTAGTTTGTTGACTTATTGCCACATGTTTGCAAGATGGATGTTGTAGCTCAAAGAGCATGCTTTTCTTCAAGGCATGAAGTGGGGAAGAATTGTCAAGACATTGGCTGTATTTGTCACTTATTTCAGGAAAAGCAAAAGCTTTCTCAGAAGCTCCCAGAAGAGTTTGCCTGTGTCTCATTGGCCACAACTATGTCACATTCTTAATTGTCATCCTTAGCTATAGGGAAGTCTGGACAACACATTTATCTTTCCTGCACTCATTAATGAAGGCTGCAAAGGAAATGGGGGTTGAAAATGTCTGTTGGGTTAGCCAACAAACAGTGTCTGCTACAACCAAATAGAGGGAAATTAGAGAAGGTTAAATTGAACAGGCAAAGGTAGTCTCACCTAATAGTAGAGGAGAAGAAAATTAATATTCTGGAAGTCACTGTGAGGCAGATTTTGGGCTAGGTAGTATGGACGTATAACATTCCACACGTGGGTGTTTTCTTAAAAAAAAAAAAAAGCTATGTCCATACAAAGACTTGTGATGGATGTACCAGCTTTATTTGTAACTAGAGGCCCAGTGCATGAAATCCATACACAGGTAGAGGCCCTAGTCCTGGCCAGCCATCAGGGCCAATTGAGCATGTCAGTTGCCAGCTGGGGCCTTCCTTCATTCTGCCCCACCCCCTGGTGGTCAGCACCCATCATAGTCAGCAGTAGAATTCCTGGTCTCTCGGTTGAACATTCTCCTTAGGGGACACTTTGCATATTAGCCTTTTATACATATAAATAGCTTGGAATGGAGACCCTCCAAATATCCACCTTGATATTTGCACCTCATTTCACAGTACCAAACCATTTGATTCCTTCTCCTCTTGATTATAGTGATGGTTTCACAGGAGTATACATATGTCAAACCTTGCAAATGATACACTTTAAACATGTGAAATTAATCATAAGCCAGTGTAGAAAACAAATAGAAGCGATTTTAAGCCAGAGACACATTTGAGCGATAAATTAATTTTTATTGAATTTATTGGGGTGACATTGGTTAATAAAATTAAATAGGTTTCAGGTGTACAGTTCTCTCTACATCATCTGTATATTGTAGTATAGCTCCACCACTCCAAGTAATGACAAATTAATTTTTAAAACAGTGAAAGGCATTGTCAATGAAAGTGAATGAGGCTCTGACCACTTTGAAGCTTCCCAGCTATAATAGGTTTGACCTAATGGTTTCCCCACGGGCAATTCTGAAGCAATTACCAGGTGTAACCAAATTCTCCTTTGGCAACTGCATTCATGCTTATGTCTGTGCTTCCTTCTCTTCCAGAGTGACTTGTGGTCCCTGGGAATCACTGCTATCGAGATGGCAGAAGGTGCTCCCCGTAAGTATCTACCTCTGGGTGAAATCGGTTGCTGTCCGCTCTGCAGGTACTGAAGCTTCTGTGCCAGGAGCCGAGGTAGCTTTACTTCTGCTACACCGAGCCCAGCATGGATTCTCGCTGTCGTATTTAGAAAGCAGTCATCTTAAATCAACCAGAATTCCATTCATTTCCGAGTAGTGTGAGAATCTTGAATTTATGAGGGTAAAGGAAAAAGAAAGGGGAGGCAAACTTTGGGGAAACTTATTTGTTTTACAGATTCAGTGTTCTTGAACTTTTCTTCACTTACCATAAAACTGGGACCAACCCACAAAGACTGTAAACTCTCACAAATATCAATACTGATTTCTAGTATATGCACTCCACAAACACTGATACCTGACTGCTTTCACTCCTATTAAAATACTGATGGTTAAATTTTTAGCTTCCCTACTTACTTCATGCAGAGTGGCCAGGATCTGGAATATTCCTTGAGATCTGGAATATGACACTGCAGAGAGCCTCTGCTGGGCCATGAGCAATGCCTCACAGATTCCCATGCAGCAGGCACAACTGACCACGGGCCTCACTGCTGCCATGTACTGAGGCTGTGCCTCCCAAGGGCCACTCCCCATCAGTGACGAGCATGGCAGGGATCTAAGGCAGACCCTTTGTAGGTAACTTTCACTCCTCAGTTTTATTCCTTGGTTTCCTTAGACTGTAGCACCCTTCTGCCTACTTTTCTCCCTCTCACCTTCAGCCAATCAGATTTGCACAGCAATCTGATGATTCCCTCAGCCTTCCCCGGCTCCCTCCCTATTTCCTTTGAGGCAGAAATTGCCCCCTCTCACTTTAATAACACCTTGGTGGCTGCTTCTCAGAGGCTCCTAGTTGCATGACAGGTTGTTATGTGCATGTGGTTCTTTTTACCTTCAAGTCATCACCCTAGAGTTGATAGGTTTATCTGTAGCTTCATTGACTTGGAGTCTTTGTTGACAACTTCCCCTCATCCACAATGCTAAAAGGCATTTATGAGTCATAAAAATAATATATTACAGTCTCAAAACCATATTGTCACTCTTGATAAGTAGTTGAAGGAGCTAAAAATAAGCTTCAACCCACAGAACTCTTTAGCTTTGGGGGAGAATATATTCTTATTCTAGCACAAAGGAAAAGATACTCCAGATGTTTGAAAAGTAAACTAGTGAAAAATTGTGCTTAAAATAAGAATGTTTGAGTGCTTTCACTATAAACGATAATGTCATGTTTACAAGTTGAGATTTTTTAAATAATTTTCCTGCCAGACTACGTTTGCCTTAATCCTGTGAGCTTCCTAGGACCCAGGAATGAAATGAAACATAAAAGCCATCATAAGCCCCAAAAAGCCATTCAGGATATTTGGAAATACAGAAGGAAAGGTGTCTGGTCTAGTGTTTTATATTCCAAAAATCTATGTAGATAACATTGTATTTGGATGAGCCTTCAGTGTATAAGAAAAGGACCAGGGATTATCAAAAATCCTTTGTTTTGATCCTTAAGATTTTAATCATTAAATAATTTCACCCTTGATGTTGTTTACTTTGAATCTTAGATGGTTACTTATAGTAGAGGAAAGGTTGTGGACCTTTAACTTTTAAATATAAAGTCAAAGTAGAAATGTTACTCTCTTTCTGAAACGTGTTGTGTTTTATGAGGCTTGTAGTTGGCCATCAGCTCTGCTAAGTGCTCACCAGATGGAGGCTTTGTGATCTCTTCCCTCTGCTCACTGGACATGCGAGCGCTCGGGAGCCATGTGGTGACATTGGCTGCACAGCCAGGATGAGCTTGGCGTGAGTGTGGCCTCCTGGTTGGAGCTGGCCCTGTTTGGTCTCTTGCAGCTCTCTGCGACATGCATCCGATGCGAGCCCTCTTCCTCATTCCCCGAAACCCTGCACCAAGGCTGAAGTCTAAGAAATGGTGAGTTTGGTCTTCAGTGTTTTATAGATCCGAGGGCAGGGCTTTCCTGTAATCATTTTTTTAGGGGGTTAACTCAAATACTTATGTCCTGCTGAGAGGATTAGACTATACACACTAAGACTTGGTGAGTGATTTACATATGGATCATTCATCTGAAAACACATGTTGAGTAGTAGCTCTCCCCTCCCCCTTATCCATGAATTTACTTTCTGAGGTTTCAGTTACCCATAGTCAAATGCTGTCCAAAATATTTTATTTCCCCAACCATGGACATCATCATGACTCCATGATCCATGATCACCCGGACCAGGTGATCCTCCATAGTCTAACGCTGCATCACAATGCCTAGTCATTCACACTACTTTATCTCATCACATAGGCATCGTGTCATCTGGCATCATCACAGGAAGAAAAGTGACTGCATTACAATAAAATATTTAAAAAGAAAGAGACACACAGTTGCATAACTTTCATTACAGTTACTGTAATTGTTCTATTTCATTTTTAGTTATTGTTATTAATCTCTTACTGTACCTAATTTGTAAGTTAAACTTTATTATAGGTATGATGTATGTATGGATGCATGTATAAGTAAGAACATGGTATATATAGTGTTCTGTACTAACCATAGTTTCAGGCATCTGCTGAAGGTCTCAGAATGCATCTCCATGGGAAAGGGGGTACTATTGATTTGCACAGCAGGTCTTTATCCCCACACCTTTAAGGTAAAAAAGCTTTTAGCTAAAATGGGTAGTTAAGCCCAGCCAGCGTGGCTCAGTGGTTGAGCATCGACCTATGAACCTGGAGGTCACACTTCGATTTCAGGTCAGAGTACATATTCAGGTTGCGGGTTCGATCCCCAGTGTGGGGCATGCAGGAGACAGCCCATCAATGATTCTCTCTCATCATTGATATGCCTGTCTTTCTCTCTCCCTCTCGTTTCCTCTTTGAAATCGATAAAAATATATTTAAAAATAAAAATTAAAAAATATATGTAAAATGATTAGTCAAACCCAAGTAATATCTCTTCTGGAAGTACAGCCCAGATAGGGTGATAGTTCGGAGAGTCCGCCTGTTAGATTAGCTGACTGTTGTTCTACATTTTAAGACAATAATTCTCCAAGTGCATACACACGCCTGGTGATATGTGAGATGATTTCATAGGTCTGTACAAGAATATTTATAATTTTGGGTTTTTCTATTGCTTTCTCTTATGACAGGTGATACCAGCTTCTTATTTGGGGTAGTAATATAACCTTGCCATTTAATAAACTTATTCACATAAAAAAAGTAACTTAAAGTAAAATACTAAGTGAATTCTAGTATGGGGGTATAAAGGTATGGTGCGAATTATCAGTAGTGAAGTTTGGGAAACAGAGTTTCACAGGTTGGACTTCTGACATGTGCTTATATGAGGGTCTTTGTGCTTTATTAGTCTGTAAAATGCATCAAAAATGCATCACTCCCTCTGTTACCCCTGAGGCTATGGTATCCGCCCTGTTGTGGTGTTTCCTTGGACTTCTGATTCCCCTTGCACAGGGGTCAATTCCTGGACCACCTATGACATCCTTTCCTTTTCTGGGCAGTTAGACCATGAGGGACAGACTTTCTGCCCCTCTCATGCCAATTCATGATCAGGCCCTTGCCTGGAGCCCCTCCTGTTTCTCACCCACCCACAGTTTCACCCTTCACTATTCAGAGAGCAGTCTTGATCAATACCAATCACCCAGAAATGGCACCCCCCCTGGGGGGAGCAGAGACAGGCACACTGCACCAAGGAAGGGAAGGAGGCTGCCAGAAGGGCTGGCAGCCCTGGAGTTGCCAAGGCTGCAGGAAGAGAGAGGGAGAGTTGCTATTGGTAACGAGGAGGCAGAGCATTCTCCGCTCCTGCTTCTCTCTCCAAGGGTCACTGTGATGTGAGACCATTCTCTCCCCAGCAACAGCCTTCCATTGGGTCCCGGCACAGCATGTGATCGCTCGGTGCTCAGGCCCTGCTTCCTCCTTTCTCCCTGCAACAGACTCCCTGGGGGGGAGGAGGCAACTTAGTTCTGTCCCCTGGAAGCAGCAGTGGCACTACGGAGCCTTCTGCCAGGTTTCTGCTTGTCCTTCACACCCAGCCTGCTGTATACAGTAGGCTCTGCTCACCCTGTTCCCTCTTCTCTCCCTGACCTGCCACTGGACATCCGTTTCCAGCTTCCCACAGCCGACAAGTGGATTTTCTTTAAGCAGTTGCACACTATATTTCAGAAATATTAGCAAACATATCTACAGCCTTTATGTATGTTGATACATGTACTTACATGTAATAGGCACTGTTTTAAGTATTTTGTACAAATTAACTCATTTAGTTATCACAATAGTCTTTTGAGATAAGTACTTAATCTCCCTATTTGCAGCCAGGGAAACTGAGGCATAGAGAAGTTGTATAATTTGCCCAAAGCCACATAGTAAGTGATGGAACCCAAAGGAGAAAAAAAAAAAGGATTGTTCTGGGAAATACAAATTTTAAAGGTCAAATTGCATGTAGGGAGTCAGTCCTATGATTACCAGCATAGTTATAATGATCAATATAATAATCTTATATATTATGGTTATAATGATTAATATAATAATCTTTCAGGCATTTTTAAGTCTTTTAACACAATTTAATGTGTAAACAGGAAAAATTTAGTAGGATAAAGTGTTCAGCAACACTGGTATTATAAGAACTAGTGTCTCAGACTATAAGCACCAATCATTAACATTTATGTCTCCATGCCAACCCTTGGGAAATTACTATTACTAATCTTAGGCATTAAAAAAAAGAGACAGAACTAAATTACTGGCAGCAGAGATTCTAACAATAAAGTTATATAAGTGTACTTTAAATCCTTAAGACTAATCAGAAAATAGCCAGGTAGTGTTCAACATAGGTGGTGTTTTTAGTTTTAATTAAATGTGTAATTAAATATATTGACTCTTTGGTCACACTAACTTAAATAAGAGACGATGAAGCTTTCTTTGAAGACTTGTAAGTAAGCATTATGTTCTCTTCAAACACAGTCCCATTTGAAGAAGACAGGAGACACATTGCCAGCTTTGTGGTTCTGCATCTTGGCCCATCCCTTGGACCCAAAGTTGTCCTTTTGAATATCTCTTGAGGTTCTTTCCCACTGGGGGAGAGAGAGTCTGAAGAAGTGACCCTGAGATAAATTGATTCCATTAAACATCTTCACCACATTCTCATCCTGGAGATTTCTCTGAGCTTTTGAGGGGTCAGTACTGGGGAATGGCATGGACAGTCTATTTATTCTGGATATCTCATTTTTAAATTGGGTGTGATTTCTTTTATTTGTCATCCTCTAATTAATAGCTGATCACTTTATGAAAAACGAGCACTTCTAGTTGGAAGCAGGAAAGAGAACTGCCATTTACATTATTTGTGAATATTTAATAGCTTTCTATCTATTTTGTTTTCATCTTCCTAATATTGATTTTCTACCTAGAAAAGCACCATGTGGAGTTTGTTTATTTCTTTATGCAGGTTAACCTCAGTCTCTTCAGTTGATTCCTTAGGAGAGTCCATTAATTCATTATGGGGTGTTTGGGTTTTTTTTGTTTTTGTTTTTTTTTAACAAGGCCTCTCCTTAGGTGGTAATTACATTTGTGCCTCCACAGATTTACCTGGTGGATCTTAGAAAAATAGATAATAAAACAATATTTACTCTCCTACCCCCCGCTTCTGTCTCTCACGAACACAGATTTGAAGGTAGCCCTAGGACAGCTCTTGTCTGATAACCATTCATGCATGCATCATTTGTTTATCAAACATGTCAGAGCAAGTAGTGTGCTCATGATACAAATATGACCAAGCACATCCAAACACAGGATTGCCAGTGTGGAGGAAGCAGGTATGGGCTGGAGGACATACAGGGTGCATACATAGGGTGTCCATCCTGTTACGTGACTTATAGTCCAATCCTGATTCATCCCGATTTGACCCCAAGCATAGCAAGTTACCTTTACTTTTATAAAATGTTTTAAATGCTTGGGCATAGTTTAGACATTTAGAAAGGAAAAATATCAAAAATTCAGTACCTTAAAAACATGGGAAAAGGTGAGAAACTGCTTTGACCTGGGCAGGACTGAAATGGTGCGTATGCGGATGTCCTCTCACATGTGAATCTTGAAAAGCACGCTCACCATTATATTCTGTGTGGTGTCAAGGCCTTAAGTAAATCCAAAACACACACACACACACACACACACACACACACACACACACACACACACACACGGAGGGCTTACTTGGAAACTTGGGAAAGGGTTGCTCCTGGAATGCGCTCCTGCAAGACCACAGAGCTTCACAAGAGGGCGACAGAGAGCACAAAATGGATTCCCTCCAGCTCTGAACAGGGTGGGAATGGTGAGCAGGGTGACCAGGGTTCTGCCGAGGTCTCTGAGGATGACGTGCCATAGTAGCAATGCACCTTGGACAGGCATGCTGTAGAGTCATGAACTTAATTATTTATCATGCTGGAAATTCTTGAAACTTCCAGCCGGAACATGCATGCTCCACTCGTGAATCATAGCTAAAGTCCATTAATTTCGCCTGCTACCTTAATCATTGGTGTGGTATCTCTCACCAGTGCTCCCCTGCCCCTGTGTGCCTGTGGCAAAGGGTTTATCTTTAAGGAAATACCGCCTTCCTATAGGGAGATAATTTGCTTCTGGGTATGAACTTAGTCCCTTAAAGTTAAATTTCTAACTCCATGTTGATAACAAACACGTGCATACATCCTGATTTAGTTAATTGGAAAGCAGAGTTCAAAAGTGATTCTGAAATTACCAGTTAAAAATTTGCCAGATCAGGTTCACTATCCCATAGAAGAATCTTATTCATTTTTACAAAATGGACTCCTCTATCCAACCTTGGTTTTACTTTTTTCACATTGCATTTTCTGTCTCATTTAGATATCTCACCTCAGTGTCCCCTGACATACAGTGTGCTCACTCCCAACTGGAGTTTTTCACTAATTTTATACCTCCCTGAACTGTCCTTCCCTCAGAGTGATTTCCTCCTAATTCTTTTAAGACTCAGCTCTAGTTCTCTCATTCCCATAGAACTTCCAGGTATGATTTCCAAAGGGCTCTTTCTTCCTCTGACTCCTTTTGGTTTCCTGTGAGATATTATGTATGAATTGTGCAAAAAAAAAAATACTTTCACATATAATCACTGCCATAGTATGAATTGTGTGTTGATGATGATGATGATGCCTTTATACCCCATTGTACCTAATAAAGGGCTAGACCTACTTTGTGATGGTTCGATCTCTACATTGGCTGATTAGTCCTATTTTTCTTTTTCTAATTTTTTATTCTAGCATTTTAAAAAAAAGTTTGCCTTTCTTTGAATTTTCTTTTAACCTGTGGTTCATCTCTTTTGTCTGGCAGGTCAAAAAAATTCCAGTCATTTATTGAGAGCTGCTTGGTAAAGAATCACAGCCAGCGACCAGCAACAGAGCAACTGATGAAGCATCCATTTATACGAGACCAACCTAATGAACGACAGGTCCGCATTCAACTCAAGGACCATATCGATAGAACAAAGAAGAAGCGAGGCGAGAAAGGTTAGAAGCACATTAGTATTTTAGCAAGGGAAACAAAAGATGGAGTGAGTCCTGAGCTCTTGGTGTATTTGGAGGTGACTGTGGGGATTTCTAATGGGCCTGCATTTTTCTTTCGTTTGAGGGGCTGCCTCTGAAATCACAGCCTGTGGGCATCAATGGAGTGAGACTGCTGAATGGAATCTTTCATGAGAGAATAGAACAGAGAGAAATATCACCTTTTCCAGGCACTGAACAAAGAGTCATGTTGAGTGATACTATGAAGTGGTTTAATATGACAAGTGGTTTTCTTAATTCAAATGAATATTCATGTTTTTAAAATTAAAGGTCTACAGAAGACAGACAACCTAAAAAATCTAGTTGACATTTTTCGGTATTGGCAGTCTTCAACATTTAAAGAATTTGTGCACTGGGGTTCATTTCTAATTTAGTTATTTGGAAGTCAGAATAAATGTTCTTATCATCTCAGTGATATAAAAGAGATTGCCAAGCTTTTTTCTTTTGAAGCTGGAAGATCATTTAATGCAATTCCTTATTTATAGATTCAAAAACTTGTCTCTCATGACTCTGGCTATTATACCACACTGTTTTTTCATATTATTGGAAAGGACATTAGTCCAAATTTGAGGTCCTAGGACTGTTTGGATAGAGACTAAAAAATTCCTTAATTAGCATCCTGAACAATGTAAACATACATGTGGTCTGGGGCAGGTTTTATGACTTCTTGGGTTGGGAGGTAGGGAAGGTGGAGGTAGGGAATGAAAGGGAGAGGTGCAGAGGATAGACAGGTGAGTTCTCCCTGAGAGGGAAAAGGAGGGGAAAGCTAGCAGTGAAGTTGCAGTAAGGAGGCCGGCCATATAGACCTGACAAGGTGAGCACTGAGTGTGCAGGGAGTGGAGAATAGAGAGGAAGGCCAGGGATGGGGATGGGAGGAACTTGGTGATATGCTTTTCCTTGCCTCAATTCTCTCCACTTCTCTCCTTTGTTCTTCACAATCCGAAGGAGTAGTGGAAGGTGATGATGGGCAGCAAAGGATAGGGTTGCTCTCTTTCTATTTGGTTTTCCTTCTTCTTTGCCTCTGAAGTTAATATCTAATGTGGCAAGGTCTGAGCAGGGACCTAAGGGGTGGGGTACTGAGCAGTTTAGGAGTCAAGATTAGGCAGAGGTAAGATCAGCAGAGGGCTTTGAGAGGAGGAGAAATCCTCGTGAAGGTTCAAGAGAAGAGATCCTCTTGGTTGCCAGTCTGGAGACTCAGGAAATGTGTGATCAGGTTAGGTTCAGGAGCAGGAGGTTATGAGGCTCAGCCAAAAAGGAGGCCCACCTCCAGTTGTTTGTGATGGAGAAGGACAAGATGTCAATCAGAACCAAGGAGCTGGGGGCGGGGCAGCCCAAGCTGGATGAACTATGCATGAAAAGAAATAGGTGATAGTAAAAAAGGACTGATTTATTTCAACTGGTTTACTTATCAATAGTGGTCTTGGGCCACTCGGTGTAATCAAAATTTTAAAGGAAATATTTTAGGGTAGTATGTCAGACATGCAACCATTCAAGGCTACCTTCTCTAAAAAAGGAAATTTCTTTTACTTTGGGTACATAAAGTTAACTGCTCAGAATTTTGTTTTCAGACTCAAATTTTAAGTTCAAAATCTAGTCTACTCTTTGATAGTTATGTGAACTTCACCCAGTTTTCTAATCTTTAAAATAGAACTGGATTTATTATAATAGTGTTGTCTGGCATTGTTGCAAAGATTAAATGTGATAGTACATGTAAATCACTTCATACAATGCCTGGCACATAGACATACTCGATAAATACTGGCTATTCCTATTCAGATGATTCTTTATTGACCTATAATTTTTCAGAACCATCTAGGATTACTTTCTGAGAACTCTTTGCCTCTGACATGTAAGGATGAATAAAGTGTGTGCCTTGGGTTGTCTTCATATTTTGTTGATATGAACTAGAATGTGAGTCAGAACTCTCTATCCCATGAAAACAGACTATTTTTAATGCGTTCCTTCTTTGCAAAGTAGAAGAGAAGAGTTCTTGTAGTAGGTATACTCAACTCTCCTTCTATTATCATATATTTGACCCCTTTACCCTCTTCTACCTTCCCTGACTCCCCTTTCCCTTTGGTAACCACTATAGAATCTAACATTTTTAAATTTTATTTCATTTATTATTAGAGAGGGAGAGAGAGAGAGAGAGAGAGAGAGAGAGAGAGAGAGAGAGAGAGAAAGAAAGAGAGAGAGAGAGATCTATGTGAGAGAGAAACATCAATAGGTTGCCTTCTGTATGTGCCCCAACCAGTGATCAAACCCACAACCCAGACATGTGCCCTGACTGAGAATTGAACTGGCAACCTTTTGGTGCACAGAATGATGCTCAACTAACTGAGCCACTCCAGCCGGGTGAATCAACAATTTTAATGTTCACTGCTTTACGATATTTTTGCCTGATATTATTTTTTCCTTAAAATATGTTGACACATGCTAATTTAAGCCAACGTTGCTAATACAATCAAACCAGGTCCTGGAGAAGTATTACAATTAAGAAGCCTGATAAATGAAGGTTTTACCCTAGATAGTAAAAATAATCGGATTAATTGAATGCTTTTTTCCCCCCTTTATAATTACCTTTAATAGATAAATTTTCTGCATTTTACTTTGAATTCTGTTTATTGAAAGTTTGGAATATTAAACTTTTAATGTAGAATACTGAAACACTTTATGAAGGTCCTCTATGTAAGTAGCCTAAACACATAAAGCTAACTTGTGATTTTAGAAAATATGCTTGAAGTCACCACACTTTCTGCTTCATTTAATTACCCCTTTAATAGCTAAATAATATGGAAAGCAAACATATGTTCAAGTTGATGATGGAACTAGAGGCCCGGTGCACAAAAAATTCATGCACTGGGGGGGAGGGGAAGGATAGGGGGTCCCCTCGGCCCGGCCTGGGAGCCCTCAAGGAATGTCCAACTTACAGCTTAGGCCCACGACCACCACTGGGCTGGACAGCCATGAGCCAGCTTTTGGCTGAGTGGCACTCCCCCTGTGGAAGCTCACTGACGTACATTGAGTGTCTGCTCCCTGGTGGTCAGTGCAACTGGTTGTTCTGCTGTTAGGGTCAATTTGCATATTACCCTTTTATTATATAGGAGGATGCTATAGTCCTCAGCACGCCCATGGTGGTAACAAAACCAAATTGCTTTTTTAGTGCCTTTACAGGTACACAAATATTTTCCAAGTGGTAATTACTAACCCACAGCTATGAAAGGATAACAGTAATGTGACACTAACCTTCCTTGCTTAAAATCAAAAGCTACAAGCAGAAGAGTTCTCAGCATGGTTTATATAAGGAACAGCAAGCCTTATATATATCAGACCTGCTTGGCCTTTCTCATTCCATCTGCTTTTCTCACACCCAGACATCTCGCCACTCATGTCATTGTTTCCTGAATATGCCATGCACTGTAATACTGTCAGCCCCTGTCAGTTGGTTCTGTTTGCTTAGAATGCCCTTTTTTTTTTTTTTACCACTTTCAGCTACCACCTGTCTGGAAAAGGGCCACTGACCTTCCAAGGCCCACCTCATTTCCTCCTCAGAGATTTCATGTCCCGACCTAACCAGTTTAGCTCAGTGAATAGAGTGTCGGCCTGAGGACTAAAGGGTCCCAGGTTTGATTCCGGTCAAGGTCATCTACCTTGGTCATGGACACATCTCCAGTAGGGGGTTTGCAGGAGGCAGCTGATTGATGATTCTCTCTCATCGATGTTTCCAAATCTCTGTTCCTCTCCTTTCCTCTCTGTAAAAAAAATCAATAAAATATATTAACAACAACAGCAACAACAACAAAAGATTCCATGTCCCCGTTCTCCATCATGAGTGTATTGCTATTTTTGTGTACTTCTGTTTAGCATATAATATGTTGGAAAGAACACTAGTTTTAAAATTGGAAAAAGTTTGTATTGAATTCTTAATCCAAATCCCAGATTTATTAATGAGATAACATTGGTCATATTTCTTAACCTTTATAATCTCAATGTCTTCACTTGAAAAGTGGATATTATGTTAAAGGATTTGTTATGAGGAATAAATAGGAGAACATCAATAAAGTATCAAGTATGGTGTCTGGCATGGGAGATACCCAACAAAGATTAGTTCCCTTTCTTTATAATCACAAGGACTCTAATTACTTATTTATCCATCTTGCCCATTAAATTTTGATCTCCTACAAAGCAAAGACTCAGTCTTAATCATTATTGCATGTTAACTTGCTTAACATATTATTGAATTAAATGAATGTTCCCAAAGGGTCAATCAAAACACATTTAACTATATTTTTAATGGCACATATTGCCAAAAGTTTCTTTCTGGTATTTATACATGATATCAGAAGGCAATTTGTGAGTCCATTTAAGTCATATTAAAATTTCTACTTGAAAAATTATTAAAACTCAGAATAAGTTAACGGAGCCAATGAAAGATTCATTTAGGTGGTTCTATAGTGTGAGTCAACACAAACTGGAAGGTGATTTTTCAATTCCTTGTCTTCACCTTTGCATGAGCACTGGGCAGGTGGGACAGGCTTGGATGTGGTTAATTCCATGTACTTGGATGCGGCTAATGGGAACTATCAGAGCTCAAATTGGGGTGCCTGGAGCCTGTCCCAGCTCAGCATTAATGACAACTCTTTGGATCTCAGTTTATTTGTATATGAAATGAGGGGGTTGGGCTTCACAAGGCTGTAGTTTCCTTTTTATGCACTAACCTTCTGTGAGTTTCTGTTTAGATGAGACAGAATACGAGTACAGCGGAAGTGAGGAAGAAGAGGAGGAGAATGACTCGGGAGAGCCCAGGTAGGAGCGCAAGAGCCACGTCTTCTCATTTCCACATTCTGAATTGTGCTTGTGATTCATTTCCTATTGATTTATAGGTTCATTTTTTTTAAGAATCCCAGCATGATAGTCTTATTTAATTTATTGCCTACAAACATACTCATTCATTTGGGGAAATTTCCCTAGGCAGACTCATGAAAATGTGGAAATCAGCCTATTCTTTACCTTGTTCCCCAAGATTTATGGTCTCTATTCTAAGGCCTTGGTTCTTCACATCTGTAACGTGTAGAATGGGCAACAGGCGATCTCTGAGTGATACAGGACTAAAAGTACCTAAAACTACATCTTTCTGGAGACCTAAGTGGTATTTTTGGATGTGAGTCATTCAATTCATACCTTTGAGAAGCCCATTTGGGCAGCCACTCTTCTTGTCACAGGCCTCAGTATTTTCACCACAGTCTAATTCAAGAGGAAACAATTTCCAGAAAATCAAATTACACTCTAGAAGTGAACCCTAAATAGAGATTTTCATGCCCATTTCTGTTGTCATGTGTCAGACCCCCGAATCAAGTGCTGCTTAATTATTTATCATCTCTACATTTTGAATTTTACTTGACTTTGATTCCAACTTTCTTCTAGTCTGTGTTTATAAATAATTAATGCCAGTGTGCTCACGCTGTCAGGATCTCTCTTTCGTGAGAGAATTCAGCTGGCGGCAGTTCAGAGAGTCCAAGACACAGTCACACACATCATGGTGGGCACGCTGTTCATGTGAAGTGAGATTAACTGAGGAAAATGCACAAGTAGAAACATCACTGGGATATATGGGTCTTCATTCATTAGCCATCCGAGGAGGGAAACCCAGTGCTCCTGAAAAAGGAGCAGTTCTCATACTGTGGAGGCAGAACTTCTTGACCAAGGAAGAGGCCAGCTCATTCACTACTAGGATGAGCGGGTAGGTTCCTTTTTGGAGCTAACTCAGACCTACCAAGCTGGATTATTGCCAAAATACCCAGAACGAGGCAGGCAGGACTGAGTTTGCTGGGCCACCTGGTTTTTCTCTGTTTCACACCACAGGACTTCTCAAGGTCAAAGACTGAGAGATTAGTTCTTTCCTTCCAGCTGATACTTAACATTCTGACCACCTCTGGCTTAGCAGCATTGAGATGATGACTGTCAAGTTGTGACATGGCAAATGATCATTCTTGTCAAGCCAAGGACCAAATGCCCTGCTTTCAGAGAAGCTGTGCACTATTTTCCAAAGCTCTCCCAGGCAGCCGTTTCAGTCATTCTGATCACTCTCTAGAGATCTGAAAAAGCCCTTTTTAACTAATGCTTGCTAAACTGCATGTTAGCAGTCACTTAGTGAGCCAACCTAGCTATGCCTTGACATTTCTATAATTGTAACATGTCATTATATCACATTGAAGACTATGTTCCAAGTCCTGTTTTATGGACACATCTAATTAATAATCTTCATGAAATCCTGAAAAGTAGAAAGAGACAGTGATTATCTCATTTTAGAAATGAGGTAACAGTCCAAGGGTGGCAACCTGGTCACACACCAAGTTAATGATGGAGTCAGCAATACCGCTCGGATTACCTGACATTGATCTAGCCTCCTCATGTGCACGTGAGGGTCAAGAAACCCCCGTGCCTTTGCACAGAGCAGGTGGCCTGCACAGATAAGCATTGTCATTTGGGGTTTGCTTTAGAGTTCTACACAAAGGCTATGCATTTTAGAGGAGGACTGCTAGTAGAATCCAAGGACTGTCTCTGTCTGGAATGTTACAAATGAAGGCTTTTTATGTCATTTTCTGGCAGTATTCCATATAGCATGCTATCCAATCTCCAGAACAGAATGATCACCTCATCAGCTGCCATCAAAACAGCTCCTCCCACCAATATTCTCCATCCCAGTTGTTGTCACTACCATTGCCCAAGTGCCAAGACCAAACCTGCAAGTCATCCTTCAATCCACACCTTAGGTCCACCAATAGATTTCATGAACTCTGTCCCAAATGATTCTTCCAACTTCCATCCCCGCCATTCCTGCCCTGAAGTCTCCACCCCAGAGCCACTTCAGGAGCAACCCAGCTGTTGGCCTTGCTTGTCTTCCTACCCCCTGCAGACTGTAGTCCGTTCAACAGCCAAACAAATCAGATCATGTTACTCTCCTGCTTAACCTTTCCTGGTGTGGCTCTGCCCTCACTTCCCTGTTTCTCTGACCTCCTCTACCATGCTCCCTGTCATTCCTTCTGCTATGAGAAAGACCAGCTGAAGCTCAGCTACTTGAAGAGGCCACACCTGTCCCCACCACAGGCCTCTGTACAGCTGACCCTTAACATGGTTTTGAACTGCCCAGGCCCTTAGATGCATAAGGCTGACTGTGCATTGATATATACCATTTATACAGGGGTCTTGACCATCCTTGCATTTTGGTATCTTCAAGGGGATGGGAGGTCCTAGAACCAATCCCTGATGGATATTGAGTAATAACTAAGTTTTGGGGGAGTCCAAAGTTATACACAGATTTCCTGCTACACAAAGAAGTGGTGAGCATCCCTAACTCCCATGTTATTCAGGCCTCAGCGGTACTTGCTTTTTCTTTGCCTGAAGGATTCTTCCCTACCTCTTCCTATGGCTGACTCTTTATCATTTGAGTCTTAGCTCAACTGTCACCCTCTCGGAGAGGTCTTTCCTGGTCACCCCATCCAAAGCAGAACCCTAATCTTTACCCCAGCACCCTTGCCATTGTCACTTATAAACTATTACACTTTTATCTTCTGTAGAGCCAATCAATACTTAAAATTATGCTATTTGTAATTATTGGTCTGTCTGCCTATTTTTCAGTCTTTCCCACAAGAAGATAACTCTAGAGAAAAAATTTGATTATCTCCTACTGTATACACTAAAGCCTGCTATGTAGTTATTTCAAGTGAGAGCTGACAGAAAAATCAAAAGGGCTAGGTTTGTATGAACAAAAGGAGCCATTTTCTACCTGTCTGTTAGGCTGTTGTGCCCGTGACTTTGAGTTATACACATGCAGTTGGATGATGAATAGACATCAGTGCTTTTGGTATTCCTCTGCCTTCCTTGTTCTCTCTACCACATGCACAATCAAACACATATATGCACAAGCACCTGCCTAATGGCCATTTTTCAGGTGAGGTGGAATTGAGACTTGCAGTTCTTAAAGAGAATCTAGGATCAGTGAACTGGTTGAAGTCCCAGTTGCATGCACCCTCTGTGACCAGAACCAAACCACGGGGGTGTGTGTATGGGGGGGGGGGGGTGTTACAAGACAAGTCCTGAACCCTCTGACTTGGCAAACTTGGGTTCAAGTCCTGCTCTGTTGACCTTGACCTCGCACTTTCCCTCCATGGCTCATCACATCTTCACGTGAGCAGCCTGCCCTTTGCCTCCTGTGGTTTGGTACAGAAGTCAAGGAGGTGATGTGAGTGAGGGTGAACTCTACCCTCTAAGGAGAAGAGGCTTCCTCAGCTCCTGATTAATTTTTATTTTCTGGCTTTGTTCTTGCCTTTCTTAAATGTGAAAATAGACTGGTCTGGGACTCAAGGCTTGCATACACACTAAAGACTTTAGCAAGAGATCTTTGCCATGTCACAAGGGTGAGAGTGATGTGGCCCCTGGAATGTGACATCCCTCTCAGGAGGGTGACAGCATGTGTATGCAGTAGTGAACTGAAAGGGAGTCTGGACACTAGTCTCTTACTTTGACTCTGTTTCTTTTGGGGGTGAGTAATATACTTAATGGAGGACCTAAGAGCCTGTGCTTGAGTGAGTGGTTCCTTTAGATGGGCAATTTATTTGCCCTGATCTCTCGCAAGACCCACGGTAGCAGTTGCTCTTGCCCCATGGGGGATCCTAATTTCCCTGTCCTGCCCACAGCTCCATTCTGAACCTGCCAGGAGAGTCAACCCTGCGGCGGGACTTCCTGCGGCTACAGCTGGCCAACAAGGAGCGGTCGGAGGCCCTGCGGAGACAGCAGCTGGAGCAGCAGCAGCGGGAGAATGAGGAGCACAAGCGGCAGCTGCTGGCCGAGCGCCAGAAGCGCATAGAGGAGCAGAAGGAGCAGCGGAGGCGGCTGGAGGAGGTAAGCATGCCCCAGCTGCCTTTGCTCTCCACCTCTCTTGGCTGGCGTCACTCCCTGGGTATCCACTGTGGGCCCAGATCCCACCCTAAGGTTGTGCCTAGCCTGCTTGGAGTACACACCTTAAATGCCACAGAGGATGAGGCCGAATGTCCTAATAAGTAGCGGGCTCCCCTGGCTTGACATGGTGAAACCTTGATGTAGTCACTTCAGAAAGCTGGGATGCCCTCAACCCCTCAAGCCTAGCTCAGATATCACCTTCTTATCTGGCCAGTGTTGCTCAGTGGTTGAGCTCAACCTATGAACCAAGAGGTCACTGGTTTGATTCCAAGTCAGGGAATGTCCCCAGGTTATGGGCTCAATCCTCCGTAGAGGGCATGCAGAAGGCAGCCAATCAGTGATTCTCTCTCACCATCGATGTCTCTCTTTCTCCCTCTTCCTTCCTCTCTGAAATCAATAAAAATATATTTAAAAATAAAAGATGACCTTCTCATTAGGCTTCTTTGACCACCTTAAAAATCACACTCCTCTCTCTGGCACGTCCTTGTTTTCCCTGCTTTCTTATTTTTACATAGCTCCTATCACCTTTACACATCTCTGTATGTATTTTCATCTGTTGTCTCTCTCCACTGGGATTTAAGCCCCTGAGGACAGGGGATTTTGTTCCTTTTATCCCTGATATATCTTCAGTGCCCCAAACAGTGCCTAGCACACAGATGCCTCATAAACATTTGTGGACTGAATGAAGGAATGACGAATGAACAAGTCAGTGACTAAGAAGTAAAATACAGGTGTTAACTAGACCACAGTGAATAAGCAGGTAAGTGAACTGTCAAGTATGGAGAAGCAGGGCCTGCTTTTATTGACACTCCTTTATTATTCTTCTGCACCCTGGGGAAAGCATCTGCAAGGCCTTCCCAGACACCTTTGTGACCTGGGGCTTATCTTCCAGCTTGTGGGCGAGACTTGCCTTCACCTACAGGCATTGCTCTCATTTTTGTGGGGACCCATACCTCCGGCATGGCTGGTCCTGGCGAGGCTCTTTCCTTTGTGGTCTTACAGAACAGATGCTTATTAAAGCCTCCTTCCCAGAACCTTGCTCTGAGGCCTCCTTCGTGTGCCAGATACATCAAATACTCTAGACAATTAGGAAACTGACCGAGCAGGGGAAGTCAGGTGGCAGATGAAAGGTTCACTAACTGTGCCGTAATGGGGCAGGAATTTCACAGTTTTCCCAAACACTGTCAAGCTCCCTGTTAACAGTTTACAGCATTCACATGCACTGTACAGTGACCCTTGCAGTTAAAGTGGATGAATTGCAGGCAGAAGGAGCAGATTGGTTTTGAAATGGCTCATCCAGGGCCTCAGTTTCAGTTTGCAGTGAATCCCATAAACCTCATTAGGTCTCGGAAATATTAAAATGCAGACCAGCAGCAATACTATCCAACAGTTGCAATTACTAGTATTGAGTGACTTCTTTGTGTCAGGGGCTGGGTGGGGTACTTTGCTTATATCCAAGATCTTATCTCCTATCCTTATCTCTTTGCATTTATTCATCATTTCTCATGCAAAGTGCATATAATCTCCACTTAGCCAGAGGAAACTGTGCTTCAGGGAGGGGAAGTAATTAGTTCCATGTGGCAGGATAGGTAAGTGCAAAGCCAGGATTCACACCAGCTCTCCCTGATCTCATTGTTCACCGAGGGCCCTGAAATGGTAAAAGTACCTAAGTTTCAAAGCCTTGAACTGTGATCCTCAAAATCAGAACTTGTAGGCTTCTGCAGGTAGCAGTAGGCAAGTGAAGCTCTTTCCCATCTAAGTATATAAGTCTGTAACGTTGTCTGTGTGAAGAACGCTCAGCACGTTGCCCCGCCAGTGTGGCTCAGTGGTTGAGCGTCGACCTGTAAACCAGGAGGTCCTGGTTCCATTCCCAGTCAGGGCACATGCCAGGGTTGTGGACTCCATCCCCAGTGGGGAGCTTGCAGGAGGCAGCCAATAGATGAGTCTCTCACCATTGTTGTTTCTGTCTCTCTCTCCCTCTCATTTCCTCTCTGAAATCAATAAAAATATATTTTTTAAAGAAAAGAGCACTCAGTAATGAGAAGCTTAAAGCTCACTATCTTCTAGTCTGAGACTAACACCATCATAGAAAGAGGCACTGCAGTACTGAGGGGCAGAGGCAAGGGGAAGGGAGAGTGGGTGTGGTCAGGCAGCTTTCAGAAGTGAAGTGTATGGTGCAACGGGGGAACTGCCTGCACCTGTGGTTACTCTCCTGGGTACATAGTGAAAGTCTGACATGTCCTTGTAGCTGTGCCTTGGTGTCACCCCCTTCAGCCCACTCAGGCCAGTTTTGGCCTCTCCTACTGGCCTCCAGCTGAGGGCCACACCATTTCCTCCAGGCTCTCTGGTCTCTGAGGACCAAGGGCCGCTGCTGTTTGGATTAAAGGTTTACTCCCTAGACTCTTGGTGAAACCCCATCTAAGCACTGCCCCCAAATCTTGCCTTTCCTCTCTTTTCCCTGGCTTGTGGTTTATTCCTTCCACGAGCATTTCCCAAGGATGCTCATCATTGGAGCATCACACCATGAACACCTTAGCTGTTTGCCTCCGTGAGCTCCTTGTGCAGTGATTTGTTACACTGCATTTGAGGCTAAAAGTACTTATCGTGTAACCCAAGAAAATCCCACATCACCCCATTTAAAATGCTGAAGAATGCAAACATGTGCATGGATGCTTACCTGGTTTGATGTATTTAAGCTTTAAATGTGTTTTTATTAAGTTGCTGGAATCATCATTTCTAACAGTTATGAAGCACTTACCATATGACAGGTACTCTGTTCAGCACTTTATTCGAATTGGCCCATTTAATCCTCAGAGTAACCCCAGTCTAAAGATAAAGCAGCCAAGCCTCACAGAGATTAATAACTTGTTCAAAGTCACACGGCTTCAAAAGAAACCAGATTTCAAAGCCAGGGGTCAGACTTTGGAGCCCAAGTGCTGTCGCTGCACCCGTCCTGCCTGGCCGCTGATAAGCCATTGTCAGCATGCTTTTCCACAGTCTTCACCTGGCCTCCCCTTCAGTAGCCTTTTACCCTGATAATTCAAGGATGTCTGAGCCAGGGCAGGGAAGCTGCACCCAAGGGTGCTCATCTTTGAGCCGGGTTCTGGCTCTCTTGCTCCCAGTCAAAGCCTCTGCTGAGGCTTCCACACAACTCTTCTTTGGTGGTATTTCCATAGCCTCTCCCTTGAATGCAGGTCAACGTTCAGACTCAGTGGGGCACACATATCTGCCGGAACATACCCTGTCAGTCCCCACCTGCACAGAAGGCGACTGACTGCATGCGTGAGGACACTTTGCTCTGTGCACCAGTGTGCATGAGCCCTGGCTTCTCACCAGAAGCAGGAATGCTTGTGACTGAAGGATATCAAGAGATTATACCTGCTTTATCTTTTGATCCTATATCTTGACCCTACTGCTCAATAGAGAAGAAAAAGAAATATGAAGACTCAGATGGCTGTAAATTCTGAACCCCTGAGTAAGGACTATCTCTGCCACCCTCCTGTGTCCTTCTCCTGCTGGATCCCCATCCACGTCTGCTGCCCTGGCTTGGGGTGAAGACTTGAGTTTCTGGTGTCCTGAGTAGGAACTTGAACTACAATATCACATAGAAGCAGTTAAAGCCCATAGGTAAACTTGCAAATGTTGCATTGCTGTGGTGAGGTAGGCTTGTGCAGACATGCTGGGAAATACATTCCTATTTACAAATAAAGGCCCTTCAGATGGCCTTTCGGTCACATGAGGCTGTGTAGGTTACAGCCATTGTCTTCGTGATCTCAGATGTCACCTCCTACCAGAGCTTTCTAAGGAAGCCCTGCATGTCCTTTGCTATTTATGGGTAACCATGTGGATTTGCCGTGATTCTAAATCAGTAACTGCATATTCTTGGAAGGACTTTGTACAGTAAAGGTAGTCATTTCAGCTTGTGAAAAGATGTGGCTTCAAGCCAATTAAATGGTGAATACAAGACTCAGCTGTGTCCAGCGACAAAGTACAATTTATGACTAAGTTCCAGAAACTTGATTAAACCCAGCTTAGGGGAATGAGCCCAGCAATAATGAGACAGCCCATGTAGAGGGCTTCTTCTATTTTACTCAGTCCAATAAACTTTTTCATTGCTTGGCCTAGGCAAAGCACAACTTATTTTATTCTCTACTACAGAGTTAGGAGCCAGGAGATGTTGGGACACCCACTCTGGTCATCTTTGCAGACACTGACATTGGGGAGAAGATTGTGGTGATGCCTGATTCTGCTCAAGGGTTTGAGATGATACTAGTGATATATATATATATATATATATATATATATATATATATATATATTTCAACTTGCAAAAGACCTTTTATACTTCGTTTTGGGATGAGTATATTTAAGTCACAGGAATGAATTAAATTGACCCCAGGAGTGTGCCAACTTGTTCTGTGGTAGGAACTTTTATCCTTCAGAGAATTGTGTTCAGTTTTGTAAGCCACCTGGGTCTCAGAGTGCCCTTTAAGACCATATGACATCGTCCAGTGATAAAACAACCAGTTCTACCTAAAAGATAGCATCCTGCTTGGATTCTATCACCTGAAGTTTGTTTTTTTTTTTTTAAAGAAATACCACTGATACCTTATTGGTTAGTGTTGGGGGCGGGGGTGTTTCTCTCCTCTCCACAACCAGCATGGAAAGAAGAGTAGGGTCTGGTTACTGAGTAGAGTAGCTGGGGATTGAGAAATAGAAGAAAGAATAGACAACACAGAGGTAGAAATAAAGTTGGGGCTGGGTGGAATCTCTGCTCTCTGATGGAGAGGCAGGGAATCCAACCCAAACGCAGCATGTTTATTTATACTAAAATAGAAAGGAGTTTCACATAAAAAGACTTAAAATCAAAGGAGCTTAAATGGGCTCAGGCCCCACTCATTCCCTCATTCCTGGGACTTGGCTGAATCTACATTTCAAGGGCCCTCCCCCCGACACCTGAAGCAAGTTAAAAGTCAGTACTAATAACTCATCCAGCCTTTTTGGTGGATGTGTTTCCAAGACGTGGCTCTGCCTGGCGCCTCAGATTCAGCTGACACTGATTTAAAGAATGTTCAGGTACCTTCCTTGGGGGCCGGCCCTCTACAGGTTAGTAGTAGTGGAGCCCTACTGTGTGAAATGAGAGACTGGCAGTCTCAGCAATGAGCTCCCTTTAAGTCTCTAGCGTCTTATGGTGACTGAGGCATTCAAGGACATTGAACCCAACTGTCGTTGTTTAAGTGTACAGTAGAGTTAAAACCTTTCCCCTATTTCTGCAGGCAGTCATTTAACAAATTTAGTGAATGCCTACTTCCACTATGCAGAACACTGGGAATACAGTCTGCCCTTGTGAAGACTAGATCTGTGAGGGAGACAGGCATTAGGCAAATATTCACCCAACTAATCATTCGTCATCATTGCCAGAGTGATGTGGTGGAGAAGGATTCGCACTATGAGCATGTACCTTGGGGACAGGAGCCTTGCCTGGCTGGGAGGCAAGTTGGTTGGAGGCCAGCTGAAGAAGAGCAGAGGATATAGGCAGGGAAGCAGGGCTTCTTGGGCCGAGCTAAGGAGTTTTGAATTTTACTTTAAGAATAGTGGGGAAATATTCACATGTTAATCAAGAGAATATGTTCAGATATGCAGTTTCATTTTTATTTACTTTTCAAAAACTTTTATTAAAATGTATTTTGTTTATTTCAGAGAGGAAGGGAGAGAGATAGAGCATCATCAACCTGCTGCCTCCTGCATGACCCCCTATTGGGGATCGAGTTTGCAGCCTGGGCATGTGCCCTTGATGAGAATCGACCCCGGGACCCTTCAATCTACAGGCTGACACTCTGCCCAATAAGCCAAACCAGTTAGGGCAGATCTGCAGTTTTAAAATGGAACTTTGGCTGTTGTAAGAAGAGGGATTGGAAGGAGTACAAGTGGGAGAGACAAGGTAGTCCAAGCCTGAGAGGGGAGTGCTTTAGATGGATTGAGAAAAGGGCACAGAGATGTTGCCTATAGAGTATGCAGGCCCTGGTGATTGACTAGATGTCAGAGGTGAAGCAGAGTGGGCAGTCCCAGAAGGTTCCTGAGATCAAACTGGACCATCCAGATGGAGGACCAGGTTTGGGAGGAGGAGAATAAGATCAGTTTGGAACATAATGAGTTTAAGATGCCAATAAGGCAGCCAATAGTGATGCCAAGGATGCAGTGGAATTATAGATACAGCTGTAGAAAAGGGGTGAAAAATGGAAAAGGTGGGAATTGCTGGTTTCTGATAATGGAAGTTTACACTGAGGAGAGAGAAAATCTGGGCCTGAACTCTGGAAAGTCAGAGCAGGAGAGGAGAAACCAGCAAAGAAGACTGATAAGCATACAGAAGGAATGTCAGGAGACCTTGACATTGAGCATAGGGTTAAAGGGATCAGCTCTGTGAATATTGCCCGAAGGTCAGATGTGATAGCTGGATCCTTTAGTTTCAAAAAAATATATATATTTTTTTTTAAAAAGTTTTTGCCCTGGTTGAGTGGCTCAGTTGGTTGAAGCATCGTCCTGTATACCAAAAAGTTGCAGGTAAATCTATGAAAAGAACATATCCTCAAGTGAATGTAAAAAAAAGGGGGGGTAGGGGGAGGATTGGTTTGTGGTGCTCTTTAGAAATACATCCATTTCCTCTTTGTTTTGGAAGAAGATACTTCCTTGCTCAGGAAGTTAGATCTGAGTTTTAACTGGAAAGTTGATTTGAATTTGAGGGCCACTGTGTACTACCTGCATGCTCTGGGGGTCCTCAGAGTCTTCCTATATCCCACTTTCTGAGCATCCCACTGACAAGTCCAGTTTAATTATTACTAGCAAGACCCACCTCAGACTTCTATTTAGAAAACTTTGTATAATTACATGTTCATCTATTTGTGGTCAGCTTTTGCTTACATTCCCTCTTAGCATTTGTTTTCACTCAGGGTAACCAGGCCAGCTTCACAGGAGCTGTGCCAGCCTGGAGCCCAAACCCAGAGAAGCTAGTGTTTGTAAGCTTATTCTTTGGAACCTAAGTAGTTTCTCCCAGTTGCTCTTAGACAAAAAAAAAAAAAAAAAAGTGCCAGCGGTGGCGGGGGAGGGGGGGGTTAGGGGAATATGGGAGCAGGGAAAAACTGCATATCTCTTTAAGAGTTGGTGTGCACAGGACAATATATCGAAGCTCTTAAATGTCTCATGAGTGCAGAGCATTTGGGGAAATTCTCTTGAGAGTCCTATCTTGGCTAATGGTTATTTTCCTTAATAGATAGAAGTTTTTTAACTTTCTGGTGCCTCGGTTTCTTCATTAGTACCACTAGAAGTAACAATAGCATTTATGGCCAAGGCTATTGTGAGGATTAAATTAGTTAATTCATAGAAAGCGTAGAATAGGATCAATACTTACAAGACACTTAACCACTATTAGTTATTATTATTATTATTGATATTGGGTCCCTTTGGCTGAAGTAAAGGATATAACTTCCAACAATTTGAATTATCTCATGTGCAGCAGTAAAGCCCTCTTGAATTTATCAAAATAAAATGTACCAACCGGTAAGATTTTTTTATGCCTTGGGAAGAATATTTATAATATAATGCTAGTAGGCATTCAGTTAAATCATTAAGAGTAAAATGTGTCATTAGGTATTTAAATGGCAGGATAACAGATTATGAGGCAAAGTACACCGGCTTTGAAGGTGTGGCAACGAAGGTGTACTTCTAGCTATGTGATCTTTGGGCAAAGTACTTATCTTCTCTGAGCCTCAACTTCTTTATAGACACAATTAAGATACTATTTACTTTGTTGTGAGAAGTAAATGGAATCATATATACAGAAATCTTGACACCATGCCTGACACAGGCATGCATTGATATCCTTGGGTGAATATTTTATTGTCATTGTGCAACTCATGATTTCAAAGTTGTTACTTTTCATTTGTTGGTTTTAAGAGTTTTCTGAATAGATAGCATATCCATTTCCCTGCCTTTCTTAGTTCGCTCATGCACCTTCCCTGTTTACTATAAAACCCGGACTTTTTCATCCCTTTTTGAAGGTCCTTCCCTGAGAGTACCCCCTCTTCCTGTGTCTTACTAGGATGTCCATCTGCTGTTACCATGGCCAGCAGTCCCGGCCTAGCAAGTACGGGAGGCAGTCCATCTTCATCCTCTTGGATGTACCTCATTTAGGAGAATTAAATGCCACCTTGGAAGGTCTCTTCTTCCCAGTCAAGCCTCAGGAAACCTTCTCCTGGTCACCTCTACTTTTCAGTGGATTCTCTTACCAATATTTCTTGCTATAAGTTCCAACACTATCTAATTATCATTCCATTATTGCCAAGTGGCTGCATGAATTAAACCCATATGAAGATAGGGTCCTTTTGATGCCTGAGTAGCAAGTTCTGAGCATCAGGGACCCAGCACTAGCAGTGACCCCTTCCCCAAGAAGGTAGAAGCAAGGTATTCCAGAGTATATATAGAAAGAGACTGCCGGGGTTTGAATCTGGCGCCACCACATCTTTGTGTTCTTAGACAAGACCACTCTGCCTCAATTTGCCCGTTTATAAAATGGGATAGAGCTAGTTTCAAGGAGTAAATGAGTTAGTACATACAAAGCACCTAGAACCATACCTGGCACCCAGTGAGTACGTGAATAAATTCCAGAACACAACTGTACAGGAAGGGGGAAATCTTTCTTATTATCTGCCTAGTTGTGGCGCCTCTAGGTCAACCTTTTTTCAGGGTGAGGGCTTAGAGTTGCACGCAGCTGAGCAGGCTGAGTGGAGAGAACAGGAGCCCGGAACATGAGTGTAGCTTAGCATCCGTGTGGCATTTCCACTGGACCACATCCCCAGGTCCTCCGAAGAGAGAGGTACCTTGAGCAAGAATAACTCCCCCCTTTTAAGGCCTGGAGTGTTCATTCATCGGCACTGCTGAGAAATGACATCCAATTCATTTAATCATTAACTGTGGGCATCCCAATGTATGCTGTAAATGGGGCCTCTGGCGGGAGGCAGAGGGGTCCTTTATTCCTGAACGTCGTCAGCATCGGCACAAAGACAATGCTTCCTAGCTGGACTAGAGCTCCATTACTTCAATAACTGAACAGAAATTGTGGAACAGCTGGGTGCCAAGCTAACAAACTGGATGCTCTTTGTCCCACGCTCTTGCTTCAGAGGCCATGTGGTGTGCATGGGTGTGTGGATCCCAGAAGGACAACTAATTCTAACTTCCTGCCATGATGCAGGAGGTTGGGCTTTGTCTGTGTAGTCACCTGGATCCTTGATGGGAGGGATTTCCTGCCAACATGAGGAAGTTGGGCTGAAATTCCTATGCTGCATCTTAAAATGCTACTGATATTTAAAATCCTTTCGCCCAGACCCCTTCCCATGCTTCCCAGGTATGGGAAAGATATGCTGGTTTATATAAAAACAGCATCTCATACTGGAAAGAGACATTAGACAGTTGCTGACCATAGGTGAACAGCAGATACGGCCTCTCAGGGATTGTAGGCAACGGGCATTACAGACCTGCCTCCCATTGTCTGGGCTCTTCATGAAACCTCTTTTATCACATCTCGTCTACATTTCTTATGTTTCATAATCATTATTCTTAGTTGTTCCTGACCATAAAACGATTGTGACATCAAAATAGTTTCACCGAAAGTATTATTTCACATGACATTTAAATCGAATTGTTTTCATTTCACTTTTATTTTCTTCAGTGAGTAGTTTTATAGATTCATAGAGGTTGAGGAAGATAAGGGATCTCAAAAGTGATCTAAGCCACTTCTCTCAAAGCAATATCTTGATGGTATTCCTCAAACAGAGTCATTTAGCCTATTTAATGTATAATTTCGGCTTATACTTTTAGAGGCTTAATGCATCCTATTCTATTTTTGAGCAACTTAGCCTGTTATTGATTCGTGCATTACAGACCTGCCTTCCATTAATACACAGTACGCCAAAGAAAACTAAAATGCCTTCCACACCAGCCCAAAGTGTTGGGTGGCAATGATAATGCTCTTCCCCCAATGACACCTGTTCCTGCAACCTTTCCACGTATGATATAATTTAGCATCTTTATATGCTAAATTACATCACCCAGATGTGCAGGGTGGCACTCTCTGTAGACATTGTATTGATAAGCTGGTTTATAATAGGGTTGTTTTCATAAGACTCAATCTAGAGTTTCATCTTAAGCTTTCAGATAATGGCAGAGGGAACTTACGAGTTACATATGCACTTGACTTTTATGCTAGCCTGCACAGTCACAGGTACTCATCATGTCCATCAGGCCATTCTCCCTCCTCTATGCAAATCCCAGGAAAACCCAGGTAGCCAGCCATTCTCCCTGGGGAAACTGTTGTGGCTCAGAGATAATAAGAGCTTGTGAGTAATCCCATTGACTGGCATCAATAGAAGAGACAAGACCAGACTTCACTGAAGCCTCCTTGCAGCTCAGCCTCTGCTTAGTTAGCCATAGGACTGCCTACTATTCAAAGGTTAGCCAGGGAGTCCTAGCCAGTTTGACTTAGTATATGGTGTTGGCCTGAGGCCTGAAGGCTCCCAGGTTTGATTCTGATGAAAGGCACATCCCTTGATTGCAGGTTTGATCTCTGGCCTTGGTCAAGGTGTGTGTGAGAGGCAACCAATTGATGTATCTTTTTCACATCAGTGTTTCTCTCTGTGTGTGTCTCTCCCCTTCTCTTCTACTTTCTCTAAAAATCAATGGAAAAATATCCATGGGTGAGGATTAACAAAATCAGCAACAAGAATAAAAAGTTGACCAGGGAGTTTAAAGGAAGAGTTTAGGCAATTAATTTCCAGGAAAGGTCTGAATGAGTAGGTTGGATGGTTTATCTTTAATAGCATAAAAAGTATAAAATAAAAGAATGAGGTCTGTGTAGCGTGTCTACCTTCTCGAATGGTTCTCTGATTACTGTTTTCTATGAAGAAAAGATAGGTAACAAAGTGATGATAGAAAGAGAAAAAATGGGCACCTGAAAAAGCATAAGATGTCATCCTTCACATGGTATACATAAATGTCTCAACCAGCTTCTTTCAACCCAGAGAGCTTGCTTGCCAAGACACAGAATGAGGTTCTGGTGTTGCACTTACCCATGGATTGAACTTGGGCAAGCTACTGGCCTATATGTGCCTCAGTTTCCTTAGCTGTCAAATTGGGACAATGACAATAGTTTGTGCCTAAAAGTGCTGTGGTGAGAATTGAATGAGTATAGAACTTAGAATATTGTTCCTCCTCTATATACATCCCACAAATTTTGTCTTGCATCAGAAGAGGCACGACATAAGTGTTTGTTCATATTATCCATGATTATTATTATTTGGTTATCCTGATTACTCCATTGTGTAGTGAATTCAGAGATTCCAGACTGCTTCACCATCACTCTTAATGTCCTTTCTATTTTAAAAAAAAGTTCAGAATTCCAGTTTTAGTAACAAGAAATCATGCCCTTGCCCTGCAGTGATCTTTCCAAAAGAAAACCTTAGCAAATGTTAAATTGTGCAAATGAAATGCCCAGAGCTTCTGTGAAGCTTATACCAAGCAGTCTTACTTCACTATGTGTTCGGTTTAAAAGACCATGCTGCATTCTTTCATTCCGAGTGTCTGACCAGAGAGCCCCTGAGTCAAGGGGATGGTTTGAGGTACTTCGCAAGGAGCTTGACTGGATCCTGTGCCCACAGCTTGCTCTCCTCTGGAGGCTGACTTGGGGCCTCCACAGTAGGTCCCCTCTCACCACTCCCAGGAGGTCACCAGGATGAAAACTTAGGCATGCAAGAGGAGCTGTCTCAGAGCACATTCTAAGAGAATTTCTGCTTCATTTCACTTCTCATTCTGAATTGTTAGTAGATTTTTGCTTTGCGATGAGGCACATCCTTACTTAGACTCTTTTAGACCGAACAGACCTTTGAGATGACCTCATCTGCCCCCTTGTTGAAGGTCAGATTAAAATAATTTACTCAAGGTCATAAGACACTTCACTCATGTATTAAACAAATATTTATTGAGACTGTGTAGCCTGCAGTGTTTGTTTTGGTGGCAGAGCAAGACTAGAATCTAGTGTTCTTATTTCTTACCCAGTGTTCTCTATGTCCTTTGCCTCTCCTACCTTCCCTGTCCCCAATGACATGTTATATTACAGCTATGGGGTATTAATTCTCAAGAGTGATGTTACCTGTGTGTCTATATAATGGATGTGATGTATCTAAAAGATAGACTCCGGGCCCAAAATCTTGACACAATGGTATCTAGCTTTGTTTTCTCAGAATCTAACCAAATGTCATGAGAACAAGACTCAAATTCAACCTGAATGTTTGGTAAATAGATTAAAACAGCTGAGTATCTGGAATTTCTTAAGGATATTGAAGTAAATGCTGATGGTGCCAGGTGAGATGAGGTGCCTTTAGCTCAGCTCCTCTCCACACTCTCACTGTCCTGCCCACTAATCTCCAGTTGATAGAACTTCACTTTCCTGAGCACGAGGAGGCCAGGAGGTAGGAGGACATAGCATGGAAAGAGCATGAAATCAGACCGACCTGGGCTTGATTCCAAGCTCCACCATTTCTAGTTGAGACATGAAACAATTTACTTCTCTGAGCCTCAATTTGCTTGTCTATAAAATGGGAATAATAATAACAAACTCTGTCATCACTCTGTGGAATTAAATCAGCTGAAGCATGTCAATCAAACTGCCTAGCAAATACCTGGCACTCACAGTGCCCAACATCATGGTTCGTATTCATTCCATGGTTCTCTCCTAACTTATCTTGTGGCCACTGACAAGGCATTAAATCTTTCTGAAAGGTTTTAAAAGAAGGAAATTTAAAAATGATACTTGCCCCACTTATTTCATGGTCTTATAATGCTCTAATTAGAATAATCTACGATAGAGTACATGTTTAGGTTGAAAAAAAAACACACCCATATACAGAGATTACCATTTTTACTGTCTTGATGAGTAGAAAGGCGGTTGAATTACATTCCCCTTTAAGCCACACCAGCTCTGTGTATGTCTGGGTAGCTCACTTTAACCAGCTCTCTTCTGTCCAGATCAGAGCAGATTGGTCCCCCACTGCTGTGAAAAAACTTTCATCACATGCTCAGGCCACATCTTCATTGACAAAGAACCATCTTCATTGACAAAGAACCAAATTACAAGTCAACAATTTCTTACTTATTTTCATGTTGATCTTCCCAAGGAAGATGTTGAGTTTTCAAAAGGTAGAGGAGACCAAGGCTTGGTTTTCATTTATTAGTGTGGACCCTTCTTTATGACCTTTCTACATTTCAAAAAGAGAACTGGGGTCACTTACAAAGATTAATACATCAACTGGAAATAAAATAAAGCAGAATGGACTGTAAAGTAGAAAAGAAGCCACGTAGGGTCCATTCCCAGGACCTGGCACAGCATGGCGACCAAGTGCAGTGCCTGGAGGCCACCAGCCTGATTCTGAGATGCTGGCAGTTCAGAGAAGAGGCAAACTCTAGAGTTTGAGATTTATGTTGTCCATCAGAAAAAAAGTAAACTTGTTACTCAGGCAAGCTTTCTGAAATTGTTGAAAACCTATACACTCGCCTAGTCATGGTGGTAGTGCTGTGAATAATGTCAGAGGTGATATTCCTACCACAGGCACAGTGATTAGCTTTATTCGGCTGTTCTGATAACATTGTAAAATGCAATTTATGGCCTAACCATTCATCAAAGTGACTTCCATGAGAGCCAGAGAGCCCTGTGCAGTTCACACATTTACGTTGGTTAAATGCCATCTGAAAAGAACATTTAACGAAACAAAAGGAGAGGAAGGCAAACTCTTTGTCATGAGCACCCATGAGGATTATTTCTTATAACTTCAATATGAATTGAATATTTAAGGATTAAGGGGATACTCTTTTGCAAAAATTTAAAGACCTGAAATTCTACATAGTCAACTTGGGATCAATCTATAACTTTTGAGGGCCCTTTGAGCAGGGTGCAGGATTATCTTTCTCATTAAAATAAATTTACATCTTGATATATTTGAACGTGCAACCAAACAGCCTCCTCCAGAAGGTGGCTGGAGAGGGAACACCCATGAGAGGATCAGACTGTTATTAAAGGAAAATCAGTCTTTGGGAACCTCCACAGAGTACAAGGAAAACAAGAAACCCCTGGTGACCTACTCTATCAAGCAAGGCTACAATGATTTTAACCTGGAGTGAGTATTATCAGTCATCCCCTAACCAGGAATAAAACAGACAAACTAGGAAACTTATAAGAACCCACTGAATATCTAATTTTAAGTGATATAACTGTTGGAGGTGCCTCTAACAAGAGGTGGATGAAGGCAGGTCCTTCTAGGTGAGGCATCTGCCAGGAATGTTAGAAGACTTGGTTTAAGCCATTTTTTTTTATTGACAGCAGCTGAACCATTGACATCTTTATGCATAATCTGAAAGAAATTCAGAATACTATTTTCCCTCTTTCCACTCCTTCTAGCTACATGCTTGGTCCCTTATTTTATTTTTCTTCTACCTTTCTCTAAAATAGCCAATAGATACTGTGGCGTGCAAACCAAATAGGTCTCTATTTAAAAAACAAAACAAAACAAAATAAAATATTCTTAGGTCTTGTTGGTGCTCCGAATAAAAGGCCTGAAGGTCTTAGAAGGGTCGCCCTGCATGGCTTTCTCTCCTTTTCTTGCTTCCCAATCAACAGTATTCAATGCCACAAGTACAGGGATATGAGGCCCTATATCAGATATAGTGGGAGATAAAAACTGGAGTGGAACAGAGACCCTATCTACAAAGAGCTTTTAACCTAAATTAAGAGTAGATAAGGCATACTCAGATAACCATAATATGAGGTACAATGTA
The DNA here is from genome assembly GCA_027563665.1 of Antrozous pallidus. Lineage (NCBI taxonomy): Eukaryota > Metazoa > Chordata > Mammalia > Chiroptera > Vespertilionidae > Antrozous > Antrozous pallidus. The sequence continues at coordinate 32,968,856 of CM050514.1, read as the reverse complement.
AGTACTAACAGGAAGGGATATACTGCCACAGAAATATTGGAGGATACTGTGTTGCCTTCTTTTGCCCCAAACTTTTTCCTCAGTTCAATTCAGCAAAACCCACCGTGCACCTTTTAGGTGCCAGGCCCTATGGGAGGGGCTGGGGGTCCACCAGAGTCAAGCCTCAAGAGCTGCTTCTAGAAAGAGTCATCAGAGCTTTGTAAAGGTGTCTGCTTGAGGCCCAGGACTTGGTCTTTCTCTTACATGTTTTGGTATGTCCCCTCCAACAGCCCAACGCCCAGGAGGAAAGAGAGCAAACATTTTTTTCCTGGAAAGGCATTAACATGGAGACACAGCAGCTAGAAATTGGCAAGGTGCCCTCAGAAGGTTGGGGAAGTGATTTATTTTTCCAGACGCGCCACAGGAACTAAAGCCCTGGCAGATGCCTCCCTGAGTTAGCAGCAGCTGATCTGAGTGAGATCAGGATTAATTATTAGCCACTTTGAGTGTCTTTCTCAGAAACTACAGAGTACTTAGGAAGCCCATACCCTCTTCAATTGCAATCAATACTGTGTACACCTTTTGCAGGGACCTGAGTGGCATGTGATTATAAAAGAATATTGATTCCTAGCAAAAAAGGTTAAAAATGTACAAATCCTTCACATAAAAAAAAAAAAAGAAAGAAAGAAAGAAAGAAAAAAAAAAAGAAAGAAAACTTGAAATGTTAGCCAGATCAGAGCTATTTCCTGCCAGGAGCCAGATCTGTACACATAATTATTTTTATTCTCTGGGCTGGCATTGATTTGCTTTGGTTGTGTGTTGGAAATATCTCTGTTTTGGGTCCTTAATCCAAGTTATTCAGTCAGTTTCCAGGATGATATTTTCTACTCACATCTCCCTGTATTATTTTTTCTGTAAGACAATAATCGCATGTCTGGAACATGACTCATCCCTGTGCCCCTCATTCCCTTCCCTAAATCCACTTTATCTTCTCTATCCCACCATCTGCCACGCTCTTTGGCAAGAACATCACTCACCCTCACACACCTCATAGACACCCAACTGCCTATTTTATTTTGGCCCAATTCCAGTTTCTACTTCTAAGTTGGCATCCACTTCTTTCTTGTTAAAATAACTGAAAATTTGGGTAGGTTTTCATCTCTCTTCCTTTTGGCTGCATCTCCCCACTCCCCGAAAGGGTTACGAACATGGACTCTCCCACTGCCTTTGCTTTGCTCATCAATGCCCTCTCATTTTCTTCCTGGATCCATTGAATGACTCACACTGCGTTTCAGCTTCTAGTCTTGCACCCTGCCCTGGCTGTTAAGACGCCTCTTGAAAATGCAAGTCTGATCATGGCATTGGACTGCATATTGTTCTCCAGTGGTTTCCCATCGCCTGCGATCTAAGATGGACAAATAATTATTGACCTGGACATGACAGACGTTGCGTCTCAAAAGATGCAGCTTATCTCCCGAGCCTCCAAGGTGATGGGGAGATAGCAGCCCAGAGGACCACAGGCGGAGCCACATCACAAAGGCCTCCTCACTCTGGGCTTCTTTGGAGTTTTGAGGCTCTGTGGGCACTGGGGCTGTGACAGAGCTTTTGTACTAAACGCTGTTTCCCTGGCTGTGCTGAGCTAGCTTGTTGGTGGGATACAGTCACAATCCATTCTATTATGAGTAACTCATGTTTCCTCAGCTGGTCAGTGAGTTATTGTTGAGAATATTCAAGGGAATGGACCCCCTGAGACATCCCCTCCAGACAGAGTATTTGAGGAAAATACTCTGTGTCAGTGCCATTCCTGGGCTCTGACACAAAGGGAAGGGCTTGCCTGTGGCATTTCTCAAAAAAGGCACACGTGGCAGGGGCATGGAAAGTACTGTGTAATGTATAACTACCCTGTGTATTGCAAATGTTCAGCATCACGCTAAATGGCAGGCATGTCCCTTGGTCATTGGGACAACCAGAAACCTCCCACATTCCCCACACATTCCAGATGCTCCAGTGGCTGGGAACAGTACTATCCCTAGTTGAGAAACATTGGCTCCTGTGACTTTTCCTAAGATGTTCCTCTTTCCTGAGAGTGTAACGGAGAGCTTGATTAATCTGTGATCTTTCTATCGCTCCTATTGCCTCTTCACCTTTTACATATGCTTGAGCTCAGATTGGAGTTACAGCTCTAGGTTTTGAAATCAAGCTCCATTACTTGATTTCTTGATTTGATCTTGAACGTGGGCATGACCTTAAACAATTATTTAATTTCTCTGTGTCTCGGTTTTGTCATATAAAATGGGGGATAATAATCATGCCTCAGAAGATTTTTGTGAATATTAAGTAAGATAAAGCATGAGAAGTGCTTACCACACTGTCCCCTGTCAGAAGTATAGTAATTGGATGAGATGATGGTGGTTCCTGAGCTAAAGAGACTTACTTGAGTGAGAACTTGAAATTGATACTTAAAAGTGAGTACTCCAGGAAACAAAGAAAGGCAGCATGGTGTACCAGAAAGGGTGGGAGCCAATACAGTCTATTGTACTCTCAGCCATTAATCAATGTGTCGCTTTACCTCTCTGGTCTTTGCTTTCTACAGTATGAAATGTTTGCATGACATGGGATCCAAAATACTGAGTGAGCCCAGCTGGCATGGCTCAGTGGTTGAGCGTCAGCCTATGAAGCGGGAGGTCATGGTTCAATTCCCAGTCAGGACAATTGCCCAGGTTACAGGTTCAATCCCCAATTGGGGGCATGCAAGAGGCAGCTGATCAATGGTTCTCTCTCATCATTGATATATCTCTCTCTCTCTCTCTCTCTCTCTCTCTGTCTCTCTCTCTCTCCCGCTTTCTCTCTGAAATCAATAAAAAATATATGTTATTTTAAAAAGACCAAATGACATGAAGGTGATGAATGTGCTTGAAAATCTAGATAGTCTCATAAACAGTTTGATAAGATATAATAACTTGTTATACCTTAGTGTTTCTACACCTGATTCAAAATCCCCATCAATCAATTGGAAAGAATGCACTTAATGGGAACTTCTTGGGAGAGATGCATAAACCTAGAAAGTCCACTTGCGTGACACCGAATTGCTCTCTGTCACCTCATTTTCTTTTTTTCTCTCTCTCTCTCTTTCTTGCAATATTTTGTATTGGTGTCAGGGGTACAGCATAGTGGTTAGACCAAGCTTGTCAAACTTGTGGCCCACAGTGCATACTCATTAACGATTACTCATTTATTTCAGCCCTTTGTATTCAGCTGTCTCTTTTGAAATAAACCTATGTTTCTATGAAAATTGAAGCCTTTGTTTTTTTTGTGGTCCACCTAAACTTAAACTTGTTTATTTGGCCTGTGTTAGCCTTTGAGTTTGAAATGCTTGGGTTAGACAATCATGTACTTTACAAAGTGTTTTTCTCAATATTTTAGTACCTATAGTTATCGTACTATTACTGACTACGTTCTCTTTGCTGTGCTGTACATGTGTGAGACTACTTTATCACTGCGATGCATTCTTCTCTCGTTCTTGACAATGTGTCCCCCAATAACACAGGAGAGAAAGAGCCTTAGGGCATGAAGGCATTTCTCGTTAAGAGCTCACAAGTGCGGGTCCGCAGCTCTCCCTGCTGTTTTCCCAGGACCCCCCAACTGTGTTCAGTTCCTTCATGGTTGCTTATTGCCCCACAGCAACAAAGGCGCGAGAAGGAGCTGCGGAAGCAGCAGGAGCGGGAGCAGCGCCGGCACTATGAGGAGCAGATGCGCCGGGAGGAGGAGCGGAGGCGTGCGGAGCACGAGCAGGTCAGCTGAGATGGCCCCCGGTGTGAACTCCAGCACCAGCTGTCTCTGGGGTGTGGGTCACCTCTTAGGACTGCTCAGTGTAAGCAGGTGTTTCTTCTTTCTCAAGCAGCTATTCTCACCTATTCAAGAAGTCAAAGGCACAAACCCTGGCAATGTCCACTCATTCCACCTTGCTTCCTACCTGGGCCAGAGTCCCCTGCCACACCTTGATCTTCTGACTCTCCCAGCCCTGGGTTTCTACTTTAAAGGTGGCACTGAAGCGTGCTCCACGAGCCACGTCCTACTCTTTCATTGCTTCAGAAGAGCTTTTCTATGCAGGCAATCTCTGGTCTCCAGGACTTTGAGCCATTGATGCAGGCCCCTGTGTCTTTGTTAGGATCCCATTCTGAGAGCACAGCAACACTCTGCAGGGTGGTTCTGGTACAAAGACAGCGCACAATGGCCTTCAACAATTATTGTATCCCTGCTGCCTGCACAGGAGCCTCCACACTGCCTAGCATTGTTCATTCCAGGTAGCCCATTAAGAGGGAAACTCTGAAAAGCTTTACAATGTAGCTGGGTTTATTAAAACCAAATAGTCCCAGCCATGCCAGTCAGCAGTTGCAGGTAGCCGGCTTGTGCTTTTGACTGCATTGAAATGCTTCTGCTTGGGTACAGTGTACTTTTCCTGTTTGGTGAGGAGGTGGCTGGGTATTTTTTCCCCTCCTTCCTTTCACACTTTACTTGGCAGCGCTTGTCAAACTTTGAAATTACCTGTTCCTTTTTGTTTCTCTCTCTCTCTCTCGGTGTTCTTCTGAATTCTCTGCTGCCTACCTCTCCAGGAGTACATCAGGCGACAGTTAGAGGAGGAGCAGAGACAGTTAGAGATCTTGCAGCAGCAGCTACTGCATGAACAAGCTCTACTTCTGGTAATGGGAAAGCCAAAAGCCAGCTGACCTGCTCTGTGTTCATCGTATGTGTGTGCACGTGTGTGTGTTCTTCTGCTGTGCCAATTCAGAAGAGATCCTTCCAGCCTATGGACCTCAAAAATCTCATAGAAACTTCATATATTTCCTGACCCAGTTTCCCGAGTCTCAGAACATCTAATACATTTGTTATATATTCTTTATTAATTCCTTCTATCTGTAAAACTTTGACATGACTACAGCCTTAGTATAAGTTTAGACTATTTTTTAGACTGTGTTTATTGCAGAGTGATTTTTAAGGTCATTGGCAACATGTTAGAATACAATCACACAAAATGCACCTCTTCCAGCCCGGCAGTCATATTTCATTTGCAGACTATTAGTTTTACCCTCATGATGGGAACATTTTGCAGCTTCCACTTGAAGTACTTTTTATTATTATTGCTGTGCTCCCCAAATGAGTTTCTTGATGTCTTTTTTTTTTAACTGAATTTTTATTTGATGGCACTATATTTTTTAGCCTGTGCATAAGTTTGCTATGCCTATGTTGATCCAAGTTCTGCTAAACAAATGATGGTTTAGGCAATGTCTTTAGCCACTCTTTCAGTTTTGTACTTGGTTATACATGCTTCAGTGGCTTAATTACTAAATTAGGAAGTGGATGGTTCTTTATAGGGATTGTGTACTGACCATCCAAATGTCCTCATTATTGCCACTTTCTTGGTGGTAACTCATCAAGGATAGTGTTTGCAGAGATTGCCATTAAAGCAATCGTGTTTTCATTAAATGCCACATTCTCTATAGATGTTAAGCCAAAGCTGTAGCTATTCTCTGTGGCACATCATGATATCCTCCTGTGGTTCTGTCATTATTGAGGTCCTTTGTTACTTAGCATCACTTTTGACTCCATTGCATGCTTTGCTGGTACTGGCCAATGGTTTCTGTATGATGATTTGGCCTTTCTTTACTGCTCTTTCCTGGCCTGGACAGGAATATAAGCGCAAACAATTGGAAGAACAGAGACAAGCAGAAAGACTGCAGAGACAGCTAAAGCAAGAGAGAGACTACTTGGTTTCCCTTCAGCATCAACGGCAGGAGCAGAGGCCTGTGGAGAAGAAGCCACTGTACCATTACAAAGAGGGAATGAGTCCTAGTGAGAAACCAGCATGGGCCAAGGAGGTAAGTGAGCAAGCAAGTGTAACAGCGCCCTGTTGGCAGGCTATTGGCCATAATGAGTTCATCCAGCAAAAGTGGAGAGTCATACTAGTGCTATGAATCTAGAAAACGATTCATTGTAATGTGTGCACACAGCTTCCGGAAGAGCCATAACATTATTTCTGTAGAGAAATGGCAAGTCACCTTAATTTTTTGTATCTTTTCAAATACAGTGAATTTTCATAAGCAAAAACAGGAAGTAGAAAAATCATTTTCCTTATAGGAGTCCAACTGAGTTTGAAGAATGAGGAATTTTAGTGAGTTTTCCATAGAATTATATGACCCAGAATGTAATGAATTCTAGGTAAAATCATTTGTTCTGCAAATACTTCTAAAGTAGTGGTCCTTTCTTTGCTCAACTATGAAAAAAAATTTTAGGAACTTGACTTTGTGATGAGCTATTTTTAAAAATCTCATTAATAATAGTTGGGATGGTAGAAAAATAGGGTAACAACCAAATAGATAAGGCAAACAAAATAATAACTCCAGCCATCCAAGATAAACAACTCTTCTAAGGAGTTACAGTATCACCTTGTTTGGGTAATACTCTGGTTTTCAGTTCTGTCCTTATTTGATTTTCTTTATTTTCTTCTGAGTGTAGCTCATAATTTAAAAGGATGTTGGCATTATTTTGTGTTTTTTCTAGTATCTTCAGATATTTATGCTTAGAACTTATTTCAAGTTATCTAGACTACAATATTACCAGAATCACATTTCTTACATAAGATCCTATTTTTTTAACTTTCTTTTTTCTATTCTCTTACCTATGTATAGAAAATGCTTGAAATGATATTGTCCTAATGTTAATGACAGTTGTTTATGGGAGGAAGAAACTGCAGGATTATTTTTCTTTAAATCCTTTGTAATGATTATGCACTGTTTTTACAAAAATAACTTTTTTATTTTCAAACTTAAACAACTAAATTTGTTGAGAAAATACTTTGATTTGCTCTAAAGAGCGTGTTCAATCATTTTCCCTTTGAGTCTGTAAATATGATTTGCATTTGCCTATGTCTGTAACAGCTGCTTCATTCTCTTAGATCAATAATTTAACTCTGTGATCCTACTCCCATAGGTAATGCCAACTCCTTAATAATCTACCTCTTCTTCCAGCTAAGCAGTATCATTATGTTATTAAACAACAGGTGATGTGCATTCTGGCTAGCAGAAATGTGCCACCTCCTTCCACTGTTAAACCATTTTCTGGCATGCCAAGTTGAAACCTTCAGCTAAGCCAGACATACAGCATCTGGTCTTCTGAAGACTAAAAAACTAGCCTCTACTAAACTAATGCCAGTAGCACCTGCAGAAATTAATGATTCCATATCAAGAAACCTTTTTGAGCACCACTCATAGAAGAAAAATAGACTAGTTTGTCCTATTAGACTTGGTCTTGAAGAACATCTGAAAACCCAGGAATCTTCAAGGTCCATCGTGAGATCTCCAAAGTGATCTTGCTCACAAGGATGTAGCTTAACAACAGAGTTAGGATCTAAGGCATTTGTGTGTCCTCTCCCAACATCTCCAAAGTGATAAATCCCCAGTTGTCCATTGCTGCAATTAAGGAGGGCCTTAGAAACACATGTGGACCTCCGTACAAGAGGACCATGAATTTATACATTCTTACCTCCTCTAAGAGTTCTGCATCACTAAAGGACCTCTCCTGGATGCATGCACCTGGCCTTCAGTGTTCCCAGCCACAAGCACAAGACTAAGACAAGGACACCTGCAGATCCCATTGGAGAAGACCATGATATCTTGCTAAGCACTCCAGAATTTCTTCTTTCCCCTGTGCCAAAAAAGAAGGAAAGCCTGAAGCAGTTTCCACTTCCTTCCTTCTGCCTCCACCCAGCGTGTTCTGATTTGAACTTAACCATTTTGACTTCATTGTTTTCTAGTTACTATTCATCCTCATCTTTAAATGTCTTGGCTTATCCTCTCTATTCAGAAGTAGTTCACAGTTCCTGAGCTTTCAGAAGCCAAGGAATTCCTGGGGACAAATTTTTGCAGATGTCACCAAAACAGTTTTCTAGGACTCCTGATTCCCCTGTGCTTCCTGGCCAGCCTCATGGCAGTAAAAAGGAACATAGCAGTTGGGTACGCAAACAACATGGCCGTGTCATCAAGCACTCCAGATGTGCGATTCCCTGGCCGACAAAAGTCTGGGCCACCTCTGGGGCTGACATCTTCCAAGGTCCCTGGCTGCCCTAGCAGCTGGTGCTGTTCCTTTGGGCTTCATGTGCTTCTAGCCATGTGAGAGCATTCTTTGGGGATTGCGTATTTAGTCCTATCCTCCTGGGTGTGATTAACATAATCCAGCTTTCAACTAACCATCAATCTATTCATGAAACAGTTCCCAAGTTTTAAAGTGGGTGTTCATATTTTAGAACATTTAGATTATAAAATGAGTGACAAGTGCTAAATTTGGGATTGGAGCAACTGCTGTAAAAAGAACAACAAATGATTGTCTGTGTTGGTTTGATTCATCATTATTTTAACACTTATTTCTTAAAATAGGAATAAAAATGAATAAGGATCCTTATCATCTTAACCTTTAATGTTTCTCATAAGCAGTGTATGAATTTTTCTTTTATAGCATTATTTACAGATCTCTTTTCTTATAGTAGGAAGACAGGAGGGGCTCAAAGTAGCCAAATAGTAACATACATTTCAATACTTTAGATATGGACAGAATCTCAAGCTCAACATTGTATAAATTATCAACTGATAAAAAAGAACCTGGGTTAAACTCTCTTTTGAAGGTAGAATAAAAGGTACCATTTTCCTTTTCAAATGCATCCTCTGCCAGGATATAAATTTTAAAATATCCTCACCAGGAAGGAGTGGGTAGCTGTACCCATGCCATGGTCTCCTGATACTGGATCTGGACTCTTTGCCCCATGGGTCATTGAAGATGCCATCTAGTCATCTTCTACCCATGCAGCCTACTCTGTGATCTGTTCTAGTGTTAGTTTTCTAGCTCAAGTACATTCATATCAAGATGGTTTTACCTTCTTTGATTACTTTTCCACCCACTTCTCTTCCTTATTCCAAATCCACATTTTGTCCTTGAAAAAATGTAATGTTGTGACAATGCTTCTTCCTCTGTGTTTTTTGTTGTTCATCTTGTGAAACATAGTCATCATCACATTTCTCATTACCTTTCTCATCAGTTTGATGGATGCAGTAAGAACATATGAAAATACTTGATCATTTGCAAATCTTGTTGAGCTCTTTCCTCTCTCCTTTTGCTGAATATCAATCTGTCCTGAATGTCACATTCACTCAGATTCTCAGATCTCAGCCAGAAAGAAATATTAATATCTCTATTAAAAGGAGGAGGATTATTTTTACCCCTTGAAAATTCTTTGCTATTTCTGGCTTGGGATGGAAATCAGATTTGTTTTGTGAAAACATCAATGAGATATTCTGTTAAACATCAACAAAATTTGAAAGTCTTTCTTTTTTTCACTGTCACTTTTTGAATGATGAAGTTTCCTTTTTCTTATAATGGAACAGATTCCTTTCCTTAAAATTGTATATGATTGTCTGGACCTGGTAGTAACTCTGTGCCTTTCTACCCCATCCCACACTTTTTCTTTCCTTCTTTCTTTTTCTTTTCTTTTCTTTTTTTTTTTGCACCAACACACGAGTGACAGAATGCTCTATCAACATGAGACTGTATTTTAATTTTTAACACTCTTTCATGCTCTCTCTCTGTGATGGATGCCAGTCATCTGTCCATGGTTTTATTTGGCAAATAATTGGCCAGAATGTCTCTTTTTTAAAAAAGGAAATATGTTTTTATTGATTTTTAGAGAGAAGAAGGGAGAGGGATAGAGAGAAGCATAAATGAGAGAGAAACATCAATTGGCTACCTCCTACATGCCCCCCAGCAGGGACTGAGCCCGCAACCTGGGCATGTGCCCTGACCAGAAATCGAACTGTGATCTCCTTGGTTGACACTCAACCACTGAGCAACACTGGTCTGGAACCAGAATATCTCTTTATGTCCCATCAGCTCATTAGACTTTGAAATCCTGTTCATAAGAACTCCATTCTCCATTTGGTTTTCTCTGCTCCACACTGATGTGTTGTTTTCTTTATGAGTTATTTTATATATGAAGTTTCCAAATTGCCATTTCGAGTGTTTACAGCTCTGCTTCCACCTTTCCTCAGTCTCTGCTTATCTTTCGTATGATTTCGCTTGAGCGAGATCTAGAAGGAAGCAGTAAGGAGTTTGAGTTCAAGTTCTACTTTCTTGCTGTGTGACCTGGGACAGGTCTTGTAGCCGTCTTGAGTCCCAGCGTCCCATCTAGATTGCCTGCCTGTGGGCAATCTTGTGAGTGTACCATTGAAAGTACAGGCACTGTACAAATGCAAATTAAATATAATGTTGAATATATTTTGTTTCTAAGGCCATTGTCATCCACAAGGAATATGTGTTTGCCTTTGTTGTGTCTGGTTGAGATTTTACATGAGCAGTTTACACATATCTTTCACATCTTGTCCCCAGCTTCCTTAGTGATAGATGCATTTCCTTTCTCTGCTTAAAATTTGCCTCACTTTTTAAAAATTATGTGCTTACTCATATGAGGATCAATATTTTTTTCTGGCATCATTGGTTAAGACTTCTTAGAAAAGTAGGTCAGGCCCTTATCTTTAGACAACACTGCAATTTTAGCATTTCATATGAATGAGTCTTCCCTGTCCTCAAATGTACCTCACAAGAAATATCCCCAATCTACTCAGTAACGTCTTACCCATGTGGCTTTGCCACATGACAAAAAGGCTCAATTCTTTCTGTGACCAGCAAGCGCAGGGTCAAAGTATCTAGTGAGCACTTAAAAATTATTTGTTGACTTGTCTCTTTCTCCAGCATTGCCTGTAAAGATGAAAAATTCAAACTGTTTTGTTCAGTTGGAATAAATTTCCATAAGATTGTGTTCAGTTAACCACATATCAGCTCTTAAGTAAAGTCTTCTAAAACTTTCATAAATCCTACAGCCCTATATCATATAAAATTTATTAAAATGCACCCATATGATATAATAAATATATATTTGCTGTCAACATTTTTTAAATTACTTCTATAATTTTGTTTTGAAATTCTCTCAGCAAATATTCATTATTACTAAGTGAGAGGTTGTAACCTATAAATTGTTTTCAAGTATACAAAGCAATTTAACAGTTGACATTGATATAATGTGTTTCTTAGTATATTTTTATTCCTTTTGAAAAAATTTTGGAGGTCGTGTAATAAATGAATTTATTTGCAGATCTTCCAGATTTGTGAGCTTTTATACATCTCAGAAGCCTTAGATATTACTCCTATAGTACCCAATGGACAACATAGCCCTGCCTGGAACAGAGTTTTATTTCTGAGACCACAGTTTATTTTTTATTTTTTCCTATTATGCTATAATAAGTAGTATAGCATTTTGCAGAGGTGACTCAAGTCTCTCCAGAGTCATTTTAGTTTTATGTTAAAATGATTCTTTTAATATGAAAAAAATTCTTTTATAGTGTAATTGATGAGTCTCTCCTAATCTTGTTCTCCATATTCATTGACAAGCCCTTCAACTATAAAATTCTTTGAAATAGATTTCTTTTTTTGGGACATTGACACTGGCTGCCATCTTGACACCGTCTGATTCTACTGAAAGAATTTTTTGGTGGTACTTTTGGTATTTTAGGTCTTCTTGGCAACATGAGATTGGAGCAGAGTTTCAGCTAATAAATTTTTTATTATTGTATAAGGCAAATTGAAACATACCTTTATGGTACCCCAATTTTCAATCACATATGTCCTTATTTGGGGGATGATACTTTCTCCTTTTGTCTCACATATATCTCTCTCATTTAGGTAGTAGACATGAGATATGAATCAGGAGACAGGTGTTGGCTGGCCTAGTGTCAAAATAATCAGAAGGGCTTCTCCTGGACACACTGCTCAGCTTCTCCTCTGTCCATCTGAAGCTGGTATTAGGATGTTTGATTTAAGCTTTCTTTTAATATTTATGTTGTCCCTTAGGTGCAATGGGCAGCATCATTTTCTTAAATGTCTTAGGACAAGGTTTTCTTCAAAGTGACTAGCCAGATGCCTCCTGTTACACCCCTCTCACAGATTCTCAAATTTCTTTGGACAAACTACAACTCAGGGAAATTTTATCACACTGGACCCATTCTGGCATCATTTGCAAAGTGTATTAAGTGATTATTTATGGCATATATTTCAGGATACCACAGACTAAGACACACTAATGTAGGATTTAGTATGTCAACTAATTTTTTTTCTATCTAGTTCCAAAACATTTCCATTCAATTAAGCAGTCACTCCCCTATCCACTCCCAACAGCTTCTGGCATCCATTAATCTGTGTTCTGTCTCTCTGGATTTACTTGGTCTGGATATTTCATTTAAACAGAATTCTTTACCTTTTGTGTCTGACTTCTTTCAGTTAGCATAATGTTTCGAGACTCATCTAGGTTGTAATCAGTATCGGCACTTCTTTTTTTTTTATGGTGATAATATTACATTTTGTTTATCCATTCACCAGCCCATGAACTCTTGGGTTGTTTCCACCTTTTGGTGATTGTGAATATTGGTGTACAAGTATCTGAATTGCTATTTTCAAGTATTTGGGGCATATACCTAGCAGTGGCAGCACTCAATCATAGAGTCATTCTGTTTAATTTTTTGAGGAGCCACCAAACTGTTTTCAACAGCAGCTGCAGCCTTTTACATTTCCACCAGCAATGTATAAGAGTTTTGATACTCAGCATTCTCTCCAATGTTTATTTGTTTGTTTATAGAACCTTAATCCTTTCATTTATTTTATTGAATTTCTTTTTACATAAAGCAATTGATACAAGGCATAGGAAATACTACTGGAAGCACATTAGTAATATCTACACATGACTAATAACACCCATTAGCTACCTATGAAAACCAGCAACCCACTCTGCTCTGTTCATTTCTAATGACAGCCTTACGGCCTGTGTGGCCTGTGGTCTTGTTAGAGGCAAAGATGCTCTTTTATTAAACCTTGTTCCTGGCAGTTACCAAAAAACTTCTTTGCCTCAAAAATAGTTTCTTTGCTCAAGATGGAATCTTTGGAGGCAGACTTTTTAACTGTTATATTTAATGTGTTGTCTTTAAATATGTCCTTAAAACTGTCTGAGGATATTTTAGTTAAAAAATAATGATAAATATTCTTCACTCCCTGATTGTATTTGGTTCCTGAACTTCAGATGACATGTGGCTATAATTTGGATAGCCAGGTATTTATCTGAAAGGGTGTCTGAATCTTATGGATTCCTGACTTCAGATAGCAATGGTTTGGGTGGTGGGCGTTTGGATAGTAAGGGATCCTTAGACATGAGATTTATCTAATAACAATCTTCCCTAGAAATAATATTTAACTGGTTCTAATAGTCTGGAAATAGTAACCTTCTTTTCAAAGAGTCCAGGATTCAGAAAGCAATGCATTCCATCCCTTGGTCTCAGTTTACCTATTGATGACTTTGCAGACTTTCTCTTTTTGGTGGTCTTATCTCAAAGCTGGCTGTGTTCTTTGCTGCACTCTTTGCAATAGCCAAATAATGATTACTGTTATACTTTGCACACACACATACACAAAGTATATCTGTTCTGGTTTATATTCCTGGCTCTTTACAGCTAATTCTACTTGGTATGTGGTAAGTTTCTGAAACATGGAATTTCAAAACCAAAGTCAACTGATGCCAATTGTATGTACCCTGCACAGCCAAGGTGGGGGAAGAGATACTCAAATTACCCCTAAGGAGAGACAGAGGGTGGTTTTCTATTCTGTAGCATGTTTGTTAAAATGTTTGCAGATAATATAAAAGTTTAAAAGAAGAGTTATTTATAATTGGAAAAGCATAATATGCTAATTAGACTGGACAGCCAAACAACCTTCCGGAAGTCCTTCCAGATGATCTTCCCAACGAAGCCAGGAATGCAAGGGCTGAGGCAAGTCTCCGTGGCTGTGAGGGCTGAATTTCATGCATTGGGCCTCTAGTTCTATATATGAGACTAAGTCTGCCTCTAGGAAGATTCAAAATGGAGGATAAGAAAGAACAACTTTTTAGAAAGTTTATTTTAAACTAGGCAGCAAAATGAACAAGGACTCTTAGCTGCTACATACAAACACATCTTGAATGTGGGCTTCATGACAGCCTTCGTGATACTCAGTGAGTCAGCAGGAGAAAGATGCCTGGCGTGTTTGAAAAGTATAACTATCAAATTGACCCTTAAAAAATAAAGAAGAAACATCTGGAATATGAAACTTCCAGGGAAGTTACAGAGCAGGAGGCTGTGGGGGTTCAGAACAAGCCATCCCACAATGTGCCTCTGTGGGACACAGATTACTTTGAGCTAAAGGCAATTTTAACTTCAGGCTCAAGTGCTACTTCTGTCCTTCCCTTAACTACCTCGAAGAACTTAAATCAAGGGCCTTGCCCACAATAAGAGATTATCAGAGGTGACCTTTTTGTCCTATCTATAGGGCGGAAAAAATCTTCTATTTACTAAATGTCTGTTCATATCATCCTGCAATGGCCCTTTGAAGTCTCCAAGGTACATTATCTCTTCCCTAATTCGGGATGTCTTATATACCTCAACCCCCTTTCTACCTCAGAACCTCTTGTGTATGTGTAATCTCTCACTCTCTCTTATATGCAGGGTTCCCATACATATTGCATGTTTTAAATTTGGTTAAATTAAATTAAATTTCTCCTTCTTGCATAGAAGAATGAGAAGAAGGGAGGAATGGAGGGAAGGAAGGAGGGAGGAGATATGATGGATCTGGAAGGAAAGTCATAGACCTCTTAAAGTTTGAAGATCTTAAATTATGTCTTGCAGTGTACCTCTTGTTCATCTAAATTTTCCTTTAACATCATCCTCTGAGACAGTCTGCTGTAAGACACATGATCAGTTACCTGCTTTGGACTGAGAGAGACCCTGCAAGGATGAAAATAACAAGGACACAGCCAGAGACAAGAGAGGGTGGGAAGGGAGAGAAAAGAGGAGGAAAAACAAGAATGAAGGCCTTGTGTGGAGAAATAGGGAGGAGGCAGGGAAAGTGAAACAGCAGAGTCCAAGCTGGAAATGGGAAAAAATGAGGGGGAGAGGGGTAGTGTGTTTCAGGGACTAAGGAAAGACAACTGAAAAAAAAAAAAAAAAGACCTTAAAGGAAGAAAAGGAGCCCAGCCAGTATTGCTCAGTGGTTGAGCATTGACCTATGAACCAGGAGATCACAGTTCAGTTCCAATCAGGGCACATGGGTTGTGAGCTCCACTCCTAGTGGGGGAACATGCAAGAGGCAGCTGATGAGCTCATCATTGACGTTTTTATCTCTCTCTCCCTCTCCCTTCCTCTCTGAAATCAATAAAAATATATCTTTTTTAAAAAAAGAGAGAAAAGAAAAATGATAGAAGTAGTCTCATTGGGATTGGCCATGCTCTCTATCGAGCCTCCTGGAACACCTCTTGCCTCTCAGCAGGGAGTAGGAAGACATGGAGGCTTAGTGTGCTCCATGTGATTCCGTTCTTCCCCTCCCTGTCCCAGAAGGCAACTCAGCGCCATTTTCTGTTTTCCCAAGCAATCTTAATGTCTGTCATAGTTCCCTTCGTCTCCCTCCCTGACCCCTTGGCTTTGTGACCGATCAGCAAGATAATATCTCAGTCAATTCAAGATGAACTCTTAAGCAGGTTCCAAATTCCAGCTAACTAAAATAGCACAAGATAACAAATAAGGGAAAGTGATGGCTTAAGTGTTCTATGTTTTTTGTGATGGTGTTTATTTTAACAGAAAAGAGCTTTTTCATAAATTCTTGATGCAGAACAGACATGGAGAGTGTAGCTCCTTGAAAATGAATTTACCAGGACAGAAAAATGGCTATTCAAGTGACTACAGCAAATCCTTCATAGGAAGTAATTCAGCTTCTATCCTTCTGTCCATTGAATCTCTCTCGCTCTCTGTTTGTTTGTTTGTTTGTTTGTTTGTTTGTAGGTAGAAGAACGGTCCAGGCTTAACCGGCAGAGTTCACCTGCCATGCCTCACAAGGTTGCCAACAGGATATCTGACCCCAATCTGCCTCCAAGGTCGGAGTCCTTCAGTATCAGTGGAGTTCAGCCTGCTCGGACTCCCCCTATGCTCAGACCAGTTGATCCACAGGTATATTCTCTCCTTTGTTCCATTGGACATTTCAATAGGGTGACAGGTAAATCTACTAAAAGCCCAGGGGATTGTAACATAGATTCAGGCATCAGGCCAGTGAAATGTTGGCCCTTAATATACAATCTATAGCAATTTAAGAAGCCCCAGTAAATTTGAAAGGTAGATGGAGGGGTGAGAAAAAGAAAAGCACCTCTTTAACTTTGAGCCCACCACAAAGTGAGTCATGTGGTAAATTGGCCTCACTGGAGAACCATAGACGTTTCTGGGAGGTGGAAACAAACATCTTTTTTAGCTTTAATTACCAAAATAAAATTCAAATGGACCTTTGATATGTAAACTATTATATTATCTCTTGTACCTTGGGATTTGAGTGTGATTCGGAAACTGGAAAAATTAGATGGGCCTGCATAGCCGTGTGTCTCCTCAAAGTGTGGTCACGGGACCAGCAGCATCAGCATTACCCCAGAACTTGGTAGAAATGCAGATTCTCAGGTCCATCTCAGACCTGCTGAGCAATACATGGCTGTGGCAGCATGTGGTTTAACAAGCCCACAGATGATCTGCTGCACTGTAGAGTATGACAACCACTGTTTTAAGCTAGTTAGAAAAGAAAAAAGGCTACGCCACTTTTAGAAACAGAAGTTCCTGGACATTTTAGAGGACTTTTAAAATTATATATTGCAAAATAAAATAAAATATGAAGTGAAATAAAGTGAAATAAGAAAAATAAAGGTAATGCAGCGGTTTCACCCAAATGTCTTCAATTCCTTCCAGGCATCTACCTGTATTAATGCTTGCATAGATATTTTGAGGTCACCTTTGAAATATGTAATGCCATTTGAACTACAGTTTAAAAGAGTAGTGCTAAAATCAAGGATTCTTGTTTTTAAGTTTGCCTTTTGCATATGAGGTCCAAGATTTTTTGGTACCAGCCAGCTGAGCATATCTTGCCCTTGGTTGTTTTAATTTGCATATAATTTTTCCATGCCTTACCTTTCATAGGATGCATTTTTTATGGAAACTTCTCTTTTAGCACATAGATCCTCTTTTAAAGCCCCAAACTTTTACCTTTTAGGGTACCTTTGCTCTGTAAAGGGGAGAATAGAGGAAAATTTTATGAAACTTCATGTAAGTAACTAGGAAATTAAAATATAGATATCTCCCAGCCAGCACAGCTCACCAGGAGGTTGCAGGCTCAATCCCCAGTAGGGGGCATGCAGGAGGCAGCCAATCAATGAGTGTCTCCCATCATTAATGTTTCTATCTCTCTATCTCTCTTCCTCTCTGAAACCAATAAAAAATATATTAAATATATATATATATAGATACCCCGTGACAACTAATTGGATTAGCATTTTTCAGAAATTTTGATTATTGTTACTTCTTCGATGCTTTTAAGTAGGTTTGTGGTTTGTGCTACTTATCTGTAATATATACTTTGTTGTAATATTATTACTTATTGAAGTTTAATATTGATATAAATTTGGTTACAGCTTTATTCTGGTGAAAGCATAACATTCAGCTGAGCTAGACTTTGAGGATTTTCTCTGAACTATAACATTCCAAATTTCAGCTTAAAGAGGGTTTGAAGAGCTGGGGCATAACTGCTCCAGGGTAAGTCCTCCAGAGCAAGAAGAATGGAGCTAGGCTTATGGAGGGGGCTGGAGAAATGCTCCCAGCAGTCCAGGCACTGAGATTTCAGAATAAATCTCAGTGATAGGTCCCTTGTCCAAACCAGATATACAATTTAATTTAGAAAACATTCTAGGTGTTTCCCCAACCAAGATTTATTGAACTTTCACATGCCAGGCATAGTGCTAGACTCAGAGTTGTAATGTTGATGTGGCGCCTTTCTCCAGGGAGCTTGCCTTCGTGTGGGAGGGGGAGATAAGCTTACAAGACATTAACAAAGAACTTGTGAGCAGTGCTAATGGCCAAGGATACTCTGAAATCTAGATTTCAATGATTTGTCTTAAAGAGCCAGATTAACACCCAAAAGACTGCATGTCTTTTCTGCATGAAAAATATCACTACATGCCAAATTGTGAGACAACTCTAAAAGAAATGTCCTGGAGTCAAGATGTATATAATATCATGGATGGTAAGAGCCAGTTCGTCACAAAGCAGGAGAGCCTACAGTCGGGTGTACCATGCGGGGGTTGTATGGGTCACAATCCAGGCTCTGGCACCCATTAGCTGTGAAATCTAAGCTGTTACTTAACCTGTCTGTGCCTTTCATTCCCACATGCAAAATGGGGTAAATAACTGTGTCAGCCTCCTGGTGGATTTAGTAAATTCCCAAGAAGTAAGCTATCCAGGGCAATTCTTGTTTTAAAGCACAAGAGCACTCTCTAAAGTCAAGGTCAGGGGTTTTAAAGAATGCTGTTTCTAATATTAGAAGAGGAGTACTTATAAATGCATTGCTGGTCAATATATGTTCACTTAAAATTGTTAATGATAGTATCATCCCACTTATTTCACTGACTTCTTAGCAAGTAAATCACTTAACTTTTGGCTAGGAACCATGGTTCAGCCCTACACAGAGCTCTAAGTGGAAAATTTTAAAGAGCTTTCAAAAGTGTGCCGTAGATAGTTGTGATGGGCTTTATGTACACCAACCCTTGTGCCCTACAACTTTATTTTCTCTTTCACTAAGTGAGGTACTTACTAGTTGATCTGTTCTTTCTCCTAATAATCATGCTCTGATGTTGGTTTGATGCTTAGATCCCACATCTGGTAGCTGTAAAATCCCAGGGACCCGCCTTGACCGCCTCCCAGTCAGTGCATGAGCAGCCCACCAAGGGCCTCTCCGGGTTTCAGGAGGCTCTGAATGTGACCTCGCACCGTGTTGAGATGCCGCGCCAGAACTCAGATCCCACCTCGGAAAACCCTCCTCTCCCCACTCGTATTGAGAAGTTTGACCGAAGCTCTTGGTTACGACAGGAAGAAGACATTCCACCAAAGGTAACATCACTGGAGTGTTCTCATTGCCATCACCATCATCATCATCATCGTTGATGGTGATGATTACCCCTATTCCAGGCCTTTCATAGTAATGGACATTATGCCAAAGCACTGACTGTCTGTTGTCATGTCTGTTTTGGTCCCTTCTGATTCCCAAGCTGTGAATTGGATTGTCATTTATCATTTCTGACCTCTGTTTTCCCCAAAGAGACAGAGGCTCAGGTTGATCAGGATGACTTGGAAGTATGTACCCTCTATCCAGAATTAGGACTTTCAACCCCAAACATTTCAAACTACTGTTTTACTATCCACATTAAGAAAATAATAATGGATATTTTTATTGGTGACCAAATCTATATTTAGACAAATTAAAAATTTACAGATAAAAAATAGAAAATCCATTTATTCCTATTTTCAGTAAAACCAGATTTCAGATGTTCAGAAAATATTATAACTCCTATAATATTTTTGTTAGTTGCATTTATGGAAAGCTTCCTATAGGCCAGGTCATCGTTTAATTCCAAGTTTAACTTATTACTGAGAATAAAACTTTAGGGTAAAGTAACCATCACCTCATACTGCACAGTCCTGTGTTTGGTTTCTTATGTTTTGTTTTTTTGCCTACAAAAGTTATTACTCATTCCCAAAATTGCCCATGTGACCATACATCTCACTGCAGAGAAACTAGAAGTATTTAAAAATAGTGGATAAATTTTGCATCAGATTCTCTCTGGTTCAGGATTCCCCTTTCTTCTGAACTGAGCATAAGAGCTATGACAAATGGGATGTTGCACAATTTCCAGTGACCAGTGCCATTGTTGATTTCAAAAAAATAATAATAAAACGACAATGAAAATAGATAATACCACATGATTTCCAAACATTTTTCCTTGAAGGGGTATTATAAGAAGATATCCATTATTTTGAAAGTGAATAATGGCGTTCTCCTCTTGTGGAAGCAGAGGTGCTATAAAAAAGGTTCTTGCGAGAGCCAAGTTCAATATGGAAAACAGATGGATGGAGGAGCAGACACAAGATCTGGGGAAACTGAGAATGGAGGCTATCGCTCCACTCTCTAAAAGCATGCAGGCACATGTTTGTAAACTCTGAGAGAAAAATTTAGATCAATACAAACATTTCAGGTTTTAATTGTTCATTAGACTCTTTCTTCTCTACAACTATTTAAGCTTACAGCACAATAAAGGAAGACAGTAGAAGTCTTCCTTTTTAATTTGAGCAGATGGGAGCATTGATTAGCTCATTTTGCTTCATGTCACTGATTCGTCTTTTTAGGTCTTTATCTTAAAATATATTCCAAAAACCAACAAAATTTCTATTAATGTCAATATCACTTAATTTGTTGATAATCTTAAAATAGGGCACATTTTAAAATATCTAGTACAAAACACTAAAAGAGACCCTCTCCTCCTCCAAAAAAAAAAATGAAGAAAAACTGAAATACCTGATGACTGTGTAACTCAATTAGCTATCATGGGACATCAACATTTTCATTTCCTGGTCACTTTCATAAAGTAAGTTTTCTCTCTACTCTCCCCTCAAGTTGGACTCCTTAAATACAGTTACCATATTTGATTTCATTAAAAAATATTTCATAAAAGAAGGTGCACTTGAATTCTACCACAGGTCCTTGCCAGGTTAACTGATGAAACGTACATTTTCCTAATGTACCTTGCAGTGTGATTGGTACTCAGTCTTTTTGAAGACCCTTCCAGTATTTTCAGTGTTAATCCTGTTTTCTATTATATTTGCAGATTGACCTTTTAAAGCTCTGTTTGGGGTGTTGTTTTTAATTAGTAATTGGAAGATTACTAACTATTGCAATAGTTTCTCTGAGCTCAGTGACATATGGCTTATGTCCCAAATTCTAGCCTGATACCCTAGTTTCTCACCAGATTTCATAATTACATTAATGTTTATTAGTTGTTATGTGAGCCTAAAATGTGAGCCTCAATTTATCTGAATGGCTCTCAACTGATAGAATTTCCAGTGATTGGTTGAGTTCATGGTACCCTAAAGAAATTTCTGGCATCCACCACTCTTTCACACAGAAAAGGGAACTCAATGAATGAAAATAATGAGCATGATCTGTTTTTAAATTTGCTTTTAAAATTCAGGACCATATTCTTTAATGGTTGCTGAATACGCCTCAATGCCTTTTGTTTGATTTTATTTAGGGAGTTCAATCATTCTTTCAGAAATAAAAGATGTTTCTTCCCTGTTTCTGATCATTGCTGGTAACTCTTGGTAAATCTTTTTTCAGGCAATCACTTATGGAAGCTATTTTATGGAAAATATTTCTGAATTCTGTTTTTCTTTCAGGTGCCTCAAAGAACAACTTCTATATCCCCAGCATTAGCCAGAAAGAACTCTCCTGGAAATGGTAGTGCTCTTGGACCCAGACTAGGATCTCAGCCCATCAGAGCAAGGTAAAGGGGAAAGACAGTTTGGGTGAAGGAAGAAACCCCCACCATTGTCATCATTATTGCTCTTCTGAAAAATGTCTTTGTCCTTTTTCATGTCAGAGGCATATTGACTGGCTGGCTGGACTATACTCTTTGATGGGACAGAACACAGGCCTTCTATTTCTTCAGTAGCTTTTCCCAGACATCAGTATGCAGTGGGGGCTCATTAATGAATGAGTGAATGAATCAATGAATGTCTGAGGGAACCCAGAAGCCAATCAGGTGTACCTTCCCTGACAGTTTTAAAAATTGTGGCATAAAATTGCAAGAATAGGCCTGGTTGTAGTATCATAAACCATCCCTTGAGGGACCATTTTATGGAATCAACAGAAGAAAATAGACTGGTTTGAGGGGATTCTTAGCATCAGGTCCAGAAATGTGCCCTGAGGACCATTGAGACATTAGAAAGTAATTGCCAAAGAAATGCATTGGTGACCAACTGCAAAGCTTCCCTCGCTTGGCAAATTACACAGGGACCAGCCCACAGGAGGAACTTCCCTCTTGATTATGGAGGGTCACTGAAATGCAGTCAGGCTTCCACTGAGGCTCTGTACTCTCCAAGAACGTTCCATTGACCATGTACAATCCTGCAGACAAGAAGTTGCATCCGCCTACTGGTTGGTGCAGAGATCTTGAGAGAAGCTGGAAAGTAAACAGTATCTTTACAGGATAGAAGCAGATTTTATGTGGGAACAGATGCTGTTGGCTGCTATAGTTCCTCAAGCTTCCTTCAGAGTTTTCATCATGAAAACTCCCCTTTTTAGAACCAACTGAAATAGCAAAAGGCCTCTGCTAAGACTATAAAAAGGATGAGCTTGGACAGCCTGTTTTGTTCTTCTTTATTGGGCTCATAATAAGAGAAGGACTCTCTCCCTTGCTAGTGAGAGAGACTAGGAATGAAGGTTATGATTATTTGCATAGATCTTTAAAATATGGAATGCTTTTGATCATAAAGCTTTAATCTTCCTCTTCACATGAAAAGCCTTAGGAAGAGGTTAGTCCAAAATAAGAACTGTACTAAGAACATGAATCCCTTTAGGGCAAAGAAGCTAATCCACTCTGAGTGGTTACCAATAGCAGGAAACTCTGAATGAGCCACTTTTGTCCAGTGCTGTGTCAGATCCATGCTGAGGGAGTGTTACTGTAAGCAGAGCTGAGGAACACTGGGCTTCCCTATGACCAAAGAGTGGCCTGAACTTCCTCAGTCACCCTCTTCAAGCAGCTTGAAGCCCCACTTGTCACTGCCACTTCTCCTTTGAACTCTGCCCTGAGGCTCTGTTCACTGATCAGTTGCTTAGAATTTTAGTTGCTGTAAATCAAGCATCATTTCAACTTTAAGTATTTTTCCTCCATCAGCCAAAAAGAAAGGGAACTATTGTCATATAGTCAAATTAAAAGCAGCTCTTTGTTCCCCCTGAAGTGTTATTTTAACAATGTCACGACCTAAGACGGTTGATATTTGATGGTCAGTGGCCTGCAAAACATGTGCTTTTCCCTTGGAACCACTTAAATATTGTACTTTGTACAGAGAATTCAGGCTTTGTGAGGAGGTAGGGAAGGAGTGAACTAGGAGGTAAAAATCACTTACCTACATTGAAAGTCCGAGGGTTTTTGGACGACAGGGAGGATGGAAAATCCCCATCTTTGCCACCTGGAACAGTCCTACAATGCACCTTCTTCGATCTATCGTGTGTCTCCAAGTGACCAACATTTAAGATCTGAATAAGACTTTGTAACTCTGGATTACATTATGTTTTTAAAAACATGAGGGTGTGTTTTCTTTATTGTGATAGAGATAGCTTTAGTTCATCTTTGCTGTATAACAAAGTACCCTGAAACTTGGTGGCCTGAAATAATAACAATTTATTATTTCTCACGATTCTATGGATTTGCAAAGAAGTTCTGTTGGTCTCACTTGAACTCACTCATGCAGCAGCACTGGGCTGGTGGGTTGTCAGCTGCCCCTCCATGTGGTCCTTCATCCTGGGCTTCTTTACTGTGTCCAGTGCACAGTGCTTTCAAGACTTTCCTTGCATCATCTTGCTGATGGCCTCCATAGGTCACATAGTCAAGCCTTGAGTTAATGCATAAATGAGTACATGTTTATGGATACTGGGAGATGTGATTCACTGAGGGCCATTACTGTAATACAGAAATTCTCTACTTTCTGATGGCCTGAATGAGGTCTAGAGAGTTCTTTTTGTAGCATTTGTTAGACAGCTGCCCACCCACAAAGCCATTAAAAAGATAGCTTTTAAATAATTCATCTTTTACCATGCTGCTAAGCTACACTTCTTGTAGTTGGTCAATATTTTTTATGTCCTCCTAGCCTTTTCCTTGAAATGGCTCTTAAAGGAGACTAGAAAATTAGCACATTTAGAATGGTTCCCAAGGAAGATTACACATGTAATAAGGGACAGGTTCAGGATGTTTTGTTATCAATATTTTTATTTCATTGGCTAAATTTAGCAAATGTTTATTGAGGATCCGCTGTATCCAAGACTGTGTGTTGCCTTGGGACCCAGTGACTCAACCAAGACTTCCTGACTCATGAACCATTATATTAGAAGATATAATATACCTGCTGCTCTTTCATGCTACAGGTATCATTAGGGGCAAAATTCTATTTCTGAGTCCCCAGGTCACCAGTTGGGGAAGACCCAAAAAGAGAGCAGTCCTATATATTGTAAAATGATTGATTGAGAAATAAGCCACTCTTGTGCTAAATAGTGAAGAAAAAAAGGCAGAGCCTAATGCTTAAGAGGTACAGTTTTCCCTTCCTAAATCCAGTACTAATGAACTCCAGTTACTGGGTGCAAAGCACTATATAGTCATACGGTTTTTTAAATATATTTTATTGATTTTTTAACAGAGAAGAAGGAAAAGGGATAGGGAGTTAGAAACATCAATGAGAGAGAAACATCAACCAGCTGCCTCTTGCACAACCCCACTGGGGATGTGCCCACAACCAAGGTACATACCCTTGACCAGAATCGAAACTGGGACCCTTCAGTCCACAGGTCGATGCTCTATTCACTGAGCCAAACCAGTTAGGGCTATAGTCATATATTTTAATAAATAAACTTCTTAGCATCGCGAATAGAAGACTCTTGAGTTAAATTGGCATATGCAAGCATGTACTTATAACATGAGGGGAAAATCAGAACTTTACTGTTTCAATAGCCTTCCTTATCCTAGAAAAACCTTCCTGTTATTGTCCCTCTCCCACTGTCTGCACATGCCATTCCAAATCAAAGAGCCCTATTGAACACAGGTTTTTAAATAGATACCCTGTGGATGAGGTACATCTGTGCTGGTGTCAGTCAAGAAAATGTTATGGGCCACCCCTGTTGATCCCTTTCTTCTGCGTGGTTTGGGGCAATTTAATATTTATTTCCTTATTCATTAAACACTCTGGAACACCTATTAATACAGAGTTCTGTTGAGTGTCGATGTGCATTAGAGATGATAACTAATTTAAGCCATATGACAACTCTTCGAAGTAGTGATTATAATCAACTCCATTTTATAGATGCAGAAACTGACATGAGCACAACTAAATTACCCAAGGTGACAAAATTAGTAAGTGATAGAGTCAAGATTTGAAAGCTGATAGTGTTGCACCCAAGTCCTTACTCAAGCACCATGCCATGCTAATCTTCCGGTAGTGAACGCAGCTGTCATTGCTGCCTCGTTTTCCCAAGAGGAGGGGCCTCATGACCTGTGGACCGACAGGGCACTGTTTTGCCTCCAACTTTCTCGCTGCATGATTTAGTGAGTCTGTTAACAGCTCATCTTCATCTTCCAGTTATTGATCCTCATCTTATGGTATTCACTACCATTTAAAAGCTTTGTCCCATGGGTCCCATGTAAACCCCCAAAATTTCTCTACCCAAGCTGGAAGTAATATCATCATGTGCTTTTAACTATTTCCTTCCTGGATTGTTAAAGTCTGGGTGAAAACACCATGACCCCTCCACTACTCCCTGCCCTTCTTTTTTCAGTGTGTGCAGCTGGGCCTTGCGCAGGCTACTAGTTCAAAGGGACGTTCTCAGATGCCCTGTGGACTCTCAAATGCCTTACATTGTCAAGGTGATGAGTTAAGTTTAAATCAAGATTTGATTTGCTCATTTAAAAAAATATTTTAAAAATATTCCAGGAACCTGAATAGTTAACTTTGATCCATGTGTTCTCTTAAAGCAAATTAAAATTTGATCAGATAAGTACATTCTGAATACGAAAAGATTTAAATGAAGCCTGAAACTCCCAATAAAACTCAATAACTAAATGCTTAATTTCAAAAAATAATTCTCTGTCACATCCCAAACCTGTGTTCTTATGACTCCTTTATTCACATTGGCTGTGTCATCAAAGAACACAGTAAAAGTGAATTTTGGCAGCCAGTCAGTTAATTATAGACTTGGCCCACGTGTTTGGGCCAAGAAATCACTTTGTAATCCTAATTTTATCTTTTGAATTTTTATATGATTTAAGTAAGTGGAAGAATTGCCACATTTTTCATTTTACTGTATGTTTCGTAGACAAAGCAGCATTGTCTGTGGGATGGCAAATGTCTGAACTAAAAGTTAGCATTTAAAGAAAGCTATGTGAATGTTGTCAAGTTTTTACACATTTGAATCTGAGTAGGTTCAGTTAATATGCAGACAAGATAAATCTATTATCTCATGGGATTCTTCTGAAATTGATCTCCTCTAAGAGCATTTATCTCAGACCTCTTGGCCCCAAGGCCAGACCATTTATTTCTACATAATAAGGAAGAGAAAAATCTGAACAGTATGACTTTTTTTTTCTCAAAATACTCATAGTTCACACAAAACTAAGACAGAAAAGTCATTTTAAAGTTTCTCCTATTTCTATGTGTGGTTACATAGAAACAAAATACTTTTTTCAGACTTCAATGGCAAAAATAGCAACCCTGTTAAGATCAGCACCCATGCAGGCTAGCTGCTGTGGGGAAGACTTGTGCTAATGAGGCCCAGGTTATGGATTTAATGCCCATGGGAACCAATTAGCTTCACAAAGAAAAAGGCTGAGTCCTATCAGAGATGCATGCTCATCCCAGCTGGTTCTGCTAATATCCATGTCCCTCTTTTATCCTAGGACAGCTCATGCCTTATTATCACCTGTGACAGCAGCATTCTACCTGGTCAGCCTACCTCTGTCCTAGCCACTCATTCATAAGCCTACCCTGGAAGACCCATGTTCTCTGCCAGTCTCTGTAGGCCATTGCTTCACTGTCCCAGGGTTACTTTCCTAACACAGACCTTGGGACTCCACCAAAGTTGTGTCCTCTTTCCACCAATAAGCCCTTTGTTCAGTCTGTTCCCCCAGCCTTCCTGCCCGCCCCTCCAGGGCTCAGAGCCTGTCTCTTTCCTGACACCATTTTACCTGCTCTAGACTGCATTCATTGTTCTCCAAACTCCAATCCTATTTGCAGATTTTTACATACAGTGTGCAGAGTTTTGCCTTGTTTTATTATTGCCAGGGCACACACTCATGCATAGGATTGGGTTGTAACTTGACTGCTCTGTGACCTGTCCTCTCTTCCATCTCTTACATCAGGCTAATGAGTCTCACAAAGTAGGTGCTCAATAGAAAGGTTTTGGTTACATGATCCAAGGAGTGCTACACGAGAGCTCATAGCTGAATCCTACTACCATACCACAGCCACCAGGGGAAAAGTCAGAGCTCACAGCCACACTTCTCTGAGTAGATTTTCTTTTCATACAAAGAACACTACCTTAACATTCCACAAAATGAAAGCAACTACCAAGACACCTTCATGTGCCCATCACCTTCAATCTGCAATACAGTTGGTTAGCCACACAATTTTTAGAAAAAATACTTTGGGAATTTATTAATAATACATAAATAATTCCTGATCACTACTGTTTAGTAAAAGAGGACAATAGGAAGAATTAAAGAACATGAGATTATATTCCTTATGATAAATTTGAAATACAGATTATTTCAGAAATATTATACATTTATCATTGCATGTATTCTCTACGTCAAGGGTATTTTCAGGATGGATCCAAATCTATTTTAGTTAATTCAATGCTAACAATTTGCACAAAAATAGTTACCATACAAAGGAGTGTCATAAAAATATCGAGAAATTTGAAGTTTTTCTGAAGTTTATCAACAGTCACTTCGATAGTTGATATTACTGTTATGCCAATTTAGCAAACCCTGTGCTATAATAACCTAAAATAACTTTGTCATATATTTTAAATTTATATGATCAAAATTAATAAATTATGATATATTTATTTTTACATATATTTTTTTCTAAGGCCACCAACAATGTTTTCCAATAATCTATTTTTTAAGAATTTGTATAACTCAATCAAAATGTTTTTGGCAGATACATTACCACAAAGTAAGGTTCTTGGGTTTTCAAAAAGATATCTGGTTTAATTGCTGCTATATAGATGTTATTCTGTGGCCAGGTTTTTAGTAGACTATTCGCAAGCGTGTCAAATTCATATTTATGGGTGAAATATCTGATGAGCAACACGAGATGGAGTTCCTGGTATGCAGTTGAAATTCTTGAAATGGGCAGAGCAAAGTGAGAGCATAAAATTATATTTTCATATGATATCTCACTGCACTAAAATCAGCATTATGGTGACTCCATTAGCAAAGGTGTAAAAAGTTGTTTGGGAAACTGAAGACACTGGAAACATGAAGGGGACCAATGTGACCCCACTTAGCAGTGGGATGGCAAACTGGAGCTTTGAGTCACAAGTCACTGTATTATCTATGCCCAGCAATACATTAAGAAAAAATGATAAGTGAAGTAAAAATTACAAAGGA
This sequence comes from Antrozous pallidus, assembly GCA_027563665.1. Lineage (NCBI taxonomy): Eukaryota > Metazoa > Chordata > Mammalia > Chiroptera > Vespertilionidae > Antrozous > Antrozous pallidus. Next base: position 32,940,475 of record CM050514.1, on the reverse strand, counting down.
AGAGCTTTGGAGAAACCTTGAAAATACTGTTATTTTATAACAAAGTCATAAAAATCTCAGCAGTTGCCTCCCACCACCACTGTGAGATGTCTCTTCCTGGCATAGTTTCCATGATCACCTGAAGTGGCCTAGGAGGCCCTGCTCTGTGTTCCCACGTCACTCTGTGCTCACTATAGGCAACACAGGGATGAAATTGTGTCTATGTGTCTGGCTAAGCTGGCACAAGACATAGCTGTGCCTTGTTCACTAGGTATCACAAATGCTGGCCCAGTGCCTGGTATAGACCAATGGAGTGAGTGCATAAATACTACAATTTGGGAAGCAGGAAAAATAAGAAGACAAGTAATATGAAAGATTTTATAAAAGGTAGAGCTAGTAGCTTGTCAACAAATTAATTTGTTCTTGAATTAGCATTTAGTTGTCTTGAAAATATACCTCCCTTTAATAACAGCCAATGTATATAAAGACTTCCTCCAAGAAGTTAAATAATACAAATATACCACTAGTGATACAAGCAAAGAACTTGATTAAGTGATTTGCTGAAGAGGAATTATCAATGGCAAACAAATGTGAGTAAAAATTAACGTATCACAGAAGTAGTATCTTAAACTGCATTAAAACAACAAGGTACAAAATGTTTTACAAATTACCAAACTGCTCATAATAACCTGTGATAAGAATTTGGGGCAATGGACCATCTCATACACTGCAGCGAAAACTTCTGATATCTTTCCATTAACACTGCATTGTGAGTAGCTTCACAAGAAATGCAGTCACTTACCAGTCACCTAATTTCCATGAGTATGTTTATGTACATTCACATACAAATGTGCATACACACATACACCCTTATGCCCTTTCACCTAAGAATTGCAATTCCAGGGAAGGGAGGTATGATTGGATATTTTTATGCATGTAGATAGCCATTTTAGTGTTATGTGTCACAGCAATGTAATGGAAGCATGATAATGTCTAACAATAGAGGAATGCTTAAACTAATGCATCTGTTTACTGGACCATTATGCAGCCATTATTATTTGTAGAAGCATAAGAAGCTACTCATAAGTGTTAAGAGGGGAAAAAGCAAGCTACAAAACTGAATATACAGTATGCTTATGTATATATTTAAAAAAAAGACTGGAAGATGATATACCAAATAGTAAAATATAGCTAAGTATCTCTTGGTTCAGAGATTGCATGTGCTGCTTCCTTATTTTTATCTTTTAATATTTTTCAAATTTTTTTACAATGAGCACAGGGTAAGTGGTTTAAAAGAAAGCCTCCTGTGAAGATTCATCATTTCACAGCTAATACTCAAAGTGTGATGACCTAAAAGTTGGGTCAAGAGTTCAACTCCCCCCCCCCCAAGATAAAAGTTAATTTTTATAGGCTCAAAAGAAAGAGAGGAAGGAAGGAAGGAAGGAAGGAAGGAAGGAAGGAAGGAAGGAAGGAAGGAAGGAAGGAAGGGAGGGAGGGAGGGAGGGAGGGAGGGAAGGAGGGAGGGAGGGAGGGAGGAAGGAAGGAAGGAAGGAAGGAAGGAAGGAAGGAAGGAAGGAAGGAAGGAAGGAAGGAAGGAAGAAAAGAGTTTATCTCATTCAAATAGTGATCTGGCCAGAAGTTCCACAGAGGATGGTGTGACTGTCATTGACCCCTTTAGTTCAAGATCACCTAAACACTCTCTTTATCCCTCTGTACTAAGATGGAACTAGTCTATGCTTGTGTCTACCAAGGGCAAGGTCTTGAGAGGGTAGTCACTGTGCTCTGCCGTCCTTGCAGCAACCCTGACCTGAGGAGAACTGAGCCCATCTTGGAGAGTCCCTTGCAGAGGACCAGCAGTGGCAGTTCGTCCAGCTCCAGCACCCCCAGCTCCCAGCCCAGCTCCCAAGGCGGCTCACAGCCCGGATCGCAAGCAGGGTCCAGTGAACGAACTAGAGTACGAGGTAAAGCTTTCTCTTGCCTCTCCCTGACCACATGGCTTGGACAGGAGAGCCATGGGCGGAGAGTCGGACTACTTCCTGACTTCTGTGACATTGCTCCTGGCGTGGCCACCACTGTGTGGTTCTGAAGAGACACTTAACTGCTCTCAGCCTCAATATCCTTAGAGGAGTAGGCCACCATGCCTAATTATGTGATGTCTGGCGTGGACTAAACCCTTTCTAATCATAGGTACCAATGTTTTGCCAGGAGATCGCAGAATGTTGGTATTATTTGAAAATATAATCACTTATCAGTCACTGAATTTTCATTTCCATTTGATTTCCTGCTTTGAGTTTCCTATACCCCCAAGTATTCTCTTCCTATTGTGTCAAAGTCCCTTTTTGTATTCTGAACATAGTTTATAATACTAGTTATTTTTATTTTTAAAAAATACATATATATATATATATATATATATATATATATATTACTGATTTCTTTACATTGAGGAAGGGAGAGGGATAGAGAGTTAGAAACATCGATGAGAGAGAAATATTGATCAGTTGCCTCTTGCACACCCTCTACTGGGGATGTGCCTGCAACCAAGGTATATGCCCTTGACCGGAATTGAACCTGGGACCCTTCAGCCCAGGTCAATGTTCTATCCACTGAGCCAAACCAGTTAGGGCAATACTAGTTATTTTTTCAAAGTGAAATTCAATAAAGACTAATACAGAATATATCTATAATAATAAAAGCATAATATGCTAATTAGACTGGACAGCCAATGACCTTCCAGGCATCCTTTTGGATGCCCTTCTGGGCAACCTTCCAGATGAAGCCCAAGCCCCTTGCACAAATTTCATGTATCAGGCCTGTAGTATGTATATATTTTTGAGAAGAAATAAAATTTTAACTTAAAATAGGTATTTAACTCTTCTGGTTATTCCTATTGGAGAGATAAAAATTAGCCTCTGACCATTTAATTCAAGTCATTCATCATTGTTCAGTTTCCATTAATGTGGAAGCTTGTGAAAGACATTAGTGTGTCCAGCTAATTATACACAACAGCACATTGTTTCTAGCTAATCTAAATTTACTCTTTCTGAATAACCTTCTTCAGAAAATAATTTTGAAAGACCAAGACTTTTTAAAGTGCAATTTGATAAATATTAACACACTTTTCTTAGCCTTTTCACTAAACACAATCATTATTTACCTTCTAAGTCTTTTCAAGGTTTTAAATAGTCACTACGTGTCCATTTTGAAATGTGATAATCCTGTCTCTGAACTGGGTTATAGAATGGCCTAGGGCTGCCCTTGTATGCATTCTTCTAACGTCAGTGGCACAGCCGACACCTATGTATACGTGTGTTGCCTTGATCCAAATATAAATTTACTTAATTGGGAATTCCCTCATCTTTTTTCTGTTGATAACTTAATATCTAGAGTAAGAGTAAATGCTAAAGAAAATTCTCTGATCTGGTTCAGGTTTAATTCTTACCTTCTTTTCTTTGACTCTTAGTTCTTCTGGGTCAAACGCACTCTTATATCTCTGTCCCTGAAAAACCCTAGATTACTTCTTCTCCGTCTATAAACTCATAAACAGAAGGGATGCTCTTCACTCTGTAACTGTCAGGGAACCCTCCCCCACCCATGCTCTGCATCTCCATCCTAGGTTCCCTCTCCTTTATCATCAACACTTCTTCCTGCCCCCACTTCATTCTTTCATCCCTAAAGGACCCAGGCAACTCTCTTCACACACCCACTTAAAAACTATTCCACCAAATATATGGGTTTCTATTTTTTTCTCCACAAAATTCCATCAAAATAACTTGTCTTCATGGGTAAGTGGTAAAAGAAAGCAAACACTGAATCTTAAGACTAGGACTTTGAGAAATCAGACAGAATCTCAGCTCTGTCCATAATTTCAATGTGACCTTAAGGCAGTGTGTTATCTCTCTAAGTATGTGTTCAATTGTAAAATAGGAAAATCGTGCCACATCATTGGGTTGGAACAAGCATTGACATAGAAAGCATTTAGCACTAGGCTTGACACACAATTAATGCTCAGTAAATGGTGGTGGTGGTATGCATGCTAGTTTTTCTTATTATTACTAGTGAACTTCCACTCGTGTGTTTGCTTGATTTAGTTTGCCTAAACATTTACTGTTTTTTCATGGATTTGCTTGAAGATGTGCCTTAGCAAATGGGTCAGCTGAGTAATCCTAAAGGATGACTCACCTAGAACTCCTAAACTTGAACTAGCACTTTCTGACGGTCATTATCTTTCTTGGCCTTCTGTGTTTTCCTCTAGCCAACAGCAAGTCAGAAGGGTCACCTGTGCTCCCCCATGAGCCTTCCAAGGTGAAGCCAGAAGAATCCAGGGACATTACCCGATCTGGTCGACCAGCTGTGAGTGCTTTTCTCTCAAAGAGTTCTAAGCTTTTAATTCTCCAGAAAACCCACAGGATAATGTAATTGGGGATACACACATGACTATGAAACAAAAAATATTGAGATTAATAAGCAAAAGCAGCCAGAAGGAAGACATACCTGATGAGGAAAGAACTGAACAGATACTGGATTGCTTATCTGCCTTTATGGATTTGGTGATCACTAGCAAATAATTCATATCATTTGTTCCATAATTTCTACTCAAATTTGGCCAAAAAAATGTTGAAACTAGCAGTTAAGAAGATTTTGGCACTTTCTATGGATTTCCCTTGTCAACCTTGACCTTTCTCCATATTACTTTCCATATGAGTTAATATTATAATTTTTTCTGCTGTGTTTCATACCTCTAGGACTATATTTTTGGGACCAAAACCTAATAAGCATGGTCTTCCAGGGGGCCTGATAACATGAATTCTAGCTGCATTGCTGTGACACAAAAGATCCCAAGTGTCCTTAAAGAAAGAAATAAGAGCATGGAGGCTGGAATTTAAAAGTTAGAAATTAATTTGGGATGAGTTACTCTCCACCTAAATTTTCTGAGCATCTATATATATAAAAGCCTAAGCGACAGAATGGTCGCTATGATGTGCACGGACCACCAGGGGGAAGATGCTTAATGCAGGAGCTGCCCCTGGTGATCAGTGCACTCCCACAACCAACCTTCCATGGCCCCTCCCCTGGCCAACCTCCCACCACCCTGATTGCTGGCCAGACCAAGGGACCCCACCTGTGCACAAATTTGTGTACCGGGCCTCTAGTCTTTTCTATGAAATAAATGTGAAGCCTTTTTTATTTACTCTGTTAATTATGTTTTAAAGTAAGGGAGCATAGTGAGAGTAATAATAAGGGGAATGTTCACTCTTCAGGGTTGATGTTCTCTTTGCCCTTTTGCATTTATCAGTTGTGTACTAACAATTCCTATTTTGTGTCTAACCTGCTGCCTTTCTTCTGGCCTTTTCCTTTCCTGTGGATTCTTCTGGATTGGGTTCTTCTTATCTCAGAGCTATAAGAAAGCTATAGATGAGGTTAGTATTATATTTCCTTAGTTGTGCTTTCACAAAAATATCAATATGAAATTGATTTTCTGATGCTGACATCCAGAAAAGTGGCCCACTGGGTCACAGATTGAAAGCTCACTCATTTGGAGTGATCTGTTGGGAGAAGAGCCTCTTCAACAGAAGCCAGGCTAAGGCCCTCACACACCACTATGAAGTTCCAGACCCCTTCCTCCTAAGTCACAGTGTCACTTTTCCAGTGTTGCAGTCTGGCTAAAGATAATCATCAGTGATTTGTTGTTGACAGAGCTTCTTATTCTAGTACCGTCCAATAGAAAACCTGAGTTTTTAGTCTTTGCTCACCAGTCTTGCGAGGGGATGGTGTTTCTACTAACAAAGAAAAAAGACATCATTCTAGGACACTCAGAGTTTATAGTGTGTGATTTGTGAACAAGGAATTACTGAGTATTGTTAGATTAATTTTGTGGAACATTAACTACAGCATCAACAGCAACTTTAGTTAATGAATGCTGGCGAGTTAAGTGACTTTATTTCCTTATTCATGGAGACATTTTTCCATTAGGAAAATATATGGCTTTGTCGATTTTAGCTTGTTAAGAAGGATGACCACCTTACTGCTGTTTGTCAGACCTGCATGAATGCAGCCTACTGGAGGGTTGTTTGTTTGGGTGTGTGTTTTTTTTTTCTTTTTTCTTTTTTTGTATGTTTTTTTGTTGTTGTTTTTTAAAAGACAAGCCTTGCAAAGAGTCCTAACTGCATGGAATCTGAAGACTACCATTGTGGCTTTAAGGCTGTGGCTCTGCTGAGCACCATTTTTGTGAAATAATATGAAAAAAGCACTGGCTCTAGAGACAACAAGCTGTATTCAAATTCTAGCTCCCCCAATATATAACTGCCTGGGACCAACCAGTCTTATCTCTCTGGGCCACAGTTTTATCATCTGTAAAATGGGGATAAAAATACCTGCACTGCCTGGCTCACATGATTGTGTGCGAGAGCATTTTATGAAGTATGAAACACTGTACAAAGCCAAGAGGATATCCCCATTTTAAAGCTTAGGCCACAGGTATGGGCTATTTGGGCAGATGAGAGAAGCATGTTTCTATGCATCTGATCTTTACTAAAAAGCCTCACTTTTTCAGCATTATGACTGCCTCATCAGAGTGATTTAGAAAGTAATTTTTACAGTTAAAGGATAATTACTTATAAAAGAATGCGGCTCTACATGTCTACAATGTGTAGATGGCACTTATAGAATGGAAAAAGGGAAAGGTTTTAAACTGCTCTGTGCCACGACCTTGCTCCTTTCCCTCATAATAGTGAGAAGGACGGGGATTATCACTAGTTTTCTCTCAAAGAATTGAAGAAAGAGGACCATGTTCTGGTGTTCTAACTACCAATAGAATGCATGTGTGTATGTGCACAATCCAAGGGAAATCTCTTGAGTCCAAAAATTGGCGTGGAGGTGGCTGTCATAAGGTTTCTTATGGATTTTTATCTAGTTAACCCAGGATATTTTAGGCTTTTACAAATGGCTTCATTTTGGTATATTCTAACACACTGGACAGAGATGAGAGGGGAAGTAATTATAAGCAATTGGGTGGGGGTTGGAAGCTGTTTACTAAAAGCTCTAAGGCCATGTGTGGTTTAAAAAATAATAATAATAATCCCTCCAGGTAACTCTGATAACCCTTCACCCTGAGTATCACTGATCCGAACCACTCAAAACACAGGATTACTTGGTTCTGCCTGACTAGTGGTTCTCAATCAGGGGTGACTTCCTTCCTTCCCTCTACTTCAATGACAGTTGGCAAAGTCTGGAGGCAGTTTTGGCTGTCACAACGTGGAAATGGGAGAAGTGCTATTGGCATCTGTGGGCAGAGCAGAGATGCTACTAATCAGTGCCCAGGAGAACAACCCACAATAGGGAATCTTCCAACCCCAAATGTCAGTAGTGCCACAGTTAAGAAACCTTGAATTAAACCTTCTCCCATCTCCATGCCTACATTTTGATATGGCTTCTCTCTAGTAACTGAATTGACATTTAGATAACCCAGAATTGCAATGAAAAGTCTTAAACTTCTTTTGAAAGCTTGTTGCTAATTTAATGGTGTGATTTTTCAAAAAAAAAATTCACCTGGGGGAGTTTTCATTAATTTGGCATTACACTCGAATGCAATATGAGATTGTGCAGCATAGTCTGTGATTATTTCACACAACCTTTGGAAATAAATATTCACTTTACTTTAGCCTAATGAAATATATGGCATGAGGATTATGGTACAATCAAACACTGGCTTTATCACTAGTTTTTCATTAGAATGTAGGAATCTGAAAAATTCCAGTTTGGACACAACTTGAGCAATAAAAAAATTATTTAATATTTATTTTTTAAATATATTTTATTGATTTTTCACAGAGAGGAAAGGAGAGAGATAGAGAGTTAGAAACATCAATGAGAGAGCAACATTGATCAGTTGCCTCCTGCACACCCCCTACTGGGGATGTGCCTGCAACAAGGTACATGCCTCTGACCAGAATCGAACCTGGGACCCTTCAGTCTGCAGACCGAAGGGTCTATCCACTGAGCCAAACCAGTTTCGGCAAATTATTTAATATTTAAAGAAAAGACCAGCTTTAAAACTTTAACTATTATTTTAATCATTCAAAAATTGAAATAAAATTTGAATAAACTTAAAAGAGCTTCATTTTAGGTAAAGTATAATTATCAGATTAATTATGCTTTTTGGAATAAATTATATCAAATTGATTCTAAAAAGTATTACATCAAGGAAATTGTTAGGTAAAAGCCTTTTAACTATCTCCATATTTACTCCATAATAAAAAAAAAATCTTAAAATTTTTCCTTATTTCTTTTATAGTTACACATTCTCAGATATTTCCAAACTAAATAGCACCCCCACCTTTTTTTTAATACTTTTTAGCTCCAGGCTTGAGACAGCCACGCAATAAATTACCACAAAAACTCATTATATGGAGAAAATTGGTATTGTCAGAAAATAAAATGTATGAAAATGGTTCTGAACCAGTGGTGTCAGTGTTAGATCATGTCTGTTTCTTACAATTTGCTACAGTAAGTTCTTCCAGAATGGATAAGAAACAAAACTTCAGCTAAATACATAGACTATTGGCAATAGGAGATTAAATTTTTTTTTTACTGGAGTTATTACTTTTGAGTTACTCATTGTTACCTACAGCTTTTCATATATGCTTCACCCTTCAGGCTGTTACCAATTAAACTTAAAAGGAATTTGCAATTATTTTTAGTGTTTCAGTAAAGTTAGGTTTTTAATAATACAGAATAAAAAATACCTAATTAAAAGCAAAATTATAAAGTAGCTCAGAACTTTAAAGTGTTCTAAATACAGTGTTTGTAAAGGTTTAGGTCATTTTAACAAGTGAGAGTTTTTTTTTTTAAATCAATGGACTTCGGGCCAGCTAAATGCTTCTAATATGTTTTTAATCTCCTTTGTCTTGTTTTGAAATGTCAGAGATGGGGAAATCAACTCATGGGGAAAGTTTATTATTCATTTAAGCAAATCATAGTTAATATTATATTTTACTCAGAATTATTAACACTAGAAACTATTTTAAACCATATTCTCTCTTTAAATCATAATACAATGTATTTTTAATGACCAGTAACATTTTAAATGCCAGTTATATTGTTTGAAGAGACTTAGCATGATCCTACCATGCTGAAGACAAAATAAAAAATAAATTTATCCAATTTGTTATTATTTTAGTGGTTTGGAGGATAATAATATCCTTTTTCATTCATAGCCTTAACAAATATCTGACTGATATTTCCCCACTGTCCTTACGTATAGCGTACCCTTCATTTTATTCTTAATGTGATTAAGATAAACAGTTGTCAAGAGAAAATAAGAGAGAAAAAAGAGGAAATAAGAAGTAAAAAGGTGAAATTCAAATATTAGTTTTTCTTATTTTGGCCCATTGCCAAAGAAATCAGAACTGAATTTGCATAAAATTTTGTATGATAATTTTCCTCTTCTTTAATGATATACATTACATTTAAACACCTTTTAATATGTACCAATTCTATTTTCATTTTCATTAATGGGGCAAAGATACTGAGACCAAGGCCATGTGCATATGTACCTAATCTGTGCACATGTGTAAAAACTCAGAGAGCATGTTTGGGTGAAAAATGCACAATTTGAATTTTCAAAAGCTTCTCTTTTCCAAAAACTTTAATTCAAGCAAATTTAGGACAAAATTAAAAGTCATTATTGCTTTTCCTTTGGTTTCTATGAAATTAGAAAGAAGCAACCCCACCTAACTCCTTGAACTTCCTAAATTCTAGACTAAATAAAATGCCTAGGGTTTCCTTTCATGGTCTTAACCAATGCTTGACATATAGGCAACAATAAGGAAACATGACACTCTCTATTGTCTTCTTCTAAAAAAAAAAATATTTGAAATTATAACTTAATTATACACATTAATCACATTTTTTCCTAACCAATTAGAATAGATTATCAAAATGTCATTTAGATAATTTACATGGACATAATCCTACATCAGATGAATCAGACAATTTCTGGATTGGAATAAAGAGAGAATATGGCCAAAAGAAAATTGGGATTTAGTATCTTTCAATGAGTTTCTTTCTCCCTAATGCCCTGTCTCTCACTGAATGTTCTGATTCCCACATGGGTCACTAATATAGGGAGAAATGGTAAGACTGATGTCAAATTGCTTTTTCCTCATTTGCATGCTGTATGCCATGGGCAGTTTAACCCATGCAAATTAGAGCCGCCATGCTTTTGCAGAACTGCTTCCCTCTGCATTGCTCGGAAAGCATGTAAAATAAAAGGTGGTCAGATATTCAGCACACTGCCTGCAATGTGCCTGGAGATTAAATACCACATCATCACATCCATCAGGCTAGAGGTTTCATCATACTCATGGAAAACTGAAAAATGATCTCTTCCTTTTGGTGTTTGCACATTCATTTCAGTAGTCCTTGCCAGGGTTTCTGCCAGGTGACTGCAACTTAAACCAAAAGATAATTCTGGAAGAGAACTCCTTTTTTGTGTGTCGTTCTTCTTGATTAATTCAGCTCCGTGGCTATAAATGTCAGTGGCACTGGGCTTTGGGTTGGTTGGGCCATTACTTGATGTGTGCCTCTGCTCTCCAGGGAATGATGACACACCAGATGAGTCATTGTTGTAGCTGGAATCTTGGGAATTGCTCTGTTCTGTGACTGATGCTAGATGTTGGTACAGTAGCAATCATAGGAGGGGGAAGGCCATGACTGTGGCTTGGGCAGGGGTCCCACCACACTGGGGAACAATTTCTAATCCCATGCATTTTTCCCATTAACCGGAGGGTGACCAACTTCACCTTCCCAAAATAAAACAAGAGTCCAATGTTTGTATATATGTGTACACACACAATACATATACACATATATACACCATTGTATTCAGATTTGAAAAATCTCAGTCTAGCAATTGGTTTTGAACAAAGTTTGAATTTATTTCATCTTTTCTAGTTTCTACATGCTACAAACATCGTTTTTCTTAGTTCCATGCAGTAACTATGTTTGTAACAATTATATAGAGAGCTTTTAGAGAGCTTTTTTTCTTGTTGCTTATGCTGAACCACTGACTTATTGAGAAATGTCGCTTTGGTCATATCTAAAATTCATATATGCTGAACAAACTTCTCTTGCAGGATCTGACGGCGTTAGCCAAAGAATTACGAGAACTCCGGATTGAAGAAACAAACCGCCCGCTAAAGAAAGTGACTGATTACTCCTCCTCCAGTGAAGAGTCGGAAAGTAGTGATGAAGAGGAGGAAGATGGAGAGAGTGAGACCCATGATGGGACTGTGGCTGTCAGCGACATACCCAGACTGATGTAAGAGGACAGCTTTTTAAATGTGGACCAGGGAGGGCTAGGTCTCCAAATGAAAGCATGAGCAATATGAATTCAATGTAAGATTGTTTGTGAGTCTCTGGCAGGATCAACTGACTTTGGGGATCTGTCTTTTCATTAGAGCATAGATCTATGACTATCTCTCTTCATAGACATAGTCACTGACTAGTAGAATACATGGCGTTTCTGTGACAGCATGTTCTCTATCCAGGTACTGTTGTTGGGTTGTCTCTGTGGTGATGCTTTCTTGGTTCTTGTCAATTCCAGGGCAAATGATTTTGCTAGGCAGACTGTTGACATGTCCTTGTCCCCCTGGAACTGGAAGAGTGAAATTATAGGCAATGACGTTTCAAGGTTAAAATGAACAACCTGAGACATATTCCATCACCACTAGATACGGAGGAATGCATGTGGTAGTGTGGGGTAGCATCCCAAAAAAGAATCGGGAATCAGATAATCCTGCAGGAAATTTCTGAGTATCTGGCTTAAATCTGTCCATCAAGCTTCTCTATTTCATCATCTTCATTCTCTCAGTTATGTGATCCTTTATTCTGTGACCTGTGACTTCACCACGTATGTCCTGACAGCCTCTTTGCAGTCTTCTTTTTGGATATTTGTATCTATATTTATACCTACCTATAATTCCCTTAATATGTATACCCTTTTTCCTCTTTTTTTAGTGAAGTGGAGGCTCACTTCTTTTTCTCTTGGGACTGGGTCTGATGAAAGAATCCCTCCTCTTCCCCATTTACTTCCCCAATTCAAACAAATGCATTCATACAGCCCCACTCACATGCACCTCTCATTTTCTTCCCAAAGAAACATAAGCACTGTTGTTTTTGTTTGCTCTGACTTTCCAACTTCACTCCTTATTCACCTCCATTTCTTTGGCTCAGCTACTAGGATTAGTCATCACACCACACTCACTCCCTATAGAGAAGATACCATTTCAGGCTATAAATTACTGTCCTCTCCAGCAGGGATTGGAGACACAGGGCTGGCCAGTCCACAGGGAATGTCTTCCACTGATTAATGATCATCACGTATAAGCAATTCTGAGAGGCAAATCCAATTACCATCACAGAAAAAATCCATTCTTGTTATTTTACTGTTGATTACCCAGTTATTAACAACTATAAATATGCAAAAAGATGACATTTTGAGACAAATTTCATTGAAGTGTTTTTTAACAGCAAATAAAATTGTTGTAAGAAGCAAAAATCACTAATCCAGAACATTTCTGCAAAATATGCTGGTCTTCTCAATTTTTGTATCAACTCAGCATTCGTTAGTTCTTCTGACAGATGTTTCGAAGTCCCTTTAAGCACTGAGTGTACAGCTATCAGGATGAGGGCAGGTAATGAATCTGAAAGGTTGGTAAAACTTTTGCTGTGTATTAGACAGCATCCTGAGGGCTCTGAGAGACATTCAAGAAATGCATATCTGAATTCTGCCTTTTAAACATTTAGATTCTAGGTAGAAAGAGACAAAATTATACATGAAAAATTTCAGGCTAAAATCAATATTTGGAGGAATAACCAAAGGCATCCTTGGAACCAATGTTAAATTGCACTTGGTTTTTAAGCCTCCTGTCCTATTTTAAGCCTCCTGTCCTCTCTTCCCCTGCTACAGAAACGCCCACCTTTCTAAAATTGCCCAAATAGACCATGCTACACTTCCACTTTGCTGTCTGGCAGTTTCCAGTCCTTTAGAAATCACTTATGCACAGCCCAGCAGCCTACACTAGTGAAGCCTGCCCTCTCTGTGCTGCCTCTGTCCCTCGAGTATATTCCTTAAGTTTTATGTAGTGCTTCAAATTGGGATATTTAGTCATGCTGGGTGCGTGCCTGTGAGGTCCTTGAGGATGAAAATTGTGCCTTATTCCTCTCTCTAACACCTTGCATGGCATCTGGAATGAAGTTGGTCTTCACAGTGACTTTGGTTTACATTTGGTTTTGTTAAACTGAAATTGCAAGTCCAGGCTTCAAATGGTTAAAGCCAGTCCAGAAGAAAGACATACACATAGCACTGTCATCAAGATAGAAACGAACATGGAGTAATATTAGAATCAGGGGGAGGGGAATGGTTGAAGTAAAGGCCCAGAAGGTTGAGTTTACTAATGGGAATGTGGGTTGTGTGAGGAGGGAAGTCTGGACTGGTGAGACCAGAACAAGAATGTGTACTTGACCATGTAGCCACTGGGGAAGCGTCAAAGGTGTCCTGAGCCAGGGAGTGACATGATGGCTGCTATGTTTGAGAGAAATCATTTCAGAAACATGATTTGGAAAGGAAACAGACTCCAGTCTACTAAAACAATCCAGAAGCTCTATTACTGTAATCCTAAGAAATAATAAACAGACTATCCTTGAATGGTTAGAGTGGAGGCAAAACCTGCCATGGCTCTTGGACAATTGGTAAATTTTAGACAGATTGAAATGGTCACCCATTAAAGAATATTTAAAGTATTTAATTGTAAACAAGTCGTGTTCAGAGAAAAAAGCAGGATACAAACATGTTGTATGTATTCCAATTTGGTAAATATATGCAATTTTTGTGAGTATGTCTGTACAGTCTATTCTGCTACAACAGGATAGTTGCATGCCTTAAAAACTTCTCATATTAAAAAATACATTATAAAATAATTGCTTCTTTAGGAAAATGGTATTTTAAGCTAGAGTGCATGTTATATACATTCTTATCACTTTCATTTTCTATTGTTAAGGTAAGCCTTTACCTTTTGTACTATATATTTTTAGAGCAGAAGTAAAAATATATTGCAACATAGGTCACTACGATGAAGTGGATAGCTTCTCAGAAATGTAGCCCAGCCATTGAAACAAGCAGCTGCAGATCCTGATGTGCAGAAGGCTTAAAAATCAAACACCTTTTTCTGTGTGCAGTGCTGCTTTCATATTTATAGCACAAAGCATAACCTGTAAGAGTATACATAACTAAGACTATCTTCTCTAACTAACGATTACACTATTTCCCAGTGACTTAAATATAGAAAAATGAATGGAAGGAAATAGAGCAATACTATGACAGTGATCACCTCTGGATTATACAACTCTAAGGGCTTTTTGTTTTATGCACTAGAGGCCCAGTGCATGATATTCATGCAGGAGAGGGGTGGCCCCTCAGCCCAGCCTGCACCCTCTCCAATCTAAGACACCTCAGGGGATGTCTGACTGCCGTTTTAGGCCCAACCCCACAGTTGGACGTCCCTCTCACAATCCGGGACCACTGGCTTCTAACTGCTCACCTGCTTGCCTGCCTGCTTGGTCATCCCTAACTGCCCTCCCTGCCAACCTGATCACCCCTAACCGCTTCTGCCTGTCAGCCTGAAATGCCCCCCCCCTGCCCCGCCAACCTGGTTTCCCCACTCTGCCAGCCTGATCATCCCTAACTACCCTCCCCACTGGTCTGGATGCCCCTTACTACCCCTACCCCCACCAGCCTGGCCATTCCTACTGTCCCCCCTGCTGGCCTGGTTGCCCCAAACTGCCCCCAGCCAGCTTGATCACCCCCAATTGCCCCCTCAGCCTGGTCACCCCACGCAGCCTGCTGTTCGGTCATCCATCCAGTTGTTTCAGTCTTGACAGCCCCTGGCTTTTTATATATTATGATATCCCCAAATTTATGATGAGCATATGCTATTTTTATGAACAGGAAATACTAAAAGCTTTGTAGACTAGGAGGATGGAAGTAAAGGCCTGCAGGTTGACTTGCGTCATATCAAGCAAGTCAGAGAGACATCCTTCTGTATCAGAACAGTACATGTGAGGCAGGGGCTGGGCCAGTAGGGACATCTGCTGCTTCCATAGTCATTGAAGTTTGTACAGTGTCACAAAATGCATTCTGGACAATGAATGTCACATACTTTTGTGCTCCCTCCTTTCTATTCTCACTAGAAAGTCATGGTCCTCACCCCATCATCCACCTGGGCCTGCAGTCCCCTCTGCCTTTCCATCCATTGCTCCAGCTCTGTCCTGTTAGAGTGTGGTAGCTGGGCTTCAGTCATGCTGTATTCCTCCTGCCCTCAACCCTCTCCGTCCTGGGCCATGATTACCCCAGCATATGCTCAAGCCAAACTAACCTCCTCGGTCCTTACAAATGCCTTGCATGCTCCCAGTGTTGTTTCTCTTCTCGAAGTGACCTCTCTCTTTGATTTCTTTCTCACACACATCCTGCCTTTTATTTGAATATTTTTGTTATCTGTTAATGCTATTCTGGATGCTAACCTCTTTAGTTTCAGAAACCATGCTTTCTTCAGCTTTTATATTTACCAAGGGCTTTTCATATAGCAGGCGTTCAATAAGTGTGTATTGAATTGAATTATATCAATCCCTGGAGGAACACTTTGACAAATCCAATTAGAAGAAATTATTGTTCCAAACTTGTGGCCTCATTATAGCAAATTTCCTATAATTTTCTCCTAATCAGTGAGGTATTTTGTTTTTTACAGTTTATAGGAATTTGGACAATTAGTTTTTCCTGCCCAGACTCTATATCAGAAAAGTAATTTTTGCAACAAATGGTTATTTAATTATAAAATGTTATCGTTGTTTTAGCCTTAGTTTTGTATTCATTGGCTTTTAAAAATTCTTTTATTGTTAATAATTTTTTTAAGTTTTAGATTGACAGAAAAATTGTGCAGATAATACAGAGAGTTCCCATGCACAGTTTTCCCTATTATTGTCATAAAACATCACTGTGGAGCATATGTTACAATTAATGAGCCAATATTGATACAATAACTAGAGTCCATGGTTTATTCAGATTTTTTTTACTTTTTACCAAATGACTCTTTTCTGCTCCAGAATTCCATCCAGGATACATTTCCTTTAGTTATTTAGTTGTCATGTCTCCTTCTACTGCTCTTGGCAGTGACAGTTTCTCAGACTTCCCTTGTTTGTAATGAACTTGGCAATTTTAAGGAGTACTAATTAAGCATAGGATAGAATGCCCCTTTATTGGAATTAGTCAGATATTGTTCTCATGATTTGAGTAAGGCTGTGGTTTGAGAGAGGAAGATAACAGAGGTAACGTGTCATTTTTATCATATCACATTAAGGGTACGTATTTCAACATGACTTGTGAACTTATATGTTGTTAGAACTAGAAATGTAGGGCATGTTTTTGGTGAGAAATTAAGGCCAAAGTGAAAAGTGAGGATCAGGTCATAGAGAGCCTATAAACCGGAAGAAATTTTAAGTTGATCCTGGTAAAGGTTGAAAGCAGAAGAATGACACGGTCAGATTTGTAGTTTAGAGAGCTCATTTTGGCAGCTGTGAGGAGTGGATATGAGGGTACAGGACTAGAGAGTGACCATCAAGAAGACTATTGTTTAGGTAAAGAGGAAGCAGACCTAAAAAGGGACAACAACAAAATGGATAGCGAATATTTGAGGCATGCTTCGGAGGTAGAATTAGCAGGTTCTAGATTGACCGTGAGGGACAGATGAGAGAAAGCATTCTAGTAGGACTGCGGAGTTTCCATGTCTATCTTGGATAATGAGATGGTTTGTGGTGCCACTAACTGAGGTCAGTTAGCCAGGAGGAAGCACCAGTTTAGGAGGGAAGATAACAGTTTTAAGTTTGGAGCATGTTGAGTTGGAGAAACCTGTGGACACCTGCAGGGAAATAGCCAAAAGGAAGTTGAAGAATGAGTTTCTGAGTAATAAGATTAGATACATTAATTTAGGATTATTTTGCACATAGGTGATGGCTATAAGTGGTTGTGATGGGAACACTCCCAAAGATTATGTAGAATGAAGCAGAATCCTGGGTACCAGCAGCATCTAAGAAGAGCACATGAAGGAAGCAGACGGGGAACAAAAAGGAAAACCCGGGAAAAGTTGCTTCCAAAGAGTTAGAGAGAGAAGGATGTATGGAATTGGGTGATTAATAACTACTGGCAAGAGGCCAAACACCATAAGCATCAGTAGAGTTTAAAAATTGAGAGGATAAAAAGATTTGGGAACACTCAACAGATTTAAAATGTGTGGAGAATCCTAAGTTTGAGAACTAGTCTGATTTACTACTGATCTAGCAATGAGTCGGGAATTCCCAAGGATATTTTTCCATTGATTTTTTTAGGGAGAGTGTACAAGAGAGGGAAAGACAGAGAAACATCAGTGTAAGAGAAACACATTGATTGGTTGCCTCCTGCAAGAGCCCCCACCAGGGCCCAGGCCAGGGAGGAGCCTGCAATCAAGGTAGGTGCCCTTCAGTCGCAGGCTGATGCTCTCTCCACCGAGCCAAACCAGTTAGGACAATTGCAGCAATTTATTTTTCTATGTCTCAGTAATGCTATGAATAGCTCCTTGCTGGGAATGAAATATTAAAAATGCTCCTTTGAAATTTCTTCCCAAACTTGTCAGTGCTAGCCCATATTTAGATCATCTCATTCACTGCTCCAGTGTAGTCCTTTTGAAATAAGTATCTTGCTATACATTTTTTTTTTGGAGGGAGAGTTGGGGAGGGGAGTTCCAGTCTTGTCTTTTCACCTCTGTTTTAGATAAAAATCCTTGACAGATGTCTCCTCTGTGCCAGGGTGTCCTGAGTCTATAGTGTTTCTTGTGTCTTGGATGGAATATTTCATCAAATGCTTGGACTGGACTTTGATAGGATCCAAGAAACCAGAGATGTTTTTAAAATTTTTAAGAAACAGTTAAAAGAACAAAATGGTAATAGGTGTGGTTAATATATCTAATGAGAGAAACAAATTGATAATTTTCCTTTTTTAAAAAAAAATACCCACTTTCAAAGAGAGGCAGCTGCAGCAGTAGGATAGCAATCGATACAGTGTTGAAAACAGAAGCCCCGCAGTTGAGCTGCGCCCCTGCTGATGCTGCTTCCTTGTGTTGTTTCCTTGGGGCAGTGGTCTGTGCTGCAGAACACACAGAAAGCATCGGCTCCACTCTCAGGGCCAGTGTGAGATCCTGCTACCTTCTCCGTTATATCTAAACTCTAGAGCAAGAAACATACTGGAAACTAATATGTCACAGTGTGGAGTGATTACACAGGTTTTAAAAAGTACCGACTACTGCCCAGCCGGTGTGGCTCAGTAGTTGAGTTGACCCATGAAACAGGAGGTCCCTGGTTCAATTCTCAGTCTGGGCACATGCCCGGTTGTGACCTTGATCCCCAGGACAGGGCATGCAGGAGGCAGCTGATCAATGATTCTCTCTTGTCGTTGATGTTCTATCTCTCTCTCTCCCCCTCTCTCTGAAATTAATAAAAATGTTTTTAATTAAAAAGTACTGAATACTGTTTGAGTTCAACAGCCTCATTAACTGATGCCCTTAATTGAAATGTCTTCTTTATAACTAGTGTAAAACCCATGTTTCAAACAGTTGATTTTTGCACTTCTATTCTATGCTAAACTCTGTGCTGAGTATACAATGATGAGCAAAGAGACAAAGATTCTGTCCTCATAAGCAAATGTTCCAAAGAGAGACAAGAAGAAAGTTAAAAAGAGAATCAGAAAGAAAGAATGACCAACTGGGTTAAGAATGGAGGGACAAGGGTAAAGAGAAAGAAAAGGGTCTGGTTGAATAAGACAGGTAGGTGGTAAGAAAAGGTTTCTCAGCCAGAGTATCAGATCAGACCAATGAGAGGCAACCAGCCATGAGACAGGATGCGAGAAAGCTTTCCAGGCAGAGGGAACAGCCTGTGCAAACACGCAGGTCAAGGTGTCTGGTCCCTCTTTATGGCTGCTGGTGGAAATCAGGTTGAGGGGGGAAGCTGCTGAGTGGGACACCAGTTCAGACATGAGTGCAGTGTTAAAAATTAATATGGAATGTACCGAAGGCCAGTGGACTGGATACTTAAAAATGGTTAAAATGGTAAAGTTTAGGTTGTGTAAATCTTGCCGTAATTTTTTAAAAATAAACATGGAGGAAACAGGCATTCCTGAAGCATGCATCATTGTGAATATTGTTCTTTCTGTCTCAGACCAACGGGAGCTCCCGGGGGCACGGAGCAGTACAATGTGGGAATGGTTGGCTCGCATGGGCTGGAGACCTCTCACGCGGACACTTTCAGCAGCAGTATTTCAAGAGAAGGAACTTTGATGATAAGAGAGGTAAGTTAGTATGAAACCTGTGCAGGGGAAGTGGTGTTTACATTAGCACTTTCACAGAGGATGCTCACAGCATGTGTTTTAAGTATAGGGGGTGGGAGGGACGGGGTGAGCTTGTACTTCTAAATGGTTGGGTGATTTTAATTGTCCACCACCTTCTTTTCTGTATCCTTCTAGGCTTTCGTAGTGTGACTTAATTACATGAGTCCAAATTCTTTGGTAGGCTGTATGCAAATTGGAATATAAAATTTAAGCCCGAGGATATAAAACTGGCAAACCTAGATATTTCCTACCTCAGAAAAAGAGTAAGGAATGGTCTCTCTGAATAGCATACATGCCTGCCTGGTTTTGCCTCCTCCTCTGATGGTTTTATCCCTCTGGATTTTATATAGAAAATGCTCAGTAGTTCCAAGAAATGGTGACATTATCTTATCTGGTTAAATTGACACTAAAAAGACTACTAAACTATATTGGTGAAAGAACAAAGAAATATGCAATGTACTTTAAAAATGCACCTTAGTGCCATGGCCTGGTGGCTAAATTGATTGGAGTGTAATCCCAGACAACAAAAGATTGTGGGTTCCATTTCTGGTCAAGGCACATACCTAGGTTGCAGGTATGATCCCCAGTCAGGGTGCATACTGGAGGCAACTGATCTATGTTTCTCTCCTCATTGATGTTTATCTTTCCCTTCCTCTCTCAAAATCAATAAAAACCTATCCTCAGATAAAGATTTTTTTCAATGCATCTTAGCACTTTGAGTGACTTTTTTTTTAACTCTAGGAACATCATTTTGTTTGGCTTGGGGGAGAGAGGGGAGAGCACATGTTCCCTTGTACCTGTCCCTCCACCATGCAGAACCTCCCCATTATATCTGTGCTAACCAAGAAGAGCCTTGCCAAATTATAATTCCTTTTTCATGTTATCATTACCATGCAAGCTTGGCAGCAGGTCTTTACTTGGAAGGGAAGTAATGGCCGCTGACATTGGGCAAAAGCTACTTGACCTCTCCCCTGCATCTGTTTTATCCTCTGTTAATTTTCATAAGTAATAGTCTATGACTCATAACATGATTGCAAGGATTAAATGAGTTAAGACATAATAAGCATTTATTTCATTCTCTCCAAAGAGTTGAGCTTTCCTGTTACGCGTTCTTACTCACAACTTCTTCCTCTGAAACATAAATATTCACCACCTGTCCTTCTTGCTTAGCCAGGGCAGATGGGGAAACCCTCACAGCGGGTGCTGCTCTCCAGAGGCAGGGGGGTCTCACTTTTATAAGAGAAAAAGGAACTCTAGTGTTGAGATGAATGAAGCCTTTGAAGGAATAACTGGCAGTAGGGCTAGTGCACAGTGCAGCTTGTTAGAATTTTATTTCCCAGCATTGTCAAATCTTTTAAATAGGCTAACGAGTCCCCTCCAGTCAGCCTGAAATGAAAAGTGAACCTGGCTGCGGAAGCTGACCTTGGACAGTGCTGGCATATTCCATAAATCTCCCAGGGTGGTGAACGGGTCATTTCCACAGGTGTGTGAAGGGCTGCTATCACAATGGCTTGTCACCTGCGAAAACATGTGAAAAAAATGTTTTGGAGTGAGTTACTCCCTGGCTCCAAATAAAAGGAACCCGATTTCTAACGTAGTTTAAAATTTGCTTGAATCTTTACAACAGAGTCAATACCTTGAAGGAGGTATCTGAAGCCACATTTTCAGTTCAGCTGGCAGCCACATCAGAATGGCTGCCTATTATTGAAGGTATTCCTATATGCTCTGGCCACAGTCAATCACTTTGAAAATAGCATTCATCAGTATCTTATAAGAATTTGATCTGTTGAGGGCTCCCAAATCTTTTTATCCTCTTAATTTTTAAACTCTACAGTTTCCAAATGTGGGCTTTTAAAATAGCCAACATATGTTGAAATCCATTAAAAAGTACACGTATTTTTAAAAAATAAATGTAAATTAAAGTATGTTCCTGACAAAAATAAGAAAAAGGAAACAAGAACTTAGTTTATAGGGTGCTATTAGTTCAGTTCCTAAGATGCACATCAAGAAAGACGCTCAATTCGTCATACTTATAGGAGTGGACCTTCTGGAACCTACTTTCTCTGTTACCCATGATCTTGTGATACACAAATTTCCCTTATAGTGCTTCTGTTTCCCCTACCCTCCAGCTCCACTGGGCCTTTCTTTATTCTAGTCCTGGAACATACCACCCCAGCTGTCATCTGCCACTTTGTCTATGGCGTCCATCTGCTGGAAGAGCAGTTCTCCCCTCCCTGCTGCTGCCCATTCTTCACGAGCAGCCCCATGTGGGTCTGACTCAACCTTCCCTTTCCCCTCTCCTGGGACTCTATGGGCCTCTGTTCATAGCATCTTCCTTCTTGACCAGCTGGTGTCTCTCCAGGGTCTGCCCACCCCATTGAACCAGAGAACTAGCTTATCTTCATGAAGCCTCTATTGGTTTCAAGTAATAAGGAAAAGAACCCACATAAAACAGCTTGAGGAAAAAAACAGTGGGGTAGGTATCAGAGGTGAGGAATAAAAAGTCAGAGTATTTCATAGAACACCAAAGGCAGAGAGTGAGCTGGGATCCTGTGCAGGGATTTGCAGATACTAAGAAGTGATCAGGAGCTCGAGCACCTTCCCATGTGCACATCTCTGACTCTGTCACTGTTTCCTCCACATTTCTTCTTTGTTTCCTCCCTCTCCCTCCCCCTCTCCCTCCCCCTCTCCCTCCCCCTCTCCCTCCCCCTCTCCCTCTCCCTCTCCCTCCCCCTCTCCGTCTCCCTCTCTGTCTCCCTCTCCCTCTCCCTTTCCCTTTCCCTCTCCCTCTTTCCCCCAGCTTTCTCTTCCTCCACATGCACATGTTCTCATCCTCCCACCATCCCCCCTTGCAAGATATTCACCACATCCCAGTCCAGCTGGATCTCTCAGGCCGAGTGGCACATTCCATTGGCGATCTGCTTGGCTCAGGTGTGCAATCCTGGTCCATTGAGCTATGGCTGAGAGCAGAGCCACCTAGAACAGCAGCCTCCCAGGGCACCTGGGCTCTGTCAACAGACAGCCTTGGCTCAAACCCTGATTTCATTACTTACAAACCTGTGTCACTCGGGGCAAGTTAATTGAATTTTTTACACTAAGTTTTGCCCCTGTTAAATGGGAAACTAATGCATGGTCTTCATGTGAGGATATAAACACAAAGTGTTTAGCACGATCCTAGGCGCATGTTGGAATCTCTTAGTGTCCACCCCATGGGAATGGTGAGGTCATGAGGATTATAGAGATTTGGGGGGGTTCTGTTAATAACATCCTAGGGAGCAAGGCTGTTGTTTACTTATTTTTGTGTTCCCAGCAGAATGTTTGGCACACAGAAGGTATTTCATTCTAAGAAGGTGCTGGTTGAATGAACAAAAGGGTGACGTCTCAGAAGTGGAGAAAGATTCATGGGTCATTGCTGGATTCTTTCAGTTTTTCACTGTCTGGGCCATTTCCCCTCATGAGCCTTTCAGGACTTTGAGAACCAGTTTGCATCCATTTTCGGCTTGAGATAGAATGCTGCTGAGAGAAGATAAACTAGAAAACTCTAAAGAGATCATGTGTGATTTATGCTACTGGAAAGTTGGGGAAAACGTTTAAAAAGCTTTTCAGTATTTGAACAGAAATTAGGAAAATGGAAAAGCTGCCCAGTACACATAAGAGAGACAACAATAAGAGAAGTTAGTACAAAATCCCCAAAATGTTATTTAGAAGATGAAATGTACAGATAAGCTCTGTGGCAAAAGGAATCCAGAAAATATCTCTCTCTGGGACACTTTACAGGTCAGGAACATGTTGCCAAGAAACATAGAGGGCAGTGAAGTTTTCAGTTACTTCTCAAGCTTCCTGGTAATATCGGTTACATGCACCTCTTCAGGAACTTGGGAGTCTGTTTTATCTTGCAAAAAAAAAATGCCTCCTTTCCCTTCCAGCCAGAGGCAGGTGCAAGCTATAATTGCAGATACAGGACAGGAGCTGGCTGGCATGGCTCAGTGGTTGAGCTTCAGTCTATGATCCAGAAGGTCATGGTTCAATTCTCGGTCAGGGTATATGCCCAAGTTGTGGGCTCGATCCCCAATGTGGGGCATGCTGGAGGCAGCCGATTCTCTCATCATCATTAATGTTTGTATTTCTCTCCCCATCTCCTTTCCTCTCTAAAACAAATAAATATATTTAAAAAAAAAAAAAAAAACAGCTAGAGAACCAAGATGGCGGCATAGGTAAACACCTATTGTTCTGCCCCGCGCAACGATTTAAAAACTACAACATAACAATAAAACAAACATCACCCAGAATCGCCAGAAAGCTGGCTGAGTGAAAACTACACAAATAAGAGTAAAGGTGGGACACTGAGACTCAGAGGAGCAGTGGGAGCGCAGCCTTGAAGACAGAAACAGGTTAGGAGCTGTCCTGGTCACACGCGCAGGCTGTAGGGCTGGAGCAGCAACCCCGGCTGGATTTCACCAACAGGGAGGGCGGAGACGTCCCACTACACGGATTCCCCAGGGCCAGGCGAGGTCCGAGGTCTGGGGGACGCACCCTGGAAGCGGGGTGCAGCAGAGGTCTCCTAATCTGAGGAGAAACCCGGAGGCTGGGAAAAGAAGTTTGCACGCAAGTGTCGCACAAACCCGCAACTTGCCCCCTGGAAACTTGTCTCCTGGTCCCGGAAACCATCTATTTTACAACCCTGGGCTAGACTTTGGGTGTGCAGACTCATTTGGGGAGAGGCAGAGTTGTCTGGCAAGGGGAAGGGACTAGCGGCTTTCTCTTGGAGGTGTCTGCAGCCATCCCCATCTATCAGAGACCCGCGGGTGCACTAGTGCCGCATAGGACGTAGCTGACACTGAGGCTGCCTGCGCAGCTCAGAACTCTACCCATCCAACCTGAACACTGTCTCCCTTCACAGCCAATTAGCCTGGAGGTCAAACCCTCCTAGGGCTAACAACAACAAGCTGGGCTTAAATTCAAAAATACTGTCCAACCCATAAAGGATTGCAGTAAGAGTACCCATCTCAAATAACTGGGGAGGCTGTGCCACTGACCCTTAGAGGATATCTACCACATAAAGCAGCCACCATGCAGAGATATGGAAAGAAATCAGGTGTGAAAGAAATGGAGGAGAAAAGACAACAAGACATAGAGTTCAAAACCACGGTTATAAGGCTTTTTAAGAGGCTCCTAGAAAAGGCCGATGAAATTAATGAGAATTACGAGGAAATAAACAATACCAACCAGGAAATGAATGAGACCCTCAAAGAAATGAACAAGACCTCTGAGGATATGAACCAGACCCTCACGGATATGAAAAAGGACCAACTAGAAATCAAGCATACACAGACTGAAATAAAAAATATTACACAAAGTCCTAAAAGCAGTCCAGAGGGCCACAAGAACCAAGTCAAAGATTTGAAATACAAAGAAGCAAAAGCCACTCGGCTGAAAAAGCAAGAAACAAAAAGAATTCAGATATTTGAAGATAGCGTAAGGGGCCTCTGGGACAACCTCAGGCATGTCAACATCCGAATTATTGGGGTGCCAGAAAAAGAGAGAGAGCAAGTTAATGAAAACCTACTTGAAGAAATAGTGACTGAAAACTTCCCCCACCTGGTGAAAGAAACTGACTTAAAAGCCCAAGAAGTACACAGAACCCCAAAATATAGGAATCTAAAGAGGACCACACCAAGACATATCATAATTAAAATGCCAAGAGCAAAAGATAAAGAGAGAATATTAAAAGCAGCAAGAGAAAAATAGTTGGTTACCTAAAGGGGAGCACCCATACGATTGTCAGCGGATTTCTCAACAGAAACGATGCAGGCCAGACACGAGTGGCAAGAAATATTCAAAATAATGAAGAGCAAGAATCTACAACCAAGATTATTCTATCCAGCAAAGCTATCATTCAGAATTGAAGGTCAGATAAAGTGCTTCGCAGATAAGAAAAAGTTAAAGGAGTTCATCACCACCAAACCAGAATTATATGAAATGCTGAAAGATATTCTTTAAGAAGAGGAAGAAGAAAAAGGTAAAAATATAAATTATGAACAACAAATACACATCTATCAACAAATGAACATAAAAATCAAGTGAATTGATAGGCTGATGAACAAGATAAACTGGTGAATATAACAGAAACATGGACATAGAGAGGGAATGGACTGACAATTCTTGGGGAGAAAAGGGGTGTGGGAAGTACAGCAAGAGATTGGACAAAAATCTTGCAACAATGGGAGAGGACATTGGGGAGGGAGAGGTGAGGGTGGAGGGTGGGATAGGTACAGGGTGGAGGGGAGATATAGGGGGATAAAAAAGGGGAAACAATGTAATTAACAAACTGAATAATAAAGATTAAAAACAACAACAACAAAAAGAGAAAACAACAGTACAGGTTCTGGAAAGAAGAAGCCTGGCTGGTGATGTGGTCAAAGACACAGCATGAACCTTTGGCCATGGCAGCCAGCCCCAAACAGGGCAGGGAAGGCATCGTCCTGACTGATTCCTGCGTGTTCAGCAAAATGCCTTACATTTAATAGGGACTCAAAAATGTTGGGTAAATGAATAAAAGAAAGAAAAGGCAAGTAAGGGAATCGTAACTTATCAGATCTGCTCTAAGATCCCTCCATAGGTTAGTCACATAAATGTTAAATTAAATAGCACAGTACTAGCGATGCCTACAATAGGGTGGGTACTGGCTTTTAGGGAGTAGAGCTGTCTTTCAATCCAGTATTTTGTCCCTGAGATTTCGGGGAGGAAACTTTGCTTTCCTGGGCAGTGATTTACAATTTGTTAGGTCAAGCAACTCTCAGTAAAAATTTTAGAGCACACCACAGAATACAGTGTATTTATTTACTGATTATACATATGCCTTACTATACTATATACACTATGAAATACCTTTAAAGAGCATTAAAAAGGGGTACCATAAACAGAATTTCAAATGCTTTACTAGTCATGCTGGCTTTTTGTTGTTTTTTTGAAAAAAAAAACTGGGTGCTATCACATGGCACCATGGTTGCTCACTGGGAGATTCAACATTAGTGACAGTGGATATAAATCCGTATTTTCAAATAATCTTTGGATCATCACAATGGCTTCTTGTTATTTTTTTTTTCTTTACCTCCTCTCAGATCTGGTTAGTTAATCATTTGGGTGTATTTTTCTTTGTGGGTTTTTGGGTTTTTGTTTTTTTTAAGATTTTTACTTGATTTTCAGAGAGAGGGAAAAGGAGATGAATAAAGAAAAAAACATCCAAGTGAGAGAAAAACATCAATCAGCTGCCTCTTGCATACCCCCAACCTGGGCTCAAGCCCACAACCTGGGCATGTGCCCTGACCAGGAATCAAACCTCAGCCTTTCAGTATTTGGGATGACTCTCAACCAGATGAGCCACACCAGCCAGGGCTAATCATTTGTCGACTTTGTGACCGACAAAGAACCCTGAGTTGGGTATCAGCTCTTCATTTTCTTGGAATACACATGTACATGGATTATTAGTGTTACTTCATCCAGCTGCTTGTTTTCAGCCATATTTTAGGGCATGTTATCTGTTTTGTGGTTTGGGGTCATTATGATCCACAGATTCAGTTACCTGATGTGTATGCACAAGAACACACCCAATTATTTTCAAGTACAGGCCCCACTTCGCCCCTCTCTCTGCAGCATCCTGCCTTTCCACAGGGAACTCTTACATCCTATGTGACCCCTGACTACCCCTCATGCAGCAGCAAAGGCCTCAGGGGCAATCCATACACTAAATATTAACAAAGCTTAACCTCTTATTTTCTTAGGTATAATAGAAATTTGAGTGGTATCTTCCACACGCCAATGGGTCAATTTGGAGACCACTGCGCCTATGCTATGTGAGGGGTGATGTCATTCGGTGGCCTTTACCTCCCTCTCTAATCCCCCCTACTATGTGTTGTGCCCCCTCAGACATCTGGAGAGAAGAAGCGATCTGGCCACAGTGACAGCAATGGCTTTGCCGGCCACATCAACCTTCCGGACCTGGTGCAGCAAAGTCATTCCCCAGCCGGAACCCCCACCGAGGGCCTGGGACGTGTCTCTACCCATTCCCAGGAAATGGACTCTGGGACTGAAGTAGGTGCTGGGCAACAGCCACAACAGCTCTGTTCCTTCAGGGGTTCTGAACCCTGCTGTCTTCAAGCATAGGTCTTTGACAGGCTCCCAGAAATGTGTTTGGTTGGTTCCTATTCTATATCTACTTATAAATATTCGCAAATAAAGGAAATCATAGAAACAGAGCAGTGAAAGTTCTCAGGAATCATCAGGACCAATACCTGATTTTACAGATGAGGCTCATAGAGGTGAAGAGCCTTGCCCAAGACCTGTAACTGACTTGAGACAGCGCTGGGACCAGTATTGGGACCTCCTATCTGCCAGGCCAGTGATAGCAACTTCAGCCAATAGAGAATCCAAGGTCAATAGTTGAGGTTCATATTCACATTAATTTAGTCAAACTAAGTTTGACTTAAATGAGATGAGGTCGAAATGATTTATTTATGAAAATAAAAATAAATAAATAGACAACATTCTCTATGTGTTCATCTTTCTAAGCTCCAAATTGCATAAGAAAGGGAGGAATGGGATATTATTTTTCCCAGATGGGAAAAGTCCAGGAAAAAAAAAGCCTCAATAAACACAGTGTTTTGGGTAGTACTCATAGATGTCATTGACCAAATTGACCAGTAAGATGAGTTTATAGTGCTTGGTCATATTTCATGAGCAGTCCTGTGAGTCACACTTAGGCCCTTTCCTACTTGTAATTATCAAGCATGTGCACTGTTGCTTTTATGTCATCCACACACTAATTTGTTTTGATGCACCTTTTGGATTCTAAAGTTATAGAGAAAATAGGCTTTGTTTGCCTTTGGGAAAAAGAACTCAGAAATATATAGGAAAATGCAGCAGCCTATTATAGCATGCAGTGTGGGCAGATTTTTTTCTGCCAGAACACCTCTGTGGGTACCAAGGAAGACTGCATGGGGTTGGACCCTGGTTCAAATTCTGCCACCATTCTAGCTCTAAATGAGAATATTATACCTGCCCCCACCTCCTTCACAGACTTCTTCTAAAGATCAAAGGAGAGAATGTGTGTGCAAGTACTCTATTTCAGAGGTGGAGTCCAACCTTGTAGAGGATGAAATGATTTTGATTTTATAAAGGGGAGGGGAAATCTTGAATTAAGTCAGATGGGATCTTTATGGTTTTCTTATTTGTTTAGGGGTCTTAGGATATTGGTTATATTTTTTTAAAAAACTAAAGAGTAATTAAAGACATTTATACAAAAAAAACGGAAGTGCTTCTTATGTTGATATTAAAAGAACATGAATGTAGTTGAAAGAATGGAGATGACTGACAAAATGGGGAGATGGTTATTGAAGATCCTTTTACAAAACTCTTAACATGGAATATCGTGATGTGAGCCTGATATTTGAATTCACTGTTCCATAGACTAATTCTGACTTCATGTCTTCATGGTGCTTTCCAAGCCCTTGAGACTTATTTTTTAAGTAAGTCCTCAAGGTGCGTAACCTGCAAACCTAGTATCTTCATGAAGTCCCCAAATAAAATATATGAATATAATTACCCTTTTAAGGGAAAACTGTCATAGGAAGGAAAAATCTTCAATTCCTGGATGAAATTGTCTCTGCATTAAAGATTTTAAGGCTTCTTGAGCCAACATCAATCCACCTGCATCAGGAGGCCGGTGTGGAAGGGCCACATAGTATCCAAAATATAATTTTTTCACTTGCATTCTGATAATTAACAAAAGTACAATGGCTAGTGAGTAAACAATACCAGGAGAAGCTAGAGCGAGAGAGAGGCATACATTGTTATTAGGGGGTTAGAGTGTGACTAGCTGGATAGATAAGAATCTACAATTATTTTGAAGCCCCAAAAAAGTATTGTTAGCATTATTTGTTGCTGCAGTATTTATTTATCTGCTCTTTTTCATCTTCTTGCTTATTGTTTAGTATGGTATGGGGAGCAGCACTAAAGCATCCTTCACCCCTTTTGTGGACCCCAGAGTATACCAGACATCTCCCACTGATGAAGACGAAGAAGATGAAGAATCATCAGCCGCAGGTAAGCTAGAAAGCCCCGATGCGTTAGGCTTTTGCTCTTGCCTGATTAAAAAAATATAATCATCATCATCATTAGTTTAATAGTGATGCCATGTATTCTTTAGGCTCTATCTTACAGGGAAGATTTTTATTTTTAATTATTTTTTTTTTAGGATTCCTAAAACAAATTTCGTTCTTTCTTTGCATTTGTCTTTGATTTCTTCTATGTCACTTCTGGTAGGAACCCAGAGATACCCAGGGGCCCTAGGAAAAGCTGTTCCTCAGAGATCTCCAAATTTACAACATGTTTCTCAAAAGCAGTTTCTGGGTACAATACTGTGCACGCAGTAGACACTTAATAAGTGCGTGTGGAGTTGTATTGCGCTCTAGGTGTGTGCTTCCCACTGCAAAAGCCTGGCTGCTTTCCACGGAGTCTTGCTTTTTAGACTTCTGCAACTCACTAATCATCCGACTCAACTTAGGCCAATTCGTCAGCTGACAATCTGGAATTTCAAAAAGCAAATCCTCCCTGCATATATGGCAGGGCATGAGGGCGATGTATTTAATTTTATGAGTAATCCCTTAAACTATTCAAGTGGTGTCCATAAGCCTGTTTGACTAATGGATAAAATACTGCTTCTATGAATGACATACTTTATTCTACTAAAAAAAATGTAAAAGACAGATATTTCAGAGTTTCTTTGCCTTTGCTACAATGCATACTAAACAAGAAGAAATCATTGTGTTTTGAAACCCCTTCTCCATAACTCTGTGTGTCACTTTTTAAAAAGCCACTGACCTCTCTGATTCTTTTCCTCAAAGCTCTATTTACTAGCGAACTTCTTAGGCAAGAACAGGCCAAACTCAATGAAGCCAGAAAGATTTCAGTGGTCAACGTAAACCCAACCAACATCCGGCCCCATAGCGACACACCAGAAATCAGAAAATACAAGAAGCGCTTCAACTCGGAAATACTTTGTGCAGCGCTGTGGGGTAAGTTGGTGCTCTTTGCAACTCAGTAATGAGTTGACCCTCAAGCATTTAAAGCTGGGGAATCTTACCATCAGAAGAGCGCTGCTGGAATCATGGGTGTTAGAGACCTGACCTGGGTCTTTCTTGGCCTCAGGAGTGATCAAGAGCAATTTTATATGTAGCACAAACAGATACCCAGGATAATGACATGAAATTCAGAACCACCTGACATACGTGATGGACTAGAGCCAACAACAGATCTAGCAACCACTTAATACAATACCCACCGTGTGATGCGCCCCACATTCTGTGATCCCTACAACATCTCACAAGGGGAATAAAGGCATTGCCTCTCTTTCACAGCTGAAAAACTAGCCCAGCATATTTCAGTGAATTGCTAAAGGCCACACTAGTAATCACAGGATAAAATTTGAAAAGGAAAATAGATAATGAACCTTCCCCTTTAGTTCAAAACATCAACCTGCAATTCCTGTGAGAAAGATCTGCAGGTTTTAGCTGACCTCAAACTCAGTGTAGGTGTGATGGTCTGTGTTACTATAAATGTCATGTTCAGATCAAGGAAAGACATGCCCCACCTGTACCCATCTGAAGTACCAGACCGGGTTTGGGGACCACAATTTTATAAGGACAAAGGCATTTGAGATGTTAGCGGAGAAGAGCGTGAAGCCCAAAAACCATTTTATGGGAAGTGTGATGGAGAGAAGTAAGGCTCTGTCCTCTGGAAAAGAGACAGAAAACAAGATAGATATGTTAATATTGACCATGTACATAAAAGAGCAGACATTGATGTTCCTCAGAAAATAGACATTCAACAAGCAAGAGAAGTTAGAAAGTTACCTGTTTATGAATATAGTCCATTTTGCACTGGATCTCAGTATTTATGTATGTGTTGTGTCTTGGGGATGAGAGGGGCGGTGATTTGCCTAGGGATGAATTTTTAGTGTTGTAGCTATCCAGACAAGTTTTCTAATGGTGATTATTGTATGAGAGGTGGGGTGGAATAGATTTAGATGCCTGAGAAGTTACTTACAGTCATTATTCTTGTGACTCTCAAGTTGTTAACACTTTCGCTTGAATTATTTTATCATTTCCTAACAGGGAGCAGAACCTTAGAACATAAGTTAAGCTGTGGTATGAGGGGGAGGATAGGGTTTTCCCCCAGTGGGGTATAGAAATGGGGCACTCTGTTGTATGTTGAAGGTGAATAGGTGAGAAATCATTTCTGCATGAACAAAGGTCAGAGTGAACCTTGGGGAAGTCTAGAGGTGGGATTTAAAGAGCCAAGAAAGGGGTGAGTATTATAGGAAAGGAACAAAGGTACATTGTGGTAGTGTCACAGGTGTGCCTTAGGCTCCTCTTGAGACTCTTTATACTAGGTAGTAAATGCCCAGATGTAATAAATGTTGCTACAACTTCATAAATTAAAACTAATTTCATTACCAAAGAGACAGTGATTTTATTGCTATGTCAGAGCTTTTACTTCTGCACTCCCAACTATAGTGCCTGCTTGCCCATCCTATATAATAAAAGAGAAACATGTAAATGTGACCATACCTTGGCTCCTGATTGGCTATGCTACCAGCCAATCAGGAGTGGGGGCGGGCCAAGTGGCACAAGCACCAGGCCCAGGGGTGGAGATGAAATGGCAATGGCAGCGAGCGTTCAGCCCCCAGGCGCTGTGAGGGGAAGCGGTGGCAGCAGCAGCAGTGGTGGCAGTGGCAGGGAGTGCCCAGCCCCCGGGGGCTATGAGCGGAAGTGGTGGCAAGCGCTCAGCCCCTGGGGCCGGGTGGTTACAGGCATCCAGGGCTGAGCTGAGCAGGGCAATGGCTGGGCGATGGCCTTGGGCAGGCTGGGGATGAGCCATCAGTTGGACATCCCCTGAGGGCTCCCAGTATGTGAGAGGGAGCAGGTTGGGTTGAGGGACCACCCACCCCAGTGCACAAATTTTGTGCACCGGGCCCCTAGGTAGTTTATATTTATAAAGCACCATTTCTTAGCTTTTACAGGGACCCCAGATGCTGAAGGTTAAAGCCTGTAAAAAGTTAGTCTTGGGTGCTTCTTAAATTTGCAGGTGTGAATCTCCTGGTGGGAACTGAAAATGGCCTGATGCTTTTGGACCGAAGCGGGCAAGGCAAAGTCTATAATCTGATCAACCGAAGGCGATTTCAGCAGATGGATGTGCTGGAGGGACTGAATGTCCTCGTGACAATATCAGGTGTGTTACTAGGATAAGTGAGGCCTCCAGGTCTGCACAGGTGGGAAAGGTGATCCCCTCGTTCCTGAAGAAACAGTAATTTCTGCCCTTTCTAGCTAACAAGGGACACAATGAATTATAGTAGTGTAGTCAGAGTGAGATCACCTGTATTTTGTAGCTCTGGAAAGTCTGACCTCCAAAGGTAAGTCTCTCTCACCTCTGCTTGAAATCTGAATTAGGCAGGGACATGCCACGAAGGCTGTATCGTTTTGGGTCTTTAACCACTGCCAGGACTCAGCAAGGATACTTTTAAGATGTCTGCACTCCAGGCATTGCTATCTACTCTCAGAGGGAGAAGATCAAAATGTAGGCTTTTGGGAGTAAGAAATTTTATAAACAGGAATTTCTGTGGTCTCTCTTCTCATAAAAACTGCTCTAGCTTATAGTCCACTGATGTTTTAGCAAGCACAGCTAGCCCACTGGGTGACTGAGTCTGCAAAGAAATTTGAATGTGGGATCAGTCCTGCTATGCTCTGCAGCTTCCTGGTCCCAAAAAGAGCTTTACTAAAAAGATGAAGACAGTCCGTTTGCTCAGTGGATAGAGCATTGAGCTGCGGACCAAACGGTCCTTGGTTCAATTCCAGGTCAAAGACACATATCTCAGTTGCAGGCTTAATTCCCAATACTGGTTGGGGCATGTGTAGGAGGCAACCAGTTGACATGTCTCTCTCACATCAGTGTTTCTCTCCACCTCTCCCCCTCCCTTTCACTCTCTAAAAATCAATGGAAAAATATCCTTGGACAAGCGTTAACAAACAAATAAAAAAAGATGAAGACATGCTCTAACTGGTTTGGCTCAGTGGATAAGCGCCAGCCTGCAGACTGAAAGGTCCCGGGTTCTCAGTTCTGTTCAAGGGCAGGTACATTGGTTGTAGGCACATCCCCAGTAGGAGGTGTGCAAGAGGCAGCTGATCCATGTTTCTCTCTCATTGATGTTTCTAGCTCTCTATCCCTCTCCCTTCCTTTCTGTAAAAAATCAATAAAATATATTTTTAAAAAACACAAGCAAACAAAAAGTGAGAAGATATAGAAAGTCTAGCCTGGACTGGACTCAGGCATCCCTTGCTTTCTTAGCTCCTGAGGTGTTTCCAGTGTGCAGCCAAATTTGAAAACCATGGCTCAACATTCAGCTACCGTTTTGCAGATATGATGCAGCGCTACTGGGTTGAATCTTGAATGAAGTTGAACTTTTCAACTATACTTCTATTTTGAATAAAATGTCTTTACTTTTAAATATCATTCTTTTACCTTTCCCTGAATACTCAAAGTTTCATTTATTTTTATTCTGCTCATGTTAGCGTTAACCAAGTAAATTATTCTTCTATTATTATTTGAGTTAATTCCATGTAGTTTTTGTTCTGGTTAATTGCTTTTTTGATTGCTCTACTACCAAATCACATTTAAAACCACACATCTGCCAGTCACCAAAAGTAGAAATGATACCAGAAAAGTCACATTAAGGCTTCATTATGTTGTGAGTGACACATTCCCATTTTTCAAAGTGGAAGCATTTCCTCTTCTCATAAGGCATAGATGGGGAAAGAAAAAAATGAAGATAGGAGCAAAGAATGCTTGAACTACCTTTGAGTCTGTGTTGGAACAAAGAGGAAAGAGCTTATTCTCCCACTCATCCTAATCAATACATATTCTAGGCTTTTGGCTACAAAAAGGAGCAGTAACTTCACTATGATTCCCTTAATTTAAGTTACAAATGTACTCTCCTGTCAAATCCAGTGTGTGTTCCATAATGAATTGTCTTCTGGTAAATTGTCTTCTGTAAAATGTAAAACATCTTTTGATACCTAAGAGAAATTAAAGGAAAATAAGTACCCAAGAAGGAAACCCCCCCAGGCCTAAATTTTATCATACTTAACATTCATTACTCCAGAATCATTTTACCAAAGGGAACCTGTAAGGTATTTTTTTAAGTAGTCATCTTTTTTTTTCCTTCCTCATTTTTGTGTGGTATTTCTTTCTATGATCTCAGTACCATAAGTGTGTTTAGTGTTATAGTTCAGACTGCCCTTGGTGAGCTTATTTCTTTTGTTTCCTTATAAAATTTCTCTATTTGTTAATCATAAAATAAAACTACTACCAGCTGCCATCTTTAAAGTAATAGAAGAGGCTCTCCATTCACATATGCTATTAGGTTAGCAAGTGAAGGAATGGAAGTCACACATAAGTATGATAAAACGTCCAGTTGTCAGAATTCCTTCATATAATTAAATCTAGAATATTCTGGAACTTTGACCAACCATTCTGTTACACAATTAGGCCTTACTGCAGTCAGCAGACACTACCCTTTGCATCAAGAAGAGAGGGTAAGAGCAGCATACTCAAATAAAAAAATAAAATTTTGAAAAACGACCTGAAGGCAAAGACAAATTTACAAAAATAGTTATTTGTTCAAAACAATTGGGATTGTTTCAATCTTAAGTTTTGGCAAAGACACACATACTTTGATGGTGCTGGAGACACTGCCTCTTGTGCCTTTAAACACACACAATTGTAAATGAAAATAAATGAATAAAATGGAGATGGGAAGGGTTAAGAGAACAAGCTATCACAGGGGTTTGAAATTAAAGCTCCATTATTTCAACAGGAAAGAAGAATAAGCTACGAGTTTACTATCTTTCATGGCTAAGAAACAGAATACTACACAATGACCCAGAAGTGGAAAAGAAACAAGGCTGGATCACTGTTGGGGACTTGGAAGGCTGTATACATTACAAAGTTGGTAAGTCTCAAAGCATGAAACTGGTTTGTGCTCAATCTGAACTATTTTGTTAACTTTCATTTTGTTTTTTTCTATCAGAAACTTATGCATTTATGACCAAGTTAAGATGTTGCTGAAACTTTAAGTATACTTGCATTATTTCCCAACAAAAAAGACAGGTAGGTGAGGTTTAATGAGTGCATTCAGAATAAAGCCCCAGGCTTCAGTTTAAGCATTTATAGCCACTCTTGCCTGTTAAAACCCAAAGGGCAAATGGACCAGGAAGAGAGAAACAAATGAGATGTTAACAAAACTGAACAAGAGTAGGAAATGCTAAATTTTAAGTTTTCAGTGAATATATCAAAATCAATCTAGTCACGTAACAGAACCCAGGCAGACCCAGGACCTAAGGCCCCAGATGGAAGAATAAAGTCAAATTGAAAACAGAAAGATTGTTGAAAAGTTGATGAGTATCCCGTCCTCCTAGTAGAAGTCGGTCAGGCAGCCGCCCGACTCCCAATCAAAATAGAAGTGTGGGTGGGAAAAAATAATCAACTAGAGAACTTGTATGTATATATGCATAACCAATGGACACATACAGTAGGGTAGTGGAGGCCTCGAGTGGATGGTGGAGGCAGGTTATAAGGGGTCAGTGGGAGAAAAAGAGGGACATATGTAATACTTTGAACGATAAAGATTTTTTTTAAAGAAATAAAGAGAAGAAACAGTCCAGAGATGGAAGACACTGACCACACCTTGCTATGCTAGCAGTCAGCAGCTGTGCGTCGCTGCATATTCCCCAGGACCAAACCAGAGAGGGTGGGACCTGCATTGCCACCATTTGTCCACCTTCCAGATATCATTGCTGACATGTACACATAAGGAACTATTTGACATTGAAACTGGAACTCAGAACTGTTGGACATTGAAATTGAGACTCAAACATTTTTTGTTCTTATATGTTTATTTCTAGTATGCAGATGCAAGATTTTTTTAAAGAAAAGAAATGAGGGGGAAATAGATACAGAGGCAAAGAAGCATTGAACAGACTGTCAAACTACAGTGGGAAGACAGGAGAGGGTGGGGGGCGGGGGCTGTAAGAGATCAACCGAAGGACTTGTATGCATGTATATAAGCATAACCAATGGATACAAGACACTGAGGGGAGAAGGGGGGCAGGTGAGGGCATGTACTGGGGGTAGGGGAGGCCGGGGGGAGGTCGATGGGGGAATAAAAGGAAACATATGTACTACTATTTGTAATACTTTAAACAATTTAAAAAACAATTTTAAAAAGATGGAAAGAAAAAAAAAAGAAATAGAAGACGAAAGGTTGGCACAACCAATCTGATGATAGAAAATACTGAATTGTAAGGACACACACACCTCCATCCCTGTTTAGCTCCCAAAATGTCGATCCCAAGCAAGAGATTCAGAGATTCATCTTTGGAGAAACTAATTGGTCAGAAAGAAAAGCTGTTCAGGCATTAGTATTTAAAATGTAATGAACAAAGCTTGCTGCCCAACATCTTAAAGTGAAGGCCAGCGATCGATAAGCCCACATATCAGAAATGGGGAAATCCACTGATAGGCAGGAAATTTAGAAAGGGGTATAGAAGGAACAGGATAATGAGGAGTGGGAGAAAATTTTAAATGATAACTTCAGAAAGATTATAAAAACATTTTCATAAAAGAAGAATAAAGGCTATTTAAACTTGTGGAGTAGGGTTAGGGAAAGTCATTCAAAAAACTAGAAAAAATCTTAGAAATTAAAATGTATTGGCAGGAATAAAAAATGTAATAGAAGTGTTGGAAGATAAAAATGTTCTAGAAAGTAGAACAAAAAAAATGAGGGATGGAGAAGGGGAAGCTGAGAAATAAAAAGTGGTTCAAAATCTCACTAACATGAGTTTTAGAAAAAAAGAGATAATAAGAAATAGAAGAGTAAAGTATGAAAGAAAGAATATAAGAAACATTTTTATAACTAAAGCCTTGAAATCACAAATTAAAAGGTTTCATTGAGTACCCAGGAGAGTGGATTAAAAAAAATTCACCTCAAGATGTATCAACATGATATTTCAGTGTCCAGGATATGAAGCTTCTTAAAGTTTCCAGATAAGAAGTAAATAAATAAACAGTTTACATATAATAGACCCAGAATCAGGTGGCCTGGTTCTTGTCAATAATACTAGAAAATTGGAAGACAATGGATCTAGGCTTCAAAATTCTGAGGGAAAGATTATTTTTACCTCATATTTATAATCCTCTGAATTCACCATAACTCTCCAGAGAAACAGAATCAATAGGATAAATGTATGTGTGTGTCTGTCATTCCAAGCAAAGGGTTCCAGAAGAGGTGGGTTCAAGAAAAAATAAAATTTTACTAATAGATTACCTGTCACATTTGACTGTTGAAGGCAGCTAAAGTTCTAGCAGAAGATTTACATGTGCTTAGTGATAGATGCATAAAAAATAAGGACATGAAAAAATGAGGGAAAACAGAAAGGAAATATAATTATGGTATACTGTACACCCATCTGTGAACAATAATAATTTGAACACATAATATTGATTTAACCAAAAATTACAAATGTAACTATATTGAATGGAAAAGAAGAAATGTGTATGTTTAAGAGTGAGACTAGAGAGGAGATAGTTATAAGAAACTAAATCCTTTCCATTACTACAAAGCTAGTAGATAATATGTACAACTGAAAAAAAAATCAAGAAATAACATTGTGAAAGAGAACCAAGATGGTGGCATAGGTAAACAACTGTACTTGCTGCCTCTCACAACCACATCAAAACTAAAAGACAAAACAGCTATCATGCAGAACCACAGGAAAACTGCTGAGTGCAAGTTCTACAACTAAGAGGAAAGAAAAAAGTACACTGAGACTGGGTAGGAGGTGTGGAGGTGCACGCAAAATGGGCTGGCAACTGGCTGCGCTGTTGTTGTTTTTTCATTGGAGAGGGAGATACAAGTTCCAGATTGCTCTGAATTCCAGTTTCAGAAAAGACTCTGGGGACCCAGACTCATATAGGGAGAAACTGGACTATCTGGCACCGAGCCAGAATATGAGGGAGGCTTCCTCTCAGAGGTGCTCACAGCAATTGTTACTGTGTGAGGGCCTGGAACACGAAGACCTGGTGCAGACAGCTGACTGGCAACCATTGCTGTTTGCTTCATCCTGGTGATTCCCTGATACCCTGCCCCACCCAATTTACAATGCCATGTAAGCTGTGTGCAGTGGCTTTTGCGTATGAATGGCCTGTCCTTTCCGAAGCCTAACCCAATAAATTGCAGCTGGGTAAGAGAGCTCAAAAGCTTCCAAAAGAAGGCCCAAGGCTTTTGGCGCCATTATCCTGCCTTGCTTTACAGCTA
This sequence comes from Antrozous pallidus, assembly GCA_027563665.1. Lineage (NCBI taxonomy): Eukaryota > Metazoa > Chordata > Mammalia > Chiroptera > Vespertilionidae > Antrozous > Antrozous pallidus. The sequence continues at coordinate 32,901,605 of CM050514.1, read as the reverse complement.
GGCCTCATTTGGGCACTTCCAAATCCCCCAAAAAGATGAGGAATCTATAGCTCTTGCTATAACTCCTGCTAGGTGGTCTCAGGCAGTTGCTAACTTTGCAGCTCCTTGGAGATCCAAGAGCCAGTATACCCAGTGGTCAGTGTGAGACCACACCAAATTACAACTCTTCACATCCATAAGAGACACACTCAAGGGGCAGACTCAGTGGGCACCAAAGCCCTATTGAAGCAAATCCTGCCGCATAAGGGTGTCTCCTGCACAGCAGTTCTTCCATTGTAGACACAGCTGATCCTCACAGCCAATTGGCCTGGAGGTCAATTCTTCCCAGTAATACCAAGAGCAATCAAGGCTTAACTATAAGATGGTATACCCAGCCCACAGAGGGGTGTGCCAAAAATGTTCACATCAGGTGACTGGGGAGGCTGAGTCACTGGGCCCTATAGAACACCTAGCACACAAGGCCACTCTATCAACACAGGGAAGCAGCCAAAATGTGAAGACAAAAAAACATATCACAAATAAAAGAAATGGGGGAAAGCAAACTACTAGATATAGAGTTCAAAACCACAGTTATAAGGTTACTCAAGAATCTTCTAGAAACCTCCTAGGAACTTAATGAGACCTTCAAGGATCTTAGTGAGAATGCAAAAAAAAAAAAAAGGAAAAGTACCAGTCAGAAATTAAGCATACACTGACTGAAATAAAGAATAATATACAGAAATTCAACAGTAGACTAGAGCAGTGGTTGGCAAACTCATTAATCAACAGAGCGACCATTGGACTAGAGGATCCCAAGAATCAAGTCAAATATTTGAAATATGAGGAAGCAAAAAACATCCAACCAGAAAAGAAAAAAGAATCCAGAAGTATGAAGATGGTGTAAGGAGCCTCTGGGATAACCTCAAATGTACCAGCAACAGAATTATGGGGGTGCCAGAAGAAGAGAGAGAGCAAGATATTGAAAACCTATTTGAAGAAATAATGACAGAAAACTTCCCCTCACCTGGTGAAAGAAATAGACTTACAACTCTAGGAAGTGTAGAGAACCCCAAACAAGAGGAATCCAAAGAGGACCATACCAAGACATATCATAATTAAAATGCCAACAGCAAAGACAAAGAGATAATCGTAAAAGCAGCAAGAGAAAAACAGTTAGTTACCTGAAAGGATTGCCCATACAATTGTCAGCTGATTTCTCAACAGAAACTATGCAGGCCAGACAAGAGTGGCAAGAAATATCCAAAGTGATGAATAGCAAGAACCTACAACCAAGATTAGTCTACCCAGCAAAGTTATCATTTAGAATTGAAGGTCAGATAAAGAGCTTCACAGATAAGAAAAAGCTAAAGGAGTTCATCATCACCAAACCAGTATTATATGAAATGCTGAAGGATATTCTTTAAGAAGAGGAAGAAGAATAAAGAGATAAAGATAAAAATTACGAACAACAGCCGAAACAGATTTGGCTCCGTGGATAGAGCCCCTCGGCCTGCGGACTGAAAGGTCCCAGATTCTATTCCAGTCAAGGTCATGTACCTTGGTTGCGGGCACATTCCCAGTATAGGGTGTGCAGGAGGCAACTGATCGATGTTTCTCTCTCATCGATGTTTCTAACTTTCTATCCCTCACTTTTCCTCTCTATAAGAAAATCAATAAAATATATATTTTTTTTAAAAAAATTATGAACAAAGTGACAACAAATATATATCTATCAACAAGTGAATCTAAAAATCAAATGAATAAAAAATCTGATGAACAGAATAAACTGGTGAATATAATAAAATTAGAGGCATACAAAAGGAGTGGACAGACAATTCTTGGGGGGAAGGAAGTGTGGGAGGTGCAAGAAGAGATTGGGCAAAAATCTTACACCAATGGACAAGGACAGTGGCAGGGGTAAGGGCATAGGATGGGGTGGGAATCAGGTTGAAGGGGAGCTATGGGTGAAAAGAGAGGAACATCTGTAATAATCTGAACAATAAAGATTTATTTTTAAAAAATAAATAACATTGTAAGAATGTTATTTAGAAATATGGAAATAAATTGCTAAAGAAGTAAATGAAAATATATTAAAGACAGAATGTGTAAACAGAAGGGACATGGTTCAAAAAAAATTTTTAAAAAGCTCAAAGAGTAAGAATTTGGTGTTATTCTGGGATGTCCAATTTCTTTAGAGCACAGAATATTCTGTTCAAATATTGCATCTAAGAAAATTACTGCCGTGTGAACTATTTTAGTCTATTCAGGCTGCTATACCCGAATACCACAGACTGGATACCTTATAAGCAACTAGAAGCCTGATGCACGAAATTCATGCAAGAATAGGCCTTCCTTCCCCCTGCTGCCAGCATCAGCTGCCCTTGGGCACCCAGGACCCGGGCTTCCCTTGCAGCCCCCGCTTCGTCCAGAAGGACGTCCAGAAGATCATTTGACTGTCCAGTCTAATTAACATATTATACTTTTATAACTATAGATTATTATAGATAGGAATTTATTTCTCACAGTTCTGGTGGCTGGGAAATCTAACCAAGACCAAGGTACTGGCAGATGCACTATTGGCTGAGGACTCGTTTCCTGCTATAACCTCACATACCAGAAGGGCAGAGGGATCTTTCTAGGGTCTCTTTTACAAGGGAGCTAAACCCTTATACATTTCTAATAATTGGAATTCCAGTGTGGATAATAAGCAAATGGAAGCCTTTATGTCTCTACCCATTTGCTAATTTTTCTACCAGCTCTCCCCTGCTTGCTTACAGTGGATGAACATAAAAGCTAGGCAAGGAAACATCAAGGGATAGTATGTATATTCTGATTTCAATGTATAGTTTACATCTAGACCTAGTGATTAAAGACAGCCTTAAGCCAGTTACATCCTTAGATGAAGAAAAGAATGTTCAGTACAAAGCAAAAGGCCCCAAGTATATGCAAACCAAATACACGAAAGGAAGTTAAATCTGTCTCTATGAAAATCCTACACAAATAGCATCACCCTCAATTGTAGTTTTATTTTTACACGGTGAGGCAAAAGTTATTAATATGTGAAACATAGTTTATTCTTGCATTATTACTTATTGATTATTTTCCATACAGACAACTATAAGCCTACTTTTGCCTCACTCTATATATTTGCATATTATGCTTACACATTCATTAATGCAAAAACTTGAATAAATTAATATGCTTTCTTAATTTATAATTTTCTATTACAGTTAAATATGAAAGGATCAAATTCTTGGTGATTGCCTTAAAGAATGCCGTGGAGATATATGCTTGGGCTCCTAAACCATATCATAAGTTCATGGCATTTAAGGTAAGCAAACATGTGATTACCTAAAAAGTGCTTGTTTTGTTTTGTTTTTTATTTTAGGTTCCTTCCAGTTAACAAAGTGCTCTGTTTTGCACCTAGACTAATGTAACAATCCTATATGTAATAAACTTCTTTTAAAAGTCTAGAAACTCTTAGATTTATTATTCTGAAAGTAAAGACTAAGGTGTAATAAATGCTATAAAATTAGTCAAATTAAAATTTGGGTACACACTCCATCATTCAGATCTATGAATCACCATCACCAAGTGGCATTTAGTATGGAATGATTCCCAGGCGAGTCCTTAATTGTGGTATTAGACAAGGAGATTCTTTATACAGCCACCTAACTAGGGCACTCTGATATTTCATCTCAAAAAGGCAGACCAACAGCAGTCCTGAATTTTAAGGTTGAACTGAGTCTCTAAATCTTACAATTTTCATAAGCCTTGTGGTAAAGTCCCTAAAACTCACTTGATGCTCTATATCCCCAATTTCTCTAAAATGAAGACTGAATTTAGTCACATCTGAAAATGACCTAGCTTCTTTACATTCTTCAATTTCAATGGCTTTTTTTCCACCTGTCTGAGTCTCTACCAGTGTGGTTAGACTAATCAACAAGAGCGGGATAGGGATATGCTAGTCCCATTGCCCCAGATCATGAAAACTGACCCCCAAATGCCAGAAGGACCAGTGCTTGTTTTCAGAGCTTCATAGTCTATCCACAGCCAATGTAAATTTCTTTTGTTCATTCTCTCTCTCTCTTGCTGCCTGTGTTTCTCTCTTTATATCTCAGTGGTTCTCACTTTTCCTCCACCTTTTTGACCATTATTCCCTTTGACTCTTTCTATATTCTTACTTCCCATATATGCCATGTGAGGGCAGAAGCTACCTTATGAGCCTGTCTTCCAAAAAATTGGAATCACCAATTTTTTTCTTGTTCCCTTAGCGCTAGGGGCTGTTGTGATGTGCACAAGAAGATAGACTCATCACCATTAAATCTATGGCACCCCTCCATAACCCCACTTTTATACAGAGAAATTTTTGGAATGCATTAGGTTAGTAATAACATTTAAGGGATCACTCCTAAAAGCTAAAGTGGCACTACTGTTCTGCCAAAATCTCTCTCTGCAAAAGCTTTTCAATCAAGATCCCATTCCAGTTCTGAAGTTGCTGCCATCAGTTTACTAGCCAAAGTGCATGAGAGAGTGTGAAATACTTTGTTCAGCAGATCACACCAGGTCTGGAAAGAGGGAAGAGCAAAGGCAAGGAAGGACTTGGAAAAAAGATTGGAGATGACAGGAGGCTGATCCCTCCCATTGGACAAGGATGCCAGGCTAATGTCTCCCATCCTGTGAGGATGTTAGCAGTGGATGAAAAGAGGAGTCTATTAGGGGCAGTGGCATCATAGCAAGGCAGTTTGGGTTTCACAAATTCTCTCCCAGACTTCAAGACCCAATAAAGGTAAAAGGTGGCAAAGGAAAACAGAAGCACACTTGATTGATAGCTAGTTGTGGTGTTAGCTATGGATTCAAACAGGTAGAGCCTAGATTAACTTAGCTGGAGCTCTCCTTTTTTTTTATAGTTAAACCCAACTAGTCAACTAAGCATAGTTCTCTGAAGATTCATTCAGGTTGTTTTATGAGTCAGTAGTTTATTCCTTATTAGAGGCCCAGTGAACAAAATTCATGCACTGGGGAGGGGTAGTCCCCCAGCCTGACCTATGCCCTCTCACAGTACAGGAGACCTGCAATTGATCACCCCAAAGAGGTAGCCCTGTCCACCCATCCAGGGATCCTTGATGGATTGCCCCAAAGAAGTAGGAGCCTTTGGACCCACCTCCGCACCGCACATGCAACATTAAGCTCCCACCCACACGCACATGCCCACTCCACACGCAGTCTCCTGGTGATCACTCATTATGGCATAAGAGCATCATGACCACATGGGCTTTTATTAATAGGACTAGAGGCCCAGTACACAAAATTCGGGCACTGGGGGACGGGGAGGGAGTGTCCCTCAGCCCAGCCTGCACCCTCTCCAATCTGGGACCCTTTGAGGTATGTCCAACTGCCCATTTAGGCTCCATCCCAGTAGGATCAGGCCTAAACGAGCAGTCAGACATCCTCTCATAATCCAGGACTGCTGGCTCCCAACTGCTCGCTTGCCTGCCTTCCTGATTGCCCCTGACCGCTTCTGCTTGCCAGCTTGATCACCCCTTAACCACTCCCCTACCAGCCTGATTGATGCCTAATTGCTCCCCTGCCAGCCTGTTTGCCCCTAACTGCCCTCCCCTGCATACCTAGGTCCCCCCCAACTGCCCTCCCCTACTGGCCATCTTGTGGTGGCCATCTTGTGTCCACATGGGGGCAGGATCTTTAACCACATGGGGGCAGCCATCTTCTGTGTTGGAGTGATGGTCAATCTGCATATTACTCTTTTATTAGATAGGATACAGGCCTGGTGTACAGGTGGGAGCCAGCTGGTTTGCCCTGAATGGTGTCCCGGATCAGGGTGGGGGTTTCCTTGGGGCATGGGGTGGCCTGGGCAAGGGGCCTGTGGTGGTTTGCAGGCTGGGCATGCCCCCTGGTGACCCAAGCAGAGGCCCTGGTATCTGGGATTTATTTATCTTCTACAGCTGAAACTTTGTAGCCTGGAGGGGAGCCAAGCCTTCTGTTAGCTCCATGGTGGCAGCCATTTCTGTTGGGTTTTATTTACCTTCTATAATTAAAACTTTGTAGTCTTAACCAGAGGCCTGGGCCGGCCAGGGCAGGTGGAAAGCTTGGCTTCCTCCATCTCCAGGAGCAACTCAAGCCTCATACTTTCTCTAGCTCTGTGGCTGCCATCATTTTTATTTATCTTCTATCATTGAAACTTTGTTGCATTGAGTGGAGGCCTGAGCCAGCAAGAGCAGGCGGAAAGCTTGGCTTCCTCTATTGCCAGGGAAACCCAAGCCTCCTTCCTGCTCTCTATGGCTGCAGCCATCTTGGTTGGGTTTATTTGCATATTTGATCCTGATTGGCTGGTGGGCATGGCTGGTGTGTATAGCAGAGGTATGGTCAATTTGCATATTACTCTTTTATTAGACAGGACTAGTGGCCCGGTTGAAGAAATTCATGCACTTGGGGGGGGGGGGGGAGGTGTCTCTTACCTCAACCTGTAACCTATCAAATCTAGGACATCCCTCTCGCAATCTGAGACCACTGGCTCTTAACCGCTTACCTACCTGATCGCCCCTAAACACTCTGCTTGCTGGCCTGCTTACCCCCACTGCCCCCCTGCCAGCCTTCTTTCCCCCAACTGCCTCCCCTTGCTGGCCTGATTGCCCCCTACTGGCCCCCCTGCCAACTTTCTTGCCTCCAACTGCCCTCCCCCAACACACACTGGCCTGATCACCCCTAACCACCTCTGCCTCAGTCCTACCACCATGGCTTTGTCCAGAAGGTCTCTCAGTTTAATTAGCATATTACCCTTTTATTAGTATAGAATAGAGGCCTAGTGGGGGCTGGCTGGTCTGCCCTGAGGCGGTCCTGGATCAGGGTGGGGGTCCTTTAGGGGCCAGGGCCAGCCTGGGTGAGGGGCCTGGGGTGGTTTGCAGGCTGGCCATGCCCCCATTGGGGTGGGGAGCCCACTGGGGGCAGTGGTGGTCTGGGCAAGGGGCTGGGGCAGTTTGTAGCCTGGCCACACACCCATCAGGATGGGGGCCTCTGCTGGGGGGAATGGCCAGCCTGGGTGAGGAGCTGAGGGCTGTTTTCAGGCTGGCCATACCCCCATCGGGGTGAGGGTCCCTGCAGTGGGATTGGCCAGCCTAGGTGAGGGGCTGATGGCTGTTTGAAGGCTGGCCACGCCCCCATCGGGGTGAGGGTCCCCACTGGGGGGGCATGGCCAGCCTGGGCAAGGGACTAAGGGCCATTTCGAGGTGGTTTTCAGGCCAGCCAAGCCCCCCAGCTTTGTCCAGAAGATCTCCAGAAGGTTTCCCAGTCTAATTAGCATAGTACTCTTTCATTAGTACAGATTAGTATAGATTACTGCTGAGTAGTAGTCCATAGTATGGATATAACACAATTTGTTTAACCATTTTTCTTGCCAAAGGATGACAAATGAATTATTTTCTAGTTTGGGGGATTTATTAATATAAAGCTGCTATAAACATTCATGTGAAAAAAAATGAGTCTTGAGTTTTGAGATGTTCTACCCCCACCTTTCCATTAATCCTGAGTAGGCTTACCATAGAGCTGACCTGGTGGCCCACACCAGAATGTCTCTGAAAAGGCAGCAGCCAATGTAGACCTGTCTGTCACATTGGAAGGAGAGGGGCCAGAGAGGTGACTGGACCTTCTTCTGAGGGAAAAGACCAGAAATAAATAGGAAAGAACAGCAGTTTTAACATATGATGATGGTACCAAAAATTGACAACTGTAAACTACTTGTCTTCCCTAGAGGACAAGGGGTAGAGAAAGGGTCACAAATGGATGCTAGACCCTTCTTCCTAGATCCAGAATATGAATAGACTTAAAATTGAAAGAGAAATTTCCTGGTATTTCTGTTTAAGAAAATTAGATATTAAATTTCACCAGGCAATGGCTAAAGAGAAAAATTATTAAGATAACCTATTTTAATGATGTGTACACTCATGGGGTGATTTTTAAAGTCTTTTGCAGATCTCCAGCACAAGCCACTGCTTGTGGATCTCACGGTAGAAGAAGGTCAAAGATTAAAGGTTATTTTTGGTTCACACACTGGTTTCCATGTAATTGATGTTGATTCAGGAAATTCTTATGATATCTACATACCATCTCATGTAAGTTTCTGGAAGCCTACTGTCATGGCTTTCTGTGCAACAACCTGTGTGTAGAAACATTGTACATTTTTAATAGAAGTTATACCTTTACTGCTCAATAAAGTGGATAGACTTTTGACCTTCACTAAATAGACAATGCTTTTAATAAATAAAACATGTAAATTTAATGTTTATGTCTGCTTAAAACTGAGTAACACATAATAGTGGTTCTTTGCCATTTACTGGATATTGTTTCATTGAACTTCAGATTAAAATACATATGGTGTTTTTCCTTCACGGGTATAAATTCTGTTTCTATAAGCAGGAGCACAATAGATGAGTTCCTATTTTCAGGTTTTGAAGATAGATTGGTTCATTTCATGTAAGAGAAGGCCAATGGCCCTTTTTCTGCCATTTTTGTTTCTCTTTTCAATTCCACAGTTCATGTAGTAGTATCTGATACTCTGGCTTAGCCTATATTTAATTTGCAGTTATGGACACATTAGGCAGTCTCCCCAGGCCTCAGCTTTCACAACTCTAAAATAGGGGCAAAATATCCTATCTCATACAGTTTTCATCACATTAAATGAGGTAATACATTTAAAGTAGCTGGTACAGGGCCCTGCAAATTATAGTGTTAACATTACTATGCTGACACATTGCCTGAAACACGACTTCTAATTTTATTTTTAAATTATTTTTTATTTTTTGATTACATTGACATTCAATATTATCTTAGTTTCAGGTGTACAGCATAGTGGTAAGACATTTAAATAACTTATGAAGTGATCCCCAGAAAGTCAGTACCCATCTGGCACCACACAAAGTTATTAAAGTATTATTAACTATATTCTCTATGCTGTACTTGACATCCCCCATGACTATTTTATAACTGCCAATTTGTACTTAATAATTCCTTCACCTTTTTCACCCAAATGCTGCACATGGTTTTGCTTAGTAGTATTGGTTTAGTGTAAATTGTGTTTTCTTCATGTAATTCCAAGGCTAGCATACAGTAGAAACTATTAGGAAAATCTGACGCCTAATCTGTTGCTGATTTGTATTTGGAGAGTTTAAAGACTTTTTACTTCAAAAAAATATAATTAGAAAAAAAAGTTTGTTTTAGTACATCGTACACACTCACATATACACATTCACGTCATTCATTGCTGCATTACAGCTTCACCTCGCGCGCGCGCGCGTGTGTGTGTGTGTGTGTGTGTGTGTGTGTGTGTGTGTGTGTATGTCCGATCCATCCCAGGATCAGAGTTCTGGGGCATCACCATGGTCATTTTTGATCCTCCTATTCCTACCCACTAGGCAACTATTGGACTACATAACATCCCCAACCTGGGGGTCACAGCAGCACCACATCTCTTCTCCTAGAACAAGTCAATCTACACTTATTTCAATAGTGATATTTTTGTAATGAGTGATAATTTTTCCTAAGCAAACCATTAATTTGTATTATTCTGTTATTTAGGCATCCAGATTAACAATCTGTGTTATCTGCCTATTTGGTGGGAATCTGTTTTGGTTCCCACCTTTTGGCCCCAATTAGGCTCTTCTCCATCAAATGCACCTTCTCCTCATCTTTTTTGGAAGTAAATGGAAAACGTGACTTTCAATATCTATAAGACATGTGCTCAAATCTCAATCCCACCACCATATATCAGTGCAGATTTGGTCCAGTTACATAATCCCCCTGAAATTCAGTTGCCTCATTTATAGACAAAGATATCTGCCATGGGGAGTTGTTCTGAGGACTAGAAATTGTATAGATAAAGCACCCAGTGTTTGGCACACAGTGGGTGCTCCAGAGTTGTTGTTATTTCAGGATCAGGTCAGTTGGATTCTCGACCAAGTGCCAAAGTGTATGTTTGCCAGAGTATGTGACAGGTTGGTGGTTCAATTAAGCAAATCAGAGTATCAGTCTCTAGAATGAAAATGACAGGGGACCCTCATTTTTGTAATTCTTAATGATTAATAGTCAAGATGTTGCCTTATTTTTAAAAAGAATAATGCCTGGCCTTTCTTTGTCTTCTAGATTCAGGGCAATATCACTCCTCATGCCATTGTCATCTTGCCTAAAACAGATGGGATGGAAATGCTTGTTTGCTATGAGGATGAGGGGGTGTATGTGAATACCTACGGCCGGATAACTAAGGATGTGGTGCTTCAATGGGGAGAAATGCCCACGTCTGTGGGTAGGTTAACCATTCCTTATCTCCTTCAGCAGTTACACCCCCCAAATGAAACGAAAATCAAGAAATGTGAAACAACCATTTGATTCCACACAAAAAAAAAAGTCTGTGAATAACACTTGTAAAGACTTGCTTTGTCTGTATATCTCAAGTCATTTGTCATTTTTGTGGTTAAGATGTGAACAGATGCTGTGAGTTATTGCCCATCTAATGTTTTTAATGCAGTTTTGGAAATTCCTTTTGACAGCCTACATTCATTCCAATCAGATAATGGGCTGGGGCGAGAAAGCTATTGAGATCCGGTCAGTGGAAACAGGACATTTGGATGGAGTATTTATGCATAAGCGAGCTCAAAGGTTAAAGTTTCTATGTGAAAGAAATGATAAGGTAAATCCGTTTCAACATTTGCATTAGTGTTTGCATTTTAAGAGACCACCAGGTACCTGTGAAACCTTCATTTTCCTTTATACTGATTTGAATCACATCTGTGTTAAACAATCAATATTATCTTGAAATGGCATTATTTGGTTTGATTTATGTGAACCCTCAAAATATAGTCTTTATATATCAAAAAAGACAGAAACACATGTAAAAATTTCTTGTAAACTGATAGTAACTTCTGCGGCTATGGTGATCCAGCAGACACCCCAAATTCTCCTAAGCATTTATAAAAGTTGGCCCATCGTTAATCATCTCAAAGTGGGTCAACTTTCAATTCCACTTTGAGACTTTTCACAAAATCACTATCAGGACCTAACTCATCACATTATATTCACTTTTTAATGTGTAACATTTAACATGTAGAAATATAAACTTTTAAAAAAACGTCGCCCATTCCTTAAGAAATGCACAATCACAAACTCAACTAGTGCCATGTCCTGTATCATTCCAGCCATGTTTCTTCTGCAATGTTCTAGGGGGCCTGTCTCCCCGTGAAGGTGGCGATGTCCGTCTGGCATGCTCAGTCCTCGGAAGGGTATTCTGCAGCACTACTGCTTTTCCCTCACCTTCCCTGTAGACTAATGCAAAGTTTTAGTAGCTAAGTTGTACTCCATTTGTGAATTTATCCTTTGTGACCTTGACCAACTTAGAAATGCTGTACCCAAAATAGTTTTTTTTTAAATAGAAAAGAATGTGATGGGTTAAACAGATGTACATGTCTTGACCCACACAGAGACCAGACTGGTCTTAGTCTGACCATGATGATATGGGTCTAGACTAGATCCAACCCTGGCCAACTATACTAACCTGGTGTGGTCTAGTGTGGTTTGGGTGAACAACAGCTATGGGTGGCAAGGATGGTTCTAGGGTATGTCAGAAAATAGACCCATCCCCTAGTAAAACTCCAGTGTCTGGGAATTATAATACTAAGAGTGATCTGCGCATGGACTCCCACAGTCTTAATTCATTGAATACCCCACCCCAACAATCTGTTCCATACCATGCACGCCCTCAGGAGCAGGCTGGGACAACACCTGTATTGGGAGCCAGAGTTTTAGAGCCCAGAGCGCACACAAACTGGAGAGGACAGCAGCTTTTTCTTTTTTTCATTATTTTTCCATGGGCCCTCTGTGCTTAATACATTTCGATTCATTGACCCTACCAGTAGCTTTATTTACATTAGGTGAATGACAAGCATTTCCACAGAACTTCTTAAGAAGTTGTTGTTGGAAGAGACAGCATTCTCCTGAAGAAGTTGTGGAAATGAAGTAGCAGAGACTTTATACTGGTGACAGAAGTAAATGCCTTGGACCAGAGTTTGGTATTGGCTGACTCAAGGGCTAGGCCACAGCCCAGAATGTTTTTTCTCTGGGGCAGTGGTTCATTGACATTCAGCTCAGGTGAGCAGTAACCCAAATTTTGCTCACTTCTCTCAGTTGTTTGATAAAATGATTTAGCAGACCCAGACCTAATAGTCTGTGGTTCTACTTGCTAATGCCATTATTTCCTTTGGCCTGGGATATGCCTGCATCAGCAGAGAAGCCAAGTGTTAAGTCTTGAAATGCCAAAGTGAATAGACATTGAATACCTGACCCTATCTGACCACAACCATTTAATTTTTTTTAATTTTAAAAATTGAGAATTAAAGTCAGTAGGCCCAAAATTTCCCCCTTGACTTTGGGAATTAGAAAGGATTCTCTTTAGTCCTAAAATCTGCCCTCTTGTCCTCATAAGGGAGAGAGGGGAGCCTCTCTGGCTTTCTAAAAATTAACAAAGGGCTTGTTGTGTCCTCGACCAGAAACCCAGCATATTATCTCCTAGCTCAAAACTCCCTTTAAAAATGTGAGCACCCAAAGGGAAGTTAGCAAATCAAGATATAGCCCCTTGTGTGTCCCTGAAGGTCAATACCACAATAAATGATAATAAATCACAATCATAGTAATAAAGGCAGGCAGGAGTGTTTACAGAGGATGCACTATGTTAAAAGACATCTAAACACCAGCCATTGAGTCTTAAGAGCTGACGCATGGCAAGGATAGGACATGTGAGAGAAAATGGATGGACAGTTGAAGAAAAGAGGGGAAGAAACCATGCAGTTGAACTAACTTCTTTTTAATTTCAAACAGGTATTTTTTGCATCCGTGCGATCTGGAGGAAGTAGCCAAGTGTTTTTCATGACCCTCAACAGAAATTCCATGATGAACTGGTAACAGAAGAGCACTTGGCACTTATCTTCATGGCGTTATTTCTAATTTAAAAAAGAACATAACTCATGTGGACTTATGCCAGTCTAGAGGCAGAATCAGAAGGCTTGGTTGAACATATCGCTTTCCCCTTTTCCTCTCCCTCCACCTGTCCCAATATAGTCCATCTTTCAATGTTGCAGCCTGGTTGAGAAGGAAAGAAAAAGGTGGCAGGAATTTCCAGGAGATCCCCAAGAATGCTGCATTGTCTGTGGACAAAGATGGACCATGTGCCCTTCGGAGTTAGGGATAGAAACAAATATTGTGTGCTCTTATGATTAAGCTGTGTTATGGTGGATTCTGAGTTTTGTTTTGTTTTTATTTAACCTTTTTTCTTTACCCCCTTACTTTGTAAGAATGGGGAGAGAATGCATACTGAGAAAATTAATCTGTTTTTAATTCTGTCTGCCTGCTAGATTTAAATATACATATGTTGTAAAATTTCCAATTTCAAATGGTGAGAGACAGCACAATAAATGTACCTTTATCTCCTCACACTGAAGGCCATAACTGCATAGTGGGGTGATTTTAGAATTCTTTTGCCTTCACCAACCCAAAAAGGTTGCTTTTTGGTAGCAACTGGCTAATGAATTTTTAAGAGAAGAAAAATACTGTGCTAGTTTTCCCCTCTTTGGGGAAATAGATTTTAAATGGCTAAACTACTAGCCTTACACTAATAAAATCAACTGCCATTTTTGTGAGTCTGACAGGCCCTATTTTTATATGGCCCTGTACAGCATGGAGTGTGTTGAATGGGATAGTAGTGTCATTGAGTTGAGTTGGCTCTAGGGATTGGGGGATTCCATACACAGTTTTCCCTCAGCTGTTATGCAACAAGTCAGGGCAAAAGATGGGGTGACAGATGAGGTCAAACAGAAAGAGCTTCTGGGAAACAAGTTAAAAAAAATACATACACACACACACACACACACACACACACACACACACACAATCTTTTTTTAAATGTACAAGGCGTCCCAGCTAAGAGATCACTCGGTTTGAGCTTCATTAGGAATGAGACTTCGTTGAGTTTTGATTGGGGAGTGAATGACATCCAGGCTCTGGTCATTCCCAGCTTCTCCTGACAATGCCACTTTCTCAAGATGAAAACTGTGACTGAAAAAAAGAATAAATGTTTCTGAGCTGCCTGTGTTCTCTTGGGTTGGTGAGAGAAGGGTCAAGACTACTATGCCTGCCTGAGGCAGTAGGCAGCCTTGTTCAGATTTTATCGAACGTGAAAGCAAGGCTTTGGCTAAAACTCTGAGACCCTAATCATTTTACCTTCCTCCAAATTACCCAACGTATGGTAAGCAACATTTGTGCAGAGATATGTGTATATTTAGTTCAGGTTGACTTGTGTCCTTATAAACTCTTACTCAGATGATTTGAACTTTTGTGTGACTGTCTGGAATTTTTCTTTCCCCAAAGCTACAAGCATGGCCACCTGTGGTATCGAGGTGTTGCAAAACGATATCTGTGTTGCGCTTCCTGTTTTAACCTACCTCGTTTTGTTCGTTTTGTTTCACTGTTCATCACAGCAGTGTTATCTCCAGGAGACATATAGAGAGCTCAACTGGCAATCTCAGGTGTATTTAATATTTTTTCAACAAAACAGTAGTTGACCAAATTGTTACTCTTGAAAATTTTAAAAAAAAAATCAACAACAGAAATGAATGTGGCTTGTTTCTGGAGAAAATAGCTACTATGAACAGATTTTAAAAATCTGTGATCCTACTGATTTTGCCTAAATACATGAGCAGCTGATGTACTATTAATGAGAACGAAATACACATTAGGAAAATGGAGCCATTTCAATCTGGTGTTTGGGGAAGGGGGGAAAGGAGGGGAGGCTATTTTCATTCCTGAAGTAGGTGATTGTGCCCCCCCTCCCATAAAGTGGTTGTCATTTGCATTTATTTTAAGTAGGTAATACACAGGAATGGAAGTGAGGATTATCTTTGGATGGTCACCGAGATGTCCTCATCGTGGTCTCTTTAGCTCTCAAAAGCAATGAAATCCTCCCGTTCTCATTTTTACTGCTGTGATTCTGCTGCTGAATGATACTGTCTTTTCAAATTCCATGCAAAAAAATTCAGCAATAACTTTTTTGATTGAATTTAGCAACCATTATAATTGGACGCGGATGTGGACAAAATATATTGATTTGGGTCTCTTCTCTGAATGTGATTGCCACCAGCTCTTTATATTGCTGCTGTGGTATTTTAAACCAGAAGCTTCTTTAAATTATGTTGCAGACTGATCTCTGTTTTTATGTTATGTTCTGTTTTTATTTCTAAGTGATAAGTTTGAAACACACAGCTTTAAATGATTTTTTTATTGTGGGATTTGGGGTACAGTTAAGAAATAAAAGGGAATCATTGTGTTTAAACATAAGGTAGTTTGTGAATGTATTTTTTAAAATCTAGATTCATTGAAACAAAAACTCATAAGAAAACAATATTAATGCAGTCTTGTTTACAGTATGTACAGTGACATAACATAGAACATGAGCTTTTTCTGGTGCCAACAACAATAAAACACAGACGTTAAACATCAAGCCATGCCTTTTATATTTTTGTGCAAGTAGTTTACACTGAGTACAAGGCAAAACCGAATTTCAAAGTTCCCCACCACACCCACAAATCTGTGCTCCTTGAGAGATATCTAAAAATCTCCCTGAGGCTGTTATCTTCAAAAACACATTCTCCTCCATCAGGACAGACCCCATCCCTGATATACTGGTGCTTAGGCCATGCGGAATATTTCAGAATGCTGTTCTTGCGGCTCATAACAAATGCCTACTTTTTGGTTTGCTTTAAATTATTTTTGACAGAGATCATTGTGCTTTTTATCATTTTAATAGCATCTTATTAATAAATGTCTTTAGTTTTGAAACTAGTTTTTGAAACTAGTTTCACTTGTTAGCTTTAGTTCTTCTGGAAGAGGACTTTTGTCTCTAGAATTAGCTCATTTTGTTTTTATTTTTCTACAGAGAAAAACTCGACCCTGCTTCCAAAGTAGTTTCACTAGATCTTTTCAGTCCTTGCCACTCTAAATTGATAACTCGGCATCAAAACCCACTGAATCTGCCCAACCACAGTCTTGGACGGGGACAACAGGGTACCATCATTCCTGGGCACCAGTCAGGGACATGGTAGCATGGATTCCTGCATCTAGTGGGTGGCAGGAATGGATGTCCTATAAGATCCCATCAAATGGCAAAGTCCTCCCCAGGCCACTTACATTCAGACCACTGTTATTGCACACAATGTAAACGAAGACATCTTGCACTGAGTTCCACATTATTTTTCTTGACGACTTTTAGATGAGGCTTCAAGAAGACCTAGTGTTATCCCAACAGTCTAGATCAAGATACAGATGACAAGGACTCCATTTGTCTAACATGCTGACATTGCTTGCTCAGCTACACTCCTGACATATGTTGCATCAAGCACACATTTTAAAAAGCACCTTAATTCCTGGTTATCAAGATCTATTAACAGTTTTCTGTCTGTTCTTGTGACTCATTGGTAACTGGTGTGTCTGGTCCCTCCTGTGCATTTGATTATTCAGGCTGGAACCCTTTTGGTTTTGTTCATTGCCAGACAAGGAAGCAGCTGAAGTCTGAGCTCACATTCTGTGAAGTTTAAAAAAAAAAAAGTTTTCCCTACTCTCATGTGTACCAGTTCCCATCACTGTATTCTTGAAATGTGAAAGAGCTGTTTGTGTTACTAGTGTATGCTGTCTCTGAAAGTCTGCTTGAACAGGCATCACTGGCCTTCGTGCTGATTGCTTTAAGATACATAACATGCTACGTTCGTTTTAAGAAAGAAGAGCAAACACTTTTAATCCATGGAGGAAAATAGGAGAATATCACAACACACTGATGATGATCATTCTGAACTCCCTATCTACCACGCTCCCGATGTTCCCAAATTCCTCTGATACTACGTTCTGGCCATCTCAATGGTTTCTGTGAATGTTAGTTGCATTTTGGTTCATTCCTCAAAAATTTAAATCGGACCAAAGCCAACAGCATAACTAACAAAACCGAAACTGGCCTCCCTAGAGCCTGCCTAGTTGCCACATAAAACCCAAGAGTCTAAATTTGGTTTCAGTTACCTGCCAGTGTTTCTCATAAAAGCCACTGCATTTTGGCCTTGATCAGTAGAGCAATTCCAGGCACCCTGAAGTGTGCTGGCAGTTATTGGGTCTCAAAATGGGGATAAGTGGATCTTTTTTCAGAAGCCCCAATAAAGAAAACCTATTGAGAACTTGCAAGTTCAAAACTGACCATCTGTACATTTCTACCAAACATATCAAGGGTTGTTTTATTTCTGTACTGTATTATTGTTCGGGGAATTTTTCCACAGACACCTAGAATATTTAAAAATTTACACAGCGTTAAACAGTCTGAGGCCATAATGCTTTGCTTTTTTAACTTGACTCTTCTAGGTCTGTCATTCCAGGAAGAACTAGAATACACCCAAACTAAATTCCCGTAAAGGAATTTTTTAAAATGTTCTGGATACGTTTTCAGATATTTTAATTCCTGATCAAAATCTTGGATTCTGTGTCCATGATGTCAAACATTTGGATGAAGAATAGGAAATACAGTTAAAAATAGAAATGGTCTGAAGTGTCCAGGTTTATGACTTTGTAGACATCACCAAACTAATTCAACACTTTGCATAACAGGGTTTGGTTTTGGTGGTTTGTTTTATTAGCACTGAGTTATGTTGCACGATTGAGGCTGAGCAAATACTGATGGCAAGGTGAGTTTTCATTTCCCGCAGTGGGTCAGTGTTTGTACATAGCAAGTATCAAGACCCCAGTTGCCCCTTCCTTTTATCTCCTGTTCCAGAGTGGGTGTTATGAAATAGTAATACTGTATTACAGTTTATTTAAAAACTTCAGACATTACCCTGAACCAGAATTTCACATGTTAACTCACAGCAAGAAATACATCTGCACCAAGGAGAGAAAAAGAATGACAGCGTGGATGAATTTTAAAATTGGATGTTATGAAACTACTTTTGTGCAGTTGAGCTGTCTTATTTATGATGCCAACTTTATATTGGAAAGGGAAACTCATTTTGCTATGCCTATAAGTGTTTACATTGTTTAAATCTCCAGTTTTCTAAAGTGTTTTTCGGTTGTCAAAAATGTGTGGAAACTGGATAAGTCTCACCTGTGTCAGGATATAAAAGAAGAAAATATTCTTGGCATATTGTCTAGTCTGCACCTTTTCATTACTTTCAAGTATTTTTCCCTCCTGCACAAAAAGCCTTCAGTTGTCAACAGTTGTTCTAAGCAGTAGTTAGAAATGATTTGGTAGATTTTAAGCCAAGGTTTCCCCATATAGTCACTGCCATGCCCTGATGATGTTATTTTATCTCTGTAAAAATGTGAATAATAAAACATTAATAGTAGCAGGGTGCCTGCTTGTTCCTCATTGCCTCGTACATACTATTATCCAGCCCCTCTCCAAAACATCCAGGGCTTTGATGCTCTTGCCATCAGTCCACAGTCTCTTATTACCTTTCATCACTCCCTCTCTTTGCTTAAGTATTCTAGCTCTTGGCTCGCTGTCTCTAGCACTATCCTTTCTTAATTCTTGGTCATTTTAATATTCACTAAGACAATTCTGAAAATATCCTGGCTTCTCAGTTTCTTAGTCTTGCCTAGTGAAACTTATTATCAATTACTACACTGCCTCCTTCATTCATATCAATCAATCAATTCTCCCCATTTGCTCTGGTTAGATTCCTATCCAGAGGATAGAAATCAACTAAAGTCCATTGACCCAGTCTCTCTACCTCTCTTTTATCTCTATCCTGCATCATCAATGTTTCCTGTTCCATTGGAGTGTTTCACTACATGGTGCTATCTGTGGTCTTACAAACACCTTACCCCCCTACCCACTCTCACTACTCTTTTTATCAGCTTCCCTTCACAGAAAAGCTCAGAGAGAATTTTGTATACCTGCACTTACTATCTTCAGTTCCTCTCCTCCCTTCGTCTCTTGAGCCAACTCAAATCAGGCTTTCATCCTCGCCATGGTAGCTTCTCCTACGGAGACTGGTGATCTCCATGCTGCCAAATGCAATGTCAGGTCTCTGACTCGTGCTGTTTGACTTATCTGCAGTCTTTGACAGAGTTAATCTCTTCTTCTGAATTGGAATACTTTCTGTCTTGGCTTTGGGACATCTCTCTCATTCTCTCATGTTTCTGGCCATTTCTGTTTCCTTTTCCAAGTTCCTGGAGTGCCCAGCATGGAACATTTCCTCTCTAAGTGAGCTTTTCCAGTCTTGGGGCTTTGAAAACATCTATATACTGGCAATACCTACTTTTTTTAATACCTACATTTTTATCTCCAGCCCTAACCTCTCTCCTTCACCAGATTTATGCATGTAACTTCCTACTTGACATCTTCATTTGGATATATAACTGGCATGTCAAACTCTACATGTCCAAAACTAAACTAATTTGTACTCCACCCACCAATCTATTTCCATGACAGTCTCCCCTGTTTCAATAAATGGCAATTCCATTTAATTACCCTTAGTTTCTTTCACATACCACATCTAATCCACTAAAAAAAAATCTGTTTTCCTACCTTGAGAATATATCCACAATCTAATTGAGTCCACAATACTTCTTTCCTGAGATGACACTTTTAAAACATACCAGGTTATGCAAATTTTCTGCTCAACTCTTCAATGCCTTTCATTCTCACTCGGAATGCCAATGCCCTTACAAAGGTCCCTGAGGCCTTAATAGATCTGACCTACCTTCTGTCCTATCACTTCTCTTGCCTCATCTGTTTTCCTAGATCACCTTGCTCCAGCCACATTCTAAGCTTTACCCAGAATTCCATCAGCATGCTCTACTCTCAGGGTCTTTGCTCTGGCTATTTCCTCTGAATAGAAGTCTCTCCCCCCACATCAGAGCTCTTTATAAAATAACCTCCAATGACTTATTCTCTATTGTATTGTTCTTCATAGCACTTATCAACATTTACTTAGTTTACTGGCCGATCGCTTATACTTAGAAGAATTCCTGGCAAATAGTAGTCACTCAGTAAGGATTTATTGGATGAATGAATAAATAGAACAGATGGGGAATTTTTTTAAAAAAGTAAATACAACTATAAGGTCATTTCCATTTCAATATCAAAACAAAAAGCTGTGTCCAAAGTCTGTATCATAGAAGCAGAAAATTTAAAAACTCTATGAGTTTTCTGTCCTGGAAGGTTATTGTGGTTGGAAAACACCTGGCTATGATGCTAGCTGTACTTTCTTGTTCTATGAATCATCCTAACAGGTCAAGTTGTAAGGTTGGAGGAGAGGCTGTCATATAGATCCTTCAGAAAAGCAGCCTTTTAAAACTCTTAAATTTGTAGACATAATAGTCCATTCTAAGCTACTGCTGTTGCAATAAGTACAGAGTTATTAGAAGTATAAAAAGAATTCTGAATTTTGTTTTCTGGCCTACTTCTTTAGAAATAGCTTCCTCCTCCTTCCTCCCCCACCCGAACCCCCCCCCCCCAAAAAAAAACACACACAAGAAATTCACAACCTCCTGCCAAATACGTTTTCAAGGAAGTTTAGTGATATTTGGGTCTTTTCATTCTTCCGGGTGACAATAGTTCTGAGGCTTCCCTGGTTAGCCTCCACCTTCTGTATATATTCAGCTCCACTGAATGTTGTTGCATGAAGTTTTGTTGTAGAAACTTGACACACGCCTTCTGATAAAATTACTGTTTCACTCAGTCTTGTAAGGGGCACACACCTTGTAGTTTCAATATGTTCAATCATGTATTTTCCTGCTCACTTAATAAAACATATTTTAAAATAAAAAATAAAGGAAGAAGATAATGAAATGATGTAATGTGAAGCAATATAATAGTGAAATAATTTCTTGGATCCTCTATGATTTTCTGTGTCTTTCCACAAATCTTTTGAGGTAAAGGATAATGCGTATTTCATGCTAAATAACCACATTCAAGGTTTTAATCATTTCCGGAACCAAAGCCGTTTTGGGATTTCATGGAGCTTTGTTGCAGATTCTAAAGTCCTTGACAAAAGATATAGGCATTGGGTTCAGTTAAAGATGGAAAATATAAAACAAACTCTAAGAAACACCCAAGGTGTCATAGTCATTGTGAACAATCTAGAAATCACAAGACACTTGTGAAGACACAATAAATGATTTCAAAATGAGTTCTCAGTAATTTAGGTGAGAAAAATTAGTGTTGATTTTCTTTAAAATTGAGTATCACCTGTTTGAATACATGTTTTTTTTTATAATCTATAAACAACTAAGTCTATCCTCTGTGACAATAACAATTTGATCAAGGATCACCTCCCCCCCAAAAAAATAGTCATCTTGGTTTTAAAAGTTCGAAGTGAAATACCAGATGATGTCTTGAGGACACAGATTAGCAGCATTATGGTCTGATGAAATTTTCCATTCCTAAATCCAATATTCCCAATCTCAGATTCCCTTGTATTACGGCACTTGGAAGATTGAGGAATTTAGAGCTGGAAGGCATCACTGAAGCAGAAAGAAGCACAGCCTTCAGGTCAACCTGATGCTTTCCCCATCTCATTATTGCTCCTTACCATGACAGCCATTAATTACTGAGGCCCACCAACAAGGCAAGCCAAAGTTATCACCAGTTCAAAGCAAAATGATCAAGAAAGGCAACTTAGTGAGTTTCCCATAAAGCTCACTTAAACACAGTCTTAGTTGGAGATGGCATGTTCTCCAGCTAAGTAATAAGACACTGTAATATATAGCCTATGAATGTTCCAGTTTTTTGTTTTGTTTTTGTTTCATCCATTATTCTAGTTGGGCAAAATGAAAAGTTGGCAATCGTTTGGTTGGTCCTCAGGAGATTTTCAGTTCAGTGGGGAAAGCTTTGGTTTTGGTTTTGAAATTTTCAAGCTTAGTCAAATCCCCAAAAATGTGGTAATAGTGCTCTAGAGTATGTATAAAAGTCCAAATCTATTTTCAGTATAAAAATGTACTGCCCATCTCAAAAATTAATGGGGTAAATATAGAACACACACACACACACGCACGCGCGCGCACATACACACACACACACACACACACACACACACACACACACACACACACCAGCATCAGGCACCATTGGGAACAAAGCAGATGTCCCACCTCAGGTCCATGAGTTAGACTTCGGGTTGCTGCCTTTATCGGGGTACGTGGTAGTTAACTTGGGTAAAATTCAAGCAACTTCTACAGGCCAACATGCCATTGCAGAGCAGACATACTTTGAGGTGGAAGACACTGTAAAACAGAAATCATCAGCTAACTGCAGCCCAGCCACCTTATCAGCTTGTTTCCAATGTTTTTCAAATATAATGACTTATCATAACCATTTAAGAAACTGAAAAGCAGCCAAAAGTTAACATTTTTAAATAAACCTGCATTTTACAAGTCACATTCGTTTTTTGGGGGGTGGGAGGGGGAGATATGTATTTATACCTGTGAGTCATTTAGTCTACAGACAATGCACACAGGTTACTGGACCTCTTGTAGCTCCACAAACCCCAGCCGAGCAGAGGTCCAATCTATAATTTGGAAAAAGGAACCGTAAACATTTTCCATGAGAACCCCCATTTGTGTCTTGTGGTTTTGGCAATGTTTAACGTGGATGTGTTCATGACTGGCTCAGTTCATTTCAATAAGACTGCCCATATCACCTTCAGGCACCAAAGTAAAAAATAATGATTGTACTATTTGTATTTTTTGCCTGTTTGTACACCATCTGGTTTTCTTAAATATTTGAGGCAGTTATGATCTGACATTTGACAAGCCACTAAAGCAAACCCAGCATGAAGAAAAGCAAGGTAGTCATTTATTTATCAGCTGCCTATTGTGTAGTAGGCCCCACACTGGGTGCTAAGGCAGAAACAGCTGATGAAGAAAAGCTGCAGTCTCCTTTTGCTTCAGGGGAGGTGGGAAAGGCAGGGGAGGAATACAAACAGGCACAGAGACAGGGAAGGGGCTGCTGCCTGGAGGAAGGGTTATGGAGGGCTCCCAGGAGGAAGTGGTCTATGGGACAGGAATAGGTGAGGAATATGTTCCAGCAAGTAGCTTGAGCAAAGGCACAGAGGACTGAAGAGCATGCAGGCCCAGAGTACCTCAGCAGAACTAGAGAAAGTGCGGGTGAGGCAGGGAAAACAATCTTCTGACTAGGTGAATGTATGAAACACACTTTACCCTATACTCTGACATAAGGCCCAGGGGTTTCAAATCCTGATTCAGCCCACTGTCTGGCCCCCTGGGCAATGTTGGCTGAGTGAATGGCACCATCAGTTAGGAAAGTCAGTGATTCCTTGGTGTTGGTAAAAGTCTTGTGAATGGATCACTTCCTGAATGTAATGCTGTGGGTAGGATCAATGTCCTCACATTGTAGCACAGCTTTGAAGCACGAAGCTGTAGTATGGCCCTACTAGCCCAAACTCATCTGATCATAACAATCCCAGGCATGCTTTTACTGAGGCAGATTTCTGGAACATCTCAGCTGCTGCAAGCAGGAGTCTACTTCTGCCTCCAGCCCACACTGAGAAACACTATACTTATGGAGTGTTTCCTTCTTCCCTTTTGAACAATTCTGCATGTTTTTAGCATGTCTGGACACCAAAAGTGTATCCAAACAGCCACACTCTTTATGTTATGCAGGCATCTTGGTACCATCTTTTGAGAAGAGAGAGTTGCCTAGCGGCTGCTGTGACCAACCAGTTGGGATGGGCTATCAGGCCACCAACCTCACACCCCATCTGCAGTTAGACCTCCCAGTTGGTCCTTCATCACTGGGGCTCACTCCTCCTGACAACCAGAGCTTGCTGCCTACAGGGGCTTGGGCTCCCCACTTGGAGCTTTGATGCTACGGCACGTGAACTCAGCTCAGAGACACCAACCTTCTCCTGTCAAGAGGTCATTTTCTTCGTTTGTTTTTCTTGAAGTTAATTTAAAAACACCTTTTATTTTTAAAATGTACCCTTTTAAAAGTACATTTATTGCTATTATTTTCACCTTGCTATTCTTATATTGCTTTGAACTATTTTTTTGTTTGTTTTCTTTTTCATGCTTATCCTCTTTCTATTTCAAATTTTCAAAAGTCCATTTTATGTTTACCATCTTTTTAATTGTCTCTTAGATTTAGGTTGAGATGAAAAATGTTATTACTACTTATTTATTTTGGGTGTTTTTGTGGGTTTTTTTACCTTTTTATTTGGCAACTATCTTGACTTCTGCTTTTTTGTGACTTTAAATTCTTACTTTGCTTTTCTCCTTTGAATATTTTTATGCTTAAATTTCTGCATTTATCTTTATTTGTTTTCAATTTTTTCCTCTTTCACATTTTATCTATAAGCTTTAAACTGCACTTATATTTTTTACTCTTAATTTTTTGTTTCTTGATTTGTTTTATTGGTTTGTCAACTTCTAATTATTTTTAATTATGCATTCTAATTATTTCCCCAGGTATTTTAAGTTTTTTTTCTTCTTAATTTTAATTTGAGCTCATTCTATTTAATCCCTTCATTTTATGAATGGCGTGCTGAGATGCAATGAGTTATAAATAACTTGCTGTAAGATCTTAGGTGGGCAGCGGCAGCTCTTTTAGTTACTAGACATGAGTTCTTTCTACCAAACTACTCCAATAGCAGTGACTGTGCAAAGAGCACCCTTCTTTAAAGAACACCTGAGCAGCATTTTATCAAAGAGCAGTTAGTTCCTGAGCATTAGAGTTAAGACTGATTCAGTGTCAATGTTCTCCCTGTAAAGAGGTCATTCTTCCCCGGGGAAAAGGTTGTTCCTTAGCCTTTATCTTTTTTTTTTTTTTTTAATGTTGTTTTTTTTATTCCTTAAAGTATTACCAATAGTAGTACATAAGTTTTCCTTTTTCCCCCATCTTAGCCTTTATCTTAAAATAAAATAAAATGTAAAAGGGAGAAAGCTGAAAAGTGAAACTTTATTCCTAAAATACCTGGAAGAACAGACCGGAAGTCAGAATACAATGTGTGAATTGAGTGACCTTAGGCAAACCATGACTCCAAGCAGCTCTTTTCTTATTTCTAAAACAGGATGAGACCATTCCTGCTCAACTCACAGCTGTGTTATGTTGATCAAATCAGGATACAAATGGAAAAATTCTCACATATTTTTTAATTGAGTTCAGAGAGGAAGGGAGAGGGAAAGAGAGATAGAAACATCAATGATAAGAGAGAATCATTGATCGGATGCTTATGCATGCCCCTCACTAGGGATCATGCCCACAACCAGGCATGTGCTCTGACTGGGAATCAAACCTCAACCTCCTGGTACATAGGTCAACGCTCAACCACTGTGCCATGCTGACTGGGTTGGAAAAATTCTTTGTAAACTTGTGCATAGGTGTTCTTATAACACCCATAATATTCAAGATAAATGTTAGAGAAATAACTACATAAAAAGAATACTATTGTTATATTTTAAATGTGTATGTTTATCTAACAAGATAAACTTATTCTGTGCCACTCTCAATACCTAAAATCACATTTTTTCCCTTTTTGAAAAAACTAAATGACATTTTATTGACTTTGTGTTGTTTGATGTGCATTTCCATCTGGTGCTCTTTGGTTTATATTTCCATCTTATGTGCATACATTGGCCTGCTTCATTCCTTAAGCTTTGATGGTTAAAACACAACAAAGCAAAAGAGTATAGCTCTACCTTAATAGAAGATAGTTTATTAGCACATCTGTCTTTAAACTCAAAATTAGCCTTACAAATGAAGCAGTGGCTTCTGTGCAAAACCATAGTTCCTTCCCTGGTCTATTTCTTGGTCCCACATTCCTACTAACATACCAGCTACAATCTTTATGGGAGTTAACAATGACAATCAGAAAAAGCATTACCTTATGCTTCTGGTGTTTGAAATGTTTTTTATTGTATTACCCAATAAACTTTTCAGACAGCAATCTTTCAGTGCCTTGGCATCTGGATCGAGGCGTCTCCTAGGCAGAGCTGGCTCTGCAGCAGCAAATTAGTGGATTAAAATGCTAAGTGAGTTCTCACTGGCAAGAAATCTGTAAGGACAATGGAGGAGTCAAATTGGCTGCTCTGTGGTGAGGATAAAAGGATCAGGGGTGTTCTAGTGTTAGAGCAGCCTCTTGGCCTGGGTTCTAATCACCGGAACTGAACTAGATTAGAATTTGTCACTCAGGACACACCTGTGGGAACACTCAGACCATCTCTTCGCCCTTTAGTGTGAAAACCTCAGCAAGAAATGCATCCTTAGCCTGGCTGTGATCTTTCATGTCTTGAAAAGACAAAATTGTATATATACAAGAAACTTAGAGCTTAACCCCTCAGAGGCCACAGCCTGAGTCCTTGAATGATTCAAGGTGGCCAGGAGGGCTGCAACAGCAGTGGAACAAGAAGGCTTATCTCCAGACTTCTAGAGCAGCACTCTGCCTTCTCCAACAAGCCACTTTCATGGCCCTGTTCATCCTGCTCCCATCGGTGGCAAAACAAAGGCAATGGCTTTATGGTATGGCAACAGAGCCCAGAGGACTTGGCTCAAATTTTGCAGTTGGGTCTAAGTATGAAACATGGGCACCTGTGTTCTTGCTGTAACAAACAAAGCAATTTCCCCTTTCAGCTCAGCATAGACCTCCTGAGGAGAATTTAGAAAAAGAGAAGAAAAAAGGATTGAGGAGAAGCGAGAAGATGCAGGGATGCAGCCCTGGGGCAGGCTCTACCTCAGAGCAGAGACCATTGCTACCAAAAAAGAGGGCTGCATTTACGGCTGCCTTGAATATCCTCAGCGACCCATGGGACTGCTCCTAGGACTATGGATAATGTGTTACTTACTGCACAGAGACACCAAGGCACTGACCTTCAATTGTTGAAATGCTCATTTAAATCACTAAAGTAAATTAAAAACTACTTCCTTTTCCCACCGTCACAAAGTACTTCGTCAAACCCATTGGCACTGCTCAGAGAGGAAGTAATTCAAGTTGTAAGGGAGTGAAGAATTCTATTTGGGCTTCCTTTTCCAAGTCTCGTCACTCACTCTCAGTGTCTCTGAAGAGATGTCACAAGCCCACTTCTGGTGTTTGTAAGCACTGAGATTTTTTCAGGAGAATGGGACTAGTCAATCGAAGCTGGTTGTGACTCTGACCCTTAGACATCTGCAAGACAAAGGCACCTATGTCAACAACATGCCTCCCAACGAGTTGCACCATCTGCCTGTGACAGTACATTCCTGGAACTCTGGTCTGGTAAACAGTTGTCACGAGAACCAGTTCTCCCTGACACTGCTCCTTTTACTAGTATTGGTGACCTCTTGGTCAGCAACACCAAGCAACATTGTTTGTTGAGCCTCAATGATTGCCTTTATGATCTTTGCTCCCACTTTTTTATATCAACCTCATAAGCCTCCTTTAGCACATTGCAAAAAAGCAAAAAGCATTGAAGGCAATGATAGAAATAACACAAACACTGTCTGGGAAATGATTAACTTGCAGACATTAACCAGACATAAACTCAACAGAAAGATGCCCTGCAGAGTATTGTGGCCATTTAGGCACACTTGATTGAAAAATGGTTAGGAACAGAGAATTTTAATAGGCTTAATTTAAACTGAGATGACTCAAGAATTGCAAACAAAAATTTTCTGCATGCAGCAGCACCATTCAATTTAGACTGAATTGCCTGATGATTAATTAATTTGGGACAGTGCTCAATGAAAAAATTGCCATAGATGTGCATCTGTCAAACGAATTTGCCACAGAGTGTCAAACCTCCGTGACATGAATGAAAAATAAAATCCAGGGGGCAATAGATGGCCCCTTGCTCCTTAAATGAAAACTACGTCATTGCCAAATATCATAAGTTTGAGGCTAAAAGGGGCAGAGTTCGCCTACCTAGTCAACTCAGGGGGTCACAGTACCAACCCCATATAACTTTTGATAAGGAGGTTAAATTGAAAAACAAGAATTATGGAAGCTGAGAGAAAAAAAATGGTAACAGCTGACATCTACTGAGCGTTTACTGTGGGCTGGGCTTTGTCCTAAGCACCGTGTCCATATCATTTTAGGTAATCCTCACAACAATCCCATGAGTCAGATCCAATTCACTATCTTACATGTGAGGAAGTCGCTTTTATTCTACAGATAAAATAATCTATTTTGATGTTCAGACAAAATCCGAAGAGATTAAGTAAGATTTGACCATGGCTAAGTAGCCAAACCCTTACAGAAAGAAGATCCAAATAACATCTCTTCATCCCAGTCAGTGCTCCAAGCCCTTGAGAGTGGGTGGCATAAATTCTTTATATGAGGTGTCTTGGGTTCAGAAGAAACGTAAGACTATTCCAGAAAGAGGATACTCTTCTTCTTTTCCAAGGCCATGGCCAGCACACTAAAGGGATTAGGTAGGTGTCATTTGGCCTGGTGGAAGTGGTGGCATGGCTGGTCTTCCTCTCATACTCTCTCTTAAACAAGCAGAGGTCTGGGATGCTGGCAAAGAGTCTGGGCACTGGAGCTTGAACTTAGGAGTTGGGCATCACTTGTCTGCAGGCTTCTAGGTCATATCAAGGATAACAAAGTAAGAGGAAACTTATTAGGGAGTAATTAAATTAAAACCTCATCTTAACACAACAGAGAGTTCAAATTTGGGGAGGAATCAAAGTGACAGAAACTAGAAAAACAAATTAGAGTAAAAGGTTCAAGAGGGGATGGTGGATTGGAAGTCATCTACCAAACTAAAAACATAGATACCTCTGAGAAGTTGTCTTGGTCAAAGATAGTGATAGAAAGTCATTTAAGCTTTATCTGTACTCTATTAAATTTCTCAATGACAATAGTCTCATGTATTTATGTTCAATTTGCTATTAAAATGAAGTAAATATTTTTGAAAGAGAAGAAATGAAAGAAAGATGGGGACAGTGCCTAGACTTATACCAGCTATTAGTAAATTTGGGTCTCACAGCGTCATTCAAACAGGAACAACAAGCCAGCCTCAGAAGACCTTCCTGGAGACCTGGACTCCATTCTTTTTAGTGTCCTCCCTTTTTCCTCTTCTATCCATTGCCCCCTCACACACACACCTACATTCACACTACTGTCTGTCAGAGAAATATCTATTCCATCAAACCCCCAACCCCAGATGGGCAAGATTAATGCACCTTACACAATGCAGTGAAAGAGTCCATATAAATGGGGAAATTGGTGATTTATCTTGACTCCCAGCAAAGAAAGTAGATAATTACAGGAACGAAGTCATGAAGAAGGTATGAGGGGCTATAACAGAAGTGCAGATCTTGGCTTTGGAAAGAAACAGGAATATGGTCTTCTACTGTAACAGGGAGGACAAAGTAATCAGGTGCCTATTGTTGGAAGTGGTAGTACGGGAAATTAAAAAGTGCATGATGAAAATTTTCTTGGAAAGACAGATTCATATGCATCTATAATAATAGTAATACTCACTATCACCATTGACCAAGCAGTATTTGTCAGGTTCACATTTTTATATACATATTTTCAAAAGGTTATGACTAACCCAAGAAGTAAGCATTATCATGCCAGTTTTACAGACGTGGATACTAAGGCCCAAAGCTACATAAGCAGTAAGTGACATATTTCAGGGTAGGAAAAGGAAAACCTAGACTTGTTTAATTATGAAAAAAATGAGGTTGTATCTGTTAGACTTTTGTATGAGGATATTGAGTAGACAATCGATATCCAATTGTCTGGAGCTTGAAGAGATCGTTTTGAAACCACATTTAACAACCACCTTAACTCATTTTCTTCCTCCTACATCTCACTGCTACATGTGATGAAACAAGGTACAGAGGATGAAAAAAATAACTTTTGAACTCTTGTGTAGATGAGATAAGCAAAAAAAGAGTTGGGAGACCTAAAATTGATGGTAGAAATGTAAAATGAAATTTACTTAAACACTAGACATATAACTACCATATGACCCAGCAGTTTCAATCCTGGGCATTTATTCTAGAGAAAAGATTTATGTTCACACAAAAAAGCCCGCCCCCCCCCCACACACACACACACAAACACACAAATGTTTATAGCAGTGCTATTTAGAATGGCCCAAAACAGGAAACAACCTAGATGTCCTTCAAAGGTAAATAATTAAAAGAACTGTGGTACATCCATACCAAAAATATATTACTCAGTAGTAAAAACCAGCAAACTATTGATACATGCAACAATTTACATGCATCCTGAGGGACATAAGACTGCGCAAAAAGAGCTAAACTCAAAGGTTACATGCTGTGATGATTAGTTTAGTTTGATGTGTCAACTTGCCAGGGCCATACTACCCAGACATTTGGTCGAACATTACTCTGGATGTCATTATGAGTGTGTTTTAGATGAGATTTGCATTTAAATGGGTGGACTTTGAGTAACGGGGATTGTTGGTGGATCTCATTTAGTCAGCTGACAGTTTGATAGAAAAAAAGCTGACCTCCCCCAGCAAGATAGAATTCTCTCACTGGCTGCCCTGAGTCCCCAGCTTGCAGGGCTCCCCCATCAGATTTTGGCCTCTCCAACTACTCCACAGTCATATGAGCCAATTCCTTACAATAAGTCAATCTCTAGATAGCTAGGGAGATAGATAGATGATAGATGATTGATGATAGATAGATAGATAGATAGATAGATAGATAGATAGATGATAGATGCATACATACATCCTATTGATTCTGTTTCTCTGGAGAATCCTTACATCCTATCTAATTCTATTTTTTATAATAGTCTTAAAATGATCAAATGAAGGAACTGGAGAACAGATCTGTGGTTGGCACAGTTTAGGAGTCAGTAAGGTTAGAAGGCTATAAAAGAGCAACTTGAGGTTGTTCTATATCTTAACTGTACTGATGTCCATATCCTAGCTGTGATTAGAGTCTTACAAGATGTCACATTGAAGGAAACTGGGTAAAAGGTAGATGGAATCTCTGTGTATTATTTCTTATAACTACCTGTGTATCTAGAATTACCTCAAAAATTTTAATTTTTAAAAAGTGGAACAAAATATATTTGTTTTGATTATTTTATTGTGGACCTCCCTAGGGTCTGGGAGATGAATTTGGATTATCACTAAGATGAATAAACAATCTTGCAGCTGTAATATTCAGTGCGACCATAGTTACCTTAATTTAATAAGCCAGAAATCTACCTGACATTCTGAGTTCTTCATTTTCCTCCTCTTTCAAAAGCAATTATGAAAAAATCCTGTCTGCTCTACCACCAAAACATATCTTGAATTTGTTACTTCTCTTCCCCTCCTGTTGCCATTATTTCTGGTGGGCAATAGCAAGTATGAACTATTGCAAGAACCTTGCAATTGTGTCTCTCTTCTTTCACAAATGCCCCCATTCAATCCACCCCTCACTCAATAGCATAAGTAACCTTAAAACATATATTGGATGATAGCATTCCCATGCGTAATCCCCTCCAGTGATTTCCCTTTGCCCTTCAAATGAATCCAAGCTCATTCCCATGGCCTACAAGGCTTTGTATGACCCTGGCTGCTATTTCCCTACCCAGTTGCATCCCTTTCCACTTTCTCTTGTTCCCCTGCTTTACCCAACTTCTCTTATTTTTCAACCTAAGATCTTTCTTCCCTCAAGCTTTGCACAGACTTCCTTCTCTATTCTTCTGGTATCAGTTAAAACGACATTTATTAAAAGAACATATTTCTGAGCACCTTTTCTAAAGTGGCAGCCCCCCTATTGTTCTCTTCCTCAGCACTCATTTAGTTTTTATTGTAGAATGTAAGCCCCACAAGAGCAGAGTCCCTGTCTGTTTTGTTCCCTTTTGGAACTGGCGCCTAGTAAAATGTTCAGTAAAAACTGCATTTTGTGAGTATTAAATCAATAAATGTCCCAATGTCAGCCTCAGACCTTTTTGAATTTCCTTCATTTATTAAACAAACATTTATTGAACATCTACTGTGTACTATGCACTCTCACAGGCACTGGGAATAACAAGATGGGCAAGGTCTCTGCATTCATGGACCTTAAAATAGGTGGGAAAAGGGGGACAAAATAATAAATAAAGTTAGTAATAAAATAACAGCAAGTAATAAAATCTAATAACAGTAATATTTAATAAACATTACTGTATTTGAACTTATTTTTTAATAATCAACATGTATCATTTTAATACTAGAACAGTAGTGAATAATTACATGTCATGTATAAGTGGTATGAAGAAAATAAAGCAGAACATCAGGCCTGAGAAGGAATTGCAGCGGGTACGTGGTATCTACCTTAAGAAGCCTGCTTGGAGAGCCTCTTAGTCATCTGCATGTAGCAGAGCCAGCCACATAGAAATCTGGGTGGAGCGCTCAAGGCAGAAGTCCATCCAGTCCAGAGGCGCTGAGCCTGGAACACACTGAGCAAGTCTGAGTCCCGTGTGGCTGATGCCAAGGGAGGAGGAGGAGGCGAGTGGAGGAAGAGAAGATCTCAGAGTCAGGGAAGACTACCTCAGATTGGCCCCTGAGGCCGTGGTGATGAGTGTGTATTCCCTCCTAAGGGTGGCTGGGAAGCCTTTGGAAACTTTTCAGCAAGGGGTGCATGGTCTGGTTTAATTTTTAAATCGATGTTGGCTGCTCCGTCAAAAAGAGACTGTAGGACAAGAAGGGGGGCAGGGAGGCCAGGTCACTATGCATCACACTCAGGAAATGCTGAAACCAGAGAGGTACCTGCGGAGAAGGTGAGAAGAGAAAGGCTATAATGGGGACAAATTTGACTCTAGAATCTTAACACCCACGGGCCTTCTTCAGGGACTAGGACTCCCCAACACTCCTGCACTCCTGGCTTGGCCCGCAATGAACTCATTTCAGTGGGTGCCTCATACCCGCCTCCATCAGAGAGGAATGCAGCATGCTGAGCTAGCTGCTTTTCTTCCTGCCCGGCTATAGAAATACAGAAACTTTCATTTTGCTGAAGGGAAGGATAACGGAAACGTGAGGGGGCGCTCTTTTCTTCCCTTGCAAACTCGCACCTAGAGCTGTCGGTACCCACCATGAAGATCACATGAATGCAGGAGTCATCAGAAAGTGACTTGAAAGGAAAGAACAATCCCACAGAGCCCAGCGGGGGATCTCTGGGCGATTCCGGGCACTGGTGGCCCCCACCCAATAGCAAAGCCGGACCTGCCTCTATCTCCCAGGCAGGGAAAGACGCCTGGCTGCAATGGGGTCCCAGGTCCTCGGGTGGGCGCTAACGCACACTCTGCTGAGAGGCCAAATGCCATTACCAGTTCTCTGAGGGCCAGGCAATCACTGTAACCGGATCCCTCCCGTTCCCACCCGCAGATAAGATTTCAGCCCATCCCTTCATGGTACAGAGATTACTCATTTCTGAGCAAGAGCCGAACAAGAGAGGCCTCGCTCCGCTAACTCAGAGGAAGCCGGCTGGGAGGCTCAAAGTCCCGCGCGGCCGGGGCTGGCAAGAGCCAGGACGCGCCTCCAACCGGAGACCAGCTCCACGCGCACGGCGGAGTGTCTCCGAGCCACTCTCCCAGTTAAAAGCTAACCGGCCTCGCGCTGCACTCAAGGCCAACTATCTCTCTCTCTCTCTCTCTTAAAAGGAGATTCAAAGAGCAAAGGTTAGCAAACGGGAGAATGTAGCTGTCGTTTTTTGGACAGCTGCACACAGTCTCCTGCGGTGTCATGTCACTGGAAAGTAATTGCTAAGGAATTCTCTCCTGATTTATCAAGCCTTGGAGGAGAGCGCGTGAGCATCACCAGCCGCGGGACTGGTCTGGGAAGCCACCGCAGAGCCACTACCTGGGCTTCTTAAGGTCTGGTTTCAGAGCTGCCTTCCCGAACTCGGCTCTGCAACGGAGACCAGAGAGCGCCTCAGGGGACGACTGAATGAGTTAATTCAGGTGAGGTGCTGAGAGCAGCACCTGGCCCCGAACAAGAACTGGATCAGAATTAACTATCTTTGCTAATGATGTTTGTTCATGCTTTTCCACTAAGAAATTACTGTGTTGTGTTTGCTTTTATGTTCATTTCTCCTTAGACATTAGGAGCTCCTAAGTGTCTTATTTATCTCATGCATCTCTGAGCTAGAACTGTGCCAGGCTCGATAAAAGTTTGTAGGGATCTCCCCCACCCCCACCCCCGTTTATCCTCACCCAGGGTTATATTCACTGATTTTAGAGAGAAAGAAAGGAGAGAGAGGGAGAGAAAGAGAGAGAGGTGAGATCTTACATCGATCCATTGCCTCTCATATGAATCCCAACTGGGGATCAAACCTGCAACCTAAGTTAGAGCCCTGACCAGGAATGGAACCCACAAACTTTTGGTGTCCAGAACGATGCTCACACGAACTGAGCCACCCAGCCAGGCAAGTTTGTGGTTTTAATTAAAATATTTACTCAAGCGGCTTACCTTGCAGGGGGTGATAGAAATGAAAAGAGGGTAGTGAAATAAAAACAGGTGAAATCCAAGTCTCCTTTTCTTCTTTGTTATAGTACCTTTTGTTTCTCCATAACAACCCCTCAATGTTGCTGCCGTCCATAAAAGTCCCTCTGCTGGGAAATGGTGCCAGCTGAGTCTCCGTGGAACTAGCTATACTAGTGGCCTTGCACAGTTCAAGCTCAGCTTTGATATCGCCTGGGCCCCCAAAGGACCTACGTATCACAGAGGACACACAGAAGGGCATAAGTATAAGCAGGGTGAACAGATTTATTCGAGAACTCTACAATATGTCCTCCATCCAACAAGTGCCTCTTGACATACACAGAACCAATAATCATAACAGTAAAAACAATGACACCACCATTTACTGAGCATCTAGTGTACACTATGCTAAACACTTTCCTATATTACCACATTCAGCCACCCAAAAAAACAAAGTTATTCCCATTTTATCAGGTGAAAAAAAACAAAAGCACAGGAAAGTCATGATGAGCCACTGGCTTAAGATCATAACACCAGTAGTAAAATGTTGAGATTCAAACCCAAGTACATAACTCTCCAAAGCTCACTCAGGTAACCACTCAAGCCTACCATGGCCTCTGGCCACACAGCCCAGATCAGAAGAACAAACACCACAGCACTAATTTTCTGCAGGGCATAGTGCTGTCTGGGTACCTCCCGTGCCCTTGTCTTTGTCTATCGTCCCCCCAAAATGGCATGGCAGCCCAGCATACCACATCTGCTTTTTACCTGTCCCCAGAGACCACCACACTTAACTCATGCTTTAAAATGTGACTGTCTCTGGTTTGTAACTTATGCCTAAGGACATACTCTTATATTATTTCCTGGTGGAACAAAGGTATTAAAGCCACAGGTCTCTGCAGCAAAGCATGTATTGATTCAATTCTCATCAATAACCTTGCAAGATTAGATTTGGACTTTTAGGCCTTCTTCCTTTTCCCTCCCCCCTCTCTTGTAATGTATAACTAGTCTTTGGAAAGCTAGAAAAAAGACAGAGAGGAGCTGGCCAGCTGCATGTGCCACACTCACCTACAGGACCTGGAATTAAGAGGAGGACTCCCAGAGAAATAAAATGACAGATCAGGTAAAGCAGCATCCTGTTCATTTTTTAATCAGCTTTGAGAAAATGAATAGGTGAAGCCATTCAAGTCAGTAAACGTATGGAGGATTTGGGGGATGTTGGATATAGCTACCACAGATCAAAGCTAATTCTCTTGATTAATTGATAGTTCATTTGGCTGCTAGAACCCTAATTTCTTGTTTAGTAATTAGGATTTTAAGAATATTTGCTCTGTTTTTCTGACTAATCTATGTAACTTCTTCTCGAGTGATTCTGCATAACCATATTACTAAAGGCATATGCAGGGGGGGAAAGGGGCAGATTAACCTGAATTTAACTAATAATGAAAATTGGAATAAAATCTTCAGAAATGTCAATGTATAAAAAACAAGAGGTACAAGGATTGTTCTAGATTAAAGAAAACTAGAAACTAACAACCAAATGCAGCAATTGCTCTTAGATTGTGGAAGGAGAAAGAAAACAGTCCTAAGGAACATTATGGGGACATATGGGAAATTTTGTAAATGAGTGCATATTACATAACATTTGTATGTCTAGTATATTCTTGGATATGATCATGGCATTGTGATTATGCCAGAGAATGTCTTTATTCTTAGTGAGTACATGTTGGAGTGTTTAGGAGTGAAGTGACACAACTATCTTCCAACTAGTTTGAAATGATTTGGCCACAATAATAACAACAATACACACAAACACACATGCACAGTGAAAGTTAACCAAATGTGATGTTAACCATTGGCCAACACAGGTGAAGGCTACAGAGTCTTTCAACTTCTCTGTGAATATAATACCTTTTGCCCTCTCTGGTTTGGCTCAGTGGATAAACTGTCAGTCTGTGGACTGAAGTGTCTCAGGTTCAGTTCTGGTCAAGGACACATGTTGGGGTTGCAGGTGCTATCCCCAGTAGGGGGCGTGCAGGAGGCAGCTGATCAATTATTCTCTCATCATTGATGCTTCTATTTCTCCTTCTCCCTTCCTCTTTGAAATCAATAAAACATAAATAAGTAAAACATAATGCCTTTCAAAATAAAAACTTGAAAATAAAGAGGGTATAGTACTATTGCTCCCTTGTTAGTTTCTCTCCCCCCTACACATCAAATGCCTTCACCCCTACACACAATCATGCAAGTAGGTAAATCTGTGCCCCTATAGTACTATTGCTCCCTTGTTAGTTTCTCTCCCCCCTACACATCAAATGCCTTCACCCCTACACACAATCATGCAAGTAGGTAAATCTGTGCCCCTCTCAGAATAGGACCTCTAAATTCTGATCTGGTGTAAGTTATTCTTCTGGGCATTTCTTCATGTCGGAAAGTGACAAAGTTAGATGCTTGGGCTTTGTGGTCAGCCGGGCCTGGGTTTGGGATGTGGTGAAGCTACTTACCTACTTATCTGCTCTGAGGCCAGGGTTGTTATTTACCTAAGCTCGGGTTTTAGAACATATTGGGATATAATAAAAGGATGTAATATAGGGTATTCAGGATTATAGTAGTTCTTTATGATCAGGGGGTAATTGAGATAATATTAGTGATACTCAGGTGACAAACATTTTAGTAGTAAGAGTTGTGTATTTATATAATATATATTTAAAGAATAACTAGGGCATTGGGATTCCCTATTATAGCTCAGGATAAAGCTAAAGCAGTTAGAACTTTGAAGAAACTATAAAGACAAATATTAAGTAACTAACAAATGGTATGTAGCTTTGGCAAAAATCATGAAGGTGGTGTTCAAATAACTGAAGTTTGGAAGGTTCTGTAAAAGGGAAGATAATGTGTTTATCACCCTGCCTGGCACCTAGCAGATGCTCAAGCTTTGCTTATAACTACCATTGAATTCCTGTAGGGGAATTTAGAAATTATGTTGTAGGACTTTTTTTGAGAACCAAAAAATTGCCTAATAATGGAACCCAGAAGGAACAAGAATTTATGTAAAGCACAAAGTTTCGGCTTTGTAAATCCACCAGACTTGGAAAGAGGAGAGGTGAGCATGAGAGGAAGGGTCAGAAGACCCGCACACTCACTCTGAATGTGCCAGAAATCACTGTGTGACTCAAAGGATTTGGACTCAGCTTCTCACCTGGAAAATGAAGGGATTATACATAAGATAGTTTTCTTATAAAATGTCTAATAATATAAATAAAAGATACTTTTACCCCTTTTCTCCGATCTCATATTTCCCCTCAAAAGATCACCCTTTTATGTTTTTCAAGAACATATTCTATGAATTACATACAACATGCCTAAATCAAAAGCTATTCAAATTTTAGCTTTTGAAAAACATTAATGAGAGTACACAACTTCCTTTGTCATTTAAAAACATCAATGCACGACCACATTGTTCATTTTAACTACTGCATAGCAGCTTGTATGTATCTGATGTATATATCATGATGCATATGGACTTATTTGGCTATATCCAATTGAATGACATTAGGTTCTTTCCATAATTTTTGCTATCACACATATACAAAGTATCCTTATATATGACTCTATATGCCTGATAAGGTTCCTCTAAGGTGGTTAGATATGTAATTATAAGTTGGCAAGGATGAATGCTCTGCCCCTATGTTTTTGTTTGTTTGTTTGTTTGTTTTTGTAGCTACAGTAGTAAGGGGTGAATAACCCACAACTCTAGGTTCAGCTAGATAAAAATCCTGAAGTATTACCTGGATATTAGTGTGGATTATGATAAAGACTGGTTGATGCCCCTTGTATAAGTTTTGAAGTATTTTTGTACCATAGCAATGTCCAGGAGCTCCCCAACTCTTTGTTATTGCTGTCTGATTTTACTTCTCTTAATAGCATAAATGATAATTTTTATCTTTTTTTGTAATATATGTTTATTGATTTCAGAGAGAAAGGGAGAGAGAGAAAAAAAAAAACATCAATGATGAGAGAGAATCATTGATAGGCTGCCTCCTGCACATCCCGCAGTGGGGATCAAGCCTGCAACTCAGGCATATGCCCTGACTGGGAATCCAGCTGTGACCTCCTGATTCATAGGTCAATGCTCAACCACGGAGCTGCGCTGGCCAGATTTTTGGTTCTTCTCCTGGAAAAAGCTATCCCCAACTCTTTTCAACTTCAGTGGTGTAAGGGAAACCATGAATGACTCTCACATTCTGGTATGAATGACCCTGCTGGGAGCATAGGGCTTAGTGTGAGTATCAAGAGACTAGAAGCAGCCTGCAGAGCCTGCCAGAAGTCCGAACTGTAGCGTGATAGTAGATGGGTAGCTGACTTTGCCTCGTGTTTCCCAGCCCTATGTCTCATTCCCCACAGATCACCGGGACCTTGGTTTTCACTGTCTTCACCGCCGTGCTGGGCTCCTTCCAGTTTGGATATGACATTGGCGTGATCAATGCCCCTCAACAGGCAAGTGAAACATTCACAATTCAAATCTCCTTTTGGCAATTTCTGTCAATGACAGAAAGGTATCTGTCCCTCATACAGAGAAATAAAGTGTGTCCATGCGGGGAGAACATGGGGTGATCCCAGCCTTCTGTCAGGTATCATGTGTGGTTCCAGAGCTCAGAACTTGGCTTTGAAGACTCATCATTTGATAACTCTCAGAAGAAAGTAAATAGCAATAATTATTAATCTTTGACTCTATCATTTGCTGAGCTCACAGAAAACTTGAGTCAGAATACCATGTGCCTTGGGATAGCTTTTTTAAAGCTTGAAAGCTTATTTATTGTAGCATTCAGACCTCTCAGCCATACACAAATGAAAATATCAGGGAATATGAGAAAGCCATAGCAGGACATGTTTCACTCTGTGCACAAACATATTGAGCACCAACTCACTGTGCATCAAGAACTTTTAACATGTTCTCCCCAGTTTCAACCTCCCAATAGTCTTCTCACACCCATTTCCTGGGCAGATTAAAACCATTAGATGCACTAACATTAAAAATAGTCCTTCCCTGTACTCCTGTCTTTTATAGATGCTTCAACGTAAAACAATACAAAACATTTAAATAATAGTCACAAAGTCCAACAACATTTGGATTTTCTCTGTGATGATCATTTGGATGGGTGTTTTTAAAAATATCAAACAATTTCTATCTTTTTTTTTTCATTGATTTTGCACATCTCTACTCTGTTATCCAGTGAATGGACAGGACAGGGATGCCATTTTTCTCAGTTCCCACAACCTGTAATGAACTGGGTGGGGGAGAGGGGGTCCAGGACTTGACTCCCTCTACCCTAATTCAGAGTGTCAGGTCCCTTAGTGTGGAATTGATGTCGTGCATCACCTGTGCCAAGCACAATGATTGGTAAAAAGAGGGTGTTCAATCAAGTGTTTAGTGAAGTGGGGAGAGACAAAGAAAGAGAAAGGTAGAGAGAATGGATGCTGCAGGGAAGGCTGGCGTAAGATGCAAGTACAAACATTTGTTAGGTGACTTCTACAAACCGATCATATTTCATCTGCTTCTTTTACAACATTGGACTCCAAGAAAAATGTAAGATCCCTGCAGGGTATGAATGTGTGAAATGTGTGCTGACCAGTCAGTCCATCATCTGAAATGAGTCACTCCTTGGACCAAAAGATGTGCTCTGGGTAGTAGGTGCCACACATCTTCATGAACGTGGCAGGCCTTGCTGAGGTTGAAAGATTTAGGATACAACACTGTGTGCAGTGGGGTTAGTATGGGAGGGGGGCTATCTATTTTCTGTGGATGATGACATGTGCCAATTTATCAGGTTTCCTGAAATTTGGCTCAATAGCACCATAATTGGTAGGAGTCTCTTTTCCTGGAAGACCATTTCAAATTCTTCTTTAAACCATCCTTTTAAACCTGAAGACCAGGATTTCCCACTGGCATCTGGCTTAGTGCCCTCTTTCTAGCAACTTCCTTCTGGGTTTAAACACTGTTACATCAAAAGAGTCTTTCAGGCCCATTTGTTTTTATTAGTAGAAGGACATTTGGAATTATTTTAAGGTATTTGTAAATCATACCTTTTATAATTATGAAAACTGTACATGCTCGTTGCAAAAAGGATTAGGGGAAAAAATCACTGTAATTATTCTATCACATAGAGCAAACTGCTGAGAACATTTTGGGTATTTCCTAGCAGCTGTTTTCCGTGTAGGTTATCCATATAGCATGACCTTCTAATGAGGCAAATGTCTTGGTCAGACTTCTTTTATAACATGTTAGTTTTTTCCCTTACTAAGCTGATTTTGCAACCTAGGACCTTACTTTTGACTACCAAGTTGCACTCCAGGTTCTTGTCAGAGATCCTTGCAGCTCACTGCTGCTGAATATTGGCCAAAGAATCATCAGTAGGAATGGCATGGAAGGAAGATAGCCTGAAAGTATAATTATACTTTCCTATGATTATTGCCTCTACTGGGCCACATTATAAAGTATGGCTCTATGAAATTTAGTTTTGAACATTGTTCATTATGTTATCCACTGAACTCTGTGAGGTTCTATAGATCTCAATGCCTTCTCAAGGGCCACTAAAGTTTTCTTAATCATTGGAATTCATCAGTATACACAATTGTTTTCTTCTCTATGCATTGTCTGCTAGGAAATTTATTGCTAAATTATAGCTCACTTCTAGCAAAGATATAACACCTAGTGTTTAAATTTTGTATACTAACTTTATTTTGGACCTCATCTTTCCCAATTCTTTTTCTTATATCTACTTTTGTGTTTTCATTAAAATATGTACATAAGTCCATTTAAATGCTCTTGTACAGGAGTAACACTGGTGCATGTATCTTTTTAGCCTGCAGAATATTTTCAATTTGAATAGTAGACAGCATTTAAAACTTAGAATTTTTACATGAAAACCCAGGTTTCCATCTTCTTTTTAAAAAATAAAGTGATAAACAACAACTAGTCTCGTGTTTGCAGCTTCCTTCAGATGGCGCAGATGCTCTTGAGGGCCATAATCCTGCTCACTTGCTGTTAGATCCTCAACAGTAGAGAAGCATTTCGGTCCTCTAGTCATCAAGGTTCTCCTTGCCTCCTTCATTTATTTGTTCCTGCCTGGCTCCTGTAGGTACTGGAATTTGTGGCCTCGGTTTTAGAGGATATGGTCAACTACAAATAAATCTACATGTGTTTGTGTGTGTGTAATGCACATAATTGGAATGATCCTGTTTAACTACCTAACAAACACTCTAAAGAAAAAAATGAATAAAAACATATAGATTGTTTGAAATGGTTTTGTTTTCGCAGATAATAATTACCCATTATAGACATGTTTTGGATGTTCCACTGGCTCTCAACAACAATTGTAACAAAAGTACAGAGCAACCGCCCAGAACCCCCTCCCCAATTAATGCAACGCCAACCCCTCAACCTGAGGAAGATTCTGGCCTCATCACCATGCTATGGTCCCTGTCTGTGTCCAGCTTTGCAATTGGTGGAATGATTGCATCATTCTTTGGTGGGTGGCTTGGGGACCGGCTTGGAAGGTAAGCAAATTTCATAAGCAAGTAGAAACACAGAAACTTTTGTATTTTGGGTTTATTAGAATTAGTTTAGAAAGAATCACCTTTTTTTTGTGGAATAGTTTTTTATTGTTTTTTTTACCACGTGACCATATGAGTTAAATCAATGTTAAACCAAATAATGAAAAAAAAAAAGTTGTTGCAGCAACCTGCTTAATTGTGGAGGCATTTATAGCAAAAGTGAATTTGGTATGTATTTTTAGACAACTGCTTTGATTCTCTGGCTTTCTAAGTTATAAAACATATTAAGAACTCGCTGCACAAATGATTAATTCTAGAGCTCAATGGAAGAGCCAAGAGTGAAATTTTTAACCTGGGAGTCTATTGTTCGCTTCACCAAATCGCTCCATTACTCAGACATCCAGTTTTTCATTTTCAAATTAGAATCTGGCATTTGGTTCAGTCAAGTTCTAAGATCAAGTAAATATTCCCCAGCCCTCAACTGCTCAGTATACTTTGCAAGAGACTTATAGCTGTTGCCACTTCTATATCAAAGCCCCAACCAAAGATGAAGCCAGTGGTGTCTCCATTTCTCTACTCTCATTTCTATTAGGTGTTCTGGACTGGAAACATCAGTGGAACTCCTTTACACTCACATTTTACTTAGTCATGTGACATACTAAGCTCTCTGGATCCCCCCCAAAAAAAATAAAATTAGAAAATCAGCTGATTATTTATTTCAATTTGTTTTCTACTCCTTAAGTCTATTTTTTGTTTATTAATTACCTTTTTCTAGTGATAAAAATAATTATACAAATATGGAAAATTTAGAAAATTCAAAACCTTTAAAATGTAAATGGCATAGGGTAAGATATAACTGTCTTAGTAATTCTGAATTATAGTTTGTTTAGTTTATAAAATTCCTACTTTAAATTATAATTTTATCTCTGGTTATTAAAATTCTGATAACTTCTTTCTCTTATACTGGAGTTTTTATATAATAAGACTGTTAAGAAATTTCCTTAAGGAATGAGTAGCATGGGAATCCAAGTTTTATTCTTGTTCTTATTTGAAAGGGACTTTCCTCTACAATAAAAGAAAATAGTCAGTTCCACCCATTTTAATCAACCTACTGGTGTTTAGATTAATTATTTCTAAAATAAATAAAATTAAACAAAATTGAGTTAAAATTTAAAATATGGATCAACTAAGTCTTTTAGCAGCTACTGATGTTTTATACTTCTTCCCATCCCTGAAGAAAAAAATGTAAGCCCTGCTGTCCCTCAGTTAGAGACAAGATTCTGAGAGGTCCAATGACTTACTTTAAAACATTTAATCAGTGTCCTAGTGATGGAACTAAAATGTATGTCCTCTCAACTCTTCTGATTTAACAGCAGCATCAGTCATCCCCAAAACAATGTCAAATAACCATTTGTCAAATAACTTATGGTAACGAAAAGTGAGGTTTCCTCCAGCTCTTGGAGAAAAAAATGATTCTCCATGAAAAACAGCCATAAAATTAAAATTTTAACTTAAAAGTAGGACTCGAGAGTTCAGTCTCTTCCACATAACTATTTTTCTGAGGTGATTCATTGAGAAATG
The DNA here is from genome assembly GCA_027563665.1 of Antrozous pallidus. Taxonomy (NCBI): domain Eukaryota; kingdom Metazoa; phylum Chordata; class Mammalia; order Chiroptera; family Vespertilionidae; genus Antrozous; species Antrozous pallidus. The sequence goes on along the minus strand of CM050514.1, from coordinate 32,858,033 downwards.
GCATGATTTTCCTTATTGCCAGGTTCATTACTTCACCAGTTAATAGTAAATAAATAAAAATGTATTTTCCATTACTGCCTTTTTAATAAGTCTTTCCTTTGTCATTGTATAATAGCCAATATATATCTGTGACTATTATTTTTCAATTTGGGTTCTCAGGGTCAATTTTTCCAGAGACTCTGGGCTTACAATTTAATTACAAGGCTATGATGGGGGTGAGCATGGTCTGTGCAATCCATACCACTTCGAATCAAGGAAGGCAAACACCCCTGGTATTGGAATGCTTTCTTTCTTTTGTATGGAAAATGGAACTCACTAAAATGAAACCATAACCCCTGGTTTCACCCCAGATCACATTGCAGCCCTGTCACCTAATAGTTGTGTGAAAACATATGTTACCTAAGTTCTCTAAGACCTTTTCTTCCCATCTACAATGCGGAAAAAAAATATATAATAATACCTACCTCGTGGCACTATTGTGCCTATGGAGTGAGGAGTGTAAAGGGTTTAGCACAATGTCTGGGCAGAGTGAGCAGACAGTGAATGCAGCCTTCCTTTGTTGATGAGGACAAGGGCAACAACGATGAAAATGATGAAGCCTGTGCTAACAGAAGTATTTAGAGGGAGATTTAAAGAAATATACTTAGAAATATGTTTCCTTCTCCCCCGATTCAAGTATTTTTTAGATTATTTATATTCTTGGCCATTTCTCGCAGCTGAGCAGAAGTTATTTCTTTCTTTCTCTTTCTTACTTTCTTTCTTTCTTTCTTTCTTTCTTTCTTTCTTTCTTTCTTTCTTTCTTTCTTTCTTTCTTTTTGTTAGCACTATTTCAGATGTCCCCACTTTGCCTCCCTTTGTCCCCTTCACCCAGCCCCCATTCCTCCTTCCCTCAGGCCGTCACCACACTGCTGTGGTGTCAGAAGTTGAAATCTAAGTTATGTAAAGTGCTCCAGCATCCATTGGTAGTAAGGAAAAAAGACTTTAGAACAATCTGGCATCAAACACACTTTTCAGGCTATCTCTTTTAAGACTTTATCTCCCTTCCTCTCACCTCCCCTCTTCCCACCCAATAGAATACACTATTAACTAGCTAGTTACCATTTTTTAAGGTAATTTATTGGGTTTCCCTGCCCTCTGTCCTTGTGTAGAGAAAAATCACTTCATAGAGCAACACCTTGTCTTTTTCTCCTCAGCTCTTTAGTCGATCATCTCTAAACCTCTGTCTCCCTGCCTTTATGTACTTAATAATGTATGCATATTACTATTCTAATGAATTGCCACAAACTTAATGCCTCAAAACTATACCAATTTACTTTCTTGTCATTTGGGGGGTCAGAAGCCCAAATTCAGTTTCACTTGTCAGCAGGGCTGTTTCCTTCTGCAGGTTCCAAGGGAAGGATCCATTTCCTTGCTCTTTTCCAGCTTCCGTGTGCCTTGGCTTGTGGTCCTTCTTCCATTTTCAAAGCACATCACTCCAATCTCTACTTTATCGTCCCTCACTTTCTCTTCTGCCTTCTTGTTATAAGGATAATGGTGATTACATTTTTGGGCCAGGATAACCTCTTCAACTCAAAATCATTAATTTAATCACCTCTGAAAAATTCCTTTTGTCATATAAGGTAGACAGTTTTAGGCAAACCGCAGCTCGCGAGCCACATGCAGCTCTTTGGCCCCTTGAGTGTGGCTCTTCCACAAAATACCAGGGCCTGGGAAAGTCTATTTTGAAGAAGTGGTGTTAGAAGAAGTTTAAGTTTTAAAAATTTGGCTCTCAAAAGAAATTTCAATCGTTGGACTGTTGATATTTGGCTCTGTTGACTAATGAGTTTGCTGACCACTGAGGTAGTATATTCCCAGGGTCTGAGGATTAGTATGTAGACTCTTGGGGGTTATTATTCAGCCTATCGCATGGTTGTTAGGCAACCACTGCAGTATGAGATTACACAGTTTTACTCTTTTAAAAAATCTGTTTGGTATTAAAGATACTTGCTTAGAAAAAAGCTCACTTTTTAAAGTTGGAAATAATTGAAATAGAACAGAACAAGGTGCTTATATTCTTTGTGGCTCAGGCATTCCCATACTTGCCCATTCAGATAATTTCACTGGCCTTATCATTAAGAAGGTTTCTAGTGTACCTCACTTTCCCACTTAAAAGGAATAAATATCTTAAAATGTCAAATTTCATAAGATTAATTTTGAAAATGTTTTTGTTGCTATTGTCAGCTTTTTTTACATATTTCACATGTATTAACATTAATGCATAGATTCTGAAAATGTGCTGACATACAATGTTAAAATAAGAATAATTATAATTCTCTATGATAAAGTTCAAAGTAAAAGTATGCTTTAATTTATGTCAAAATAATTCTTAATAAAGGAAATTTAATTTTTAAAATTCCTTTCATTATCTACATCAACTAAAAACCTGTACCACTGAAAGAATGGGGGAGAGGGGAGGAAGCAAGGTGTCATTGATTATAAGTACAGAATTGATTTTAGCCATCACCCGGCAATTGTGTTTAAAACAATCAACTTGTAGAAAATTTAATTCATTAAGTATTTGGAAAAGTGTGAGTTTTATCTTAACTCAAACTAGTCATCATCAAAATTAATTCATCTCCACCAAAATGAGCGTAAAATATAGATTCTTTCATTATAAAGATTATTTATTGTTAATATATCAGTTTGTAGATAAATCAAAGTATCAATCATGGTTTAAGATTCCCTCAACTAGTTCTTTCCAGCAAAATTAAAATAATTTCCTAGGTAAAAAAAAAAATTTTTTTTCACCATGATCTGAACACATATAATTTTATCAAGGTTTGATGCTAAATTTATAATCCCTGCTTTTTAAATTTTCAGAATCAAAGCCATGTTGCTAGCAAACATTCTTTCATTAACTGGAGCTCTCTTAATGGGACTTTCGAAACTGGGACCATCTCACATTCTAATCATTTCAGGAAGAGCCATATCAGGACTCTACTGTGGTAAGTGTCTCTCTCTCTCTCTTTTTCTTCTCTCTCTTTCTCTCATGGAATATTTTGAGTTTGAGGTGGCACCACAAAAGGGATAAGCAATAGCATGAAGTTCAAGCCCTGAGTCGGGAAGGTTTGTGACCAGTAAATGGGAGTTATGAAGCTGTCTTCTTTCCCATGGCAACAATATCGTTTCTAGTCATGTGATCACAGACAAATTATTCTCAGTTTCCTTCTCTTCAATAACGTTTCCTTCTCACCTTGTAGGGTGCTTGTGAGAATCCATGTAAAATGTTCAGCATAGAATCTGACTACAGTAAACTACCAAGAAATGCTAGCTATTATTATTACTCCAAAGGTGCTGTAGACAGTGGAAGATTGATACATCCAGAATCTCTAACTCGGCCTTTGTAGTCTACCTGGCCCTCTATGTATCTCTCTTCTATTTAGAAAGACATTGATAATGGGCCCATATTTCAGACTATACAGCCTAGCTCTGTCAGATTTCAGTCCTGATGGGTGAAGGGTTAAAGCAGCAGTGACCACAGGGAGAGGGAATCAAGAAGAAGCAATTCCTTGAGGAATTCAGAAAGTAGGATGGATGCTCCTCCCATGAACTTTCCATCTAAATTACTGGGATCATTAGTTCTTGGGAACAACTTTTCAAACTTTCAGAGGCAACTAATCAGCAGAGGCCTGAATAAAGGGAGGATCTCTCGCTCTCTAAAACAGCCACATCTTTAGCTTCTCAATACAAGTGATGCCCTAATAGTTCTGAGCCAAGGTTTTAACCCATTGTCCCAAACTGTAGCAATTTCAAATCACTAATTTCCATCAGGGGCAGGGAAACAAAATGGTGTATCAAATATTTATAACACTTTTACCTGCAAAGATGAAAAACTATAATTCCATGCATCTTCAATGATCAGTTAGATCAGTTAAAGTCTAAAATAAGTTAATTAAATTTATCTTTTCATTATTTTTTAATTTAATAAATCTTTATTGTTCAGATTATTACAATGTTCTGCTTTGTGCCCCCCCCCCCCAATAGCTCCCCTCTACCTGGTACCCAACCTACCCTCTGCCCTTACCTCCCCCGCACTATCCTCATCCATAGGTGTACAATTTTTGTCCAGTCTCTTCCTGGATAAAGTAATCTTGGTTGTAGGTTTTTGTTATCCATCACTTTAAATATTTCTTGCCATTCCCATCTGGCCTGCATAGTTTCTGTTGAAAAATCATCTGACAATCGTATGGGTGCTCCCTTGTAGGTAACTAACTGTTTTTCTCTTGCTGCTTTTAATATTCTCTCTTTGTCTTTTGCTCTTGGCATTTTAATTATGATGTGTCTTGGTGTGGTCCTCTTTAGATTCCTTTTATTTGGGGTTCTGTGCACTTCCTGGACTTTTAAGTCTATTTCTTTCACCAGGTGGGGGAAGTTTTCGGTCACTATTTCTTCAAATAGGTTTTCAGTATCTTGCTCTCTCTCTTTTTCTGGTACCCCCATAATTCAGATGTTGGTATGCTTGAGATTGTCCCAGAGGCTCCTTACACTATCTTCAATTTTTTAAATTCTTTTTGCTTCTTGCTTCTCCGGGTGAGTAGTTTTTGCTTCTTTGTACTTCAAATCTTTGACTTGATTCTTGTGGCTCTCTAATCTGCTTTTAGGTCGCTGTATAATATTTTTATTTCAGTCAATGTATGCTTAATTTCTAGTTGGTCCTTTTTCACATCCTCGAGGGTCTCATTAAATTTATCAGCCTTTTCTAGGAAGCTCTTCAAAAACCTTATAACTGTGGTTTTGTACTCTATGTCCAATCATTTTTTTCCTCCATTTCCTTCACATGTAATTTGTTACCTTGTCTTCGCATTTTGGCTGCTTTTCTGAGTTTTGTCGAGTGTGGTAGATGTCTTCTAGGGGACAGTGGCTCAGACTCCCCAGTTACCTGAGGTGGATTGAAGGGTCCCAGGTTTGATTTCGGTCAAGGGAATGTACCTTAGTTTTGGGCACATTCCCAGTAGGGAGTGTGCAGGAAGCAGCTAATTGATGTTTCTCTTTCATCGATGTTTATAACTCTCTAACCCTCTCCCTTTCTTTCTTAAAAAACTCAATAAAATATATATTTTTAAAAGTAGAATGAAAGCAACAACAAAATAGAACTGCCTTATGACCCAGTGATTTTACTCCTGGCTATTTATCCAAAAAAACCAAAAACACTAATTCATAAAACTATATGCACCCCTATGTTTATGGCAGCATTATAACAATAGCCAAGATATGGAAGTAACCCAAGTGACCATTAACAGATAATTGGATAAAAAGGATGTGGTACATATATACAATGGAATATTTCTGGGCCATAAAAAAATAATAAAATCTTGCCATTAGCAACAACATGGATGGACCTAGAGTATTGTGATGAGTGAAATAAGTCAGTCAGGCAAAGTCAAATGCCATATATTACTTATATGTTGAATCTGAAGAACAAAATAAAGGGACAAATCAAACAGAAACAGACTTAGAGATATTGAGAACAGACTAATGGTTGCCAAATGGGACTGGGTGGAAAAGATAAAGGGATTAAGTACAAATTGGTAGTTACAAAATAGTCACTGGGATGTAAAGTATAACATAGGAAATATAATCAATAATATTGTAATAATTATGTTCTATATTATCCTGGGTATCACTTTGTAAATTATATAATTGTTTGGTAACTATGCTATACACCTAAAACTAATATAAATTAATATTGAATGTCAAAAAATAAAATATTATCTTTGCAAATGCAGTGTAAAATCTTTAAGAAATTTTAGTTTATTAAGTTATAAAGAAAACTGATTAATAAAATAAAATTTATAAATTAAAATGAAAATTTCAAGAAAAATCTGTTTTAAATTTTCTAACTCTAATAAGTTAAAATTAAAGAAAAGTTAAAAAATAAAGTAGAGGAGCACCAAGATGGCAGCATAAGTAAACACCTATTGTTCTGCCCCGCGCAACGATTTAAGAACTACAACATAACAGCAGAACAAACAGCACCCAGAATCGCCAGAAAGCTGGCTGAATGAAAACTCCACTAATAAGAGTAAAGGTGGGACGCTGAGACTCAGGAGCAGCGAGAGCGCAGCCTTTCAGACGGAAACAGGTTAGGAGCCGCCCTGGTCGCGCGCGCGGGCTGGGGCTGGAGCAGCAATCCCTGCCGGATTTCTCCTATGGGGAGGGCGGAGATGGGAGATGTCTCACTACACGGACTCCCCAGCGCCAGGCGAGGTCCGAGGTCCGGGGTACGTGGAGCCGTCCCACTGCACAGATTCCCCAGTGCCAGGCGAGGTCCGAGGTCCGGGGGACGCACCCTGGAAGCGGGGCACGGCAGAGGCTCCTAGTCCCAAGGGTCGCGCAAACCCGCGACTTGCCCCCTGGAAACTTGTCTCCTGGTTCCGGAAACCATCTATTTTAAAACCTTGGGCTAGACTTTTGGTGTGCAGGCACATTTTGGGAAAGGCAGAACTGTCTGGCAAGGGGAAGAGACTAGTGGCTTTCTCTTGGAGGTGTCTGCAGCCATCCCCATCCAACACAGACTCGCACGCGAGCGCCGCATAGGACGCAGCTGATGCTGACGCTGCCTGTGTAGCTCAGAGACTCCGCCCATCCAACCTGAACACAGTCTCCCTTCACAGCCAATTGGCCTGGAGGTCAAACCCTCCTAGGGCTAACAACAACAAGCTGGGCTTAAATTCAAAAATACTGAATACAACCCATAAAGGATTGCAGTAAGAGTACCCACCTCGGGTAACTGGGGAGGCTGAGCCACTGTCCCTTTGAGGATATCTACCACATAAAGCAGCCACCATGCAGCGATATGGAAAGAAATCAGGTGTGAAAGAAATGGAGGAGAAAAGACGACAAGACATAGAGTTCAAAACCACGGTTATAAGGCTTTTCAAGAGGCTCCTACAAAAGGCCGATCAACTTAACGAGAATTACCAGGAAGTAAACAAGACCAACCAGGAAATGAATGAGACTTACAAGGAAATGAATGATACTTATAAGAAATAAATGAGACCCTCAAGGAAATGAACAAGACCTCTGAGGATACGAACCAGACCCTCACGGATAAAAAAAAAAAAAGGACCAACTAGAAATCAAGCATGCACAGACTGAAATAAAAAATATTACACAAAGTCCTAAAAGCAGTCCAGAGGGCCACAAGAACCAAGTCAAAGATTTGAAATACAAAGAACCAAAATCCACTCAGCTGGAAAAGCAAGAAACAAAAAGAATTCAGATAATTGAAGATAGCGTAAGGGGCCTCTGGGACAACCTCAAGCAAGCCAACATCCGAATTATTGGGGTGCCAGAAAAAGAGAGAGAGCAAGTTAATGAAAACCTACTTGAAGAAATAGTGACTGAAAACTTCCCCCACCTGGTGAAAGAAACTGACTTAAAAGCCCAAGAAGTACACAGAACCCCAAAATATAGGAATCTAAAGAGGACCACACCAAGACATATCATAATTAAAATGCCAAGAGCAAAAGATAAAGAGAGAATATTAAAATCAGCAAGAGAAAAACAGTTGGTTACCTACGGGGGAGCACCCATACGATTGTCAGCGGATTTCTCAACAGAAACGATGCAGGCCAGACGCGAGTGGCAAGAAATATTAAAAATAATGAATAGCAAGAATCTACAACCAAGATTACTCTATCCAGCAAAGCTATCATTCAGAATTGAGGATCAGATAAAGTGCTTCGCAGATAAGAAAAAGCTAAAGGAGTTCATCACCGCCAAACCAGTATTATATGAAATGCTGAAAGATATTCTTTAAGAAGAGGAAGAAGAAAAAGGTAAAAATATAAATTATGAACAACAAATACACATCTATCAACAAATGAACATAAAAATCAAGTGAATTGATAGGCTGATGAACAAGATAAACTGGTGAATATAACAGAAACATGGACATAGAGAGGCAATGGACTGACAATTCTTGGGGAGAAAATTGTTGTGGGAAGTACAGCAAGAGATTGGACAAAAATCTTGCAACAATGGGAGAGGACATTGGGGAGGGGGAAGTGAGGGTGGAGGGTGGGATAGATACAGGGTGGAGGGGAGATATAGGGGGATAAAAAAGAAGGAAACAATGTAATTAATAAACTGAACAATAAAGAAAAATATTTAAAAAATAAGTAAATAAAGTACAGTAATAAATACAAAATCTTTTGGTAAAATTGAAAAGAAATTCTATAAATACAGTATATTATGAAGCATATCACAAGCAGAGTCCCCTTCCACCTCTCTATACCACCCACCACTCTAACAGTGATCTTGGAGCAACTCCACATTTTAGAAATTCAGATAGAGCTTGTAGCTCTCATACAAACACTCTACTGCACTGTGATCTTATGTAAGTAATTTCTCACCTTGATCAAGTAATGATGTTGGCATAGATACGTTCTAATTCCCTTTAATCCCACGAGTCTAGACTAAGAATATTATTATTTCTAAGAATATTATCACATTATTTATTTTCTTTTCTTAAGACATCTAAAGGCATTATAATGTAAGCTACATACCATATATATATAAAATATATTTTATTGGTTTTTTTTTACAGAGAGGAAGGGAAAGGGATAGAGAGTTAGAAACATCGATGAGAGAGGAACATCGATCAGCTCCCTCCTGGACACCTCCCACTGGGGATGTGCCTGCAACCAATGTACATGCCCTTGACCAGAATTGAACCTGGGACTCTTCTGTCCTCAGGCTAATGCTCTATCCACTGAACCAAACCAGTTAGGGCCAAAATACATTTTTTAAATTGAATAAGACAATAAATACTTGCCAAATACTTGACTAACCATTTCTTTCTATTCTTATATCCAACTGCAACTTTATTTAGAATCTATCAATAAATATTCTTTGCGTAACCACTGTCTATGTTGAGAACAAGGGTTCTTCCTTTCAATAGACTCAGAAAGAGACTTTCAATCAGAGTATTGACTATTTGTAAGCCAAATTACTGTTATTGAGATAGTCTTGGCTTTATTTTAACATTCATGTTCATGTCTCATGCAGGACTAATTTCAGGCCTGGTTCCAATGTACATTGGTGAAATTGCTCCAACCACACTCAGGGGTGCTATTGGCGCTCTTCACCAGCTGGCCATTGTCACGGGCATTCTTATTAGTCAGGTAAAAACTCTCATCCCTTACTTCAAGCACCCTCTACTTTATCCAACTTTTCCCTCCATGACTGTCCACTCTCACTGTAGACAAACACAAACAAGCAAACAGACAAACAGTTCCACCAATGGTAGTGTAGAGGTATAGACATTTTAGCTCAAAGCTAAATTATTACTTCTCCAGTCCTCACTTTTCATCTTTAAGTTGTGGTTGGGATGGTCCTGGAGGTGACCTGCAAGCCAAATCTTGAACTTCTGGAGCTATTCTAGAATTAAATTATCCCATTTAGATTTAAAGAAATAGTAAACTTCAAATTTTTGACTGTCTGGGTTTTCCTTGTTTTGGGTGCCTTACTTGGAAATTTAGTATGTAAATGATGACCAATTCTGGTCAGGCTGGCTCTATCTTTCTCTTCTACCCTGTGGTCTCAGAAGGAACCCTTGGAACCCCAAACCTATGACTATCCAGAGGGTAAACTACTGTAATAGGAATCACAAAACTGTTCTCATTAGAGTCATTGCTCTATCTATATAATTTCATTCTAGTTAAGTTCTGGGAAAACTAAGAATACATTTTTAACAAAGGTCTAAAGTCATGCATAATTTTTATGCTGTTTTAGATATCAAATATGTTGTTAAAAGTTTGGTTGATTCCCGTCCTAAATGTCCCATAGAAGTTCATGAAAACAAACCTAGGTGGATTATTTGTAAAATAAATAGTCCCTAATTTAGATAAGGAGAGATACACTAGTAATAATTTTCATTGTGATGCGTATTTGAATCAGAATTGTCAGGGATTACTATTAAGTAGTAAATATGGTTATTCAACAGCTTATTGCAGAAGACAGATCCAAAGTGTTCTGTGGTTGATACACTTCCCCTACCTTTTCAGATTATTGGCCTTGACTTCATCCTGGGCAATCATGAGCTGTGGCACATCCTGCTTGGTCTGTCTGCTGTGCCAGCTATCCTACAGTCTCTGCTGCTCTTCCTCTGTCCAGAAAGTCCCAGATACCTTTACATCAAGTTGGATAAGGAAAACAAAGCAAAGAAAAGTAAGTCTATGGGTGGTTTTACCTTCTACCCATTGTTTTGGAACTATCAGCTAATGAGAAACAGTGGGCGTGAATGGTTACTCATGAAACTGGACCTAGTGCTTTCCAAATGATGTCAGTGATTACATGGAAGAAGAGCATGCAAGATTGCTTTAATATGACTGGTACATGCCATTTTTCACCCAAAGACATTCACCCAAACCCAAATCAGAAGCCTATCTGCAGTGTACTAGACTCAACCATAGGCTTCTGAAAGACCTTTCCAGCATTAGGCTTCAGGGATAATGAGGACCATAGTTCTCTTTGTCATAAGATGAAGCCAAATGTTCTCCTGTTTTGAAATTAAAAAGTAGGGTTTAATTTAACAAAAAAGAATTCCCAAAGAGCATGTTATTAAGTAATAGAGATGCTATGCAGAACTGTAACTCTTTTGTTTACATACTAAATATGTATTTTTTATCTGAGTTCTATGAACGTAATCATTTTGGGGGACAGGTTTGAAAAGACTCAGAGGAGGTGTTGATGTCACCAAAGACATTGCTGAGATGAGAAAAGAAAGGGAAGAAGCATCAAGTGAACAGAAAATCTCCATAATTCAACTCTTCACCAATTCCAGCTACCGACAGCCTATTCTGGTGGCATTGATGCTGCACATGGCTCAGCAGTTTTCTGGAATCAATGGGGTAAGTTTAAGATCACCGCCCAACTCTTAAGAGTAAAGTGAAATTAAGATAGAGCAGGAAAGGGATATAAGTTTAAATGGCTAAAAGGCATTTTAAAATGTTAACAGCACATCTTACTACAAGAAAATATTGAGTGAGCAATAATTTTCTGTTTTGCCTCATCTGCTTTCTAAAATTAGCTTACAATTTTTAAAAATGTCAACAATCAATGGTATGGTATGTCTATTAAAATAAAGGTAAAAAAAAAGGCAAAAGTCATAATAAATACAAAAGAGGGGGAAAGAGAATAATTATACCAAAGAAAACTAAATTACAAAAGGCTTCTAGAGTTGAGTATCAAATTTGGGATTTATAATAGCCTAGGCCACAGGAGTCCATGGTTCCCTCTATTTAAATGAAGTATACTAGATATCCGGGTGCCAAAAAGTTTCCTACCATCCAAGAAACTTTTACTCTATTTGCGGAGACATCAGATGAACACAAAATAAACAATAAAATGAAGTTATATTATATGGTGAGTGAGGATGGTAGAAAAGACATGATTGAAAAACATACTGAGTATTAAACTTGCTGACTTTGGGGTTTTGAATTAAAATCCTTGCATTATGCAGAGTAAAATTGTTTTATCAGCAATTAGTTACTGAAAGAAAATAATTAAGCATTAAACAAAACAAAGGAAATAACAAAGCTGATTCTGTTGCTGTTAAAAATGTGCTTTGGGCTTCCTCTAAAGTGAGCCAATCTCAGACCCACAAAGGATACCTTGGGAGTGACTGAATGGTGGGCAGAGACTTGGAGGAGGCAAAGAAAGTAATGCCTGTGAAGTGAACCTCACTCCACAGGCTGAATATTGCTCTGTTGTGGTCTTCATCCTCCTTTAAGGGTCCTTGATGTTTCTTTTTATCTACTACTCTTTATAACATTGGGGCTCAGAGACCAAATTACTATCCCCTATCTCAGCTCTGCCTGTACATTCAATGGCACCATACTTAATCTCTCTGAGCCTCTCTGTGTTAGCTTCCATCTCAGTGCCTGACTTAGAAGCATCCAGGAAACACTAGACTTGAGGCTGTTGGACGGCCTAAAAATAGTGGGCCAGTATGCAGTATGCTGTAAGCCGCTCCTCGCTGAGCCCAGCCTGCACAGGCCTCCTGCAACAGCCCTGTCTGCAGGAAGAGAGCATGTTATATGGGGAAAGAATGACAGGGGATGGTAGGACATCAAAAGTGAACTAAAAGACTATTATAAAAGTAAAAATGTAACAAAATAATAAAGGCTGTTAGAGAGGTTGTGAGCCAGATTTCTTCATCTCCACTGAAATTAATGGAAGATTTTGGATTAAATGTAATGCAAACCAGAACGCTCATACACACTGGTGAGAATATGAACTGACACAACTTCTCTGGAAAACTATTTGGCAGTATCCATCAGAGCTAAGCATATGCATACTCCAGTGTCCAGCAAGCCTATTCCTAAGTGTAAATGTATGCATATTTCACTGAAAGGATTGACCTAGAATGTTCATAGCAGCACTATTCATAATCACACTAAATGGCAACTACCTGAATACCCATCACTAGTAGAATGAGTAACTAAATTGTGGTATAATAATACAAAAAGTACTATATAGAAAAGATAATGAATAGTCTACAAATACAGCTATAGATTATCCTCACAAAGGTAATATTGTAACTAGATATTAAATAATGCACACTATGTGGTTTCATTGATACTAGTATAAGACTAAGCAAAATGTATCTGTGATGGTAGAAGTAGGAAGTTTCCTTGAGAAAATAAGGTGATATTTAGGGTGCTTTAGGAAAGCAAGGAAATATTTATCTCCGAATCTGGGTTTGGTTATACAGGTGTGTTCACTTTGTGAAAACTATTTGAGGTACAACTTATGACGTGCGTACTTTTATGTATGTATTTTATACTTTAACAAAAGGGTAAAAAAAAATTTTTAAAAGAAGGAAATGCATACACTGAATTTCAGCTAAATATAAAAGGACTTTTAAGCAATCAGAAGCTTTAAACACTAAAGGATAATTGTGGTTGCTCTTTCCCTAGAAGGAGAGGGCAGATAAAACCTTTAGGAAGTTCTTCTAGGAACCATGGGTACATAGAAGCACCTAAAGCAAACAACTTAAATATTTCTTGCTTTAAAGCCATCAATGTTAGGCTTCTTAATTAAGGCTAAACTGTTATCACTTTGCAGATATTTTACTATTCAACCAGCATTTTTCAGACGGCTGGACTCAGCCAACCTGTTTATGCAACCATTGGAGTTGGTGCCATCAACACTGTTTTTACTGCTCTTTCTGTAAGTAAAATACCTGAAACTATTCTGCTTATTTCTCAGTCTAGAAATGGGAGTTTAAAAAAAACCACCCTAGTGATCTAAAAGTGGTCCATGACATTGTCCTCATGCTCTGGGTATGTAAAACCAAGGAGATCATGAGAAAAGTCCTATATATGAAAAACCAGCCACTGTATTGAGACCAAATTACTATCCCCTATCTCAACTATTGAGATGAGGCATCACTGAGCAGAAGCAGATTATCTGATTCTCTCTGGTGAGAACTGGTTCTCTTTATTGCCAGGGATGCCATTAGTCACTCATTCATGAATTAATAACTCACTTGGGGACACAGGACTTACTGCTTGGGTTCCTTCTCCTTTGCTCTATACTTAAGCCCCTTGGGTTTAGCCAACAAACAGCTTGCCATTTCCCTCAATACTGGGTCTTGTACCTAGATTCCTCTTCTCTCGTGGTTGAAATTATTTTAAAAACTAAATAAATGTGGTCCTCTCAATTAAAAACAAGCCTCTAGTAAAATTAAACAAACTCAACAAAGTCTTATGATAGGCCATTGGGTGGAGCTTCCAAGTAGCTCACGAGGCCATGGCTTTTGGTGATGCACCTATTGTGTGGTATTATGACAAGATGGAATAGGAGTGGTGTATAAGTTGAAATGTTATTGTTATTTTTAAATTTTTATTTTTGACTTATTTATTATTTGTATTGTTTAAAGTATTACATATAGTGTATATATGTGTGTGTGTGTGTGTGTGTGTGTGTGTGTATCCTTTCCCCCCCATTGACCTTCCCCAGCCTCCCCGAACCCCTATAACATGCCCTCAACCCCACCCCTCCACCAGTGTCTTATATTCATTGACACTGGTCAGTGGATATGGATATGCATGCATACAAGTCCTTTGGTTGATCTCTTTCCCCTTTCCCTCCCCAACACTCCCCAAAATTTTATTTTTTAGAAATGTCAAATGTTATTTATTTTTGGGAAAAACAATTCCAACAAGGAGAAGTTGTGTACTCTTCAAGAGACCAAATATTTTATATAAAGAATGATTTAATATCTTGATAATAATATTTAACATAGCAATCTAAGAATTAAAGCACACAAATAACAATAACAACTTCTGATTAGAGATGATTTTTTAAAAGTTGTCACTTGCTCAAAAACTTTCACAGAATAAATGATAAAGTCTATAGAGGTATACATATTCAAAATAATCAAGACATCGTTCCCACTCCAAAGGAGTTGGCAGGGTGGGAGACAAAAAATTAAATTCTGCAGTAGTTTCCTTTTAGGCACTCTTAGAGTTTGGGTTACCTAGTCTTGACAACTTGATGCTTTATATAGCAAATACTGTTACACATAAAATGTTTTAATCATAATTCCTATATTAAGAAAAACATGTTGAAGTGGGGTTTGTAAAAAAAAAAAGTATTATCCCAGGAGACAAAAGAATGCAAATAGTCCCTTGGATGGCATCCCAGTACCAGGCCTTTGTTGGTTCAGAGTAGCCCTTTGGCTTGACAAGGCATTATCTCTAAAGGCAAGTCTCCATACCCACTGGTGTTCCCATGTTATTTGCTCTTCCCCTGCTTTTCCAAGGTCTGGACAAAGCTGCCTTTTGATCTAGGTGGCCAGGCTATAATTTATTGACCACCCTAAGTTAATAGTTAAAAGTCCCTGTGCAGAGAATGAAAAACAAGAGACTAAAATATATTGAGTACAGTATTGTGAAAGGCACAAGCTTTTTGAACATCCTGCATTCCAAGATAAAAATAAACCCAATTACCCTCATTTTAGAGTGAGTTATATTAGCTGGGAAGTTTGTTGTTATTGTTATTTGTGTGCTTTAATTCTTAGCCCCTCAGTCACCCAGTTGCTCTCCTCAAATTAACCAATGTTAACAAATTCATGTATCAAAATAAAGATATGCAAATATGAATATCCTATATAATAAAACTCTAATACGCAAATCAACTGAATAGCAGAATGACTGGTCGCTATGACACACACTGACCACCAGGGGCAGACATTTAATGAAGGATCTGCCCCTGGTGGTCAGTGCACTCCCACAGGGGGAGCACTGCTCAGCCAGAAGCTGGGCTCACCGCTGGCAGGAGTCTCTTCTGCCTCCGCAGCAGTGTTAAGGACCCCTTAGGGTCCTGGACTGCACAAGAGCACAGGCCAGGCTAAGGGATTCCCCCAAGTGCATGAATGTCATGCACCAGGCCTCTAGTGTACACGGGAGGGGTCCTCTCAACTCAGCCTGCATGCTCTGCAATTCCAGACCCCTTGGGGGATGTCCAACTGCTGGTCGAACATCCCTCTCACAATTCTGGACTGCTGGCTCCTAATCACTCACCTGCCTGCCTGCCTGGTCACCTCTAACTGCCTCCGCACCACCACCACCACCACCATCTGGTCACTCCCAACTGCCACCCTGCCAACCTAGTCACCCCTCACTGCCTCCCTGCCAGCCTAATTTCCCCCAACTGCACCCCCCCCCTGCTGGCTTGGTCACCCACAACTGCACCCCTCCCACAAGCCTGCTCACCCCTAACTGCCCCTCCACCAGCCTGGTTGCCTCTTACTGCCCCCCTGCCAGCCTGGTTCCCCCAACTGCCTTCCTCTGCTGACTTGGTTACCTCTAACTGCCCCTACCTGCTGGCCTGGTCACCCTCAACTCCCCCTCCTACTGGCCTGGTCAGCCCATGCAGCCTGCTTGTTCATTTGTTTGGTCATTCCTCACTAATGCCCCTGCCAACCTGGTCATAGGTAGCCATCTTGTGAGGTCATGAGGGTCAATTTGCATATTACCTCTTTATTATATAGTATTAATGTTTCAACAACTTGAAAGAAATATAATCAGTCTTTTTTTTTTTTTTTAATGACTATTTTGGAAAAGAGAGAGACTTTCCTGACTCCATTTTGAATTATGTTCCACATTCCATGTTTTCTTCCACACTAATGGGCCGGGAGAAGAGACCCTGTAATCTTGAGAAAGAAAAGCAAAACAGGAAGAAATATGGAAGGAACAGGAAGGCATGCTGGGTCTGGGGGAGAAGTAGTGGCTACTAAACTCTAAGTATGCTTCCAGGATCTGAGTGACACACATTGTCTGGGACAAAGGGGAGAGTTAATGCCAGCATACATCTCCAGCCGCTGACCAAGTCTCAACCTGTGTCACATTCCTCCCTGCACGCTCACCTGCCCTCAAAAAGGGAGTCTGACTCAATTTTCAAGAGAGCTTGTTATGCTGTTGGTAATAATTGTTCAAAAACAAGGGGAAAAAGTCATAATAAAGCCCTTATTCCTAAATAAGTCCTTCTTTTTCTTGATAGTCTGACATGGTGTCATCAAGTCAGCTTTGAAAGTCATGATTAAAGAGTCAAATAGAAGGAGAGAAATTTTATGAACCTATATTTTTTTCTCTCACTTCCTTCTCAACAACTAAATGTGGGCTCTGTGCTTATCATCCTGAAGTAATTTGAAACTCTGATTACAAAATGCCTCAGATGAAAGGCCCTTTCACTGTAGGTGAAATGACATATCTCTTAGATATTGTCAGAGCCAGAGCTCATTGTGCTAAGGGTATTTGATTGCTATGGATACACATGATGGATTTATGAACCTAGCCAATTTACTCATCCAAGTGGGAAAATATGACAGTTAGTTTTTTGTGTATGTTACTTACCAACCTTGCCAGTCTTCTAAAGATCAAGCAAGACTCTATCAAACAAACTCCAGTCTAGACTAATTGTAAATCTTAACCATTTAATGCAAAGGTCCCCAAGCCCAAAGGAATCAGTGACATAGCTCCAGACTTAGGATAAGAAAGTACTTTAACCTTTTGCTTTAAAGTCTTACCTTTTTCCAATGAATAATTCATTCCCAGCACCAGGTACATTTGAGCACACCAGAAAATGAAGACCTGGCTATTTTGGTAAAGTTATCAAATTCCATATGTTGTCAGGTGCGTGGTCATAATTTGACTTCATTCACAGTGAAAAAGTTGGATGAGAATAGTTGACACCTCAACAGTTGTCTTCAGTGCATAAACCCCTAGGAGAGAAACTAATGTCATTTTAAACATATAGGAAAGACATTAGAAGATATCTAAGATATATGGCCTCTTAATATTGTACCCAAAGTGAGAATCATAGAGCGGTGATAACACTGTGGTTCTTTCTCTAGAACGCCTTGTTCAAATCACTGTCTCTAAATGAAGCAAGTGACCAGCTCTGCTACCTCGGGCAAGAGTCACTCCCTTTCTCTGTTCCACATCTGTAAAATGGGATAATAAAACCGCCACTTTCCAGCTTTTTGAGTTAAAATGATCTCTTTGGCCCTAGCCGGTTTAGCATCAGCCTGCAAACTGAAAGGTCCCAGGTTCGATTCCGGTCAAGGATACATGCCCAGATGGCAGGTTCGGGGCATGCAGGAGGCAGCCAATCAATGATTCTCTCTCATCGATGTTTCTATCTCTCTCTTCCTCTTCCTTTCTTCTCTAAAATTAATAAAAATATATTTAAAGGTAAATAATTTTTTTAAATGACTTGTCAGTACAAACTCTTTAGGCATCAAAGTTTTAAAACTTTTCCAGGTGTTCCTCGTGGAGAAAGCAGGGCGACGCTCGCTGTTTCTGATCGGAATGAGCGGGATGTTTGTCTGTGCCATCTTCATGTCTGTGGGACTTGTGCTACAGGTGAGTTTGGTGCCACTGACATTTTTGATTACCATATGATAGCAATCCTTTGCTCCATGTTAAAGTGCTTTGGATGACAAAACAAACGAACAAACAAACGAACAAAATACCTTGAGAATGATTTATAAAGCAAAGCCAGAGAAACATCATATAATACAAAGGAGAAATGAAAGAAGAGATAACTAGTTTGGGAAGGGGATGGAGGGGTTAAATACTGAACATCAGCAAGTAAGTTGCCCCCATTACCCAGGGAGGCAGTGTAGCAAATGCTCAGAAGGTAGGCTTTGGGTCAACCCCAAACTGGCTCCAGTGGTGGCTCTACAATGCAGCTGCCTGGGCGACCTTGGGCAAGGATCTGGCCCTCTCCAGCCCAGCACCCTCAAACACTACTTCCCATGCACCCTACTAGCACCCTCGGCATTAGAAGGAGCAAAGGTCACTGGATCCTTACCCTGCCCTTTTCACAGGAAAAGGGTGACTAAGAATCATATGAAATCCTCATCAGGATTTCCCCGTAACGGAGCTCAAAAGATTTAAGGATGACTCAGACTAGAACAAACTTGTCTCCAACTAGAATAACGTGTACTTAATTGCACATCATCACCAGGAAGAGAGCCATGTTTGTCATTAGACTCAAAGGAGGGTCTACTCAGCTAAAGGAAGAAGCAGCCAACGATCCCAGTTCTGCTCTCGTCTTGTTTTTCTCAGAATAAATTCGCTTGGATGAGTTACGTGAGCATGGTGGCCATCTTCCTCTTCGTCAGCTTCTTTGAAATTGGGCCGGGCCCCATCCCCTGGTTCATGGTGGCTGAATTTTTCAGTCAAGGACCACGCCCCGCGGCGTTAGCCATAGCGGCGTTCAGCAACTGGACCTGCAATTTCATCGTGGCCCTGTGCTTCCCCTACATCGCGGTAAGCAGCCCCAGGTCGTGCCGGCTTCCTTTGCTGCAGACGGGGTCTCCGCATGCAGGATTCGGATGCCATCTAAGCTGTTCTGTTGCAATCGCCAGCCTTTTATTGTGTGCAGCGCCTCGGTGCGGGGCACTGTTGTAAATGCTTTTACGTAGGTAGGAAAACTGAAAATACACTGATGATGAAATCGACTTTCTCTTTGCAAATATAAAAATGCAGTTCTGATGGACACCACAAGCTTAGCGGGGCTGTGGTCCTCACAAAGTGGAGCGCCGAACCCATCCTTATCACGTGCTAACCGGGACTCTGTTTCTTCTCCGTGCAGGACTTCTGTGGACCTTACGTGTTTTTCCTCTTCGCGGGCGTGGTCTTGGCCTTCACTCTGTTTACATATTTCAAAGTTCCAGAAACCAAAGGGAAGTCCTTCGAGGAAATCGCTGCAGAATTCCGAAAGAGGGGAGGCGCCGCCCCCAGACCCAAGGCTGCCACAGAAATGAACTTCCTTGGAGCTTCGGAGACTGCGTAGAGATAACCTGCTTTTTTTTTTTCTTTTTTTTTTCTTCTTCTATGAACAGAAACAGGGAAGAGGCTATGTGTTTTTACATGACAATTCTTTGAGACTTTTATATCTCTATCTGGAAGTATTGTTTTTTTTTTAAAAAAGAGCTTTGATGGGCGCTGATCAGAAAGCTCGTCTAATATTACCAAAGAAAGTATTTTATTTAAGTTACAGAACTATTTTTGATAGTAAGACTCTGTAATTAACTAAACCTAAAAGTCTAGCTCGTTTCCCTACACTGAAGGGAAAGGATATTCTAATGTTCCTAGTTCTATTCTTTATAAGGAGAGTCTTCTGAAATTGCAGCTGTTTTCAACATATCATGTTATTGCTTCCTTAAGCACGTGACTAGAAACCTGAAGATACCAGGTACAACTGATATTTGCATATTTGAATCTGATGAAGGTGTAATTTTTTCAGCCACAGACCTCATACTAAAGGAGATATGGCTAGTGGCAGTAAAGTCCATTGTAAAATTGATAACTTTTTCATTTCTCTCACTCAGTTTTCTCCCTGTGCATTGGAATTTACATTGTTTAAGTTTTTATTTTTTTTCTATATATTCATATGGGATGATATACTTAGTATATTAAAATATGTTTGTAAAGAAAAACTTTTATTTTTAGTAAGCCTACCAAACTCTTTCAGTACTTGGAAAAACACAACATTTTAGTTCATTTGGTGACCAAATAGTTTTTTAGATTAAACAGTAAAAAAGTTTTACCTGATAATGTAGCATGGGTTATCAGTTAATATTAACATCTACTAGAAACCCATGTTAAATCACTTTCTTGTTGGTTCCACCCTTTGGGCTATGTTTTGTTTTGCTTTTTAATTGAGCACAGCCTGGTTTTCAGAGTCATGTTATAAAATATACTCAGTGAGAAGTCAGGCATTTTGTATATCTCCTCAAACCCCAATAAACTAAAGCAGGCTAACTTGGGGAATTTGAAGTAAATGATTGCTGTTTGTCCAAAGAAAATATTTTCTGAATCAATATGTTGCTAACCAGGTTGAAAAGGTGGGGTTGGAGAATTCATGAAACCTCATGACTGTTCAATTTCAGACTTGATCAAAATCCCTTTTTAATTTTCCTGGAAAACTGAATTCGCTAACACAAAACAATCCCCTATCATTTCTCCCTTTGTCTCAGCAGTGTACGGATGCCATCTAAGCTGTTCTGTTGCAATTGGCAGCCTTTATTGTGCATTGTCTATGTGCCAGGCACTGTTTTAAGTCCTTTCACGTATGTAGGCAAATTGAAAATAGACTGATGATGAAATAGACTTTCTCTTTGCAACTATGGAAATACAGTTCTGATGGTTACAAAGACTTAGCAGGGCTATTTTCCTCACAAAGTGGAGCACTGAATCCATCCTTATTACGTTTGCTTTAATGTGCATAATATCACTCAATCCTTGATTTTTTATTGTTGTTGCTTACCTTTATATAATTAGGCAGTCCAAATAATGAAATGATTTCTTTTCACTTGAACTGATTTTAATTTCCTTTGTGCTGACTTGGGCTGAACTATTTTCACTTAGGACTTTAAGACTGTCCAAGTGAGCTTAAATTGTTCAGGCGTCCTTTGGGCTAGACTGTGAACTCTGGTGGGGAAACAGGGACTCGAACCAGGGCACAGCAGGAAAATGGCACTTGTGTGGCTCTTGTCTTTTGGATGCTGATGGCCATTGAGAAATCCAAAGATGCAATGATGAAGAAATGTAACATTTTTATAAGTGATGAATGTAATGTAATCAAATCACTATCTCACCTCATTTACTAAGAGAATAAAGTGATAAAGGTTTAATAAAGAACCCCAAAATTACATTTAAATTCTAATTAATTATTTGGATTGATGCAAAAATACCAGAAATTCAGATCTTGAAATTTTTTGCCTCAGAAAAGTTTAAGTAACTTTATATTGTTTCCCTCCATATTTTATTTTTTGCAAACATACAATTGAGGTGAAGGTGAAATAAGAAGCTTTTAAGACTTCATATTAGGACAAAGGAACTAGCTAAAAAATAAAAATCTCTAGATCTTTAATAGTATACATCATCCTATATAATAAAAGCCTAATATACTAAGTGTTCAGTCATCTGGTTGGCCATTCAACCAATCAAAGCTAATGATATGCTAAGGCTGCTCAACCACTTGCTATGATATACACTGACCACCAGGGGTCAGACTGGTGGGTTAGCCTGCTGCTGGTGTCCAGCCATTTGGGCCTGAGTGAGACCAGCCAGATACACCCTGGAACCCTCCTGTGGTCCCTCCCTGGCTGGCGAACATTTGACATCTCTCCCCGGCCCTGATTGTGCACCAGTGGGGTCCCTTGGCCTGGCCTGTGTCCTCTCATAGTCCAAGCTGAGGGACCCTCCCCCCCCAAGTAATAAATAATAAAATTGGTATTAATTAATTAGATTTAATCCCAAGGAACTAGTAGATGTGAGCTTGAACACATTTTTTGTAGTATTCATCATTTTTGTGAAAGTGTTTTCATATTCTAATGTCCTTGCAAACGTGATCTTTCTCTTGGCTTGTTGGAAGCATGATGACGCTTCTTGGTTTGGTCACTCATCTCCCAATTAGCTGGTACCCACTGTCATGATATTAATGCCCGGGTCTTCTCTGCTTAAACACAGTAAGAGAATATCTCCTCCTCAAGGAGCTCACAATCTAATCACAGCTCGGGAAGACCCGGATATAAATGTTCCTATCTGCATCTTTTGCCTTCAGTGAATCCCAATTTAGAGGCCTCTCTTGGAAAATGTTACCTACCCTGGAAAGTTGTTGTGAGGATAAAATGTAAAGTGTCTTGTACAAAGAAGGTGCTTGGTAAGTGTTACCTAGAAATAGTATTAATAACAGTACTATTAAGATACAGTATTATCTCATATATAAGATCGCCCCAAATTTATGATTCAAGATAATATTTTCTTGTTTCAAGCAAAAAAAAAAAAAATCTCACGAAGACAAGGGAAGGTAGAAATCAGGGCAGATATTAGGCTAATTCCTAAAGTCATACTTGATATTTCTAAGTATGTTATAAGAGTGTTTACTTTATTTTTAAATTTTGCTTCTGCCCAAGTTGTTATTTTTTAAGAGGTCTACATGTAATATTATTTCTTTGAGCAATACTAAGTACAAACTAGAATGCTGTATATTATATTTAAACATAATTTAACAGGATTACCACCATAGGACAAGACTAAACCTTCTTGATAATCCTCAAAAGTTACAAAAGTGTATAAACCAAAGTACATGCATAAGCTATTTATTGCTAGCTTATTGTTGGATTGGAAGCAAATAAAGCAACATTAGGCAATATCTCTGGCTTATGCTGTTGTAAGCAGAGGTGCTGAGTAAAGTGTAAAAACTATAATTTTTCATTACAATTGTATATCAGTGACCGAGAAAGAAAAGGTCTGAGCCATCTGTTGGTGTTTTTACTTCCTTCTAATTTAGTGCGCATCAGAAAGAATCATGATGAGAAGAAACTGGTTTTAGTTAAGAGTATATGCACTACAGTTTTATGTTAATAAATATATTTCCAAATGCTTAGTGTTGTTTTATTTTATATAGAAAACATATTTAAGAAACCTGATATTTTGGTTTATTGTATATACTCATTTCCTTTTCAAGTATTTTTCCTGTTCTCATTTTAAAGATATGTGAGTTACTTTTTAAACCTAAAATTTACTTCCCTCAGGCAGTATTTTGATTACCAGTAGTAGGAAAATTAGCCTGAAGGTTAGATAAGAGCAATGGAAGATGAAAGAATCACTTCCTTTGAAAAAAAATAATTTAATTTAGTAAATATTTAATTGAGCTCCTATTCTGAATAAGACATTTCATTAAAGTTTGGTGAAAAAGGTAAAGGGTTTAAGAAAAAAAACACCTCATAGACAACAGAGAGGAAGTGGGTGGGGGAAAGTAGAAGAGTGTAAAGGGAGATCAATAGAAATGGAAAGACACACAATATGATATACAGATGATGTATTATAGAATTGTACCCCTGATACCTATATAATTTTATTAACCAACTAGAGGCCTGGTGCACGGTTTCATGCACCAGTGGGGTTCCTCAGCCTGGCCATGCCCTCTTGCAATCCTGGATTCCTCAGGGGATGTTGGACTGCCGGTTTTGGCCTGATCCCAGCAGGCCAGCCAACATCCCCTGTGAGATGTAGTAGTGCCCTAAGCAGCAGGCAGCCAGAGAGGAGCCCAAGCCTGGGCCTGGTGCTGCGCCACTCCCGCTCATCCTGGCCCTGCTGGGCATGCCACTGCCGACAATGGGTAGGGAGCCCAGTATCTGGTGCCCATTGGTCATCTGAGCAGCACTCCACTGTGGGAGCATACTGACTACCAGGGGGCAGCTCCCATATTGAGTGTCTTCCCCCTGGTGGTCAGTGTTGGTCATAATGACCAGTAGTTTGGTAGCTTAAGCTTTTATTTATGGACTAGTGGCCCTGTGCATGAAATTCATGCACTGGGGTTGGGTGGTCCCTTAGCCCAACCTGCCCCCTCTCACATAATGCAAGCCCTTAAGGGATGTCCAACTGATGGCTCACCCCCAGCCTGCCCAAGGCCTAAAGCCGGCCTTGGGCACCCAGCCATTTCTCTGCTCAGCTCAGTCCCAGCTGCCTCTGACCACCCAGCCCCAGGGACTGGGCGCTCACTGCCACTTTCATGCACAGTGCCCGGGGGCCAGGCCCCGCCCTGTCACTTCCCTGTGCAGCGCATGGGGGCAGTGGAGTGCTACCAGCCGCCAGCCATGCACAGCTGCCTCCGCGCACAACGCGAGAGGACCGTGGGGCACTCCCCCTGCCCACCGCCTCTGTGCACAGCACAGGAGGCCATGGGGCATGCCCACCACCTCCATACACAGCGCACGCCACTGCTACTGCTTCGTCTCCACCCCCGGGGCCCAGCCCTCGCACCGCTCAGCCCCTCCGCTCGGTCCTGCCCCCTGCTCCTGATTGGCTGGTAGCATAGCCAATCAGGAGCCAAGGTACAGTCATATTTGCATGTTACTCTTTTATTAGATAAGATTAGGGGCCCGGTACAAGAAATTCGTGCACTGAGGAGGGGGGTGATCCCTCAGCCCAACCTGCCCCCTCACACATACTGGAAGCCCTCAAGGGATATACTACTACCACTCACCCCAGCCTGCCCAAGACCTAAAGCCTCACCCTGCAATAGGGCTGATGGCTGGCTGTGTCCCAGCCACATACCCGTGCCCCCTCCCCCCCACGGCCCGGGCCTTTGCCTCAGCCAGCTCAAGCCTGGATAGCACAGGCCTCAGCCCTGCCACCCCAGCCCAGGTCTTCTCCCTGGCCAGTGCACGCTGGCTGTCTCAACCCTGCCCCCCTGTTGGCCCTGGCTGTCTCAGCTCTGCCCCCCACGACCCTGGTACCTTGGCCGCATCCCCACACCAGTCCTGGCCTCCTCAGTCCCGCTCTCCATCCCCCACTGCCCTAGCCACCTCAGCCCCACCCCCACTGTCCTGGCCGCCTTGGCCCACCTCCCCCACGAACCTGGCCACCTCGGTCCCACACCCCTGTGGCCCTGGCCGCCTCGGCCCCACTCCTCTGGCCCAGCCACCTCAACCCTGCACCCCACGACCCGAGCCGCCTCAGTCTCAAACCCGCCCCCATGGCCTGGGCCGCCTCGACCCCACCCCCCACTCCTGATTGGCTGGTGGGCATGGCTGGTGGGTGTGCTGAAGGTGTGGTCAATTTGCATATTACTCTTTTATTAGATAAGATAGATATCCCCCAATGAATTCACTAGTAAAATAAACTAAAGGTTGTATAAACGACAAAAATCTTAGAAAACATGCCCTATCTTCAATCATGTGCATTCTCATAAAGGAAATAAAATTTGAAAACAAATTGTTACAGTACCAAAGAGGGAACAAAAAAAAATGTTAGTGGTTATCAAAGTTTTAAGTTAATTTTTATCATATATTTAAATAGCTGCAAAAGATGTAATTTTTCAAAATATACTATATTTTGATATTTAAAATTTGCTCTGCCCTATGTATTCAATGGAACTTAAATACCACAATAACTTGTTATTCATTATAACCATTAAAAATATATATGTTTAACTGTTAGAAATTTTGTAACATTCTTTTCTATTCTCAGTAGAGGCCTGGTGCATGCATTATGCACGGGTGGGGTCCCTCAGCCTGGCCAGCAATAGGGGCAGATCAAGGCCATCTTGCCCAGTCCCGATTGGGGTGATGGGGGCCAGCCAGCAGGGAAGGGACAATGGTAGGTTGAATGGCCAGC
Source organism: Antrozous pallidus (assembly GCA_027563665.1). Lineage (NCBI taxonomy): Eukaryota > Metazoa > Chordata > Mammalia > Chiroptera > Vespertilionidae > Antrozous > Antrozous pallidus. The sequence goes on along the minus strand of CM050514.1, from coordinate 32,832,342 downwards.
CCCAATTGTGGCCCATCAGAGTCATCCAGCCAGGTAGGGACTGTGGGAGGGCTCCAAGGCATGCCCTGCCCTCTCACCCAGTCCCAATCTCGGCCAGACCCCAGCAGCAAGCTAACATGCCAGTTGGAGCATCTGCCCCCTGGTGGTCAGTGCATCTACCAATTGGTCGGACACCTAGTATATTACACTTTTATTATATAGGATATTTCCATTCCATTTCCTCCAAAGAATTTTATCCCAAAGTAATAAATGTATATGCCTTAAAATATTTTTGATGATCCTATTATAAGTTTCTGCAACAGAAGTATCTACAATTTGAATTTAAAATTTTTAAAATGTCCCGTGTCTACAAAGGTCAAGATGTTCATCCTTTTTTTCTGTACTGAGTCAGCATTTATGATCATTAATGAAAAAAATCTGGAATTCAAATTTTGATAAAAATTACTCACTTTTAAAGCAGTTATTTTGGAAATTCATCTCAATGGATGGATGTTTCTTATTAATAAAGTAAAAAAAGTTCAGCATAAATTTGATTATTACTTTGTGGTATTATAAACTTTTTGAAAGTCTTGTATTCATAGGTAAGTAAATAGTAATGGAAGAACCAGTGTTACTCAATCCATGAATTATTTCTAATTTAAGCCAAAATGCACCTAAAAATTACTCAGTAAACTAATTTTTAATAATTTATCAGCTAATAACTCAATTGGGTCCCTTAATTGAAGGGACCCAATTGTTGAAATAAAAAATTTATATTGTGAAAGGATTTGTTATGCAGTTGGTACAGTCATTCCCTCTTAGTTTCTGGGCAGCATACCAAAAAGGCTTTACCAAGCCTTAATGAAAGACACTTAGTTATATTGTTCAATCTTTTACTTAAAGGCAACTTGCTTAACCTAATATACCCAGAAAAAAATGAGAAAATTAAACCCTGGCTGGTTTGGCTCAGTGGATAGAGGGTCAGCCTGTAGACTGAATGGGTCCTGGTTTTGATTCTGGTCAAGGGCATGTGCCTGAGTTGGATGCTCAATCCCCAGAAGGGGGCATATAGAAGGCAACTGATTGATAATTTCCTCACCTCTGATATTTCTATCTCTCTCTCACTCTTCCTTCCCCTCTGAAAATATACAGCTGCAGTATCTGCTGGACAGCTGAGGGTCCCACAACACCAGTTCCCAGTTGGCGCAGACGCAGATTTGGAGGAGCTATGTGCCCCACCATGGAAAGGTCAGATTTAGCCTGGGGTTAGGTTGGCTGCGAGACCCAGGGAGCTGGAGGAGCGGGGAGATCTGCACCTGAAAAAAGTCCATGGCTGTTGGAGCTGGTAAACCTGGAAGAAGGCCCTCAGTGCTGGTGGCAGAGGGGATCCCTGAAAGCAACCCATTTGGACCTGACAGAGAAGGACAGCCCAAAAATTTTGAGAGGGTCCTGGCTACTAAACCCAAGGGGGAAAGGGGATTTGCACAGACATATGTGCGGAATCTGAGTTTGTGCAATTGCATTTTTTCCTCTCCTAATCCGAGAGTGCTAAGCCAGGAACCTGGAATTGCCTAGTGGGGAATACCCAGGGAGACTGCAGGGGAGAGCTGTTTTTCTGGAGCCTGGGAATCATAACAGGTGGGCACCATTAGAGAGGCAGCGCTGGGGCAGCCCATTCTCACAAATCAGTATTGAATACCACAGGGATAGAGGGATTTTAATTCAGGCTAGAGAGGATCAATAGACCCAGAGGTCAATCCAGAACACTGCCACTCAGGGGCTGAATCACATATTAAGGAATCAATTTATTTCTACAACTATTTTTTTAAATGGCATTTTATTTCCTTTTTATTCTACTTTGGGATTAGGATTCTACAGTCTATTTTCATCTACCCTTTAGTATTTTTTTTACTCTACCTCGACATCACCTTTATGCCACCACGCTCTTGCTAACCTTTCCCTATTTAGTGTCTTGTTTCCCTTACACTTTTCCTGCTTTAGATTTTTCTTATTCTTTCCTTTTATCTTCTGTTAAAATTTCACCCCTTATATATCCAATCTCCAACCACCTGCTCCAAATCCACACACACCTCTTGCTTCTCTGACTTCACTATCCCAAATTGTTTTTCTCTCTGTCCTGTTGATGTTGTTTACTTGACTGTTGATTATATCGATATTTTATGCATGTTTGTGAGCTTGGTTTGCTTTATTCCTTTCTTATGATTTGTTTTGGGGGGGGATTTTTTGTCATTGTTTTTTGGTTTGGTTGTTGTCGCTTGCATTGTTTTGTGTTCTTTTCTCATAGATTTATGCTTTTGTGTTTCCTCACCTACCTTAATATTAGTTGTTGTATGTAGTTTGTATCAATCTCCAGGTACTTGTTGCTGGCTTTTGTTGGGATTAGTGGCTGTCCTGTAGTAGTTTTCATATCATATTTATAGTTTGTTCACCTTTTCTTTCTTTTTACTTCTTCCCCTTTTCCCAGTTTCATTTTGGCATTCCTTTGTTTCTTTGTGTGTGTGTGTGGGGGGGGGGTGTGAGTGTCTGTGTGTGTGTGTGTTTCTCTTACTCTCTTCTTTCTCACCTATCACCTAATTTGTCTTTCTCTGGTGATCACCTTTAATTTGGAGTTACCAATACCGTGAATACATTCCTGTTCAGTGCCAGGTGCATTGCACCTGGATGTGTTGTATTTTGAGCCTTTAAATCAACGCAGGAAAGTGAGAACTACATAACCAGACACACGGAGAAGAGAAACCATGGGGAGACAAAGAAACAGCCCCCAAATGAAAGAAAAACAAGCCTCACCAGAAAAGGAAATAAACAAGATAGAAGCAAGCAACGTGTCAGAGAAAGAATTCAGAGAAATGGTCATAAGGTGGCTGAAAAGAATGAAAGACAAATTTGACAATATGATTAAGAACTAAAAGAAATTGAAGAAGAACCAAGAGGAAATGAAGAAGACCCAAGAAGAAATGAAGAAGAGCCAAGAAGAAATGAATAAGAGCCAAGAAGAAATGAAAAGTGACATTGGTGAGTTAAAGAACTCAATAGAAAGTATCAAGAATATATACAAGAAGCAGATGACCGCATCAGTGAGCTAGAAGACAGGGTAGGAAAAATTACCCAAGTAGAGCAGCTTCTAGAAAAAATAATTAAAAAGCAGGAGAAGAGCCTAAGGGAATTTGGGGACAACATGAAACAAAACAACATCCACATAATAGGGCTTCCAGAGGGACAGGAAACTGAGCAAGGAATAGAAAACCTATTGGGAGAAATAATGAAAGAAAACTTCCCTGATATAGGAAAGAAAAAACCCACACAAATCCAAGAAGCTCACAGAGTCCCAAGCAAAATAAACATCAAAATACCTATACCAAGGCACATTATAATTAAGTTGGCAAACACAAATGACAAAGTAAGAATCTTAAAAGCTAAAGAGATACAAAAAGTCACCTACAAAGGAACCCCCATCAGATTAGCAAGTGATTTCTCAAAAGAAACTTATCAGGCCAGAGGGAATGGAAAGAAATATACAAAGTTATGCAAAGGAAGGGTCTGAATCCTAGAATACTGTACCCAGCAAGGCTATCAATCAAAATTGAAGGTCAAATCAGGAGCTTCACAGACAAAAAAGGACTAAGGGAATTCATTACCACCATTCCAGCAATGCAAAAAATGCAAAAGGGTCTGCTGTAAAAAGAAATAGGAAGTGAAGAAGGAACACAGGGGTAAAGAACAAAAATGGCGACAAATAAGAACCTATCAATAATAACTTAAATGTAAATGGTTTAAATGCTCCAATCAAAAGACATAGGGTAACGGACTGGATAAGAAAACACGACCCATATATCTGCTGTCTATAAGAAACCCACCTCCGAAAAAAAAGATGCACACAGACTGAGGGTAAAAGAATGGGAAAAGGCACTTCAGGCAAATGGAAATGGAAAAAAAGCTGGGGTAGCAATACTTATATTCAAAAAATTAGAACTCAAAGTGAAAGACATAACAAGAGATAAAGAAGGCCTCTTCATAATACTAACGGGAGCAATCCAACAAGAAGAAATAACTCTAGTAAACACATACGCACCCAATACAGAATCACTCAAATACATTAAAAGAAAACTCCTGCAGGATGTCAAGGGAGAGATTGACAGCAATACAATCATAGTAGAAGACTTTAATACCCCACTATCACCATTGGACAAATCCTCTAAACAAAAAATCAGTAAAGAAACATCAGTCCTCAATGTCTCACTAGACCAGATGGAATTACTTGACATCTTCAGATCATTTCATCCCAAATCCACAGAATATACATTCTTTTCAAATGCCCATGGGTCATTTTCAAAGATAGACCATATGCTGGGTCATAGGCAAAGTCTCTCCAAATTCAAGAAGATAGAAATCATATCAAGCATATTCTTAGATCACAGTGGCAAAAAGCTGGAAATCAACTACAATAAAGACAATACAAAGAAATCAAACACATGGAGACTAAAACAGCATGCTATTAAACAATGACTGCATTATCAGAGAGATCAAGGAAGAAACAGAAAACATTATGACAACAAATGACAATGATAGTACAATAATCCAAAATCTATGGGATACAGCGAAAGCAGTTTTGAGAGGGATGTTCATAGCTCTACAGTCCTACTGCAAAAAATAAGAAACAGCAGCAATAAATTATATAACCCAACAACTCAAAGAGTTAGAAAGACAGCAACAAGAAAATCCCAGTGTAAGCAGAAGGAAGGAAATAGTAAAGATCAGAGCAGAGACAAATGACATAGAGACCAAAGAAATAAACAAAAGATCAACAAAACCAAGAGCTGGTTCTTTTAAAGGATAAACAATATTGATGAACCTCTAGCCAGGCTCATGAAGAAGCAAAGAAAAAGGACCCTAAAAAAATTAGAAATGAAAGAGGTGAAATAACAACAGACCCCAACGAAATACAAAGGATTGTTAAAAAATACTATGAATGACTCTACTCCAACAAATTGGACCACCTGGAGGAAATGGATATATTTCTAGAAAAATATAACCTCCCAAAACTCAATCAGGAAGAATCTAAACAACTCAATAGAACAATAACTATGGAAGAAATTGAAGCAGTCATCAAAAAGCTTCCAGCAAACAAAAGCCCAGGGCCAGACGGCTTCACAGGGGAGTTTTACCAAACATTCAAGGAAGAACTAAAACCTGTCCTCCTCAGACTATACCAGAAAATTCAGGAGGATGGAACTCTTCCAAACTCCTTCTATGAAGCCAGCATCACCCTAATATCAAAACCAGATAAAGACGACACAATGAAAGAGAATTATAGGCCAATATCCCTCATAAATATAGATGCCAAAATGCTCAATAAAATTCTAGCAAATCGGATCCAGCAGTACATTAGTAAGATCATGCACCATGACCAAGTAGAATTTATCCCAGGAATGCAAGGATGGTACAATATCCGCAAATCAATAAATGTGATACATCACATAAACAAATTGAGAGATAAAAATAACAAAGTCATATCAATTGATGCAGAAAAAGTATTTGACAAAGTCCAACATCCTTTCTTGATAAAAACTCTCAACAAGATGGGAATAGAAGGACCATACATCAACATAATAAAATCTATATATGATAAACCCACAGCAAACATCATACTCAATGGGCAAAAACTACAACCATTTCCCCTAAGAACAGGAAAAAGACAGGGATGCCCACTCTCACCACTCCTGTCGACATAGTACTAGAAGTATTAGTCATTGCAATTAGACAAGAAGAAGAAATAAAAGGCATCCAAATTGGAAAGGAAGAAGTAAAGCTATCCTTATTGGCAGATGACATGATATTGTACATAAAAAACCCGAAAGACTCCATAAAAAAACTAATAGACTTAATAAATGAGTTCAGCAACATAGCAGGATACAAAATTAATGCCAAGAAATCTATGGCATTTCTATACACCAATAGTGAACTTACAGAAAGAGAGACTAACAAAGCAATCCCATTTACCATCACACTAAAAAAATTAAGATACTAGGAATAAACTTAACTAAGGAGATAAAAGACCTATTCCTGGAAAACTACAGTACACTGAAAAAAGAGTAGAGGAAGATGTAAAAAGGTGGAAGAACATACCATGTTCATGGATTGGGAGAATAAACATCATTAAAATGTCCATCCTACCTAAAGCAATCTATAAATTTAATGCACTCCCCATTAAAATACCAAGGGCATATTTCACAGACCTAGAAAGAACTCTCCAAAAATTCATCTGGAATGAAAAAAGACCCTGAATAGCCACAGCAATCCTGAGAAAGAAGCACAAAGTCGGTGGAATTTCCATACCAGATTTCAAGCTGTATTACAAAGCTACTGTTCTCAAAACAGCCTGGTACTGAAACAAGAACTGACATATAGACCAATGGAATAGAACAGAGAATCCAGATATCAACCCAAACCAATATGCTCAATTAATATTTGACAAAGGAGGCATGAACATAAAATGGAGTCAAGACAGTCTCTTCAATAAATGGTGTTGTGAAAATTGGACAGATACATGCAAAAAAAAAAAGAAAGAAACTAGACCACCAACTTACACCATACAAAAAATAAACCCAAAATGAATACAGGACTTAAACATAAAATGGGAAACCATAAAAATACTAGAGGAATCCACAGGAAGAAAAATCTCAGACATATGCCGAAAGAACTTCTTCATGGATACTGCTCCTAGGGCAATGGAAGCTAAAGAGAAAATAAACAAATGGGACTACATCAAAATAAAAATCTTTTGCACAGCAAAAGAAATCATCAACAAAATAACAAGAAAACTCACTGTATGGGAGAGCATATTTACAAATGTTATCAGTGATAAAGATTTAATCTCAAGCATCTACAGGCAACTCATACAACTTAATAAAAGGAGGACAAATGATTCACTAAAAAAATGGGGAATAGACCTAAATAGAATCTTTTTGAAAGAAGACAAAAGGAAGGCCCAGAGACATATGAAAACCTGCTCAAAGTCACTAATTATCCGAGAGATGTAAATCAAAACAACAATGCGGTACCATCTCACACCGGTCAGAATGGCTTTCATCAACAAATCAACAAAGGACAAGTGCTGGTGAAGATGCGGAGAAAAAGGAACCCTGGTGCACTGCTGGAGGGATTGCAGAGTGGTACAGTCACTGTGGAGAACAGTATGGAGTTCCCTCAAAAAACTAAAAATGGAGCTCCCATTTAACCCAGTGATCCCACTTCTAGGAATATATCCCAAGAAACTAGAAACGCTAATTAGAAAAGATATATGCATCCCTATGTTCATAGCAGCACAACTTACCATAACTAAGATTTGGAAACAGCCTAAGTGCCCATCAGCAGATGAGTGGATTAAAAAACTGTGGTACATCTACACAGTGGAATACTACCCTGCGGTAAAAAAGAAGAAGCTCCTACCATTTGCAACAACATGAATAGAGCTGGAGAACGTTATGCTAAGTGAAATTAGCCAGGCAGAGAAAGATAAATATCATATGATCTCAATCATTTGTGGAATATAATGAAAGGCATAGACTGATGAACAAGAACGAATCTAGAGACTGAGAAACGTCCATTAGAATGTCAAATCTCAGAGTAAGTGGGGGATGGCGGGAGTAAGGGGGAAAGTCAATGTATTTGACCTCCCGAACTAAGGTAAGGAATTTGTGTTTTTACAACCCTGACAAAGTTTATATAAAATTATTTTTAAAAATGGCAGCTAGTTTGAGATTGAATTGGCATGGCCTAGACTTGTCATCTCCTATGGATACCCATCCTTAGGCTAGGCCTCCCTTAACCTCCTGTAACACCATAATACCCTTACATGATATTATTCTACAATGTCATTATAATTTTTGATATTTGACAACAGCATATTGTACAATTATCCCGAAGAAACTTACAAACTAATTCTTTGACTGATAGACAGAAATTTTAAAAAGGATAGGAAAGGAATTAATCCCTTTCCGAAGGAATTAAGGCACTGGGCAGGCACATGAGCATTCTACATTGGCCCCTCTTGCCCTTTTTGCCAAGAGGGACCCTCTTCTCACAATCCAAATGTACACAGCTGTTGCTTGAGCTTTCAGTTCAAGCTGTGGTTGAAGCCTCTGAGTGGCTGGCACCATGGATCTGTCTCTCACCCAATGGTGTGAGCTGGGCCCTCCATGGAGAAGAAACCTGGGTCCCCTGAGATATATGATCAGTAACAGGACCCCGCCAGCAGGCGAGGGGATCCCAAGGCAGGAGCTATGCATGGAGGCCATGGGGACATGGACTAACAAGGAGACAGAACTGAACCTCACATCACCCTATTTGGCCCTGGAAGATGGCTGGTTAGCCAGAGATGGGTAAGATTCCTCAGGGAAGGAACAACCTAAGACAGGCACAGTCACAGAGGGGCCAACAGGAGAGAACTAAAAGGTCAACAGAGTTGGGGCACAGACCCTCACCCCTTAACCTTGCAGGGGCCTGAACTCTCACCCCTTCTGAGGGAGGTCTCCTGCCCCCATGGCTGCTTCGCCTATCACGCACAGCTCGGATCAGGACCCAGGTTATAGACAGAGACTCAGCCAGCAGCAGCTGCCCTATATCTAAATCCAGTCTAGTACCAGGAATGTTCAAGGCCTACTCAAGAATGCAAATAATCCTTTCCACTAATAATTATGGGGTAAACTAAGATTATTGCTTGAATATTAAATTTGGCAGGAAAATAGTAATCAAGTTTTCAGATTAATTTAAATTGGCCAAGTGAAATAAGTGAATACTCAAGAAAATTTAAGTGTACTAGACAAAAAGCTATTCCTAAAATGTTAATTAAAATTTCTATTAGTAGTTCATCTTATTATAAAATTACCTAATAATGCAAAGAACCTAAAGCAGTCATATTTTTGTGCAAAAATTAAAATGTAAAGTTAACAAGACTGCAATATAAAATTTCCAAAAGCCCCCATTAATCAAAAAAAGGGGGGGGAAGTGGGGTAATATTATGTAAGAAAAAATATCCTTTAAGTAAATTACATCTAGAAAATTCTTACTCCAGAAAATTAATTTCCATTTGTAATGCCAACAGCAGGACACCCATGAAAAACACACATGGTGTCAAAATAAGCCAAAGGAAAATCATTTGGGCAAAAATAAAAAGAATCCCAAGTCTAATTTACAGAAAAGATCCCTTTACTAACTTTTGGTTGAGAATATGTTTATTTATTCTCAGAAAACAACTCCAAGATCATATGGATTCCTGCAATGGAGAGGAACTTACAGGTCTGTTCCAACCACAAAGACAGTCCAGAGATGGAAGACACTGATGACACCTTGCCAAGTTATCAGTCAGCAGCTGTGCATCACTGCAGGTGGCCCAGGACCAAACCAGAGAGGGTGGAACCTGCATTGCCACCATATGTCCACCATCCAGATACCATTGCTGACATGTACACATAAGGAACTATTTAACATTGAAACTGAGACTCAAACATTTTTTGTTCTTATACATTTATTTCCAGTATGCCAATACAAGATCTTTTTAAAGAAAAGAAACAAGGGGAAAAGATTCATACAGAGGCAAAGAAGCATTGAACAGATTGTCAAACTACAGGGGGAAGGTAGGGGAAGTTGGGGGGCAGGGGCTATGAGTTCAACTGAAGAACTTGTATGCATGCATGTAAGCATAACTAACGGATACAAGACACTGGGGTGGCGAGGCAGGTGAGAGAGCATGTGCTTGGGGGTAGGGAAGGCTGGGGGGAGGACAATAGGGGGGGAAATGGAAAACATATGTACTACTATTTGTAATACTTTAAAGAATAAAAAATGGTCTAACAAAAGAATTAGAGGAAAATGTTACTAATTGTATATGTTTTCACATATCCTATCTAATAAAAGAGGAATATGCAAATTGACCATACCTCTGCTACACCCACAAGCCACACCAACCCGCCAATCAGGAGTGATATGTAAATTAACCCATCCAAGATAGCTGTGGCCATGGAATGAGCAGGATTCTTGGGTTTCCCCGGCAATAGAGGAAGCTAAGCTTTCCACCTTCCTTGTCCTATCTTGTCCTCCACTTAAGGCTACAAAGTTTTAATTATAGAAGATAAATAAATTCAAACAAAAATGGCAGCAGCTATCAAGCTGGAGAGAGCAAGAGGCTTGAGTTGCCCCCTGCAATGGAGGAAGCCAAGTTTTTGCAGCCCTGGCCTGCCTTGGCCTCCACTAAGTCTACAAAGATTCAATTATAGAAGATAAATAAATTATAGATCCCAGGGCCTCCGCTTGGGTTGCTCAGGGGCATGGCTGGCCTGAAACCCATTACAGGCCCCTCACCCAGGCCACCCCACGCCCCAAGGGAACCCCACCCTAATCTGGGACACTCTTCAGGGAAAACCAGCCGGCCCCCATCTATGAACCAGGCCACTATCCTATCTAATTCTATCTAATAAAAGAATAATATGCAAATTGACCACCACTCCAACACACAAGATGGCTGTCCCCATGTGGTCAAAGATGACTTCCCCCATGTGGACACAAGATGGCCAACAGGGCAGGGCAGTTGGGAGGGACCAGGCCTGCAAGGGAGGGCAGTTGGAAGCAATCAAGTCTGCAGGGGAGGGCAGTTAGGGTTGACCAGGCTGGCAGAGGAGGGAAGTTGAGGGTGACTCGGCCTGCAGTTAAGGGCAGTTGGGGGGGGCACACCTGTAGGGGAGGGTAGTTAGGGGCAAACAGGCTGGCAGGAGAGAAGTTAGGCATTAATCAGGCTGGCAGAATAGTGGTTAGGGGGTGATCAGACTGGCAGGTAGAAGCTGTTAGAGGCAATCAGGAAGGCAGGCAGGTGAACGGTTGGGAGCCAGCAGTCCTGGATTGTGAGAGGAATGTCCGACTGCCTGTTTAGGCCCAATCCCTAAACAAGCAGTCAGGCATCCCTCAAGATGTCCCAGATTGAAGAGGGTACAAGCTGGGCTGAGGGACACCCCCTCCCCATGCACAAATTTTGTGCACTGGCCCTCTAGTCTCTCTCTCTCTCTCTCTCTCTCTCTCTCTCTCTCTCTCTCTTTCTCTCATATATATATATATATGTATATATATATATATATATATATATATATATATACATGTATATATATATATATACCTAAGCAGCTGTCTGACTGGTAGCTATGATGCACAATGACTACCAGGGAGCAGACGCTCAACACAGAGATGGAAGTCATTGATGACACTGAGCAAAAGCCATTTTGCAAAGTACCCTCTCACACTCTGGGACCCTTCCAGGAATGTTAGACTATTTGCTTTCATCCCAATCCCCACAGGCCAGGCCAAGGGACCCCACCTGCTAGAGGGATCTTGCTCACTCTGCAGATGCCCTTCCAGCCCCCATGCCACCCCAGGTGTGGCCAGCTGGGGAGGAACCATGGGAGGTTGACACCAGGGTATGTCTATCCCATTTTGTCCAGTCCTGCCCTGTCAGCCACTTTCTAATTAATTTCCTTTTGATGTGCACAAATCTGTGCACCAGCGCTCTAGTATATAATAAATTTCTTCTATTTTATCACATGCTCTAGTTATATCAAACCATAAGAGGTCAGATTTAGCTTGTTAGCTTATTAAAATTCATTGTCATAACCTAATGGGCCAATTCCATCCTCAGTGCCAAATTAATTGTGCACATCAGACTTACTTTCTCTCTGAGTTAATTTTGTGCTTCCAATAATGTTCATTCCTATGATAGCCACCTCATGTCTAGATAGCAGTGCTTCACAGGTAAACATAATTATGAGGTATGGATACCTGTTATAAGTCTGTCTTCTGCATTTCTTATAGTTGCTTTATTTTCATTACATTTGCTGGTCTTGCCCTCAGGAGAAATGCACTTTGAAAACAATTGGATAAAATCTGTTAAACAAAAAGAAAGGTCATTCTCCTGTTTTACAATGTCTGAATTCAAAATGTACTATTTCTTATAAGCCACCTAATTTAGGTATGATTCATACGTAAAATTATTTCTAAGCATCCCTTTGTTTGGCACCTCTAAAGCTTTAAACACACTAAGGCATGGTAGCATGGAGAGAGTCAGGATCTAATGAGGATTATACCCTACTTTTACAAAGTGGGAGAAGGATGATTATGAAAGATATGTTGGAGAGAAGATCTGGCCTAACACTCAACTGCAGGAATGATTTTTTTTTCATGAATAAGGAATAACGTGCCCAATTTTGAAAACAGTTATTATAAGTTATTCACAAACCATGCCCCTTTTATTCCTAGACTTGGTAATGGTATACTACTGTTGTTAGTTTCACTATTACTAGTTCCAGGTGCTTTACCATCCCTTGTTGTTTCCTTAACTTGGCCTACTCCTTTGTAAATTGTTTCATCTTTAATCACCCCTCTCAGTAGATTATCTATTTCTGCTGAGGCCTTGAACAATACAGCATATGAATTAGAACATTGAAATTAAAGCTTTAAGCAATCATTAAAAACCTTACAAGTGTTCATCTGTAAGTGTATTCATGGGTGGGGAAGGATAGGGCAGAAAACTATCAAGTTCTTTTATAGCAAGCATGTCAAATTCACAGCCCACGGGCTGCATTGTGGCCCAGCCAATATAACAGTATGTAAGAAACATTTTAATAAAAATTTCTTAATTTTTACAATATCCTGTTTTACATAATTATTGGTAACAAACTTCAACATTCAATATGACTGATTACTATAATCATGTTGTATTCGTTTCCCTTAAGCGCCTTACACGCAGGTGCACCATTTCTCTTCACTAATAAAAACATCGAATATTTTAGCAGCCCTTTGCCACCTCATTAGTCTTGGACTGACTTGTTTGGTGTGTGCAACAAAAACTATTTCGCTTTCGGAGAACAAGAAAAATAAGTTTGAGTTATGCTTATTAATTTGTGCAGTTATTCACAAGTTAATGTTTAATAAAAATATTAATTTTTATTAAAATGTTCTATTATTTTATGTTAATTACTCATTTGTTTCAGCCCTTTGTATTAAGCATATCTCTATCGAAATAAACCTACATTTCTATGAAAATTGAAGCTTTTGTTTTTTTGCAGCCCACATAAACTTAAACCTTGCATATTTGGCTCTGTTAGCCTTTGAGTTTGACATGTTTATTTTACAGATATTTAATATAGGCCTGTATTGTTATTTGATTATTAAACAGTGACATGAATTATTTTATAAAAGTAAGAAATTGTTAAATTACAATAAAATGTTTAACTTAAAATACTAAATCAACTAAAAAATGCTACGTATGTCACAAAAGTGGATAAGATTATGTATATACAATATATTTTAGAGAGATGAAGAGTGTAAAGAGGGGGCTGAGAAGGAGTGAAAACAATGTTAACGGTGGTTAATGATTATCTGTAGGTGGTAGGATTTCAGCTAGTGTGTATGTGTGACATATGGTCCAAGTTTTATTCATTGTGTATGTACATCCTATCTAATATCCTATCTTATAGTCCTATCTAATAAAGGAGTAATATGCAAATTGACCATATCTCTGCTGCACCCACAAGCCATGCCCACCAGCCAATTAGGAGTATGCAAATTAACCCAATCAAGATGCCTGTGGCCATGGAGCAAGCAAGGGGCTTGGGTTTTCTTTGGCAATGGAAGAAGCCAAACTTCCTGCACACCCTAGCCAGCTGTGGATTCCACTCAGGGCTACAAAGTTTCAATTATAGAAGATAAATAAATCCCAGATATCATGGCCTTCACATGGGTCACTGGGGGACGTGACCAACCTATAAACCACCACAGGCCCCTCGCCCAGGCCACTCCACACCCCAAGGGAACAACCCACCCGGATCCGGGACACCTTTCAGGCCAAATCATCTGGCCCTTCCTGTACACCAGGCCTTCATCCTACCTAATAAAAGAGTAATATGCAAATTGACCATTACTCCAACACACAAGATGGCTGCCCCCATTGTGGTCAAAGATGGCTTCCCCCATGTGGACATAAGATGGCTGCCACAAGATGGCCACCACAAGATGGCCAGCAGGGAAGGGAAAAGGCCTGCAGGGAAGGGCAGTTGGGGAGGACCCAAGCCTGCAGAGAAGAGCAGTTGGGGGCAACCAGGCCTACAGGGGAGGGCAGTTAGGGATGACCAGGCCTGCAGAAGAGGGCAGTTAGGGGTGACAAGCCCTGCAGGGGAGGGCAGTTAGAGGCAATCAGGCTGCAGAGGAGCAGTTAGGCATCAATCAGACTGGCAGGATAGTGGTTAGGGGTGATCAGGCTAGAAGGCAGAAGCGGTTAGGGGCAATCAGGAAAGTAGGCAGGTGAGCAGTTGGGAGCCAGCAGTCCTGGATTGTGAGAGGGATGTCCCCCGATGGGTCCCAGATTGAAGAGGGTTCAAGCTGGGCTGAGGAATTTCATGCACCAGGCCTCTAGTTATTTTTATAATAGAATAAAAATAAATGTGGGGGAAATTAACTTTTAGAAATAGATTGTGAAAAGAAGAGGAGACTGAGTCTGCTGATGGATAGTCAAACTATAAAAAAAGTAAACAATAAAAAAACAATAAAAAATAGTAAACAACTGAGATATGTATTAAAAGATATATTGAGGCATAAAATTTTTGAGAAAAAATCAATTCAAATCAGGCAGTGCCAAATCAGAAATTGTTAAGCATGCTCCACCAACAGGAGCTAAGAACAAGAAGTTTATGGAGACTGTTTGATTGGCTAAGGTTGCTTTATGTGGGAAAGCCTACTTGGCTGTCTGTGCTTGGCTGTGTGTGGTTTTCCTTAGGTTTCCATTACCTTTGATGCATTTATAGGTTTAGGTTTTGTTTTGCTTACATAGGCTGTCAAGCTATCTCAATCTAGTACCTCCTTGTTTAATTGATTTAAAATGTAGTAACTGATAGGTACCCCCACATTTGGTGGATGGAGTTATAATGTAATTGGCATCTGTCACAGAGACATTGAGCCACCAATCAAGCACATGTCGAGTGCCCTGTGTCCCACCCTCCCATCCCTTCCCTTTTTGCCCTGGGCTTAACCCCTTCCTGTTCCTGCCCTTAGAAGGTGTCTCAGTGAGCCACGTGGCACCCTTTCTCCCAGACTGTTCTCCGAGGCAGTCCAGAAGGCTGGGTCCCTTCTCCTCCCCCTCCCCTGGTTTCTCTGTCTCCTCCACTGGGCCCCATCTCCTCCCCTCAAAGGTGCCTTCACCCCGCACAAGAGCTCTTTCTCCCTTGGGAAGGGTCTTCTCCTCAATAAAGTCTGTATCCTGGTACCCTGGTCTCTCCACCCCCATCTGTTTCATCTTTCAGTAACATGGATGAATCTCAAATGTATTAGACTAAATAAACAAAAACAGTCTCAAAAGGCTACATAATCTATGATTCTATTGATATGGTATTTAGAAGGCAAAAATGTAAATGTTTCCATTGTTAGCTAGTTATTAAAAGAAAGAGAGCAGGAAAAGTCAGATTGTTGAGCATGGTCAGCTGGGGACACTGAACCTGTTTCCTTCACCAGGAAGCTACAGCTTCACACCTTAAGGAATTTCTGCATTGTCCAGGGGATTAACACCCCTCCCTTTTCCTCTCGGGTACCAGACTGTGTGTATTGGAGGGCAGATAAGGACGAGTACAATAAGCTCAAAATGGCAGAGGAGGAATACTATCAGTCTAACCTGGGGGAAAGGTCATTGACACCAATGCAAGCCCATGAAAGTTTGGAAAATCTTCTGGTTCCTCCCAAGCCTGCACTGGCCCCATGCATTCACACATTCTCTCTCCATAGCCACATGGCCTTAGCAGCAGTATGACCCAAGGCCCAGGGACTGCACATGCAGGTTCCAGGTGGGAGCCTGAATTCTGCACCTAGCTCAGCAATGGGTTGCAGCCAGGAAAACAAGCTGGACTAGGATTTAATATGGCACAGGCTCTCTGGACATTGACTCTATCTCTGGCCCTGATTTTCCTTGCTGAGACAGAGATGGGACATTGGGGAATTCCTTTAATTTTGTTTCCCAGATAAATCTTAACACAGACCTCATCCCCTCTTGTGGGTCCCTGGAAATGCTTTTCCTCATGACACTCCAGAAACCCCACATTCACCAGGAACAGAAAAATTAGAAAGCAGAGTAGAGTTTGCAAGGGTTTGGAGCCGATTTATAGAGGGTTTGCATAAACTATCTTGGTTGCATTATTACTTTTGCCAACCCCTGTATATTGTACACCAAAACGAGTGAATTTTGCTCTATGCAAAATTATAAAAATGAATTTTATGTTTTTAAAAATTTTAGACAAAATCAAAGTCAATGAACACCTTACCTTCTTCTTTCCCCCATATTTTCTGCCTATGGTCAAATCATGAATCAAAACCAAACTAATTAAGCCTTGTTTATTCTGTTAATTCTGGGTGATTTGCAGCAGTATAGGAATATACCAATCATTAAAATCCAGAGATAACTGCAAAGCACAAGTTGAGCTTCTCTTCACAGTCTCTGAGCTAACACTCAAAGCCTCTCTCCAGAATTGCCAAGGAGGCTTGTTTGAGTTTCAGCATCATTGCCAGACCTTCCCAAGTAGAGCCATTAATAATCAGTGAAATGGCCCAAAAAGAGAGCACTGAAAGGAACATGAGTTTCAAATATCTGCTAACGGCATTGTCGATTTCAGGGTGATGGGAACTGAATATAAAAGCCAAAGTAGCCCCTTCCCTGTCACACTCTGAAGCAGAAATCAACACCCTGACAAGGATCTCCATCTCATGGCATTCTCTATCCCCAGGTAGGCAGGGATGAGGCTGGCTCAGGCTGGAGCTGTGCTGACTGTCACGCATCAATCTGCACAGTCAGGAATATCTGTATTCAGAGTCTCTGACAACCAGTTCCAGGTTCCATTCGTTCCCAAGTGACACTGGTGATTATTTTTATCTCCTAACGTTATAGTTTAACTAATTCACTAATGATTAAGACAATTTTAAAGACCAAGCAAGCCCCACTAGCTAAATGGCTGTTGCACTTTAGTTAACATGCAAAAGGTGTCCGCTGCCTGCAGTTAGCTAATAATGCATTATAATGAATGGTACTTGGGAAAAGTGTCTTGTCAGCGGGACCCCTGTGGCTGTTTTCCTAATGCACCAAGATGATCTCCATCAGGCCTTTTCTGTTTCACCAGATAAATGATCGGGGCTGCCCCTACCCTGATTCTTTTAATTCTAAAAGTAAGTTGGGTTCTGATTCCAAAATGTCACTGAATGTTCATTAGCATTTTCTTGAACAGACACGTGGCGTGCTGGGATGGTACAAGTGAATGACTACCTTCTTATTTACTCAGCTCCAATGCTGCCTGCCAAAGACACATCCATCTCTATCTCAACAGGAGGGCTTAAGTAAGCAAACCCAGGGAAGTCAGGAAAATGATTCACTAGCCCCAGGGAAGATTTCTTCATTCGCTTGCTGTATCTCATGCTCTTCTCATTGATTGTTTTGTTTTTAAATTTTAATTTCCCTGTGTGTAGAATCTGTTTTGTCCCGTTATTCTTAATTGGTGCTAAAAAGCATATTTTGTATTTAGAGAAAGCAATCTTGGATATCCTACACAATTACATCACCCAATACCACTTTGATGGAATAAGAAACAGATGATGATAGTTTCTGAAACCACAAGTAGTTCCATAGCAAAGCAAAATAACAGCAAACAATAGCATTGAGAATATGGCCAAGGACCTATCCTCATCTCCTACATTATTATCACTGTCAAATAAGAACATACATAGAAATACTTTTGGAAATTCATCCCCATCCCCAGATTCTCCTTGCCATCTCTGTCACTCTCCACTACCCACCCACATTCATCCAGGAAAGGATGAATAAGGTACATGTGCTGCACACCACATTTTCCAAAAGTAGAAGGTAACTAAGTCATGAACATATTAGAGAATTAGCAGAATGGGGAAAAATGCAAGATGAGATATAGATATAGATATAGATATAGATATAGATATAGATATAGATATAGATAGATATATAGATATATACACTGAGTGGCCAAATTATTATGCTCTCAGAACAGATAATAATCTGGCCACTCAGTGTATATCCTATATAAGGCTAATATGAAAATTGTCCCCTCGACCAGAAGTTCAACCAGCATGCAGGCCAGCCAACCATCCATGTCCCCTCCTTCTCACTGGACCCCACCCATGCACGAATTCATGTGCCAGGCCTCTAATATACATGTATATATATACTGAGTGACCAGGTTATTATGCATTCATAGATCATAAACTCAGTGTGTGTGTGTGTGTGTATATATATATATATATATATATATATATTCTCCTATATAATAAAAGGCTAATATGCAAATTGACCAAATGGCCAAACAACTGGTCGTTATGATGCAAACTGACCACCAGGGGGCAGATGCTCAACACAGGAGCTTCCCCCTGGTGGTCAGTGTGCTCCCACAGGCTCAGCCAGAAGCCAGGCTCACAGTCGGCAAGCACAGCGGCGGTGGCAGGAGCCTCTCCCAATTCTGCAGCAGCATTAAAGACTCTTCGGGGTGTGTCCAACTACTGGGCCTAAGCCATTAGTTAGATGTCCCCCAAGGGCTCCCAGACTGCAAGGGGATGCAGGCCAGGGTAAGGGAGCCCCCCCCCCCCGATTGCACAAATTTTGTGCACCAAGCCATATATATATATATATATATATATATATATATATATATATATATATATGTATATATGCAATAATCATTGTTTCACTGATTACTGGTTCTGCAATTATATAATTAGGAGCAAAGTGCACAAATTTGTGCACTTTGAAGGTTACTGTGGGCCTCAAGGCTGTGGTGGCCATAGGGGCAGGTCTCAGCCCATTCCCCACACCACCACCTAGTCCTCCTGTGGCAGTCCCCAGTCCCCTGCCTACCAGTAGCCCCACTCTTGTTGCCACTGCTCCCACATGCTGATGGTACCAGCCTCACTTGCACCCACTGATAGCGCAGAGCAATTAGGGCTGGCACCAGCAGTGGATGCAAGGAGCAGCTACTGCCCTGATCACCCCTCAGGAGCCGGAGCAGGTAGAGAAGTCCTCAGGGGTCATCGGGACTGGCAGCTTATGCCTGCCATGTTCCATGCTCATCCCCTGTTGGTCAGCGCACATTATAGTGACCAGTTGTTGAGTTGCTCAGTTGTTTGGTTATTCCGTCGATTGGTCTATTTGCATATTAGGGTTATATATATAGACTAGAGGCCCAGTGCATGAAATTCATGCACAGGGAGAAGGGAGTCCTCTCAGCCCATCCTGCACCATCTCCAATCTGGGACCTCTTAGGGGATGGCCTACTGCTAGTTTAGGAGCAATCCTGGGGATTGGGCCTAAACTGGCAGTCAAACATTCCTCTCACAATCTGGGACTGCTGGCTCCTAACTGTTCATCTGCCTGCCTACCTGATTACCCCTAACTGCCCCTTCACCAGCCTGATAACCCCTAACTGCCACTGCCTGCCAGCCTGATCACCCCCAACTGTTCTCCCCTCTCTCCTCCAACTGGCCTGGTCACGCCCAACTATCTCCCCTGCAGCCTGGTCATCTCTAACTGCCTCCCTTGCTGACCTGGTCACCCCATGCAGCCTGCTGGTCAGTCCTTTGATTGTCCCTCACTAACCCCCTGCCAACCTGGGCACCCCACACAGCTGTTGTGTGGTTGTTACTGTTACTGTTCAGTCATCACATCTATCGTGAGGGCCCTAGCTTTTTATATATATTAGGATTATATTTTTATTAAGTTAGAAATTAGATTCAAAAAGAACTTCTAATAACTTTGAATTGGATCATGTGGTGAAGAGTCTAATTGTGTGTAAATGTTGTGGGATAAAATGCTCTATCCATGCCAATCAGGTAAATTTGGTTGATAGTGTTGTTCAGGTCTCCTATTTTTTTACTGAATATATGTCCCTGTACTTGTTCTCTGATTATTATGAAAGAAGTATTGAAATCTCCAATTGTACCTGTATTTGCCTCATTGTTAACCTGTGCCACCATCATACATTCCCTTCCCCAACATTTAGGCCACTCTAAATTCTATTATGATGATGATTGCCATTTAAAAATGAGAAAACTGAGTCATGGGGAGGCCACTCAGTTAGTAATGGCAAAGTGCCTTCTCTTCACCCACATGATATGCTGCATCTTATCTGTGAATTTCAAAAATACATAAGATGTGGCCATGACTTTATTCTCCCTTTACAAAGTATTTGCAGCACAAGCCAATGTCCATAAAAGCTCAAGTGCCATTCTGCCATCCACCTTTTCCCACCTCCACCCCAGTTCAACACAATCTCATCTTCCACTCAAAGAACATTGGAGGGAACACTCTGAGGGTATGTTGTTAGGCATTGGAGCTTCCAGTGGGTCAGATGAAGGTAAAATCTGCTTTTTCAAGACTGGTTCTTTGGGATTATTTCTTTCCAGCTATTCTCAGTTCTGATTCCTTAGCTTTCTTCTCTTCCAGGATGCTGGGTGAGCAGGTCTGATCCCTGCTTTGAGAGAGGTCCATTGCCTGGAGAGGCCTGGAGGTGATGAAATAAAGCCAGGACTGGCTGCTCAGTGGTTTAGCAATTCACTTATCCTTGCTTTTTTTGCCATCAATGTGATAAGACCTCAAAGATCAAGTAGGGAGTATAGGCTTTTGTTGTAGGACAAATGCAAGTGAATGACCACTGGAATCCAGACCAAATTAAAATTTAGGGAACCTTTATTAGCCGGCCGGTGACTGCTCTGCCTTTCTCCACACAGGAAGTCCTGAGAGAAGCTGAGACCCTTGGTGCAGGACCGCTTTTAAGCACATTTACCACATCCTGTTTTTGCAGAACAAGCAACCCAAGATAAAACAATTTTTCCTGAGTAATATCAGGGTCATGTTATTGATGACTATGCTATCTACAGGGTAAGCATCATCCTGTTCTTCAGAAAGCTGACAGTGTTGTATTTTGCAAGCCTATTTTGTGACGTGCATTTGGAAGGGGCCATGAGACCATATCTCAAGGCCTGGCCTGGTGTCAGCACTGACAACTCTGTCTGGGGCATAGTCCACTGCCACTCTAACACTTTGATCAAGGAGTAGCAAAAACCTGTTTTCAAATTTGGCTTTAAGCTAGAAAGGCAAAAAGGAGTCCTCCTGATTCACTTACAGTTCACCTAGTTTGGCAAGACCAGGATGTCTCACTGGAGTGGGGTGAAAGTTATACAGAAATGGGAAATGTGTATTCTCCTGGAATATAGCTTCTGTGTAAGATATAATCCACCATTCTCTTTAGTTAGTTCAGGAAGGACTGTGAGGTCTCAATACCAACATAAGGCTGATATCCAGGCACTTCAGAAATTCAGCTCCCAAAGGCATCCAGACAAACCTGGCAATGTTTATCTTGCCACAGTTACTATGTCAGGGTCTGACCTTGGTCCTGTGGGCATAGCAAGTCAGTTTCATAGGATCCCAGGGCTGTCTGGCTTCAGAGGTACAGTGCATACAGAGATAAAAACAAACAAAAAACAGAAATTCTGGAGCCAAACACTCAGATTGAATCTGGGCTCTACCCTTTACTAGCTGCAAGTCCCTGTGCCTCAGTTTCTACACTTAAAAGTGTCTAATAATAATAGTAGCTACCTTCTATTTCTGTTATAAGAATTAAATGAGTTATTGTTTTAATAGTGTTAGGATCAGTGTCTGGCTATGGTGAGGTTTATTACAAAACTAGTAAGAGATTGATCTTAATACCAGTATAGTAAATTATTTTACAATGAGAAAATAGAGAGTTGAACAATCTGGAGACTCATGTTGGCATCACCTGGCCCCAAGGAAAGCCAAAGCAACATGGTTCTTTAAAAAATGAAATGAAATGTTAGCAAGCAAGGAGAGTTGTGATGACTTAAGTATATAGTAGCATTAAGCTCTGATATTGTTGAAGATTGGAATATTCCTACTCTAGATATGTTAGTATATTTATCAGGCAAGAATTGTGGCCTCAAGGGTCATCTAGCTGTTATGTGGTTATTTTGCTTATCCCTGTGCTGATCTACTGAGGCAGTTGTAATAATCCTATATAATAAAAACAGTATGCAAATTGTCCCCTCAACCAGAAGTTTGACCAAGGGGTGGGGCCAGCCAGGGAAGGGAGGAAGGCCCTATCCTGTGGCAGGCATCCTGGGAAAGGGAGAGAGTACCTGGCTGGCTGCCACCAGATGCTGGGGACTCTACCAATGCATGAATTTTGTGCAATGGGCCTCTAGTCCTATATAATAGAAGACTAATATGCAAATCTACTGACCAGTCACTATGATGCACACTGACCACCAGGCTCAGTGAGAGGGTGCAGACTGGGCTAAGGGATCCCCTCTCCAGTGCACAAATTTTATGCACTGGGCCTCTAGTAATAATAATAATATGATGATGATGATAATGATGATGATGATGATGATGATGTTACAATAATAATTTGGTAATAATTTACTATGTCCATTAAAAAGAGATTCTCTCATTTATTCTTCACAACACTCCTATAAGGTAACACTGTTATAGATAAGGAAACCAAGATTTAGAGAGACATGGTCTCTCTGGAATTTTGCCCTTGTGGTTTCCTGGCCTTGAGCACACATTTGCCAGTTATTTGGATTATTCCTGTTTGTCCTTCAAAACTAGGTCCTACTACTCCCTAGGCTAGAAAGCAGGTGCAACTCCCCTTCCTAGAACCTCCTCTGGACTATCCTCACTTCCTCTCTTTCCCCAGTCCTCTACACAACTTCTTCAAAGCACTTGCTAGGTCATATTAAAATGTCCTTAGCTGTCTCTTTTAATAGGGCAGAGTAATGACTTGTTATGACTATACTAGAGGCCCAGTGCATGAAATGAGTGCAAGGTAGAGTCCCTAGCGGCTGCTGGCTGCCGGCTGGGGCCTCCCTTCCCCTGGCTGCCTGCCACTTTCACCAGTGCTGCTAGCTAAGGGCCTTACTTCCGGTTGGCCGGCCAGTTGAACTCCCAGTTGATGGGACAATTTGCATATTAGGCTTTTATTACATAGGATTTTTCTCCTTTACAGAGGTGTTCAGTATTTGGCAGAAAAGATTATTCAGTAGAATATGATGTGAATATAGATAATAGGAAAGACTTTAAGTATCAAATAGATGATTGAATGAAGGACCCTTTAAGGTCCAATCATAAGACACTATAGTTTTGAGATTCAGAGTTGAGCCTGACTGGCTTAAATAGTTAATGCTGAACTTCACTGAGAAATGAGAAGTTGTGAGAGAACCAAGATGGCGGCATAGGTAAACACCTATCTTGCTGCCATACACAGCAATTTCAAAACTACAACTTAACGAAAGAACACCATCCAGAATCATCGGAAAGCTGGCTAAGTGAAAATTTCACAAATAAAAGTGAAGATAAGACACTGTGACTCAGAGGAGCAGTGGTGGACAGCGTTGAAGATATGCGTGAAGTCAGAGATTTGAAGGAGTGCGCGCGCCAGCGGATAGGGCGGGCGGCTGAAAACCAGCCAGTTTTCTTGAATGGGGGAGACAAAGACATCAAACTGGACTGATTCTCCAGCTCCGAGCGAAGTCCAGGGAACCCACTATCATACGGGGTAAAAACTGGACAGTGGGAGGACACGCTGAAGCTCGGGTGCTGCAGGGGTCGGCGGGCTTGTGGAGAAGGCGAGCTTGTGCAGAGTGCGCGAGAGCTTAGGAACAGCGCAGCTGCGTGACTATGCAGAGAGCACTCGTGACTTGCTCTTTCATTTGGGAAACTGTTCAGACTGCACTGTTTTGCGACCCTGGGTAAGACGTTGGGTGTGCAGACTCATTTGGGGAGAGGCTGAATTCTCTGGCAGCCAGTGGAGCTCAGCAGCGGCTCTCTCTCAGAGACCCTGGGGCCGCATAGGGCGGAGCTGACGCTGTCTTCTTGGCCCGGAGACTCTGCCCATCCAACCCGAGCACAGCTGAACTTCACAGACAATTGGCCTGGAGGTCAACCCCTCCAAGTGCTAACAAAGATTAACCTGAGCTTAACTTCAACAAGACTATGCAACCCATATCCAACTCAGGTAACTGGGGAGGTTGAGCCTCTGTCCCTAGTAGGAAGTCTACCATACAAAGCTAATTGACCAACTCAGGGAAGCAGCCACCATGCAGAGACATGGAAAGAAATCAGAAGTGAAAGTAATGCAGGAAAAAAAACGACTGGACATGGAATTCAAAACCACAGTTATAAGGCTTTTCAAGAGGCTCCTACAAAAGGTCGAGACCTATAAGGAAATGAATAAGACCTACCAGGAATTGAACAAGACCTGCAAGGAAATCAACAAGACCAACGTGGAAATGAATGAGACCTATAAGGATATGAATGAGACTCGCAAGGATATGAAAAAGGATCAACCAGAAATTAAGCATACACTGACTGAAATAAAAAATATTATACAAAGACCTAAAAGTACTCTAGAGCACCCCAAGAACCAAGTTAAAGATTTGAAATAAAAAGAGGTAAAATCCACTCAGCTGAAAAAGCAAGAATCCAAAAATTGAAGATAATGTAAGGGGCCTCTGGGACAACCTCAAGCATACCAACATCCGAATTATAGGGGTGCCAGGAAAAGAGAGAGACCAAGACAATGAAAACCTATTTGAAGAAATAGTGACCGAAAACTTCCCACACCTGGTGAAAGAATTTGATTTAGGAGTCCAGGAAGTGCACCAAACCCCAATATATAGGAACCCTAAGAGGACCACACCAAGGCACATCATAATTAAAATGCCAAGAGCAAAAGACAAAGAGAGAATATTAAAAGCTGCAAGAGAAAAACAATTAATTACCTATAAGGGAGCACCCATACAATTGTCAGTAGATTTCTCAACAGAAACGATGCAGACCAGATGGGAGGGGCAAGAAATATTCAAAGTGATGAATAGCAAGAATCTACAACCAAGATTACTCTATCCAGCAAAGCTATCATTCAGAATTGAAGGTCAGATAAAGTGCTTCGCAGCTAAGAAAAAGCTAAAGGAGTTCATCACCACCAAAACAATATTATATGAAATGCTAAAAAATATTCTTTAAGAAGAGGAAGAAGAAAAAGATAAAAGTGTAAATTATGAACAACAAATACACATCTATCAACAAATGAATCTAAAAATCAAGTGAATTAATAATCTGATGAACAGGATAAACTGGTGAATGTAACAGAATCATGGACAAAGAGGTGGAATGGACTGACAATTCTTGGGGAGAAAAGGGGTGTGGAAAGTGCAGCAAGAGACTGGACAAAAATCATGCAACTATGGGAGAGGACAGTGGGGCAGGAGTGAGGGCAGAGGGTGGGATGGGTATCAGGTGGAGGGGAGCTAGAGGGGAAAAAAGGGAACAATGTAATTAATAAACTGAACAATAAAGATTAACAAAAAGAAAGAAATGAGAAGTTGTTACAAAATGAAGATAAGAAGTCAATTCTGAGTTCAACTGAACTAAAGAAATGGCCCCTTCAAAAACCCATCTAAAAGTAGAGAAACCAAACATTTTTAAAGGAATAAAAACTCCACAATATTTATTATAATTTTATTCTGTACTGCACTATGTCTAGTTAGCAAATGTAAATTAGTTCCTAGGAATTATAGTAGTTTGATCCTAGAAATAATCCAACTTGAGTAATGTCCTCAAAGAATAAACTAAGATTGTATCTAGAAGGACTCAAAAATACCATAGAATCAGAGAAATCTGCCCCTCCCTGTTACCAAATGGCCACAGCAGCTGTAACAGTGAGCTCCTGCAAGGCTGCATTCCCAGCCTGATTGACTGTTGACCTCTATTGCTTATCCCTGTGGCCTTCACCAAGGGGGCCCAGGTGGTACTGTCTTTTCTGCCATCTAAGGACTTCATGAACTGTAAATCAATTTAGAACTGATAAACACACCTCAGCTATCACTTAAACTCTGTTCCAAAGAACAGTTGTTTTCATTGGTCCAAAATCTGTCATAAACTTTTCATGCTAGGAAGCCATGGTGAGAATCTCCCCATAGCAAGCATATTCATTTCACTTAGGCCTCAGAAACTAGCTTAACAAAATACATATTGGTCCTTTTGTCTTGGTTTTCATGTATCTTCATTGCAGGAAAAATATGTTGAGGGGGTCTCTGATAGAAGGCTGGTTTTGAAAGAGGAACATTTCATAACCAATGTCATAATCTACATTTCATTACAAATATCTATTGATTTAAGAGTGACAAAAGAGAATGGTCCTCAATTTTCTGTTACAGAGCCAAGTTTAATCTGAGGGTTGTAGGAATACTGATTTTTTTATGAAATTCATTGCAAGAAAATGTACTCATGTTCTGACGCAAATCAGTAATTTCAAGGTGAGTTTGCCATTAACAGTGTCACTATAGCACAAAATCAAAGTTTAATGTGCCTGTGTCCATGTGCTTTCCGAATGCATTCCAGAGTCCACTTGTAGTACAGATAAGGTCTGAAATCTGCTGTTTTGGATTTCATCCAAGAAACTCTGTAACCAAGAAGGTGTATGGTTATTTTAACTTGTGAAAATCACCCTTCCTGAGACAGTCCATTTCTTTCAGTCAACTCTAAATGTTGGAAGCTACTTCATTAAAATAAGCCAATATCTACTTCCCTGATATGTCTTCCATTTTTTAGGTGGGAACAAACATCTACCAGGTAAAAACTACAATGTCAGCTTATCATGAAAAATAACTTTCTAATAATCCAAATGCTTTATTGAACAGCAAGTTCCCTATCATATGGACCATTGTATCAATTGAGTATACCAATTGCATGTATGCTATGTGCCAGACACTTTACTAAGCAGTTTATCTATAATAAATTTTCTATAAAAAGAACACCTTTAAGTGAATACAATTATAATTCCATTTTAAAGGTAAAAGTGGCACAGGATTTTTAAGCAACTTGGGCCAAATCACATACACAGGTATCAAAAGACTAGAGCCAGGACTCTACTCTTATAGTAGATTGTATCACCACTTGACACAGAAGCAAAAAAAGTTCTGAACTAAATGACATCTGAAGTCTTTTTCCACCATGAAGATATATGGTGCACGGAATTTTCATACAATGTGGACATTTCCCCTTAACCATCCCTCCCCCAGAGTCTAGACTAGAAGTCTCTCTTCTGTGCTGCCTTAGATACTTGTACTTCCTCCACAATGGCAGCTATTTTATAACTACTTATTGTGTTTCTCCCACATAAAAGTCTATGTCCTCAGAAAGAGGAACATTTCTATCTTCTTCATACTTGTATCCTGAGTATTGACACAGTTTCTGGCAAAAAGTAAGCAGTCAATAAGAATTTGTTAGATAAACGAATGAAAGAATGAACCAGTGGTAACATCCCACTGTTCTGCAAATGAAATTTCAGCAAGTCTACTGTGGCACTAGATTCTAGAAGAAAGCCTAGAAGAAAGCAGCCAGGCACACACACTAAAGTTAAGGGTCTTTAAATCATGTAATCTTTTATACTAATTGAATATTTCTTACTAATAAAAGAATATAAATATTCAACAATAGATTTGTTAAATAAATTGATTTGTTCACCCAGTGGAATATTAAAAATGATATTGAAACATAATAATTAATGACTTGAAAACACATTCTCAATACATACATGAAGAATATTAACCAATAAGCCCATTTTTGTGTGTATGTGAGAACAAAAAAGAGAAACAAATAAAGTAGTATATACACATAACCATTACTGAAAAGATATGTTATAGCCCTAAATAACAATAATGTTTTTCTCTGCTGTAGAATCAGAGATGAATTTTTATTTTTTACAAGATAGTTTCTTTCTATATCATTATTCTCTGTTTTCTGAATTTCTACAAGTGAACATGTATTATACATAAAAAAAGGAAAAAGAAAGGGTCTTTTTTTGTTTGGCTAAAAAAAATAAATTACTTGTATAAAATTATTAGAAAGGAATTGGTACACCTTCTACCCATGCACTCAATTATCTCTTTTCCCAATTCTTTAGTTGAAATACTGTATATAGGAATGTATAAAGGAACAAGGTTGCTTTTGGGAAGTATTTTATTGAAGCAGGACAAAAACATAGTACAGCATCATCACCCAAACTGGACTAAAGTATTAAGAAGCCACAGTGCGAGCATGAATCTCTTCATGGTTTTGTCTTTCTCCACTGGTTGTAATAAATGCACTAACTCTCATGAAGTGATGAAAATCTACCAACCAGACAAGCAAGCAATAATAAATCCTTCATAATAACATGTTCTGGCTAGACAAATGAAAAAATAAACAGGTGAAAGACAGTGACCTAGAACTATAAGTTATGGGGGGAAAATATAGATGAAAATTCCAGGCAAGACTAGTTTTTCAAAATGTTTTCTTGAGGTCTTACTATTTTTTTCCCCGATAACACTGGATTGGGAAAAAATGTTATGCCATGATTTCAACTTCCTAATACCCCCCTCCCACTATAGCAACAAAAAAGAAGGGATGGGATAGGCAGAATAAAAGACAAGAGAAAAGGTGGTGAGCAATAGTGGTGCTAGAGCTTGTAAAATACATCATTTGTCAACTGATACAGGTAATGATACACACACACACACACACACACACACACACACACACACACACACGAGGTCCGAAGCATGAAATTCATGCAAGAGTAGGCCTTCCTTCCCCCAGCTGCTGGCACCGGCTTACCTCTGGCACTCGGGACCCCAGCTTTGTCCGGAAGGTCATCCAGAAGCATGTCTGGTCTAATTAGCATATTATGCTTTTATTATTATAGATAGAAAGTATATAAATTAGAAAATGAATAGGGGAGTGGGTGTTCCTATGAGTCACTGAAAATTGGCCTCCTTCCATTTATTTGTGGAAAGAATTAGAGTTTGATGCCTCAGATTGGGAGAAGGAACAGTCAGGGGAGTGACATTTCAGATGAGAGCATGGGGCAATCAGAGGGTAAATAGCACCATCTCTCTATACCTTGGAGTCATCTAAACAATTACCTTGGGAACCACTTACCATATTATAAGACTTCCCTACTTGGCACAGCAAATCTTTGCAGGATTAAAACACAACATTTAGTAAAATCTCACTCTCAATGAAATTCTTTCTATTGCGAGATGGCCATGCATTCACAAGAAACAAAAAACACCCAAACCTTTCTTTTTTTTTTTAAGAGAAAGCTACTGTAGGTAAAAGACAATAACTTGGAGAAAATAAAAATCACTATGGAGAGTGATATCATTAAAAATGAGCACCTCATGGGTGAGTTAAACATCTGAAGATATGATCCACCCTAAGAAATGGTGCTAGCTAGGTTATGTGGCTATGAGATATACTTTGAGTGCCATCTAGGTGAGCAGGGACTGCCTGGGGAAACTGCACCTTAAGTAGAGATAAAACTAATTCAATCAAATATCTTGAGGTTGGGATGTGGCTAGGAGTAATTTCCTCAGAGCATGTAAAAAAATATATACTAAGAACTATATACAGTGACATAGATGAATCCCACAGGTTAGTGCAAGGTAAAAAAAAAATGTCCACGCTGTATGTTGCTCTAAAATATGTAAAACAAACTTACGTGCCACTTCAGAGTAGTGGGCTTTGTGAGAGGGGGAACAAGAGGATGGGTGAGGTTTTGACAAGGTGGATAAGAGAAAGGCTACTTATTGCATTGCTAATAAGGTTCTAATCTGGATTATAGCAACATGAAGTATATATGCTTGTAAAAATCCATTGAACCTTAAGTATGTACTTAAAATGTGTTCACTTTTCTGTGTGTGAGACTAGACAATTAAGGGAAGAGAGAAATATATTTTAAGTATTATACAGCACTTCCCAAAAGAGATGCACAGCATTTGGCAACCAAAGTCGTTAGAGTCACGAGAGAAGCCCTTCCCTTTGGGAGGCACTTCATGGCATTTGTGTCAGAATCATTCTTTTCCCTTTTTTCGGTCTCCTTGGAAGGTTAGGGAAACTCTGGAGCCAGGGAGATCTGGTTTAAACCTTGCTCTCATCACACTGACCAGCTTTGGGAATTTGGGCACGTTCTCCAAGCCTTGGTTTCTTATCTGTAATTGAAATACTAAAATGTAAGTACCTGACATATCAACGTTTTGATAAATAGTCACGCATTATTTCCAGTTTTCCTTCCTAGGAGGAGAGAATCTTTGGGGTAATAATGAGTTGTTCTGGTGATTAGTATGTAAGCACTCTCTTCCTCTGAGTAATAAATACTACAGCATTGCTGTGAGTAGCTGTCCTAAGACTGTCCCTCCCACTGGAAAGGCTGGGGGCATCCCATCTCTGGGCTAAACAAAGTTGAAGCCAGACCCCACCGTAGAAAAAGGCAGCTTGTGAAGTCCCAACAGAGCCACCTGCTTGCCTCCCTTCCATCGACTCCTCTTTCCACAGGTGACAGCTGATGGACAAGCACTTGTATGAGTCTTCTTTCAATCTGATTTACAGTGTGTTTCTCCCATACCACCTCCCAGGCCCTTCATACGAATAGTTTCCTAGAACCCATGAGAACCTGCCACACCGGGCCAGAGCAAAGCAATTTGCACTCTCCACACATTCTCACCACTTAGCTCATGGGGCCATTTGAATCTGTGTATTCAAAATGACATTCTAATGGTAAATTCTGACTTTTTTTTTTTGTTATGTGAAACTAGAGGCCCGGTGTACAAAATCATGCACTGGGGGGGGGGGGTCCCTCAGTTCGGCCTGCAACCTTTCTCAATCCAGGAGCCCTTGGGTGTTGTAAGCTGGCAGAAAGATATATTTAGCACTGCCACCACCACTGCACTCGCCAGTCATGAACCAGCTTAGGGCTTCTGGCTGAGTGGTGCTCCCCCTGTGGGAATGTACTGACCACCAGGGGCAGCTCCTGCATTGAGTGTCTGCTCTCTGGTGGTCAATGCACGTCATAGAGACCAGTCGTTCTGCTGTTCAGTTAATTTGCATATTAACCTTTTATTATATAGAATAAAGTAACTGGCAGTAACCGCATATGTTGTCCAGAGCCTGCTATTTGCAAAATATCTTCGGCTACTTCTGCCCAGATTACTGATTACTGCTTACCACAGACAGTGGTAGTGTGGCTTGGACAGTGCCAGGCCACTGAGGATTTCTGCATGCCAGGGGCCTCTCAACCACTCTCATTTCCTGGTTGAGTGCAATGCCAATTGCAGCCAGAGCAGTGCTTACCTGTAGGCCACAGCATATTTTATTTTGGCTTAGTGTGTCCTAGATGCTTCAGCTGGAGATTATAGCATCAATAGGTCACTCATTTAGGAAATTGGTTCTCAAGCCTGTCTGCACATAAAAATCACTTATGAAGCTTAAAAAACCATGGCCTATGCCTGTCTCTATGCCCCCCAGGCTTGTGCTTTAGTTGTTCTTGGACCAGACTGGTCATGGTTACATTCAGGTAAATCTACTGTGTAGGCTGCAGTCAGAGGTACTGATTGAAGAAGCCTGAAAAATATATACCAAAATGTGAATACTGGGTCTATTTGGGTGGCGAAGTTAAGTATAAATTCTATTCTCTTTATTGTTGTTTTTGTTTGCTGTTTTCTAATCTTTAAAATATGAAAATGCTTGGTTTGGGGCTCAGTGAGAGCACTTTTTATACCTAGAGTTTAGCACAGCCATGAAGCCATTCCAAATAATTCTCTGGCTGCATTAATCAGAGCATGGGGTTTGGAAGGAGGGAGGTGATGGTCCTGCTTCTCAATGGTCAAGCTCAGAGGACTATAATGACCATTAATTAAAATTATAAAAGGGAAAAAATATATAAAATATTAAAATATTTAATATACATATTAAAATCTTTTTCAAAAATGAAATTCATGAGTTAAGTTAAACATGAAGTTACATTTTTATTCTCATTTTTATTAGATTCAAATCCCTACTTGGGAATACATTTGAAGTGAATTGTAGAAGTAGCAATCAATGACCATTCTCTTATAAAAATTAATGGAATCAAAATAAACAACACCCATTCGGAATTTGGAGGAATTTAACATGGAATCCTGATTTGAAGAGTTATTTTGGAGTCTCCCCGCCCACAAGTAGCTCCACCAGAACCCCTTTACATAACCTTTTCTTTTTCTCCTTCTCCAAGTCTGGACCCCTCCAGCCCACCATCCAGAGGCCCCACCATTGCATAGACAGGAAGGATACAAGACCCATTTCTGGAAAA
This sequence comes from Antrozous pallidus, assembly GCA_027563665.1. NCBI lineage: Eukaryota > Metazoa > Chordata > Mammalia > Chiroptera > Vespertilionidae > Antrozous > Antrozous pallidus. Next base: position 32,800,069 of record CM050514.1, on the reverse strand, counting down.
GACTTGGCTTAAAATCACTCCCAGGAGGGACTCTATACTGTATGTTGGTGGCTTGACTTGACTTGCATAACTTTGGGGCATGTGCCCACCAACTACAGATACTGAAGTTCTCCAGACTCCCCAAAGGTCGGGGGGGGGGGGGGGGGGACTCCTTGGTGAGATATATTTAGGGACATTTTATATAAAATTACAAATCATTCCTAGTTTCTCCATTAACTACAAATGCCTCTCGCATGCCTTTCTTCTTACTGGGCAACTCTCTACCTCTTTATTAACATCAACATCATCACTCCACAACAAATATGTATCTAGTCCAAAATGCCATGATTGCTAATATGTGTATAACTTCACTTATATTTTCTGAGCACTACTGTACTCACTTGTAAAATAGGAATAAAAATACCTTCCAAGTGTTTTGGGGATCCTCAAAAATAGAAATGATTTACTCAAGACCATCACCTGCCTAGTGAACAATAACACTAAACACAGGACCTAGGTTGCTAAGTGCAGTTATCTTTCTACTAGATTACAATTGTGGGACCTGCTTGATGCCTATGGTTCTCCTAATTGTACTCTGTTTCTGAGTATGGTAACTGTACTCTTTAACCCTTTTTTTCTGCTTGGGTTCCTCTCCTTTTCTGACCTCTTGAGTCATCCTTTGGTCTTTCCTGTCTCCTGGTTCTACGTGAGGCCCAAGGACTAGTGTCAGAGGCTGACATTCCTTTCTGCATTAATGAATCTTATTTAAACAATAGAATAATTTTGGGAATATAGTTTTTTTCTTAAAAATAATTTTTCTTATTGTTTTCTTAATATAGCTGCTCATTGTTATAAGTTTTAAAAAGATATCATCAGCCAAAACTGATTTGGCTCAGTGGATAGAGCGTCGGCCTGCGGACTGAAAGGTCCCAGGTTCGATTCCGGTCAAGGGCATGTTCCTTGGTTGCAGGCACATCCCCAGTAGAGGGTGTGCAGAAGGCAGCTGATCGATGTTTCTAGCTTTCTATCCCTCTCCCTTCCTCTCCGTAAAAAATCAATAAAATATATATTTTTTAAAAAGACAGCATCAGAGAAAATCAAAATCACTCAATCTCCAAATCTAGGAATATCTCCACTATTATTATTTTGTGTTTTTTTTCTATGAGTATATTTTTTTCTTTCACTAAAAGACATTATAATGTCAACACTATTCTGTAAATTTTATTGTACTTAACAATACATTGAGGGCCTCTTTCTATCTTTAATGGCTCCATTGCAATTCACTATATGGATGTATTAAAATTTATTTAACCATCCCTGTATTGTTGGGTAATTAGACTGCTTCCAATTTTTATTTATAAACATGTCCTTCCAAATATTCTTAAAGAAAATATTTGAGCATTCTTATCCTATTTTTACCTAGAAGTGGAATATATAAATCAAATGACATGCAAAAGTTTAAGAGTTTTGACACATAGTTTCAAATTAAATGATAATTTTACTTCAAATTGATTAATTTTTCAATTAGTGGATGTTGATAAGCCATGGACCTTCTTTACCCATGTTTGTTTTTCACTATAATTGCCCATCATTGCATATCTGTGAAATGAAAATCCAGAATAAGGCTGAAAAGTGGTGGCGATTGGTCAGCACTTTCACTATGACTGTAAACTAGTTTTTGAATGATCCTGAAATTGAATTCCACTGAACTTTGGTGAATGCCACATTGTACTAAACACAATGTGGGACTATAAAGAAACTCCTCCCCCTGAAAGTGTTTATAATTTAGTGTTTGCACATAATTATTATACCATACAAAATGTGATACATTGATAAGAAAATTACAAAGTGCTGTGTGGTAAGAGGAATATTTCTGAATTGGGTGCTTGGGAAGGAAATTATATTCAAACTAGGCTTTGATGAGGATAAGATTTTGGCAGTGGGCAGAAGGCCAACTTGGGTGTGGAGACATAGGAAGTGAAATATTCAAGATCAAGAAAGTGTATGACATTCATTTTAAAAGGAAGTATCTCATAGGTAGGATTAATGCAAGGTAACAATGGGAGATACACCAGGGAAGCAAACTGGTATCAAACTTTTTAACACTTTGGTGAGGAGTAGAAACTACAAGGTGTCTCGAAAATTGTATGCACACTTTAACAGGTGATAGCTGTGTTGAAAATGAAAGACACTTGAATAAACACTGCCTTTATAATTATTCAAAGTGTGTGTACACATTTGGAAGGGTACACCCTATATTTGGGGGGAAATGGATAGCTAGTGAAAGGGAAGGAAATGCTGCAGGAAGGTTACTGTGCCAGCAGTGGCCCTGTGAGAAGAAAACAGGCCTGGAAAAGAAAAAGGGCAGGAGCAGAGGCTGACTGTGAGAGAAAGAAAATGTATAGCTGAATCTCTCCAAGTCACGTAGAACATCATAATGCAAGCAAGTAAGCATTGGCAAAATTTAAGAGCTGGATGTATCCTCTGTGTTTCCCTCCCCAGACATTGAATTATTTCCTAAGTAAATATGAAACAGTCAGCAAAAAACTGCGCCCGAGTATTGAGCTTTGTTTGAAAAGCACCAGTGCCACCTGGTGTCAGTAACTCAGAATGCCCCTCCAGGGCTCCTGAATTCCACCTTTTTTTTTTTTTTTTCAAATATTTTTTTGAAAAAATTCATACAGAAAGAATACTAAAATAAATACCCCTCTGCCACCACTGATATTTCCCAATTGCTACTGTTTTGCTACAATGGGTTTGGCCCTTTCTATATGTCTCTATATGCTGCACCCTTCAAAAGTGAATTGTAGACCCCAGGACATTCCAAAATGTTCTAAAAGATATCCTTTAGTTTACATAAACACAATACCATCGCCGTGTTGAAAAATTAACAATGATTTTACATAATCAAATAATGATCTTTATATATTCAAATTTCCCAAATTGTCACAAAAAGGTTTTATGAGTATAGTTTTTAATCTAAGATCTAATCAATACTTATGCTTTGTACATAGTAGTTATGTATTCACTACTTTTTTTGTTTGTTTTTGTTTTGTTTTTTACTTCCCAAGACATTGCCATTATTTAAGTATCCAGGCCAGTTAACTTACAGAATGTCTCGACTTCTGTACTTATCTGGTTATTACCCCCATAAGTGGATTCATAGTAAACATTTGGGCAAAAATACTTCATAGGTGATTTTGTGTATTCTTTATTGCATCATTTCAGGTTACTCAATGTCAGGTTGTCCTAGTACTGGTGTTACTAAATTTGATCATATGGGTAAGGTCGTGACCACAAAATTTATCCTATGTAATTAATGTCATGAGTGAGATGCAACTTTGAAGCTATATGAATATCTTAACACTAACAAATTTTTACCCACAGGTTTTAACCTGCATTGACAATCCTTACTTGAATCAGTTATTACACTGAGAATTACAAACTGATGATTTTCTACATCATTCTTTTTATATTTATTATTAAACAGAAACAAAAATAAATTTACCTAACTATAAATCAAACTGATAAAATAATGAAAAAATAATAATTGCAATTCAAGTAGATTTTGGCCAAGTAATCTATATATCCTTAGGCTTAATAACATATACTCTAATGACAAAAAGAACTGAAAACGGAATCTTAAACTTTATTTAGTAGATATATTATTAACAACCATCTAGGTATTGTAACTCCAAATTTTATTATGTATTTTTGGAGAACTAAGATGGCGGCAAAGGTGAAACACCTATCTTGCCGTTATAATCAGCAATTTTAATACTACAACTTAACGAAAGAACAAACACCTTCCAGAATCACCAGAACGCTCGCCGAGTGAAAATTCCACAAATAAAAGTGAAGATAAGACACTGTGACCCGGAGGAGCGGCAGCGGACGGCGTTGAAAGATTCGCCCGGAGAGAGGTTTGGAGTGTGCGCCCCGGAGAGGGCAGGCGGCTGAAAACCAGCCAGTTTTCTCGAACGGGGAGACAAAGACGTCCCACTGGACTGATTCTCCAGCTCTGGGCGAAGTCCAGGGAACCCACTATCATACAGGGTGAAAACTGAACAGTGGGAGGGCACGCTGCCGGGTCTCCCGGCTTGTGGAGAAGGCAGCTTGCGCGAACAGCTCGGCTGCGTGACAGCGCAGGGAGCGCACCGCGACTTGTCTCTCATTCGGAAAACCGTCAGTCTGCTTTGTTTTACGACCCTGGGTGAGACATTGCACATGCAAAGTCATTTGGGGACAGTCTGAATTCCCCGGCAGCCAGTGGAGCTCCACAGCGGCTCTCTCTCAAAGGTGCTGGCAGCCATTGCCCCCGGCACAGAGCCCCTGGGGCTGCGTAGGGCGGAGCTAACGCTGTCTGCTTGGCCCGGAGACTCCGCCCATCCAACCTGAGCACAGCTGAGCTTCACAGACAATTGGCCTGGAGGTCAAACCCTCCTAGGGCTAACAACAAAAAGCTGGGTTTAAATTCAAAAACACTGAATACAACCCATAAAGGATTGCAGTAAGAGTACCCACCTCAGGTAACTGGGGAGACTGAGCCACTGTCCCTTTGAGGATAGCCACCACATAAAGCAGCCACCATGCAGAGACATGGAAAGAAATCAGGTGTGAAAGAAATGGAGGAGAAAAGACGACAAGACATAGAGTTCAAAACCACGGTTATAAGGCTTTTCAAGAGGCTCCTACAAAAGGCCAATCAACTTAATGAGAATTACCAGGAAATAAAAAAGACCAACCAGCAAATGAATGAGAATTACAAGGAGATGAATGATACTTACAAGGAAATGAATGAGACCCTCAGGGAAATGAACAAGACCTCTGAGGATACAAACCAGACCCTCACAGATAAAAAAAAGGACCAACTAGAAATCAAGCATACACAGACTGAAATAAAAAACATTACACAAAGTCCTAAAAGCAGTCCAGAGGGCCACAAGAACCAAGTCAAAGATTTGAAATACAAAGAACCAAAATCCACTCAGATGGAAAAGCAAGAAACAAAAAGAATTCAGATAATTGAAGATAGCATAAGGGGCCTCTGGGACAACCTCAAGTATGCCAACATCCGAATTATTGGGGTGCCAGAAAAAGAGAGAGAGCAAGTTAATGAAAACCTACTTGAAGAAATAGTGACTGAAAACTTTCCCTACCTGGTGAAAGAAACTGACTTAAAAGCCCAAGAAGTACACAGAACCCCAAAATATAGGAATCTAAAGAGGACCACACCAAGACATATCATAATTAAAATGCCAAGAGCAAAAGATAAAGAGAGAATATTAAAAGCAGCAAGAGAAAAACAGTTGGTTACCTATAGGGGAGCACCCATACGATTGTCAGCGGATTTCTCAACAGAAACGATGCAGGCCAGACGCGAGTGGCAAAAAATATTCAAAATAATGAAGAGCAAGAATTTACAACGAAGAGTACTCTATCCAGCAAAGCTATCATTCAGAATTGAGGATCAGATGAAGTGCTTCGCAGATAAGAAAAAGCTAAAGGAGTTCATCACCACCAAACCAGTATTATATGAAATGCTGAAAGATATTCTTTAAGAAGAGGAAGAAGAAAAAGGTAAAAATATAAATTATGAACAACAAATACACATCTATCAACAAATGAACATAAAAATCAAGTGAACTGATAGGCTGATGAACAAGATAAACTGGTGACTATAACAGAAACATGGACATAGAGAGGGAATGGACTGACAATTCTTGGGGAGAAAAGTGTTGTTGGAAGTACAGCAAGAGATTGGACAAAAATCTTGCAACAATGGGAGAGGACATTGGGGAGGGGGAAGTGAGGGCGGAGGGTGGGATAGGTACAGGGTGGAGGGAAGATATAGGGGGATAAAAAAAGGGGAAACAATGTAATTAATAAACTGAACAATAAAAAAAATAATAAATAAATAAAAAATTTATTATGTAACCCTAGCCAGTTTTGCCCAGTGGATAGAGCATCGGCCTGTGAACTAAGAGATCCCAGGTTCGATTACAGTCAAGGGCTCGATCCCCAGTGGGGGCTTGCAGTAGGCAGCCAATCAATGATTCTCTCTCATCATTGATGTTTCTATCTCTCTTTCCCTCTTCTTTCCTCTCTGAAATCAATAAAAATATATTTTTAAAAAATTATTTTTGTCATCTATACTAATAAAAGGGTAATATGCTAATTAGACTGGGAGACCTTCCCAGCATTCTTCCAGACAAAGCCATGATGGCAGGCCCAAGGCAGAGGTGGTTAGCGGTGATCAGATCAGGAGAAGAGGGCAGTTGGGGGTGATCAGGCTGGTGGGGGGCAGAGGCAGTTGGGGGCAAGCAGGCCCACAGGGGGCAGCAGTTGGGGTCAATCAGACCAGCAGGAGAGGCAGTTGAGGGCAAGCAAGCTGGCTGGGGGGCATTTGGGGGTGATCAGGCTAGCAGGCAGAGTGGTTAGGAGATATCAGGTGGGCAGGCAGGTGAGCAGTTAGGAGCCAGCAGTCCCAGATTGTGAGAGAGATGTCTGACTGCCAGTTTAGGCCCGAGGCCACAGGGATCAGGCCTAAACTGGCAGTCAGACATCCCCTGAGGGGTTCCAGCTTAGAGAGGGTGCAGGCCGGGTTGAGGGACACCCCCTCCCATGCATGAATTTTGTGCACTGAGCCACTAGTCCTATCTAATAAAAAAGTGATATGCAAATTAACTGTCACTCTGTGACAAAAATGGCGGTGCCCATAGCCACAAGATGGCAGCGCCCAATCCTCTCAGCCCCACCAGTCTCAGGGAGAGCTACCACTGAGAGCCTGCAGAGCAAGTGGCCTGGTAGAATGCTGCCCAGAGGCCCTCCTGACCCTTTAAGAAAACAAAAACAAATTCACTCCCCATGGTGCAATATCCTGCCAGGGGTGGCAGCCTGGGCTGGGGTCTCAGCCTGGCAGGGGTGTGCACCCCCACAGCATAATCCCCTCCCAGGGGTGGCAGGCTGGGGTCTCAACCACTGAGTCACACCAGTCAGGCAGATATGGAGGAATCTTAATTGTTTCTTTTTTAAAATATGTTTTATTGATTTTTTAAAATATATTTTATTGATTTTTCACAGAGAGGAAGAGAGAGGGATAGAAAGTCAGAAACATCGATGAGAGAGAAACATCGATCAGCTGCGTCTTGCACACCCTCTGCTGGGGATGTGCCCACAGCCAGGGTACATGCCCTTGACCGGAATCGAACCCGGGACCATTCAGTCCGCAGGCCGACACTCTATCCACTGAGCCAAACTGGCTTCGGCTGTTTTATTGATTTTTTACAGAGAGGAAGGGAAAGGGATAGAGAGCTAGAAGCATCTATGAGAGAGAAACATTGATCATCTGCCTCCTGCACACTCCCCACTCGGTATGTGCTCCCACCCAAGGTATATGCCTTTGACCAGAATCACACCTGGGATCCTTGAATATGCAGGCCAATGCTCCATCTACCTAGCCAAACCAGTTAGAGCTGTCCAATATGTTAAAGAAAAAACCCTATCTAATAAAGAGGGAATATGCAAGGGAAAGCATTTGAGAGTGACCAGGTTGTCAGGGGAAGACAGTTGGGGATGATTGGACTGGCAGGAAAGCAGTTAAGCATAGATCAGGCTGGCAGGGGAGTCATTAGGGGGTGGTCAGTCTGGCAGGCAGAAGCAGATAGGGGCAATCAGAAAGGCAAGCAGGCGAGCAGTTGGGAGCCAGCAGTCCTGGATTGTGAAAGGGATGTCTGACTGCCTGTTTAGACCCAATGTGGAATTGGGCCTAAACAGGCAGTAGGACATCCCCCAAGGGGTCCCAGATTGGAGATGGTACAGGTTGGGCTGAGGGACAACCCCCCATCCCAGTGCACGAATTTTGTGCACTAGGCTCTAGTCTATAAAAACCTAAGTGACCATTCGACTGACCAGTAGCTATAACTCACACTGACCCCCACAGGGCAGATGCTCAATGCACAGACATAGAAACATGGAATAGACTGATGAATCTCAAAAGGAAGAGGATGGGGGGAGGGAGGAGGATGGGAAGAGATTAACCAAAGATCTTATATTCATTCTAGAGGCCCAGTGCATGATTCATGCACTGAAGTGGACCCTAGGCCTGGCCTGTGCCCTCTCATAATCCAGGACCCCTTGGGGGATGTTGGACTGTCAGTTTCAGCCTGATACCCACAGGCCAGGCCGAGGGATCCCACTAGTGCACTAATCTGTGCACTGAGCTTCTAGTGTAGAATAAAGCAAATAAGGAAATATATTAATGAAATTAGGAACCAAGATTTTACTGTAAAAGAGATGAGCATATAAAATAAAATTAGGTATGAAAAATACTATAATGTTTCATTTGAATTAGAAGTATCAATATTAACTTCTGGTCTAAGGAAAATTATTGCTTAGATCTGTCTACTAATCATTTAAACAATGATAATCCAGTAGCAACAGTATACTTAGTTCCCAGATCTTGGTTTCTCATGTTTACTAGCCATTTGTATATCTTCCTTTGTGAAGTGTTTGTTTAAATTTTTTGCCTATGTTTATTGGGTTGTTTATGGTGGGTTTTTTTATGATGAAGTTATGAAGCCTCTATATACCTGATACAAATTCATTATCAGATATATGTTCTGAGAATATTTTATCCCATTCTATGGCTATATTATTTATTTTCTTAATAGTGTCTTTTTAAAATATATTTTTATTGACTTCAGAAAGGAAGGGAGAGGAAGAGAGAGATAGAAATATCAAATATGAGAGAGAACCATTGATCAGTTGCCTCCTGTATGCCCCCTACTAGGGATTGAGCCTGCAACCTGGGCAGGTGCCCTGACTAATTATCATACTGTGACCTCCTGGTTAATAGGCTGATGTTCAACCACTGAGCCATGTCAGCTGAGCTTAATAGTATCTTTTAATGAACAGTTTTTAATTATGGTGACATCCAATTTATCCATTTTTTGGAAAAGTTTGTATTATTTATTAAATATTTTGTGGAATTCACCAGTGAATTCACTTGAGTTTTAAATCAATGGCATAGGTTTCCACCATTAAGAAGCTAGTGAGCCTGGCCTGCACAGCGCAGTGGTTGAATGTCAACCTATGAACCAGGAGGTCACAGTTCGATTCCAGGTCAAGGCAATTGCCTAGATTGCTGGCTCAACTCGCAGTAGGAGGCATATAAGAGGCAGCCAATCAATGATTCTCATCACTGATGTTTCTATCTCTCTCTCCCTCTCCCTTCCTCTCTGAAGTCAATAAAAAAATATTTTTAAAGAAAGAAGCTAGTGAGAAAAGAGCAAAGTAAATTTATAGCTGAAATCTGCAAACTCTTCCTATAAAGGGCCAGATAATAAATATTTTAGGCTTTGTGGGCCATTCACTCTCTGTTGCAACTACTCAATTCTATTACTATAGCCTGAAAGTAGATATAGATATTATCTATATATATAAAAGCCCATGTGTCCATCCAACTGTCTGACCAGTAGTTATGACACACACTGACTACCAGGGGGCAGACACTCAACATAGGAGCTGCCATGATGCACACTGGCCATTTAAAAAGAAACAGCACTGCGGACCTGGTTCCAACAAACCAACACTTGGCTTCTTCCAAGTGGGACATAAGCCCTGCCACCACCCCAGAGCAACACCCCACCAAATTGCAGTGAATGCTGCCAAGACCCCATGGCACAAAAGGTAGCCCAGAGCCCAGACCAGCCTGTAATGGTGGCTGTGGGCACCAGGTAATGATGTCACGTAGCAATGTCCGGCTTCTGCTCCCTAGCAACAGGCCATCCTATATAATAAAAAACTAATATACAGATTGTCCCCTTGGGAGGTCAACTGACTAGGCATTAGACTGCTCACTATTATGTGCACTGATTACCAAGGGTGGCAGCATGAAGGAAGACTCCAGCCAGCAGCCAGGAGAAGGAAGGCCCTGATTGGCCCTGATCACCAGCTAGGACTAGAGACCCTAACCATGCACGAATTTCATGCACTGGGCCTCAAGTTTAAAAATAAATGGCACTACGGACCTGGCATTGACAAACCAACACTTGGCTTCCCCCAAGTGGGACACAGGCCCCACCACCACCCTGAAGTGACACCCCACCAAAACACAGCCCATGGAGCAAAATGTGGCCCACAGCACAGCACAGCCTAGAAACAGTTGCTCTGGGCTCCAGGTAATAATGTCACGTAGCAATGCCTCTCCCTAGCAACTAGCCTCCTTGGAGTTACTTCAGCCTAGGAACTACCTTGCTTTATAGTCAGGTGCAAACATTTTACACTTTAACCAAATGTCTGTGAAACGTTTCCGCGTGCCTCATCTCATTTGATCCTCACAGAAATCCTGGAGTAAGTTGATAGGAGACTCAGTAGAATCCTATTTTCTTTTCATTAGCCAGAAAATGGAGATTTAGAAAGTTTAGAAACTTGACCTGACTGAAAAGTAGTAAAAAAAAAAAAAAAAAAAAGGTGGAACTTGAAAACGACTTCAGGTTTTCTCACTGCACAAAACATAGTCAAACACTGCTACAGTTAAATATTTTATCCTTTTCTCTCCTTGCGTGGTCTACAATAATAATCTGCTTTGTGTTGATATTTACTGCTCTGTTGCTGACAATTACCTGAAAGAAAAGTTGTGGTGCTTCACTGGGCTTGAAAAAGTTTAGCTAAATCAGAAAACACGTTTAACTAAGCAAATTTAGCTATATTTCACTGGTGCCAATCTCATGCATGTGTTTCCATCTATCATTGTTGATCATGAATTTGCCTGACACTTTATATTATAGAGAAAGGGTGAATAGCGATATTAAAATATTTCTTCTAATTAATTTCCTTTAAATGTGCATGAATCAGTGCAGCAGGCCTCTAGTGTAAATATATAAGCATGGCTGTTTTCCAAAATGTTTTTTCCTTTTATGAAAATAACATTTAAAGCTATTTTAGCTATAGTAACCCAATTTTGATGTATTGTATTTTTGTTACTCAGTTTATTATAGTTTCTCTTTTTTTTCTCTTTTGACTTACGGATTATTTACAAATGTGTCTTAATTTCTAAATATTTGTAGTTTTTAAATAAAAATTATTGACCTTCAATTTACTTACATTGATTGCAAATGTTAATTCCCAGTATAAATCTTTTCTGAAAATTGACCCAGCATATTTTGGATGATGATCAATGTGTATTTGAAATCAATGTGTAGTCTTCAGTTTTTGGATTCAGTGCACTCTGAAAATATTCATTAAATCAAGGTGGTTTATGATCTTAAGATACTAGTATAACACATTATTGATATTGTGTCTATTTTTTTTTATAAATCACTGACAGGTATTTTAAAATGCTCAGCTATGATTGTGGACTTGTTTATATCTCCATTTAGTTCTGTCAGTTTTTCCTTCATGTATTTTTAAGCTCTATTTTTTGGCATATACATACACAAATCAGATTTTCCTAATAATTAGATCCTTTTTTCATTACAAAATGTTTCTTTTCTTTTGGTGATACTCTGTCTTATTGTCAACTTTATCTGATATCACTATAGCCACTCCTACATCTTAGTGCTTACAAAATGAATGACATCCATTTTTTATTCCTCTAATTTTCACCTATATGTGTCTTTATTTTTAAAGTGTTTCTTGTAGATGGCATGTAGTTGGGCATTGTGAGATTCTCCAGTCCAACAATCTCTGCCTTTTGATTGAAATGTTTAATCCATTTATATTTGATGTATTATTAGTTTGGCTAAACTTACATCTATCACTTTACTATTTGTTTTTTATTTGCCTCCTCTGATTCTTTTGAAATTGATAATATATTTTTAATCTAACATATCCAAAATACCATTTCTACATGTAATCAATATTTAAAAATATTAATGAGATACTTTACATTCATTCAACTTTATTGAGATATAATTGATAAGTAAAATTGTAAAAAAATTAAAGTGTACATTATGACAATTTGATATATGTATGCATTATGAAAAGAATTTCTACCATCTAGTTAATTAACACATTCATTACATTGCATATTTATCTTTTTTGGTGAAAATTTATACTCCGTTATATGAACAGTTATCAATTATAGTCACCATGTTATACAGTAGATCCTTAGACCTTATTTATCTTATATCTCAGAATTTGTATGCTTTTATGAACCTCTTTCTATTTTCCCCACCCACCAGGACCTGGCAACAATTTTCTATTCTTTACTTCTATAACTTTGACCTTAATTTTAAATTTTACATATAATTCAATTTAAATGCAGCATTTGTCTTTCTCTGTCTGGATTATTTCACTTGGCATGATGCCTTCAAGGTCCATCTATGTGACACAAATGGCAGGATTTCCTTCTTTCCTGTGGCTGAATAATGTTCCATTATACGGATATTCCACACTTTCTTTTATCCATTAACTCACTGATGAAAACTTAGGTTATTTCCATATCTTGAGCATGTGAATAATACTGCAATGAACATGGAGGTATAGATATCTCTTTGATAGTCTGCTTTCATTTCCTTCGAATATATACCCAAAAGTGGTATTGCTGGATCATACGATCAGTGTTTGTTTAATTCTCAACCAAGGATATTTTTCCATTGGTTCTTAGAGATAGTGGAAAGGAGGGGGAGAAACAAAGAGAAACAAGGATGTGAGAGTGACACATCAATTGGTTACCTCCCACACATGCCCCAATCAGGGCCAGGGATCTAGCCTGCAACCAAGGCATGTGCCCTTGACCAGAATCGAACCTGGGACTCTTCAGTCTACAAGCCAATACTCTATCCACTGAGCCAAACCAGCCAGGGCTGGTAGTTCTATTTTTAATTTTTTGAGGAACCTCCATGCTATTTCTGCTGCAGCTGTATGTATTACTTTACAATCCTCAAAACAGAGCACCACGGATCCCCTTTTCTCCACATTCTTGCCAATACTTGTTATCTCTCATCTTTTGGATAATAACCATTCTAACAAGTGTGAGATGATATCGCATTGTAATTTTTTAAATATATTTTTATTGATTTCAGAGAAGAAGGGAGAGGGAGAGATTGAAACATCAATGATGAGGGAGATCACTGATTGGCTGCCTCCAGCCTGCCCCTACTACAGATTGAGCCCCCAACCCAGGCATGTGCCCTGACCAGGAATCAAATCGTGACCTCCTGGTACATAGGTGGACGCTCAACCACGTAGCCACATGGGTTGGCTATCTCACTGTAATTTTAATTTGCATTTCCCTGATAATTAGTGATGTTGAGCACTTTTTAATGTTCCTGTTGGCCATTTGTATGTCTTCTTTGGAAAAAAAAAAAGTTTATCCAGTCCTTTGCCACTTTTAAATCAAATTGGTGTTTTGGTGTTTGTTTTTTGTTATTGAATTGTGAGTTCTTTATATATTTAGGATATTAACCCCTTCTTAGATATGTGACTTGCAAATATTTTTTTCTCATTCCATAGGTTGCTTTTTCATTTTCTTGATTGTTTGTTGTTGTTGTTGTAAAGAAGCTTCTTAGTTGTGATGTAGTCTTACTTGTTTATTTTTGCTTTTGTTACCTTTTTTATTAGTGAAACATCCAAAAAAATGATTGTCAAAATCAACTAAGCCTTATATTTTTATTCTAAGAGTTTTACAGCTTATGCTCTAAGGTCTTATGTTCAAGTCTTTGTCTTTAAACTATTTTGAGTTTATTTTTGTATATGGTATAAGTTTAATTATTTTGCATTGGGCTATCTAGTGTTTCAAACACCATTCATTTTTTCCCATAGTATGTTCCTGGCTCCTTTTTTATAAATTAATTTGCAATATAGGCATGGGTTTATTTCTGAGTTTCTTTTTTCATCCATTGATCTATGTGTCTCTTTTTATGTCAGTACCACACTGTTATGATTACTATACTTTTTAATATAGTATGAAATCAGGAAGTGTGATGCCTCCAGTTTTGTTCTTTTAATGAAATTACTTGACTATTCAGTCTTTTGTAAGTCTATATGAATTTTAGATTTTTCTATTTATGTGAAAAATACCATTAGAATTGAATAGGGAGTACAATGAATTTGTACATTGCTTTGGATAGTATGAACATTGTAATGATACTAATTCTTCCAAACCATGAGTATAAAATATTTTTCCATTTACTTGTGTCTTCTGCAATTTCTTTCATCAATGTCATATAATTTTCAGTGTATAGATCTTTCACTATCCTGGTTAAATTTATTCCTAAGTATTTTATTCTGTTTGATGCAATTTTAAGTGGAAGTTTTTTAAAATTTCTCTTTCTGATAGATCAACGTTAGTGTATAGAAACACAACTGCTTTTTGTATATTGATTTCTTTTACCCTGAAACTTTATTAATTTTATTTATTAGTTCTAACAGCTTTTTGGTGGAGTCTTTAGGGTTTCTATACGTAATGTAGAAATGTTATCTGTGAATAGAGATAATTTTACTCCTTTCTTTCAAATTTGGATGTCTTTTATTTGCTTTTCCTGCCTAATTTCTCTGGTAAGAACTCCCAAGATTATATTGAATAAAAGTGGTGAGAGTGGACACCTTATCTTTTTCCTGATTTAGAGGACAAATAGCTTTTCACCATCGAATATGATGTTAATTGTGGGCTTGTCATATATGGCCTTTATTATATTGAGCTACAGTTGCTCTATACACAATTTGTTGAGAGTTTTTTTTATCATGGATAGATATTGAATTTTTTTCAAAAGCTTTATCTGCTTCTATTGAGGTAATCATACCATTTTTATACTTTATATTGTTGATGTGATGTATCTCATTGATTGATTCACAGATGTTGAACTATCCTTGCATTCCTGGAATAAATTCCACTCGATCATGGTCTATGATTTTTTTCATGTACTATTGTATTTGGTTTGCTAATATTTTCTTGAAAACATTTACATCTAGGTTCACCAGGAATATTAACCTGTAATTTTCTTTTCTCATAGTGTCCTTTTCTGATATTTGGTGTCAGGGCAATGCTGGCCTTGTAAAATGAGTTTTTAAGTGATTCTTCCTCTTTGATTTTTGGAAAAACTTGAGAAGAATTGCAATTAATTCTTCTTTAAATGTTTGGTAGAATTCACCAGTAAAGTAACCTGGTCCTGGAATTTTTTGGGGGGGGCGGGGGAGGTTGATTACTAATTTAGTCTCCTTAGTAGTGATTGGTCTGCTCAGATTTCTTATTCTTTATTATTCAGTCTTGCTAGATTAAATGTTTCTACAAATGTATCCATTTCTTCTAGGTTGTCAAGTTGTTTGGTATATAATTATTCACAGATTACCTTCTGATTCTTTGTATTTCTGTGGCATCAATTGAGATCTGCTTTATATATTTAGGTGCTTCTATGTTGGGTGCATAAACATTTACAAATGTTATATTCTCTTGTTGTATCGACCCCTATATCATTATATGACCTTCTTTGTTTCTTATTACACTCTTTGCCTTGAAGTCTATTTTGGTTGATATAACTAACTACCTTAGCTTTCTTTTGGTTTCCATTTGTATGGACTATCTTTTTCCGTCTTGTTACTTTCAGTCACTGTAACTTTAAAGCTGGAGAGAATCTCTGGAGAGAGTCTCTTGCTTTAGTTTTAACAATCATCTATTTACTGATGATTCACAAATATCTATTTAAGATACACCTCTTTCCCACAGAAAGCTTAAAATCAAAAATGACAAAATGAACTCAGTTTGCCCTGGAAACTTGCCTTTTCTCTTATATTTCCTATCTCAATTGATGGTACCAACATACTCCCAGTTTTTGATTTGATGCTTTTCTCTTCTTCATATCCAGTGTTTCCAATCCCATTTTGAACCCCAACTTTAAATTATGACATTCTATCTTTTCTTTTAATTCTCCTGAATATGCCTTCTCTGTGTTCTCATAATCATCATCTTTGTTCACCAACATTAACTATTTCTTCCTAATTGGTCTGCTATTTCCAGTATTTTTCCTTCCTAAAAAAAAAAAATTATCCATATCATAACTGGAATGGGCTTTCTAAATTTTTTTAAAGTCATTGTTATTTTCTTCTATGTACTGTTTCAATGTATATTGCCCTTGGAAGAAAATTCAAATTCACCCATCTGTTTTTATAATATGTACCAGTCACATTAAACATTTTTGGTCCAGGATGATGCCACATTTCTATCACCTATAGGTCTTTATACCCTTAATCATTTTGCCAAAATGCCTTTTCCAAACCCATCTTTATTGCTAACTTCTATTCTTTTTTCAGATGTCAAGTTAAGATATCACTACCAGAGAAGTTTTAAAATCTTTTAGACCTGTGATATTCAATATGATAGCCACTACTCAAACACAGCTATTGAGCACATAAAATGTGGCTAATCTGAATTGAGATGTACTCTACACAGATTTTAAAACTTAATATTTTAAAATGTAAAATTATGTACTGGTTACATGTGAAATAATATTTTGCATGTACTGTGTTAAAGACAATATATTATTGAAATTAATTTTATATTTTTAAATTTCTTTATTAAGGTATTATATATGTGTCCTTATCCCCTCATTGTCCCCCCACACTCACTCCCCTGTTGTCTGTGTCCATTGCTTAGGCTTATATAGATGCATACAAGTCCCTTGGTTGATCTCTCCCCCTTATCCCCATCCTCCCCGACCTTCCCTCTGAGGTTTGATGGTCTGATAGATGTTTCCCTGTCTATGGATCTATTTTTATTCATCCGTTTATGTTGCTCATTATATTCCATAAATGTGTGAGATCATGTGATATTTGTCTTTCTCTGGCTTATATCACTTAGCATAATGCTCTCTAGTTCCATCCATGCTGTTGCAAATGGCAAGAATTCCTTCTTTTTTATTTCAGTGTAGTATTCCATTGTGTAGATGTACCACAATTTTTTAATCCACTTATCTGCTGATGGGCACTTAGGCTGTTTCCAAATCTTAGCTATGGTGAATTGTGCTGCTATGAGTATAGGGGTGCATATATCCTTTCTGATTCATGTTTCTAGTTTCTTGGGATATATTTCTAGAAGTGGGATCATGGGTCAAATGGGAGTTTGGTTTTTAGTTTTTTGAGGAAACTCCATACTGTTTTCCACAGTGGCTGCACCAGTCTGCATTCCCACCAGCAGTGCACAAGGGTTCCTTTTTCTCCACGTCCTCACCAGCACTTGTGATTTGTTGATTTGTTAATGATTGCCATTCAGACAGAAGTGAGATGGTACCACATTATCATTTTGATTTGCATCTTTCAGATAATTAGTGACTTTGAGCATGTTTTCATATGTCTCTTGGCCTTCCTTCTGTCTTCTTTCAATAAGTATCTATTTAGGTCCATTGCCCATTTTTTTATTGAGTTGTATATCTTCCTATTGTTAAGTAGCATGAGTTCTCTGTAAATATTGGAGATTAAACCCTTATCGGTGATAACATTGGCAAATATGTTCTTCCATGCAGTGGGTTTTCTTGTGTTTTGTTGATTTAATATATTTTGATATAATCCCATTTGTTTATTTTCTCTCTAGTTTCCATTGCCCTAGGAGCAGTTTATGGTGGTTTTTAATGTAGTTACAATAAATCTTAAAATTACACGTTGCTTGAATTATATTTCAGTTGGACACCTAGATTAGATGAGGAGCCCCCTTTTTTCAGTATGCTATAGTTATTTCATTAGTAGCATTTATTATATCAGTTAAAACTGCTGAATTGTATTCTGCACTAGACTGCAGAGACCTAATAAACAAGAGGCTATCTTAGTAAATATGGCCATTTCAGTATTAAAATACAGTCAATCCTCATCCTGGCTTAGTTGGATAGAGCATTATACAGTATATCAAAAAGGATTGCAGATTTGACTCCTGTTGGAGCACATATAGGAGGCAATTAATCCATGTTTCTCACATCAATGTTTGTCTCTCTTTCCCTTCCTCTCTCTCTAAAATCAATAAACATGTCCTCAGTGAGGATTACAAGAAAGGTCAATCCTCCTTATTCATTGATTCCATATTTGTGAATTTTCCTACTCGCTAATGTTATTTGCAACCTCAAAATCAATACTCATGCTACTTTGGCCATCATTTCACGGTCATGCACAGAGCAGTGAAAGATTTGTGTCATACAATACACGTTTTCCTGGCTGAGGTCAAACAAGGCAATGTTCTGCTTTCTGGTTTCAGTTGTCAAATAGTTAAGTATTTTTCAGTCTTTTAGTGCCACTTTTTCTTATATATTATTTTACTTTTGTTGGTGACTTGGCTGTTTAAAATGGCTCCCATGGCCTGGCTGTCATGGCTCAGTGGCTGAACATCGCCCATGAACCAGGAGGTCATGGTTTGATCCTGGGTCAAGGCACATGCCTGGGTTTGATCCCCAATGTGGGGCGTACAGGAGGCAGCCAATCAATGATTCTCTCTCATCACTGATGTTTTTATCTCTTACTCACTCCCCTTTTCTCTCCGAAATAAAAATATATTTTAAAAAATATAAGTAAATAAATAAAATGGCCTCCATAATGCTTTAGTGTTGTCTAGTGTTTATAAGCACAAGTATGCTGTGGTGTGCCTTATAGAGAAAATGCATATATTAGATAAGCTTCCTTTGGGCAGGAATTATAGTGCTGTTGGCTATGAGTTAAATGTTAATGAAATAATATATATTAAATAAGGTTTGTAGACAGATGCACATAAAACAAGATTATATATTGGTCAGTTGATTGAAAATGTTGACACCAGAAGCTCATAAGAACCTAAATCTGTATTTCCCCTAGGAGCAATGGTTCAATATTTATTGATTTATCATTCCAGTGATTTCACTAAAACTGACTATATTGCCAGATCATTTGATTTCATATCAAAATCTTACGAGAATGTAGTACATGGTGGTAGTTAAAGCAGTTATTGCAGAGCCAATAACTGGGTTTTCTGACTTGCTAGCTGTATGATTTGGGGAAATTAACTTTTCTCTGCTATTTTCCACAACTAAAAATGTAGATCAAAGAACAGTTGTGAATGATTACCAGGGGCTGGGTTGAGGGGAGAGGACTAACCAAAAAAGGCAGAAGGAAACTTTTAGAATGAGGCAAATATTCTGTATCTTGATTATAATGGTAATAATGCCTGTGTTCTTTGAAGAACGCCTATGTTCTTCAAAACTCATAAATTAAAAAGTACATTTTACTTTCTATAAATTACAACTTTAAAAAATCTGAGGTTTAAAACAGTAACAATCAAGGTCAAGATTAAAGGAATAATACACATAAAACACTTCATGTATCTCCTGCTTACATACTCTTTAAACTTTAGCAATCATTCTAGTAACAATAGACAAGAAAATGTTAGGTGGTGTAAGGAAAAGCATGAACTAGGATTCTAATTTGGTTCTTTCTATATTAGAGGCTGAGCTCTGTACAGGAATTCACTTGCTTATTGTAAAGGTTAAGTTAGACGGTATGTGTGAAATACCTGTGAAAACTGTAGAGCCACAGAGAAATGTGAGAAATGGGACAATTCATGAGAGCAAAGCAGTATCACAGGGCTGCATAAACTGGGCTGTGGAGGTCACCCTTTCCAAGATAAAAAAAAAAAATGTGATGTGTTGTGCAAAGGGGAGCACATCTCAGCTCTGGCCAGTTTGGATCAGTGGATAGATAGAGCCTTGGCCTGCTGACTCAAGGGTCCAGGGTTTGATTCCGGGTCAAGGGCATGTAACTTGGTTATGGGCACATCCCCAGTGGGGGGGGGGGTGCAGGAGACAGCTGAATCGATGTTTCTAACTGTCTATCCCTCCCCTTTCTCTCTATAAAAACATCAATAAAATATATTTTTTAAAAAGGGGGGAGGGAGCACATCTCTTTTAACAGCATTGGTCCTTAAGTCTATATATTGGCTCCGGGTTGATTTTGAAGGGAACCCAACTTCCCTAAAGAGGTATGGACATGCCTTGCCAGGAAGAAAGATCAGCGTGGCAGAACTCCTTTCTGGGCTGGACAACGTGGTAGGAGTCAGGCAGCATTCACTTTTACAACTTCCTAACCGCTCTGGAGGAAGGAGTGAGAGAGGCCATTTCACTGCAGCATTTTACTACAAGGACGTCCTATGAGTTCCCACCCCTGAGTGTGCTGCTGTCTGGATGGGCACCCAGAGGCGGTTGCTGCCATAAACTCATCAGGGGAGGACCCAGGAGGAGCCCACAGTGCTGAGCTGGGCAATAAAATACTGCGTTTCGGCTCTTCTTCGAGGAGCAGCATGGGCTTGACGAACAAGGAAAACCAATGTTTGAATCCAACTTTGAAATCCCAATTCCGTGGGACCCCGTTGAATTTGCTCGCCTCCAGAGGCCCGACAGCCGTCACGTGACAACAGTCACGCCCCGGAGGGCTGGGTCCACCCGGCACGTGGTTTAGTTCCCCGTTAACTTCAACTGAAACCCCAACACAACGAACCTAAAAGTTTGAGGGAGCAAGTTTCCTTGCCCGCGAGTTTACTCTCAGCAGCCAGCCTCCAGAAAGTGCTCTTCACGCCGGAAGTGCACTAATCCGCAGCACGTGGGGTTGCCAGGGCGCTCTTCACGTGACTGGGCAGGGCCTCAGGAACCTTGTAGCCAATGGCAGCCCGAGGGGGCGGTGCCTGTGACGCGCCGGACCTATCCCGGAAGTAAGGCTGAGGTGGGGGCGGGAAAGGGCGGGAGGCCGGGGTGTGGAAAGTGTGGCGGCCCCGCCCCGTGTCTTGGAATTGCCGCGGCCGCCACCGTTCCCTCCGCTGCAGCTGTAGGGGACCCGCGCCGGTGCGCAGAGGAAAGGCGCTCTTTCTCTGCTGAAAGGTGAAAACTGGGGAAAACTGGGACCGGAGCGAGGCAGGTTAGGGGGAGGCGGCAGGAGCCGAGTCCTAACGAGCGAAGGAGGAAGGCTAGGTGGGGGAACCGAGGCGAGCGCGGGACCCGCCTGAGCGAAGGCCCGTGTGGGGCTGGGCCGGACTGGGGATGCCCCCGCGACCAGGGGGCGCCTGAGAGACGGGGGCTACCGCGCCAGGGGCTGGGGGCGGAGTGCAGTGCTCCAGGGTTGGGCGCTGCTGGTTGGGTCCTGTTATCCCCATTCTTCGCGGGGGCGTGCGGCCTGGGCTGGGTCCCCGCAGTGGAGCTCGGGGCGGCGGCGGCGGAGGGCCGGGTGGTGCGGCGCGGTGCGGGAAGGTCGCCGGGTTCTCCCGCGGTGGGACGACAGCGCTGGGCTTTGCTGCTCCCTGCGCGGGTGAGCGCCCGGGGGGCGGGGGGGGGGGGGGGCATTCCCCGCGCCTGCGAGCTCCTCTGCCACTTCCCACCCACCTCCCCCCGACCGGTGGGTGGAAAAGTTTGTAGAGGCCGGAGTTAGAAAGTCTCCGCTGTTCTGGGTGGGTATTCCGTTAATGCAAACAATGAGACATCCACGTTGCTTCTTGGCACGTAAACCTGTCCGAACGGAGATGTTTCCTTACCTGTGTGCCCGTTGTTAAAAAGCAAACACAAACTTTTTGCGCAGTTCCTTGGGAAAGCTGCCATCTATCTCCCCAGCCCACCCATGGCGGATGAAATTGATTTCACTACTGGCGATGCCGGGGCTTCCAGCACGTACCCTATGCAGTGCTCGGCCCTGCGCAAAAACGGCTTCGTGGTGCTCAAGGGACGACCGTGCAAAATAGTAGAGATGTCAACTTCCAAGACTGGAAAGCACGGTCATGCCAAGGTGGGTGCCCTTCCAGGTCTGTTTTCGCGTTGTGATTTTTTTTTTTTTATCTATTGTAGCGCATTAGGCTTCTATACTTAAAACTTTGTAATAAGCACTTTTTTTTATTTCCTTCCCACAATTGCTGGGAGATCTATTACTTTGAATACTGAAAAATAGTAGCATTTCCTTCTTGGGCCCTTATAATGTTTCATTAACTGGGCATTGAAACTTTCCTAGTGACTTAGAAGATCTGTTCTGTTTACAAATGAGAAAACCTGTTCCAACATAATTCTAAATCCTGGCTTCATATGCCCTCTATTAATTTAATGACTGGGCTGTATATGATTTGGGTCTTGATATATCATGATACCGTTTAGTTGCTCACTGCTTCTCAATTTTATGACTACTATATATATATTTTTTTTAAGACAGTAAAATTAGATGACCTTGGAAGGAGAAAGAATCTGTCATAATCAGCGTTGATATTGTGTATGTAATGAGTGATATACTTGGCAAAGTTTAAACAGGTTTTCTGTTCTCCCTTCTCTGTCAGGTTCACCTTGTTGGAATTGATATTTTCACGGGCAAAAAATATGAAGATATTTGCCCTTCTACTCACAACATGGATGTTCCAAATATTAAGAGAAATGATTACCAAGTAAGTCCCAATTTCCTTTAGAATGCTGCTTGTTTTTTACTGGTGTAAACATCAATTGTAATTTATCGAAAACCAGGAATAGTTTTGGAGGTTTTTCAAGTGAATTATTAGGCACCATTTATACTAGAAATTGGAGAGATAGTGCCATTTAAACAGTTATGCCTTATCTACAGTTATTGCTAGTTTGCTATTTTAACATTCTTGCATTTTTAAAAAGTTGAAAACTTCTTATTTCTCAGACTAAGGGATTGTATATTGTGACTGAATAGGTTTAATTTTTAGTAAAATTGCTGTTCTGTTTGTAAAATATTTCAAATTTATGTAACTCCCTCCCAGAAGCCATATTTCTTTTCACTTATCAGACCTAAGGTTTTCAAGAAATTATTAAAATTCATGTTTCACCAACCAATTTTATGTAGTAATGAAATATGAGTCAGAAGTTGGTATTCTTAAATAGGGAAATAAGTTGCCATCATCAATAAATATAAAGGATAAAATACATAATCACTGAATATGGTGAAGAAAATACAAAAATATATAGTTGTTTTATTTATATTCAGTGTCCATGCTGTGACCTTTTGTTAAATTACAGGTATAAACTTCAAGCTTTAGTTCCAATTATACATTTGGATAGGTCAAGTTTAATGATAGCATTTGTTGTTTGGAGTATCTCTAGTAACCAAACCACTGACCTCATAGGATGTGGAAGCTCAGATTAATCATAACTAAAGTCTTTCTTGGAAGTCTTCAATTTCTGTTATCAAGCATACCATATATAGAAGTCCCTTCTGTTCATTTTATATAGTGAGAAATAAAAGTTCACACTGTGACATTTTGATTTGTTTTATGCAGTTTAAACTGCCTTCTTTCTGTACCTTTTATTGTATTGCATAATTTCTGTTATTAATCCTCACCCAAGGATATTTTTCCATTGATATTTAAAGAGAGTGCGGGAGGAGGAGAGACAGAGAGAAACATCAGTGTGAGAGAGATACATTGATTGGTTGCTCCAGCCAACCGGGCCTGGATTGAGCCTGCAACCGAGGTGTGTGCCCTTGGCTAGAATTGAACCAGACTCTTTAGTCCGGGAGCTGAGTCTCTATCCACTGAGCAAAACTGGCTAGGGCATTGTATTATATAATTTTTTTTAAATGTCACCATCAACTGCAGTTACCCAATGATTTCCTTTTACTCTTTGTCCACATGTCAACATATTTTTACATGGCTTGAATTTAGTAAGCAGTTTTATACTTACATTTCCCCACTTATCATAAGTGGTTTATAGGTAGCTTCAGAGGCTTTGTAGAATTTTGAATTGTCTTAGTATAATCATGGTAAATGTTTTTTGATGTTCTTTATTTTTTTAGTCAGGTAGATCTGGATTTGGATCCAGTACTGCTTTCTAACTGGATGGCCTTGGATAAATGATGAAACCTCTCTGAGCTTTAGTCTTCCCATCTACAAAAGAGGGATAATGTGAAGGTTAAATTAGAAATTTTTTTCCATAATTACCTAAGAGATATATACCCAAAAGTAGTTCTTTTCTGCTGTCCCTTTTCCTATATAAAAATTTCTTATAACCATTCCATTATTCTTAAAGCACCTAATTTAGACATATAATAGGTGCTCAGTAAACATTTGTTAAATGCATATCTAATTACTCATTGAGATGAGGATAGTGCCAACTAAGGCTAAGCGTAGAATTTTGTTACCAGTGGATTTCAGTTTGTATCTTTAATATGTGAGTGCTTAGGTTATTTGACATTCATTATATTCATTACTATGCATTCAACATACAAGGCTTTTGCCTTTGAGTAGTTCAGAAAGATGGCATCAGTAGTTCAGATAATTTCTACTGTGATGAAAAGAGCCAGTCATTGATTGGAACTCAAGATTTAACATCAAGGAAAAATTTGGTGTGGGTCTTATTTTGGGCTATAACAGGACCCATATTAAGATGAGGGGAATGAGCTGAGTGGAATCCCTTCCCTAGAGCACAAAATTTAAATAAAGACAGGACAAGCAATAATGTCAAGCCACACTGGAGCCTAAGGCAAAGGGTAAAATCACAAATTCTGATTCTTCTCTCTTTTTTTTTAATTTTGATATTGTTCATCATGGACTTTTTTTCATTAATTCTAATTTATAAAAATACCACATTGCCCAATCAGCATGGCTCAGTGGTTGAGCGTCGATCACGGTTCAATTCCTGGTCAGGGCACATGCCCAGGTTGCAGGCTGGATTCCCTGTGTGGGGCATGCAGGAGGCAGTCTGATACTTTGTGTATCTATCTATCTTCCTCTCCCTTCCTGTCTGAAATCAATAAAAATATTTTTTTAAAAACATCATATTAGCCCAGCCAGTTATCTCAGTGGTTGAGCATTGACCTATGAACCAGGAGGTTATGGTTCAATTCCCAGTTAAGGCACATGCCCTCGTTGTGGGCTTAACCCCAATGGAGGTCGTGTAGGAGGCAGCCAGTGGTTCTCTTTCATCATTGATGTTTCTATATCTCTCCCTCTCTGAAATCAATAAAAATATACTTTAAAAAAAAAAACCCCAACACATTAAAATATTTATCTGATCACTGATGTTTCTTTTTGGCACCAACTTAAATTTTGCACCCAACACAATTGCCTCACTTGCCTCACTCGTGTCCTAGCCTTTGGTATGCAGCTTGGATAAGAGAATGACTCAGGCCAGACAAATCCTTGCTTTGGCACTTACTGTGTGACATTGGTTGGCAAGTTACTTAACCGCTTGCCTTCCTTTATAAAATTGGGATAAGAATAATGAACTCATGGGATTGCTGTGAAGTTGAATTAGTCAATACTTAGAATAGTGCCTTGCAGAATATGTACTCATTGATCACATCTTTCTTTATCAAATCACCCTAGAATATTTCTTTTCATTTAAAAAAAGTTAACTCTGTAAGCCTTTCCAATTATAGTTATTGTGCTATCCAAGTTCCTTGATTAAATGTCTACTTTCATTATTTGGCTACAGGTAGTTCTTTATATTTGCTTTATTTGGTATTTCAAGCAGAATTTGGCAGTCAACTAAAGTGAAATATATATGTGTGTGTGTATATATTCATTATAATAAGTAAAAAGTAAACCTTTGTTTAGAAAAAAATGTGTTAATATTTACAATTTTAACTTTATATATTTTAAAATAAGTTCAGTATGAAAGAATAATGGTTTCCTCACTTTTCTGTCATTTCTTTTTTTTTCTTTTTTAAGCCATAGCACTCTATAAAGAGAAACTTCCCTTCATCAATTTTTGTTGTTTGTTTACTCTGTGGTATAGTATATAATAGGAAAGGCAGTATAAATGCTTGGTTCTTTTCCTTTAATTACTGGTTTTCAAAATGAGTTGGTTCTATAGTATTCACTGAACATAATCAATCAAATGTGTTTTTCACTATGAACTTTAAACATATTTGTATTTCAGCTCATTGTAGTTATTATCCTTATTAGTTCTCAAACTGTCCTATCTTTGGCCAGGGGGCTCCTATTCAGGTAAGCTTCAGAGAGTCCCTTTAATAAAGGCCTAATGGTCCGTGGTAGCACCATGCTTTCTAGTGTAAATGGTGGCTCCAGGTTCATCTTGTAGACTTCCTGCTCTGGACCTGGAATTATTCATTTCTCAAAGGAATCCTATGGAGAGAAATAGCACCATACGTTAGATTCTTTTAGTAGGAAAAATAATCACAAATACTGGTACTGGTGTTTTGAGGACATAATATTTCATTTGTTAGCAGCTTGATACACCACTATTACAGGTTTTCTGACCCTATTCTCTCCCATCTGCCTGCTTGCTAGTAACAAATAATTATATATTCTTTCTACCCCACTCCAAAAAAAATTGTTCAAAACATTTTAAATTTATCACATGAGTAGATTTGTTTAAAGACAGAAGGAGATATTTAGAATTGACTTATAACTGCCTCCGTACTATTCTTCCTTCTAACTCTACAGCATCAGGACTTTGAGAGAAGCTGGGAAAAAATTACCCAAAAATATGCTTAAAACTCAACATGACACCCTTATCTTTTTGTTGTTATTGTAAATTTTTTTTAAAAAGGGAAAATTCAATTTAGAGTGGAAAAATCTGCCAGCTACTCCTTTAGCCAAGTGATCAAAGTTAATCTCACAAATTGAAATCACCTGCCTTCTGATGTGCTCTTCTGAGGACACATCACTTATGTACTATTTTTTCAAAAAATGCATTACGAATCATGAGGAAACAAACCCAAAGTGAGGAACGTTCTATAATACAGTGAATCTGTCCTCTCCAAAAACATCAGTATCAGAAAAGACAAGGGTAAGGAATTGTTAAATTTCAAGGAGACTGAGCTGATGTGATCCTAGAGTTGGGAGGAAAAATGTCTATCAAACACAATATTGGGACAATTGGCAAATTTGACTGTAGACAATATAATTAATATTTTAGCAATGTTGACTTTCTCGATTTTGAAGATTAAACTGGTTATATATAAGAGTATATCCTTGTTCTTAGGAGAAACACAGTGAAGTATTTATTGCTAAAGAGTCCTGTGTGAAACATATTCTCAAATGGTTCAGTAAAAGTAAGAAAATAATAGGAATGTTTAATATTTATTTTATATACTCTATATATACAGAGAAAAATAAATGTGTGGTTAAATGTTAACAATGGATGAATTTAGGTAAAAGATGTTATTTTCTAAGGTAAAAATATAAATTATGAACAACAAATACACATCTATCAACAAATAAATACAAAAATCAAGTGAATTAATAATCTGATGAACAGGATAAACTGGTAAATATAACAGAATCATGGACATAGAGAGGGAATGGACTGACAATTCTTGGGGAGAAAAGGGGTGTGGGAAGTACAACAAGAGACTGGATAAAAATCTTGCAACAATGGGAGAGGACAGTAGGAAGGGGGAGGTGAGGGTGGAGGGTGGGATGGGTACAGGGTGGAGGGGAGCTATAGGGGGATAAAAAAGGGGGAACAATGTAATTAATAAAAAATATTTTTTAAAAGATGTTATTTTCTAACTTTTCTGTATATTAAAAATTTTAGTCCAGCTGGTGTGGCTCAGTGGTTGAGCATTGACCTTTGAACGTATGACTCGATTCCCAGTCAGGGCACATACAGATGGTGGGCTCATTCCCCAGTCAGGGGCGTGCAGGAGGCAGCTAATCAATAATTCTCATCATTCATGTTTCTATCTACCCCTTTTCTTTCCTCTCTGAAATAAAAAAAAAATACATTTTTAAGAAATTAAATAACTTATATAAGAAATAAAATAATTTATTTTCATTACTTAATTTTATTTTTCTATAGCTGTTTTAAAATTTTAATTATATTTCATAAAGCAATTTTAATAAGATATTTAATATATAAGTACCATTTTTACATTTTGTCTTGTGTTTATATATTTTTATATTTGAAATGCTTTATTTTTCATCCTAGTATTTTATGAGTTCTTGGCAAAAAATAAAGTACAACCATTATATAAATAAAGATCAGAATACCAGTATTATTATTAGGCTTCTATATTTCAGTCACTAATGGCAGTGGGAATCTTTAAATCTTGAAATCGACAAATTCCCCTTCAGGGAATTGCTAAAAGAATGAAAATAAACAAGATCTGCCTTGTAAGCCTGAAGTTAGTTGTTTTAAAATTATACTTCTACCTCACCCTCCTTATTCCCTGCTACTCTGTCAACCACCTCACAAATGTCTGAGGGACATAAAGATTAATTAAAAGAGTTTGTGGTTGCTTTGGAAGATGTTTAGGTTTTGTTTTTGTTTTTGAGATTTTAGACATTTGTAAAACTGATATCTCCTGCGGTCCTTGGGGTTAGTGTAGAAAGTCATAGCCAGCTTTGACAGTGCCATAGAGGAGAGGTTTGAAACCTTACCCCTACAGTGTGATGTGTTACATCATAGTAGTGAAAGGGTTCACAACCATGTCTTTAACTCCTCCTGGGTATGTTAATGTTAGCATCTTGTACTCAGGGTGATTGCCTTTAGAGTTCTAGGCACACTGATGGTATACCAGTGCATACTTTTAGAATAATTAATATTTCTTCATGCCCATAATAAAAGACATCTATCTATACTAATAAAAGGGCAATATGCTAATTAGACCAGAAGATTTTCCAGACCACCATCTCGGGATTAATGGCGGAGCCCAGGCCAGGTGGGAAATGCCTGCCTCTGCTCTGTCATTGATTGCAGAGCCTGGGCCTGGTGGGCAGAGCCTCCCTGTGGGCCGGGATTAGTGGCGGAGCACAGGCCTGGTGGGAAACACCTACCTCTGCTCTGCCAGCAAGCAAGGGGCGCAGTTGGGGGTGAGCAGGCCAGCAGGCAGGTGAGTGGTGAGGAGCCAGCAGACCCGAATTGCAAGAGGGATGTCCGACTGCAGCTTTAGGCCCCTCCCTGTGGACATATCCCGAGGGGTCCCAGATTGGAGAGGGTACAGGCCGGGCTGAGGGACGGGGACACACACACTAATTTCGTACACCTAGCCACTAGTTCAATTATATCAAAACTGGCTTCTTGCAAATTAGGGTGATATCTGATGGCATTAAGCAGTGAGTTGAAGACTAAAATTTTTCTACTTTATTCATAATCAAAACTAAAATACACATCGATGGGAAAATGATTAAGTCCATTACAGTATATCTATGCAGTTGTAAAGTGGTTAAAGGGACTAAGGTAGTTCCATATTTTCCAATTTGGAAAGAGTTCTAAGATACATTATTAAATGAAAATAACTTGTTGAAAAACACTTGTACTATTTATGTTTCTTTAAAAATAATTATATTTATAGTGTGTACATAAATGTAAATGCTTCAGAATACATTATAAAGAAGCCTAAACTATTTAATAATGCAGGAATTTGGACGCAGGGGAGTTGTAGGGAGGAGTGAATTTACACTTTTAGTCTCTACACATTTTATAGTTTTATCTAACATTTTTTAAGCATGAAAAATATTAATATATAAAATATACTAATTAATGTGGATTCAACTTAACTATGTAAATATTACAAAGGAGTGGATGTAATCTCATCAGTACAAATATAATTCCTTTCAATAGCTGATATGCATTCAGGATGGTTACCTTTCCCTGCTGACGGAAACTGGTGAAGTTCGTGAGGATCTAAAGCTGCCAGAAGGTGAACTAGGCAAAGAAATAGAAGGAAAATACAATGCAGGTGAAGATGTACAGGTAAAGACCTATGGGAGGACTATTTTTTAAACTATTTTATAAAAATTTGACTTCATCTAGTTTGCATAAAATACTTAGATGAAGGTAGTTTTTAAATACTAGCAATATGTAGAAAGTTATGTCTATAAAGCAGTTTTCCTATAATATCCTTAAAGACGCATTACCAAAGAAAGTTATCAGAGTTAAGTTTTTTGCTACATACACATTATCCCCCTCAGATTTGTTTTGAAGATCAATATTTGAGCTATATATTTTTTTTAGTATGAGAAAGAATGTTATGGAAATATATAACATCTAGTAAGTATTGAAACATTTATAGCTCTTATTCTCCCTGTTCCCTAAAAGTTGTCTAAAAACCGGAATTTGAGAAATTTCTCTTTGGGAACTATAAAGAAAAGAGATTATTTGATCTTGGGATACCTCTTCCCAAAGTTAATATGTATAAAACATTCATGAATATACAGTATATAATGAACTAAATATATTTTATATATGTCTTGCCTTCTGAAGAACTTTTGCTTGCGTTTTTCCTTCTAGGTGTCTGTCATGTGTGCAATGAGTGAAGAATATGCTGTAGCCATAAAGCCCTGCAAATAAATGAGAGCATCAGGCATGACAAACTCTTTAGGTCTGAATCAACTACAGATCTCAAGTTTGTTCTAAGTTGTCACCAAAGCTATGGCCTTCAGAAGCAACCTCATTTATCTTTTAACTGTGCTGAGTTAGTTTCGCATGCAATTAGTAATTTAAAAAAATAATCATGATGTATAATTTTTTTGTAGGTATTTTTTATAACATTCCTTTGGTTGTCAGTATATAAGTCCAAGAAACAGTCCAAGAAATCCACAGATGTGATTTGAGTATATCATTTGTGAATTTATAGTTAAGTGATAAATAAACCAGGGTTTTAAATCAAACAATGTAGCATCCAGTGGTATTGAAGTACCACATTTAAGTTGAATTGTGCTGTATTAATTGTGCTGTATTAATATATAAGGTAAGTAGATAATGGATTGGAATTGTCACAGTTTCAGCCAATGTGTGGCAAGCACAAATTCTTCAACAAAAATCATGTTATCAAAAAGTGTCAGTACAGTACCCTGTATTACCTTGGTCTTACTGTTCTTTGCCAAATTGTTGGCCGACTTAATATAACCTTACGTATGGCAATTTTTCATACCTGCTGTGGTTGACAGAGGGGCAGTAAACTATTGGGTAACTATTAGAAACTCATATTGTAAAGATGACACAGGGACAGTGGCAAAATGGGCTGGTTAAAGCTATAGCTTTTTATTTGAGGTCTTTGTAATCAGAAAGCTTCTAGTTGTTCTTTTGCTTTCAGCTGTTGGTC
Organism: Antrozous pallidus; assembly: GCA_027563665.1. Taxonomy (NCBI): domain Eukaryota; kingdom Metazoa; phylum Chordata; class Mammalia; order Chiroptera; family Vespertilionidae; genus Antrozous; species Antrozous pallidus. Next base: position 32,769,148 of record CM050514.1, on the reverse strand, counting down.
TCTCTCTCTCTTCCTCTCTCTCTGTATTTAAAGCAGTGATTTGTTTTGTAAGGTACTATGCAGTGCTTTTAATTATGTTGATAAATATTATTTGTAGTCATTCCTTTCCAAGCATTTGTAAGTAGAATTTTTTAACATCAAAATATTTATGTCAGACAAAAACTGGAAATTCTAACTTCAAATTGACTTGAAACATTTGTTAGATTTATGTAAATTTAACAAATGAAGTGAAATGAAATGAATTATGGAGAAAGAGTTACTTTATGTGATAATCATTAAGAAGTACTTACATGTATTTTTTCTGATTGTCACGTGACTTCAGTTACTCATGTGAAATATAACTAGGAAGAAATTCTTTAAAACTGAATTATTTTAAAAAGTGTTTTAGATGACTGCTACATTTCTGTTCACATACACCTTATTTCCAGAATTCTAAACATTGTCATAGGGTTTGTGAGGACCTTTGACTCAGCAACAATTATATTGGAGTGAAACTCAGAACAAAATTACTATTTCAGAATACCTCCATTCTCTATGACTGATTATGAGTCCTCTCCCATCATGCCTTGACTTACACAAGGCCTTTATTCCTATCATCTAAAAGAAAATATGTGACACTGCAACTAATTTAATCAGTGGCTGAAAACAGCATTAAAAACAGAATATCTTAAAGTTTTAGTTGCTTAATTTGCTCATATTTTTAAATCTTGTGTTAGCCTCAGCAAACCCATTTAGTGAAAAAGCCAGATACTTTAAAGAAATGCAAAGAGAATTCTAAAGCACAAGAAATACTGAGGTTGCAAATTAATCATTTTTAGTGCAGCATTTTAACTTTTGCCCATCTAAAGCACAATTAGGAATTAGACTAAAATTCTTTCCACTATTCCATTTCAGTGTATACTACATACTGCTCTTGTTTTTTAGTATTTTATATGTGTATCTTATTTGCTACTGGTTAGCATTATTACCCACAGGAATTCTATAAAGTTATCTAGCTGTGCTGCTTGCTGATCATGCATATGACCCCAGTTAACCATACTAGTTCTGGTTTGTATTAATTCTGGGTCAGCATGCCTTTGTTCTTCCTAACTTGTCAAACTTCACATAAATATATTTTCAATTGCAAAGTAAGTATATGTAAATTATAATAATGCATCTCTATCTTCATACTTTGAATGGCAAAAGCTATTTATGCATAAATAATTCATTTTAAGTACTATAAAAAGTGTAAATACTTTTCTGACATGTAAGTATAGATTTTAAAGATATGGGACTGTTTATTTTCTCATAAGTCAATATGCTTCTCTAGAACAAAATATTTCATTTAGTAAAGCTTTGTAAATTGTATTAAAAAGAAGCAAGGATACATTTTTTAACATAAAACAGAAGTGACTTCATTCTTTTTTGACATCAGAGATGTTAAAAGTTGATTTCTAGTATTTGTTGTATTTTCTTGCAGTAAATGGTAAATATCGCAAGTACCATGTATGAAATGTACACTGTCGTGCTGATAAGGTTATACAGTGATACACCAGTTTGTCTTCAGGCATTTCACCAGTTTATACACAACAGCAATTTTTGACCTTGTATCATCTCATAGCGCACATTACTAAACTAATTACTAAAATTCTGCGGCACGCCAAAAAAATGTATTTTTGCTAACCTGGTTTTTTTTTAAAGTATAATTTTGATTCATTCACAACGAACAACTATCGTTGTATTGGCTGTTGTTGTTTTTTCATTTGACAATCTAAGGGAAAAGTGGTCAGTGCCCCTAACCAAATAGTTGAGTATTGCATGTTTTAAAAGGTCTTGCGACACACTGGTTGAAGATCGCTGATATACAATATTATCTTAACAAGTGGAATATGTGTTTCTTTCTAGAACATTTTATTTGTACTGTGAAGACTTTGCTATACCTTATTTGCTATAAAGTTGTATACCCTCTGAAATAGATCAAATATTTGCTAGTTTGACTTAGCATTCCCATCATAATTATGATGTTTCTTTCCTGCTCCCTTCCAAGGGCTGTCAGTCACTTGAAATTGTTGCTAACCAAGCTCTTGAATCAGTTGCCACTGGTGATAAAAAATTCCTTACCAATGCTTTAACAGTTACCAAAACTCTGCTGCAGCCAGAGCTTGATATATCATTAACAGATGCTGCAATAAAATGTTTAGTCTGTAAAATTAGGGATACAGTGTTTCATTATTATAGCACAATGTGTGTGCATGTGCACACACAGCTTTGTATGTTTGTTTGTTTTTTTACAAAGTCTTTCCAATTCTTAAAAGTACTGTAGTATGGTAGTGCCTCAAATGTTGTTTGTTTCTTTTTTTATATTTACGACTTTTTCAGAATTTGTTTTTGTAGTTTTAAGGTTTCTCAATTAGATTATTTCTAGTTGAGCTGTAATTTGAATGCATTGTTCTCAGGGCTGTTTGTGCTAAGAGTTCAAGTTTCATTATTTTAAAAATAACTGCCTAAAAATACATTGCAGAATTTTCCCAAATTGCAATAAATACAAAATAAAAAAATCCTTAATATCAACATACTTAAATTACATGCTAAGTATTCAAGAAGAAATGAAGACATTAGTGACAGCAATACTGGAATTTTGCCATATATACTTTTTTTTCATTTTAGAATACAGTTTGATAGGCTTATCTTAGAACCCTATCCTTAATGATACATCTGAAAACATTTCTTTAGCATGGATCACAAAGATAGTTTCAGTCAGACATTGATGTAGTTAGTGGTTCTCAAACATATTTAGGGACAACAGATCAATATTCATAATGTTTATTTAGGTACACATTGAAATGTTTACATACTGAATTCTATTATGTGAACTGGGAACAGATTTACTATGAGAAAATATGGCTCTTAAGAAATGTAAGAGCAAACTATAGGTATATTTCCATAATTAGTACATTAAACTATCCAATGGCTTAAAATTTTCTATTATTTAGGCATAGTATTTCACAGTTTTCAAGCCCCTTTTCTCTTAGCATTCAGACAAGTAGTAGGCAACAAAGCCTGAAGAAAAATTTATTGTGGAAAATTTTTAAATTGAGAAAATTCCGTTTATTACCTTTAATATATTAAATGTTTTTCTGAATTGGGTATCATTATTGGATTTTAGCAGGGAACATTTGGATTTAGCTTACAGAACACAGATGTTCTGTGGGAAGGAACATGACTTGAAGTTATTATATAATTTAATATTTTTCCATTAGATAAATATCTGAACATCAATTTAACCACCAAATGAAGTCAAGTGCCTGAAAAGTGCTGTATACATCTAATTCATGCATTTTCCTTCTGTGAAAGATGCATCTAATAGCAATGCATATCCGGCTTCCACCTGCTAGAAACACACTTAGTGCCAAACTTGACCATCCACTACTATTCCTCTCCTTAGAACAGGTTGAAACTATTTTACAAGTGAAAGAAATGTTCTTTTATTTATATGAAGTTCCTAAAACTATTTCTTAGTGTTGGTAGACAGGTTTGTCTTAGTTCAAGATTGCACTTTTTAAAAACTCTGGACACTAAACTATGTTCAGTGCTGACTACACAGCTTGTCCTAAGTTATAGTTGTTATCTTTCTTGAGAGGAATTCTTTATTATTAATATCTACTACAAATAAGCACTCATCCTTGTTACAAAGTGTAATGCAAATTGCTGATTCTACACTAGTATAATGAAAATGATGGCTCTATACTCTATGTACTGTTGTCCTCCTCTCCAAAAAGGAGATAGTTAAAATAGTATTGTCTAATCTAATGGCACTTTATTAGTAATACATTCTATTTGTCTTAGGAGTAGGAGAACTCTTGTTTTTAATCATGTTTTAGCTAAAACTTTAAAATTGTAAGAAATGTAGAATGGGTATTATACTAGAGCATTTTACATTTCAAAAGGTAAAATTCAAATGTTAAGTCTTTGGCTATATTAAAATAATTGTTGAAATTCTTTAAAATTTAGATGGTAAACTTATCAATTATAATTCTTTGTTACATTAAAATATATTTGTTAACTTCATCGGTTATATTAAATAAAAATAAAGTTAACAGCTTGCACTATTGTATATATGTATATATACATTTCTAAAAGAAATTTCATACTAGAAAATTGTGTGAATGTGTATACCACTGTTAAAAAGAAAGTCTAACTTTTGTATTTATTGTGTTTTTATATTCTAGGTCCTTACTAGAGAGAGGCCCAGCTTTATGTCCTGGAATGTTAATTTCTAAATTTTAGTTCCAGATTTAGGTACAATGTTTTTATTTTTAAATTTTTACTAGCTTTTAAAATATGTAGATAGCCGCATAGTTCAAAATTCTACAGTTATATCATCTTCATCTTCCTCTGCATTCTTCCAGACATGAATGCAAGAGAAGTTAATGGTCCCTCCTACCCTTGACCTCCCAGGGTCTGAGCTGTTCCGGCCCTGCCAGTGTTGCTATTCTCTTTCTAAGGTGATATGAATGGTGTGGTGAGACCCTGAGGCAGACCCTTCACTGTTTTTCCCAATCCTCACCATGTCTAATCAACACCATCTAGCCAGAGTCATCCTTAGATGGCTCAGTGGTTTCTTCCTTTTCTACATGGTACCATTCTAGACCATCTCTCTCTCTCCCTGACATGTGAGCCATGCCAAGATAACTATGGCAATTGTCACCTTAGAGCCATGATATCACTGACATCACAACCTCTCAGTCAGGTCCAACAAGCATAAGGCAGAAAAAGAGCATCAGACTCTTCCACCCTCCAACCCTACTATTGCTGCTTGCAGATACCAATAGCTCTGTTTCCCAGAGGTAGGCATGAGATGGGAGAAACAAAAAGGGACTAATTGTGTGTTCGGTAGCAGCCTGTCTTGAGTATTCTCCCCCTGCCCCAACATTTCCAAATAGAGTGTCCTGTGGAATTGCCACATTTATAACCATTCTGCCTGCCAAACACGTGTGTTCCACTGCTAACTTAAAATATCTATTTCCACAGTACATTCAGCAGTACCATTTACAACTACTGGGTATATACTGATTCAGAAGGACCCACCCATAAGATTATCATCCATCCATTAGAGGCCCGATGCATGAAATTCGCGCAAGGGCCCTCGCCCCGCCCCCCGCCTGCTGCAGCTTTGTCCAGAAGGAAGGATGTCTGGTTTAATTAACATATTATACTTTTATTACAGATTGTCCAATGAGAGTTATTTCTAAATCCAGTCAAATAATTTTTGGCCACCAAATAGGCACTTCCTATCATCACAATGATTGTGTCCCAGTGTTAGAGGACCAAAAAGGCTTGGTAACCTCAGTTGCCATCAGATACCCCACACAGATTCTAATTGAGAGAATGGAGGCCCATCTACCTAACACTGATAGTGTGTTTGCCCTTTTTTGTTCAGAATTATGTGTGTGGGTTTCATTCAAATTATCACTAATTCATTTTAATTGCTGTGGAATCAATGAGGTAAATATTTTAGAATATATATATTAAAGGCAAATAGAAATATTATAAAAAAGATATTTAGGGCACACAAAAAAAATTGTTTCTATAAAGTAGAAATATTAACACTAATACCAATCCTAAGTGAAATTGAAAATTAAAGATTTTTCTACCTGAAAATGTAAAAACCTGTTACATAATTCTAGAATGAAAAGAGAACTACAGTCAGAAATGAAAGAATTCATGAAAATATGTAAAAACCTATGTTGCCGAAACCGGTTTGGCTCAGTGAATAGAGCGTCGGCCTGTGGACTGAAGGGTCCCGGGTTCGATTCCAGTCAAGGGCATGTACCTTGGCTGCGGGCACATCCCCGGTAGGGGTGTGCAAGAGGCAGCTAATAGATGTTTCTCTCTGATGTTTCTGACTTTCTATCCCTCTCCCTTCAATAAAATATATTTTAAAAAATATGTTAAGCAATAGAGGGAAATTCATAGTCTTACATCTATATCTATAAAAATTAAAGAACATAAGTGAATTAAATTACTAGGCCAGACAACTAGAAAACTAATTTTAAAAAATAAATCAAAGAAGAGTACAAGGGAAAGTACAAAGATAAAAAGCAGAAAGTGAGGTAAATAAAAGAATAGCATATTTAAAAAATTATGGTTCTTTGAAAAATTAGCTAATTTACTTAAATAAAAGAAAAAATGAAATGACAAGAATGATTAATAATGCAGAGGAAAAGAATGCAGAGGAAAACAAATTCTGTGAAAACCTAAAAATCTAGGTGATATAATTTCTTAGGAAGATATGATTATTAGAATCAACCTCTGTGGAAATAGAAATATAAAAACTTAAAGTTATCTAAAACTATCCCACAAAAAAAGTCCAAACCAAAACAAAACCAGACCCATATATTTTCATGAGAATTTTACCAAACCTTTGAAACCAGATGGTCTCCCAAAGTTAGGATGGTTTAGAGCATAGAGAATGAGAACTAAGTTCTTTTTATGCTGTAAGTATAACTTTTTTACCCTAAACTTGATTTTTATAAAGCAGCAAAAAGGAAAATCAGTATACATGCAAATATCCTAATATATTACTAATAATTAGATTCAAATACCACATGAAATAATGCACAGGCCTACATGGAGCTTCTATCAGAGATGCAAGAATAGTTCAATATTAGGAAGTCTTATTAATTTAATGCATTCACATGGAAAATAGGTTAATATCTTAAGAAATCTCTCAATAGTATTCTCAACCTGAATGTATATGTACAATATTCCAAAAGCTAGCCTTTCACTTAATAGAAAAACACTAAAAACATTGTCTCACTAAGATCAAAAACTTGGGCAAGAATGTCCACTATCTTGTCCATTATTACATTGTTCTAGAAGTATTAACCAATACTATTGGACAATAAAAAACAGAGACATTGGAACTGTAACAGTAAAAGAAAAAATAGAACTGTTCTATTTTCAGGTGATCTGATAGTTCCTAGAAAGTCCCAGGTAATTATAATAAAAGCATAATATGCTAATTAGACTGGACAGCCGAACAGCGAACAACTGTCCAGACAACCTTCAGACGAAGCTGAGGCTGTGAGGGCCGAGCCCCTTGCCTTGAATTTCATGTACTGAGCCTCTAGTCAATGATAAAGCTAACTCAAACAAAAGTATTCATCAAGGTAGCAGGATATAAGATTGACTTGCAAAAGTAAATAACTTTTATACAAAAATGATAACCAATTAGAAAATATAATGGAAGAAAAACCTTACTTGCAGTAGCAACAAAAAGATAAAAATATAATAATGAAGCCCTGACCAACTGGCTCAGTTGATGGGAGCATTGTCCCGTATTCCAGAAGGCTGCAGGATGGATTCCCAGTTAGGGTACATACTTAAGTTCCCAGTTTGATCCCTGGTCGGACAAGTAGGGAAGGCAACCAATCAATGTTTCTCTTTCTTCCCCTCTCTCTAAAATCAAGAAAAAACATAACTGAGGATTAAATAAATGAGTGTGTGTGTGTGTGTGTGTGCGTGTGTGTGTATCTCAAAGAAGTCTCCAAAACCTATGTAAAATACTACTAAAAGACACACAATTGACTTTTTTTCATCCTCACCTGAGGATATTTTTCCATTGATTTTTAGAGAGGGAAAGACAGATATCAATGTGAGAGAAACATATCCATTGGTTACCACCAGGGCCCAGGATGAGCCTGTAACCAAGGTACATGACAATTGGAAAAAAATTTGGAAGAATAAAATAAGGTGAATTATATGTAACATACATAAGAATAGACCCCAAATAAAACAGAGCTCTAAATAAAAACAAACTAGGTTCTAGAAGAAAACAGTGAATTTCTCTATAACTTGGCTTTAATTATGACTGAAAATCCAGATATATATTGTCCCCAAAAATGTATACACACACTGAATAATTTACAAAGACAGTGTTTATTAAAATTTCATTTTCAAAATTGAACTATCATCTGTTAAAGTGTGTATAAATTTGGGGTGAGTGGGGGGAAGGGAACAAATGTAAATAAAATGGAACAAAATAATAGGTAAAAAATCTGCATAGAGTATTCACAGAGGTATATATGTATATATGTATATTCATGCAGATTTTTAGATATTCATATCTATGTGTTTTTGTTCTTTGAAATAGTTTTATAATTTTCAGTGTTTGAAATAATTTATAATATAAAAAAGTGTTTAAAAATTCAAATAAATATGTATAGTACCAGAATCAAACCCAGGACCCCCTCAGTCCGCAGGCTGATGTGCCAAACCAGGTAGGGTACAATTGTCTTAAACAAGTGGAAAGATGCTATTCTTGGCTCAGAGCTTAACATTATTAAGATACCTAATTTATTTTATAAATTTAAGGCAGTTCCAATAAAAATACCAGTAAACTTTTCTTATGGAACTAAGTTGCTAAAAAGTGTATATGGAAATATAGACATACAAGAATAACTAGGAAAACACTGACAAGAAAGAGCTATGAGTGGGTATTAGCACTGCCCAAAATTAAACATAATACAAAGCCTCTATAATAAAAAGAGGTACCATCAAATGAATAGAAGGACAAATGGAATAGAATACAAAGCTCAGAAATAGGCCCAGATACATATGTAAATTTAGTGTATCATAAAGGTGGTATTGCAAATCACTGGGCAAAAGTTAATTAAATAGGTAAAAATCTGTATACAGGATTTACAAATATATATATATATATATATATATATATATATATATTCATGCAGATTTTTAGATATTCATATATATGCAGTTTTTGAAATATTTTTATAGTTTTCAGTGTTTGAAATAATTTCTAATATAAAAAAGTTTAAAAATTCAAATAAATATGTATAGTACCATTTACTTTAATAAATTTGTAATAACTTGTGTAATCTAAAGGAGATATATGCACACATTCGCAAGCATGCATGCCCCCAAGGTGTTAAATAACAATTTCTAAGCAAGTGGGATTTTAGAAATAAAGCAATTTCTTCATTGCTTCCCTGCATTTCCTTTCATGAGCATTGCTTTTGCATAAGAAAAAAGTTCCTCAAATCATTGTTCATAAAAGAGAAAAAAAATAATCCAAATGGACACCAATAGGTGAACCACTAAGCTATAAATAACAAGTAATAAAATTAAGCAATGGAAAAGATACTTGTTCACATTTTAAAGGTTGATCAATTATTCAGAATTCCTGTGGCATTATATAACAAGAAAATGTTCTGAAACTGCATCTGTTTAAAATAATAAAAACCTATTAGGTTAGGTTTTTCTAAACACAGGAAAGTGCTGGGGTTCTTGTCTCAGCATTACAAAGTATTCAGCAATCTGGAGAAAGGTGCTGTGCATAGATAATTAAGGAGTCCAAGGATGAAAGATAATTTTGAAAGGCATTGGGGGTCAGAGGAGCTACAGCTAAGGAGCTAAAGACTACCTCCTTGACCCAAGACCCTGCTTTTATTAACACAATTTGTTCTAAGGCAAGGTGGAGACATACACTTCAAAGGGTAGGGTTTACAGAAGCATTGTCAATTTGGGGACTAGCCTACAGCTATTTAGGTGTTTGGCCAATAGGAGGCAATAACATGCAGATTTAAGATGCCCTGAGCTGTCTGGCAGCAAGCAATTTTCCTATTCAGGTTTGTGGGAGATGCTTTTTAGCCTTCCCAGATGATTCAGCCCTGCTGACATGCTGGAATTGGCTTCTGGCAGAAAAGATGCATTGAAGTAAACATAATTTTTTTAATCATAGTTTTTAATACTCTCTAATCAAATTAGTAAAGAAAGGGCAAGCAGCAGTGACTTCAGGTTCTATTTCTTCCCTCGTGGTGCCCTTGGCTTTCACTTACAAGTAACGTAGGTTGGAAGAGTTAAAACAGTATTTTCTAGTAGTGCTAAGTTTCTCCTCAACACCTCAATGTTGTCTGAACAGAACGCAGTAGCACTTCCTTTGTCAAAATTGTGCTGTTTGCTTTTGCAGGACAGTTTGTGCTGCATTGTCACTCAAGTATATTTTCCCAAAGATGAGTGGTGCAATGCCTTGTCACACTCAACATGCTCCAGTTTGTAGCACATGCCAAACAGAAAATACCATAAGAAAACTGTGAGATGGTATTTATACTACATATATGAGGTCTTTCTCTTTTTTTAATGATAATTATATTGTGACTAGAGGCCCGGTGCACAAAATTTGTGCACAGGGGGTGGGGGGGGGGAGTGTCCCTCAGCCCAGCCTGCACACTCTCCAATCTGGGACCCCTCGAGGGATTGGGCCTAAATGGGCAGTCGGGCATCCTTCTCACAATCCAGGACTGCTGGCTCCAAATTGCTCACCTGCCTGCCTCCCTGATTGTCCCTAACCGCTTCTGCCTGCCAGCCTGATCACCCACTAACCACTACCCTGCCAGCCTAATTGATGTCTAACTGCTCCCCTGCCAGGCTGTTTGCCCCAACTTCCCTCCTCTGCTGGCCTGCTCACCCCTAACTGCCTTCCCCGGAAGGCTTGATCATCCTCAACTGCCCTCCCTTGCAAGCCTGGTCCCTCCCAACTGCGCTCCTCTGCTGGCCTGATCGCCCACAGCTGCCCTCCCTTGTAGGCCTGGAACCTCCCAACAGCCTTCCCCTGCTGGCCATCTTGTGGTGACCATCTTGTGTCCACATGGGGGCAGGATCTTTGACCACATGGGGGCATCCTTCTTGTATGTTGGAGTGATGGTCAATCTGCAAATTACTCTTTTATTAGATAGGATAGAGGCCTGGGGCATGGGTGGGGGCCAGCTGGTTTGCCCTGAAGGGTGTCCTGGATCAGGGTGGGGGCTCCCTTGGCGCATGGGGTGGCCTGGGCAAAGGGCCTGTGGTGATTTGCAGGCCTGCCACGCCCCTCAGCAATCCAAGCAGAGGCCCTGGAATCTGGGATTAATTTATGTTCTACAATTGAAACTTTGTGTCCTGGAGTGGAGCCAAGCCTTTTGCTTGCTCCATGGACACAGCATTTCTGTTTAAATTCTATAAATTAAAACCTTGTAGCCTAGAGTGGAGCCCTAGGTGCTAGGGCTGCAGAAGCTTGGCTTCCTCCATCTCCCGGACAACCCTAGCCTCTACTCTCTCCAGCTCTGTGGCTGCCGCCATTTCTGTTGGAATATATCTTCTGTAATTTAAACTTTGTAGCATTCAGTGGAGGCCTAGGCCAGCAACTGTAGGCGGGAAGCTTGGCTTCATCCATTGCTGGGAAAACCCAAGCTTCCCTCCTGCTCTCAGTGGCCACAGCCATCTTGGTTAGGGTTTATTTGCATAATTTGCTCCTGATTGGCGGCTGTGGGCATGGCTTGATTGGAGGTACGGTCAATTTGCATGTTACTCTTTTATCAGATAGGATAACATTGATGAATGGAAAGTCTGGGTACAGGGGCATTTATAAATACCTGTTTTATAAATCAGCCACTAGCAAGTAAGATGGGTTTTAATAAAAAAGTAAATATCAGATATGCAGACTTTGTCTACTTTCTATGTTACAGTGTGATCCTTTGTGATGTTAACTGAGCCGAAGTCTTCTAAAAGAGAACACTGGGATAAGTAAGGTATGCTATCCCATTCCTGTAAGAAACCTTGTGATGTACATACCCAAGACAGCTGTAGGAAGAGCAGATGTAGCCAATACAAATGCATTGTGACAAAGAGCACTGTTCACTGCCTTATTTGCCTAAATACCAAAGCTGGGATTTTCCATAAAGTGATGTAGATGTACTTTTGAAGTGTCCACTCAAGAGAAAGAAGGTAACAGCAACCAGTTTGGAGCCGGTATAACTTTTACCCTCTGGCTTCTCTGACATGAGGCGTGGGATGTTTGTGGGATTCGCTACACAAATACACACATGTACAACCTGGAACTACAAGGGAGTCAACACCTCATGGACAAGCACTGACCAATGTGGGACAGTAAACTGGGCAAATGCTCCCCTCCTCTGGATTAAAAGATAAATGGACAGATTGTGAATTTGAGCATTAAAGGTTTTTGTTACAATAGCCTTTATTTCTTCCTCAAATGTTTGGTAGAATTCACTGGTGAAGCTATCTGGGTTTCTTTCTTGTAGGAAGGTTTTAATTTAAAATTTAATATATTTTAAAGATATAAGACTATTCAGATTTTCTATTTGTGTAAATTCTAAGTTGCATTTTTCTAGGAACTCATTTCATTTAACTTGTATTTTGGCATAGTTATTATTTTTTGTACAATTGGTGTTATATTTACTCACAAAAAGCAATTTTCTTTGCTTTTTCTTTTGCCATATAAACTTTCTTTCTAGGATCATTTTTCTTCCTCCTGAAATACATCTTTCAGAATTCCTTTACTAGGAGTCTGTTGGTAGCAAACTTCCAGTTTTAAAAAATATTTTAATCTTTATTCAGTTTATTAATTACATTGTTCCCCTTCCCCCCCCCCCCCCGATAGTTCACCACTACCCGGTACCCATCCCACCCTCTGCCTTCTCCTCCCCACCACTGTCCTCTCCCATAGGTGTATGATTTTTGTCCAGTCTCTTGCTGCACCTCCTACACCCCTATTCTCCCCAAGAATTATCAGTCCATTCCCTCTCTATGCCCATGATTCTGTTATATTCACCAGTTTATCTTGTTCATGCAAGAGTAGGCTTTCCTTTCCCCGGCTGCCGGCACCAGCTTCCCTCTGGCACCCATGACCTAGCTTCCCTCGCAGCCCCAGCTTCGTCTGGAAGGTCGTCCAGAAGGACATCCAGTCTAATTAGCATATTATGCTTTTATTATTATAGATATCTTAAATGTATCTAATCTCTTGAAAGATAATTTCAGACTTAATAGCTCTAGGTAGACAGTTATTTTCTCTTAGCACTTCGAAGATAATCCTCTGCTTCTGACTTCCATTGTACTAATGTGAAGTCAGCAGATAACATAATCCCTGTTGGTAAATATTTTGTCTCTTCTCGATGTATGCTTTTGAAATAATTTTGTGTTTGTGTTTAGGTGTGCATTTCTTTTAAATTCTTATGCCTGGGGTTCATTTGACTTCCTAAATTTAAGAATCCAGCCATTATTTCTCTAAATGTTGCCTTTCCCTCTTTATATCTATCCAATATAAAGTCTCTTATTTGAGTTGGATTTTACAGGGTTTTTATTAGGTTATTTTCATTCATGGATGACAGTCATGATTTTTTTTGTCGCTGTGTTTAGTGATTTAAAAGAATTGTCAGCTCCATTTCTCCAAGTGTATCTCAGAATCCTTTGTGTTTGTCTTCAAAGTTCATTTCTCCAGAGAGCATTTGCATTTGCTTCCTCTGCCTGGCACTACCAACCCAAGCACACTTTAAACTACATTTTTAGGTTGCAGCTTTTTCATGCTATTTGAGCAGTGTTCATTCTAGCCCCAAACTCCTATGAGCACAGGAGCTTATTATTTCTACATCACATTTTTTCCCCCACCAGCTTACCTATACATTAGCAATTATCTTTAAAAACCATATTTTAACCAGTTTTTATTTTATTTTTTTGAGAAATAAGCATTTTATTTATTTATTTATTTATTTATTTATTTATTTATTTATTGTTTAAAGTATTACATATAGTAGTACATATGTTTCCTTTTCCCCCCCCTTGGCCTCCCCCGGCTTTCCCAACCCCCCATCAAATGTCCTCACCTGCTTCCCCCCTCCCAGTGTCTTGTGTCCTATGGTTATGCTTTTATGCATTCATACAAGTCCTTCAGTTTTTAAAGATGGCTACACAGGGAGGGGGTTTCTCTGTGAATTAAATTATCCATATTGTTTTATATTTTATTTTACAGATTTATTTAAGCTCCAGTACCATGTAGATCCAATGACTGCAGATCCAATGACTGAAGGTTATCATATAATAAAAATATACCTATCATACATTACAATGTCTTATATTTGAATAGCTGGAAAAACAACTTCTTCTCATTCTAAATTGTCTTGACTCTTATCAGACACTGTATTTCATATGTTTTAGAATCCATTCTCAAATATCAATAGGGCACTGACAGGAATTGTATTAATATTTATTGTCTCTGTGTAAAGTTTGGGAAGAATTGAGTTATTTACAATATTTAATCTTATCTACACATTTCTGGTTAATATTTTAAAGTATTTCTTTAAGTAAGAGAAAAAATTTTTTCAATTATATTCAGATTGCTGGTTATTTTGACATGTGTTGTTTTGAAGATGTCTTTTGTACAAATGGGTTAATAGTTCTTCCCTATTCTGTTTTTGTTTTGGTGTGTGTGTGTGTGTGTGTGTTTGGTCAGAACATGGAAGGATGCTAAAAACAAGCTAAATAAAATAATGAATGTCTCAATTAATGCCTCCCCCCCCCCAAAAAAAAATATTCAGTACTATAAGGGTCATTTTCTCTCTGCAGCCTGGGCAGCTCTGGAGAAGGAAATGCTAATTATTCTTCCCCCCTCCTCCCTTAATGTTTGAAAAAGAAATGAAAATATTGTGGTTCTTGAGGTAAAGAACCAAAAAATCTTCTTGAAACGGATTATTGAGAATTCAATCCCCCTATTCATCCCCTACACGTTGTGTGCTTCATTGAAGCATAGTTTCCACTATACTAATTGCTGCCAGAAAGGATATACACAGTTGTCACGTTTTAGGATCACTCTCCAAATTAAAAACAAAGGTCTACTCCATCCCTGCCCTACCCTGCTTCACTTCCACACATACACAAAAAATACTGCAAGTTCTGAGAAGCATGCCACTTTCACAATCTGACATCAGCTTACAATTCTTCTAAGTTCAAAAGCTATCTTTTGCCTTTTTTCATCTAACACTGTAACCATCCCACCGATCCACACTGTGCACATTGTACATGCTACTCTGTTTCCCCGAAAATAAGACAGTGTCTTATATTAATTTTTGCTCCCAAAGATGTGCTAGGTCTTTTTTTCAGGGGATGTCTTATTTTTCTATGAAGAAACATAGGTACACCTTTATTGTTGAACAACAACAAAAAAGGAAATGTATTACCTGTATACATTACGGTAGTAGTTGTCATCACAAACCAGCATAATCAGACAAACTGAATCCTATAGTATCAAGATTTCTTGTTACTACCATTATTTCCATGTACAACAATCTATGGTACATTTACTGATACTGATATTTACCTGTATGAACACAAAGTAACATTTATTCAATGACAGTCATGTCATTATCTTCTGGAACATCATCATAACAATCCAAACCCTGAATTTCCTGGTGAATTTCTTGTGATTCCATTTCTTTCTGAATCAGTGGACTAAATCTCTCATGTTTAACAATAGCACTGTCCTTAAATGAGTACTTCTTGTCAAGGTAGCCTGCTCGCAGTGCATTTGCAATGCAACTGTCAGTGATTTTCTCCCATGAATTCTTCACCCAAGTCACAACCTCTTGCAGTTCAGGTTTCACAAAGTTTTCATGCTGATTTCTCTCCATTCTATTTTCAATGTAGTCCTCAATTTCCATGCACAAATTGTCATTGAATGGCTTGTTTATTACAATATCAAGAGTCTGGAGATAGGCCATCATTCCTGCGGGAATCATTATTTGATCTATTTTTCTTTCGTGAAGAAATTTCTTCATGTCTTTAGTGCGGTGAGTGTTGGCTGCATCCCAGGCTAGCAGACCTCTTTGGCTCCCTCACATAAAAAGCAGCAGCATTAAATCGACCCCCTTCCTTATAGCTGCTTGTGTGGCCCAGGCTTTTTCAGTTTCAAAAGTAAAAATATTATTGGGAAGGTCTTATTTTCAGGGGATGCCTTATTTTACAGTGAGAGGCAAAACTGGAAGTAGGTCTTATTTTGGGGGGATGTCTTACTTTCAGGAAAACAGGGTAGTAGTTAGGTCTTGGAAAATATTTGTTGAATTTTAACTGGTTGGCATTTGGGGTGGAAGTGAAGAATCCTAGGATTATTCTAAAATATATAATAACGTCGAATAAATTATACCCAATGTGCTAACAAGTGATTTTCATGTAAAGGTTTCTTTTTAAAAATATATATTTTATTTTATTTATTTTTTACAGAGAAGAAAGGAGAGGGATAAAAAGTCAGAAACATCCATGAGAGAGAAACATTGCTCAGCTGCCTCTTGTACACCCCCTACTGGGGATTTGCCTGCAACCAAGGTACATGCCCTTGACCAGAACCGAACCTGGGACCTTTAAGTCTGCAGGACCATGCTCTATCCACTGAGGCAAACCGGTTTTGGCAAGGTTTCTTTTTTCTATTGGAAAACCTAGTTTATTCTGTCTTCCGAAAGACTGATTTCCCCTAACCGTCATTTAGAAAACATAGAAATAAATTTTTGCTGGAGGATTATAATTACAGAAGACAGGAGATCTCAAAGGTGCTTGAGACAATGCCTTGCTCTGAATGGAAAGAAGCTCTAGGAGATTAATGAAAGAGGAGTCCTAAACCCCTCTGGTGTGTGTGCGCCTGTGTGTGTAACTTGGTGCGGAGCCAGTGTCTTACCCAACACAACACCGTGAGTCCTCTCACCGCCGCTGGAGGGCGCTCCCAGGAGATCTGACTGCCTACGCTCCCAGACACGCCTTCAGTTTCCTGGGTTACTGGTTTCCTGGGTTACTGGCCTCCGCGTCCAAGTGCTCTTCCGGCCGGCGCAGAGGTTACGTTCCGGCGCATGACGCAGCACGCTCCGCTATAAATACGTGCCGACGTCCTCCCCCGCTTTCTCTCTCTGATCGCCGGGACCCTCTGCAGGATGGCGCCGGTGAGTGTGCGCGGACTCACCGCGATCGTCTGCCCCCAAAGTAGACCACTTAGGCATCTGGAGAGTAGGGGTTGGCTCCTTAGAGATAAAGGGGAGCAGAAGAGTAGACTGCGCCAGGGAAACCACCTGAACGTTAAGGCTCTAAGTCCTTCCGGAGATGGCCGACACGTGGTCTGTGGAGTTCGAGCGGGGCCCGGCCGTGGCTTGGGATGGGAGCCGGGCGAGCGCGGGGAAGGAGGCGCCGCCGTGGGCGGGCCAGTGGCGCAGGCAGTGTGTGGGCCCTCTCTCCCCTCCCCGCGCCGGGCGGTGTCGGTGCCACCCTGTTAGCTCCATGGAGGGAATGGGGGTGCCGCGACGGTCTGACGGCCTCGGCGCCGCGGGAGCTCCGAGGTGGCCCCGGTTACGACAGAACCTCAGAACCAAGCTGCGGAAGTTTGTTGTGATGAAGGAATTGTCTTAAAGGCACAAACCACGACGATTGGATAAACATAAAAGGAATGGGCTTTCAACATTCACCTTATAAGGGAACCAGGAAGGTGTTAAAGTCGGTCCAGGAAGCATTTGAAAAGCTAGGTGTGTGTCGGAAATTTACTAAAAAGAAAAAAATATTAAGGTGATCCTGCTGGGTTATAGACAAAACCGGTGATGTCTGGGGAGGCCGTAACCCCCTCGTTAATCGGCTCCGCCGGACAAGGTGTGTGGGTCTCCTGAATTAAATGCAAGTTTTTGGGCACAAGTTGCTCGACTACTTAAGAAAGCAAACGTGGTGCCCATTTGGGTAGATCTGATTTGGAAGGGTCAGCCTCCGGTAAAGAACTCATTTTGTCTGTTTCACTATCTTGTCTGAATAGTTAGTGGCCGTAGCACCGTTTCACTTGTGTAACCTTGTTATGTGGCATTGGCTTAAAGTGTTGGGTCTGAGGAAGTTAAGTTAGACGTGTTTTTAAAGTTAAAGTATTGGCCAGACTAAAGGCCCCCCCTTCCTTGCTTCTCGCCTAGACCAGCGTAAGGATCGAGTTCGGTGGGCATGAAGGGTGTGAGCTCGGGCCAGGGGGTGCTGGTCCCCATCTGCAGTGGGGGTGGCAGGGGTAGAACGGCCTGTCCTGGAGAGAAGGTGCCTGGTTATTTGAAATCGGTCCCCTGTGAGTCTGGGAAATAATAAAGGCTGTAAAACTTGCCTTGAGGATTTGAACAGTGTGTGCTCGGTTAGAGGTTCGAACACCAGGATGGGTGTTTCTAGCTTTAACTTGTAGGAAGTGGATGGATCTGAATCCTTTCCAGTTGGAAAAGTCGGACTCTGGAATCTTCTAATGAAGAGAACGAAAAGGAAGTAGCTCATCATATACTTTTGAGTTTTGGGAGACAACTGACATGACAGATTTCCATCAGATTTCAACAAACCTTGGTTTAAATCAAGTTAAGGGGTGTGTGTACCCTCCTTCGGGCAGCCTGGTTAAAAAGGAATAACCCGATTGATGATATCTGCAGTTTTGTTTTAGAATTTCACACAATTTCATATCTTGTGGCCTCGTGTACATCATTGCACTGATACATTTTTAAAGTTTGTAAATAAAGTGACTAAGTTGTTTTCAAGAGTCGTGATTATGTGAACATTCTGTAACAGAAAGTCAAGAAGCCTAAGAGGACAACCTGGAAGTTTGGGTTGGACCTTACCCATCCCGTAGAAGATGGCATTTTTGACTCTGCAAATTTTGTAAGTATCACTCGACTCTGGTTTTTTTTTTAAATCAATGTAGCGTTCTTAATAATTACTGAGTATATAATATTTGATTTTAATCTAAGCTCTATTCCTAGGGTACCTTCCCTAGTGAATATCTAGGGTTTTCTTCCCTAGTTTTGCACTTTTTCTGTTTTAAAATAGGAACAGTTTCTACGGGAGAAGGTTAAAGTCAATGGGAAAACTGGAAATCTTGGGAATGTTGTTCACATTGAACGCTTCAAGAATAAAATCACAGTTGTTTCTGAGAAACAATTCTCTAAAAGGTTAGTATTTATTTTCCATAATATTTTAGTGAAATTATGGTAATTGTGGAATGTTTTATGGAATATGTAAACCTTGTATGCCCTTCATATGTAAGAATAGATATGTTGTTGGTGTCAGTGAGACATATCAAAAGTGCTTTGAACTTTAATAAGGCCTATATGAATGGAAAATATATTTAGTGGTAGTGACAGTTACTTAGGCTGGTTGACAGTAGTAAATAATTTATTGCGAAATTATGTCCAGGCCCTTGTCCAGTGAATCCTAGGCCCTTTGGTCCAGTTTGCATAAAAACTAATCACTAGGGATTTGAGATGAAAAGAAATACCTGTCCTCAGGGATCTTATAGACAGGCAGATAAATAATGTAAAATGTGATACTATATTGGCAGT